>OY743183.1:40093598-41324844 GCA_963555705.1 Ligustrum vulgare
ATTGGACAATCTATACAAAAAAATATATACAAAGTTATTGATTACGCTTGCTTAAATAGAATAAAATTTGATTTAGTCGAAACAGCTAAAAATAAAAATACAGTTTATAAAATTATAAATGAATACGAAGATATAAAAAAAAAAGTTTCAAAAGGAATAATATTAGAATATATAACTAAAGAAGATCATCCCAAATCATTTGAGAAATTATCACAATATAGAACATTTTTAGAACTTAAAAGGTTAAAAAATATAAATATTACAAAATGTACTGGAATAAACCAATCTAACTAAGTTAAGAGACATACTTTGTAAAGTAAATAATTAACTTTACTAAGAGTAATATAGACAAATTACAAAAATGATCATTTTGAAAAATTTCATGTTTTATATGGCTAATCCAATGAATCCCCCAGTAGAGCTAATGGGGCGTAGTTTTCGAATGAAAATATTAAATACGTGTTCACTTTTCTGTTTTCGAAAAGCGAAACTTCTTTAAAAAAAAAAAAAATTGAAAAATTACACTAAAAACTCCAAACGGAAAAAGCGTTTGGAGCGTTTTCAACACAAAAAGGAGCAAGTCCAAAACGTGGAAAACACTCTCCCTCATCTCTTTTCTTCCTTCTTCTTCCACTGGAATTAAGTTTACAAATTACGGACAGAGGAACATGCTGAACGCAGGAATTGAAGACGACGATTGCGATGACGAAGGTATATTTTCAGATTTTCGATTGTTATTTACTTCGTTGTTGAATTATTTCAGTTTTTGTTATTCAATTGATTCAGTTCCGATTTCAATTCACACTCTAGTTTCTACATTTTCTACATTTTGGTGTCTGGTCTACATTTTCCAGTATATTACGAATTATGGATTTAATCTAAAATTGAGTGCCCTCAATCCTTTAGCATATGATTTTGGTAGTACTTGAGTTTTGTATGTTCCTATCGTTTCGGAATTATGGTTTGATCATAAATTGAACACCTTTTAGCATATGATTTTGGTATTCCACTTATAGGAATTTCCTTTTCAATTTCAATTGAATGATTTTTAAATCTTTGCGTTAATTGTTGACTTGATTAAGTTATAGGTATATACTTTTGTGAATTTTGTATATTGGCAGTATTTGTGGGATGCAGAATAAGATTGATGGAATGATTTCTTTGTATATTGATGAGAATTGTTACCTTCAATTTGTACTATGTGATGTAAGAATTTCAATGCTTCTTTCTGTGCGATTGTAACAAAAGAGTTGAGTGAAAATTTAGACGAGATTGTAAGTAATTTTGCACATGACAATGCATCTAGTTATTAGGTTATGAACATGAAATTTACCCATAATATAACCATGTATTGTTGGAAAAAAAGTTATAGATATTGAGATAATGGTTAGGTCACAAACCTAATTCCTAGTCATAAAAGGCAATGCTCATGATTTTCTTGTTCACTTAAGTGTTGTTTCTTTCTATATAATCTTTCAAATTGAATATCTACGAGAAAATCTTGCTGTTGGTATGGTCATATGAAATTTTAGGCGCTCTTTTATACATCTGGTAATTGACTTTATTGTGCTGCTGCTTGTATGAATAGATTCGTATGATGAGTTGCATATAGCCTTGTTGTAAAGCAGTGTCATAGGATGGTTTCCTGGAGTTGGCGTTTGAATTTACAAGGTACGAGCAATAGGGCATCATCTATAACTAGCTATACCTTTGAAATTATTGTGGGATGCACTTGGCCTTCTTTTATTTTTATGCAGAATAAATTGAAGACCTTTTAGCTTATGTTTAGCTTAATGAACTTGAGCTACTGACTTGAAAAGGGCTCTGAATTTGAAAGAATTTGTTTATTCTTGACGTTAAGAAGAGAAACTCTAATTTTGACTAAACTCCTAAAGAAGGCTTCTAAGTTCTCTTCAAGTTCCTGAATGGTCATTTATGATGCATTCAACTGCTTCAGGACATTTTGAACAGATAGAGTGTCCATGTCTTTTCTCATTTTGTTGATTTCAAGGCATAGAATTCCTGAGCTTTGCTCTCTTCTTCTGTTCGAGAATGTCTGCGGCTTGATTGCTTTTACTTTGAAATGAGGGACCATGTATTTTTTACAAGTATGCTAGCATCAATTAGAAGGAATATGATAGGTCACCCATTCATCTCAAATATACCAGATGCTAGAAAATGACAGAAGAGGAAATGGAATGAAAGATTGCAGTCAGCATATGTGCAGTTAGCAAATTGTTACAGGACCATAACTATAAATAGACACAATAAATGGAATAGGAATGGAAAAAAATTTGGAGGACCCGAGATGCCCCACCCCAAAAAATCAGGTCTGTAGGGCGGGAACCGAGATTTTTTTTAATTGATTAGAATGAGAAATTGAAAAATAAATGTAATGAGGCTAAGGGGAATTGAACCCTTAGATGAATGAATATACACAACCACCATATCATTCTATTGTTTGTTAATTTTTTCTCTTTCAAATGTATACATATTATCTTTAAATTTCAAAATTTAAAACTATAACTAGTTCGACACTTAGAATTTGATTATCAATATTGAAAAATAAAAAATATTTCGGGTCATTGGCAGGGCAGGTGGGTTGCGCCGCCGCGCCCCGTGATTCCTAAAATGGAAAGAAAGTAGGCTGAAATTGGGAGAAACTTGGGGAAGAGTATTGGCTTTTCAAAATGCCAAATACCTTTTATTCAATATTGTTGTAGTATATTTATGTAGCTTTACAATATATAACTTACCTCCATGGTTGTGCATGAAAGAAGAAAATTTAATGCTCACTTTACTGATCTCAGGCCCGCGTTCACCGGGTAAGGATATGGACGTTTTTATTTCGAACATTTTTAGATGAGTTGAAAGAGTTGTGGGTAATGGGTGTTGATACTCGCGATGCAGCAGCCAATAAAGGTTTATTTAGAATGCGCGCAGAATTATTGTGGACTATCTGTGATTTTCCTGCAAGAAGTAGTCTTTCAGGGTGGGGTGGTTAGGGATACGGGGCATGCCCAACTTGCAATGAAGATACACCGTCAGAATGTGTCATCGGAAAAACAGCGTATGTGGGGGCATCGACGCTTTTTTGCTAAGTAATCATAATTGGCAAAAAAAATCGTGATTTCAATTGACAAGTCAAGACTAAGCCCCCCCCCCCCCCCCCCCCCCCCGCGGTCGATTTGCATGTGTAGACATAATGAGGCAGTTGAGTAGGGTGAACAATGAAATTTCCGGGAAGCACCCCTATGTTTGGAGGTCCTAAAGAAGAGGGATGTTGGCAAACTCAATTGGAGAAATATTAGTATTTTTTACGAGCTACCATATTGGTCCACTATTGAGTTGAAGCATAATCTTCATGTGATGCATGTTGAGAAGAGTGTTTGTGACAGTTTTCTTGGTACGTTGCTTGGTGATTCGTACAAGTCGAAGCACACTGACAGTGCGAGACAAGATTGGATGGAATTAGACATCAAACCAAAGTTGCATTTGTATAAAGATGGTAATCTATGGATGAAGCTCACGGCGGAATACACTATGACTAATCCAGATCTCCAGAGATTCTGTAATTTTATTAGATCTGTGAAATTTTCAGATGACGTTGCTTCTAATTTGACGAAGAACATTGATCCGAATAGCACCCGTTCAAATAGCACCCATATTACTAGTGCTATTCAGAATTCATATGTTATCATATAAATTTGATATATGTGAATAATAAATAACTGAGCATGCACGGGGTGTAACACTAGTTTTACAATATAGCACGATATATGCATACATATGATGTTCTAAAAGATGGCCTTAGGCACCACCTACATGCACCAAGGCGTGGGGCATCTAAAAATCGCATCGTATATAACTAACAAGCGTGTAAATGTGCTTAAACCGGTCAAAATCGGTTCTAAACCAATAAAAAATTTGCCCCAACTAATAAATGACCACAACTTGTTAAGATATATACATGTATACGGTGTTCTAAAAAGTTGTATTAGGTGTTGCCATGGCATGTCAAGGCATAAGGTGTCTTATGACCAATGGTCGTGTAAATGCATTTAACCAATCAAATTTGATTTAAAAAAAAAAGTGAAAATTACACCCTTTTATGTATTTTATCTTTCAATTTCAAGTTAAAATTTTGAATCTTTTTGTACAAAAATCAGATGATAATTCAAATCTTAAATAATAAATTTATTTACATATCCACAATTCAAACCCTTGAATTTTTTTACTTCTCCTCTCTCTCTCTCTTCCCCCTTCTCACCTCTCAAACCTTGATGTTGATCCCACGTCAAGCCGTCTATCACCTCCGCGTTGTGGCCCCATAGCGCTGCAAATCGCCAATGCAAGCGTTGGTCACAACGTCGTTGCAACGGCGTCATCGTCCCTGCAGTGGTGATAAGATGTGCCGTTGCAGTAACGATGAGATCGGAGACCACCGCCGACAGCAGCTCTCAGAAACTCTTAGATGTCGCTTCAGAGGCGATGCCTTTTATCATGGACGCTACAAGCATCGCCTTGACAGCACTTCGCTTCACAATCGTCGATCTGTTTATCAACGACATGGGTGAGCTCCAGCCTTCAAAGTTACCTTAATAATTTTTTACCGAAAATTGAGTTGTAAGAAAATTATTTGATAAATTGTGACGTAAAAATTCGTGATATGTGCTCGAGAAAAATTGTGACTCATAATTTGTTAAATTAAGATTAATTAAGCTATGTTTAGTAAATCGTTTACAAACAAGTTTATAAATAATACATTTCATCAAATCACTTTTCAATAAACACATTTTTCTAATGCACTTTTCAATTACATATTTTACCTAAAAAAGATAACATTATTTGTCTATAAATAAAAAACTTTTCTCAAATGGAGGCTAATTTGAGATTTGTGATTGAGAAAAAATTGTGACTACAAAATTCGAGATTTATGATTGAGAAATAAGTTATAATTTAAAAAGTGTGTAACCATGATCACAAATTTATATATATATATATATGTATCCGGCCCTGCTGGCCAGAAAACAACCACTAGTTATTTACCGGTTTCAAATGACTTTAGAGCTGATGTGGGATTGGTATTCAATTGCCCATCACTTTCAAATGTTTGCCTCATTCTTTCAATTATAATTTTTTATGTAAAGAATCTACTTGAAAATAATTAAAATTATGTAAAATTAGAAAATGCATCTATATTATATATTAAAGCAGAACAGCCGTCAAAATTTTTCCCGCCCATTTTCAGTTTCTATTTTTGGAATTTTTTTTTTTTTTTTTCCAATTGAATTTCCGGAATTGGAAAATGAGTTGTTGACAATTAATGAGACATTTAATGTGAGAAAGTGTGTAATGCATTGTAAATATGCACTTGACCACATGTATTGAATGCTAATAATTTGTCTACTCTCTCTCTCTCTCTCTCTCTCTCTCTCTATATATATATATATATATATATATATATATATATATATATATATATATATATATATATTTCCTGCAATTTTTATGGATCCTACAAGAAATAATTGTTGACATAACATTTATTTATATTCCAATTCATTCACTTTACTCATTAATCCATCCAAATTTGTAATTGTTTTAACACCGATGAATCATTTCATTGTACGTATTTTTCATATTTTGAAAATCAAGCTAATTATATTTAGGTAACAATATTCATACAACACATTTTTTTTAAATTTACACCATAGTTTAATTGCAAGATAGATCTTCGGTGTTTGTTTAGTTTTGCTTTTATATCCTTAACTTTTTTTTAATCACATTGTTATTTATAACATTCAATTAATTAATAAATTTTATTTCTAATCACAAATTCTATTCAAATATTCTGCTAATTTGCATTGAAAGGATGTGCAATATTTTTTTTAACTTTTGTATTAATTATTTATTTTGATTATTTAAAAATATGAGAGATAAATAATTGTTTTTCGCCAACAAAACAAATATGTTAAATGAAAATCGTCTCAAAAGACAATATGTGAAAATTAATAAAGAGTTGATGATAAAAAAATTACAAATTTTTTTAATATAACTATTATAATTTGAAGTAATTTTATTGTTTGTTCTTTTTTGTTTAGTTAAAAATATTAGTGACAAGTAAGTTTGTTTGCATTAATATTCATCATTAATTGCTTTATAAAAAATAATTTTTATAAAGAAATTAATACATTTGGAAAACTACACATTAACTTTGAAAAACAAAAATAACTTTACTTTTTCGTGCATTATTTGTGCATTAATTAGATTAATATTTTATTAAATTTTAATATTTGTTCTTTTTTGTTTAGTTAAAAATATTAGTGACAAATAAGTTTGTTTACACTTCTTAATAGATTTTTTTTTTTTTTCAGAAAACGGTAATTTTTTTTTTTTTTTTAAACAAACGGTGACTATTCATTTTTTTTTTAATTATTTGAATTAAACTTGCTAAATCAACGTAAGAGGTACTGATGATAATTAATAATTTATTGAAACTAAAACTAATTATTATGTCATCACATTAAAAAAAATATGAATGGTATTATGGAAATCATTTTACGTAGTGAAATTAATTACTATGTTATGGATGACGTGTTGACTGTATTTGGCCTGGAGACCCATTATTTGGAATAATGTTGTTTGAAATAGTAAATTTTTTGGAGATGTGTAGTTAAAAATTGGAGAATATTTTTGAACTTATGTGTAGATTATTTTATTGGTATAATGTGTGGTTGAAAATGAGTTTTTAAAAAATGAAATTTAAAAATAATAGGTACCAAATAGGGGCTTGATGATGCGTTTAGTGTAATGAGAAATGAAATTGAAATTATTAAGGATGTTCATTATAATACTTAACAACGCTACTCCAAACAATGTGCAAATATCTGTTATTTTCGATAAAAAAAATAATATCAATTTTTTTTAACAACAACTTCAATTTTTTTTTTTTTAATTTTTTTTTTGTGAAAAAATGTGGAAAACTTAATAATCATTTACTACTTAAATATATAAATTGATTTTTATTACTCAAAGAATCTATTATAATTTGAAGTAGTTTTATTGTTTGTAAAATTTTATTAATTATTTTAATATATTATTTTTTATGCATTTTGTGTACCGGAGAAATCTTATCTTAATAATAATAATATTATTATTATTATTATAACAGGATGTTGGCTCATGTTTTCCCGCCTAAACTGCTCTCCATTTTTTTTTTTTTGCCTTCCTAACGGTCAAATTGTGGCAGTTATTTGTCTGATTTATGATGATGAGGATCAGTGCATTGGTACTGACAAATTGTTTAATCCTTTTTTTTATCTAACTTTGTTTAATCAATTCTATAATGCATTGATTCATTAATTGGATCATTTTCATATGGATTTCAAGGACAAATTATGTAACATTCAAGAATGGAAAAAAAAACTATTTCCGTTTGAGAAATAGAAATTTTATTATTTTAATTTTTTTATCATTATTATATTTTGACATTAGTAAAAATATCTACAAAAATATTATTTGTAACGTTGAACAACATTAACGCAAGAAATAAAAAAACATTGTTATTTTCAAAAAATAAATTTAATTCACGAGTAATTCTTTTTCATGTATTGATTGATATTCTGCACAATTAAATTAGAAAGTTTTAATATCCTAAATTTTAAGGATCCTAAATTTTAAAGAAGTGTTTTGTAATTTACATTGAATTTTGCTATTGAAACTTTTATGTTTCTTCATATTCTTTCTCATAAAATATGAATTTAATTGTTTTCGTTGTGTATTTCTCACATTTTCATTAATTAATAATTATATTTTTTTTTCCGTGCAACGCACGGGTGCGAATACTAGTTAAGAGTTAAGACACATATTATTCACATTGAGACGTCTATACTTGTAATTGTTGACGTTCGATCTCGACGCATTGTGACGTAATTTTTAACCTTTCAAGCATTTACATATATTGTACTCCACTAGTTCTCTTTGTTTATGACTTAATTCTTCTCCTTCCTAGTGACCAATGTGATTATGGGTTCGAAGATTTTAGTTTGAAGCTACACTCACGGTGAGGCCTGACATAATAAGGTGTTTCTTAAATATTTCTGTCCAGTGAATCTTGTATAATTTAACTCTTGTTAAACTTTTCTGCTTTTGATTTCGGGAGAGTTTTAATTTGGGTGGGGATGGCGGATTATGAGAAAGGTTCAGGTTCACATCAGCTACCCAAAGACTCACCGGAAAACGACCACAAAGCAGAATCCGACACGGCAGCCACCACCAGTTCTGGTGGCACGCCCAACACCAGCCGTCGTCCACGCGGCCGACCTCCAGGTTCTAAGAACAAGTCCAAGCCTCCAATAATTGTCGCACAAGACTGCCCAAATGCTCTACAAGCTCATGTTCTTGAAGTTTCAGCTGGAAATGATATAATGAAGAATTTGGCGGTTTATGCACGGCGGAGGGGAAGAGGAGTCTGTGTTCTAAGCGGAAGTGGCACTGTCGAAAATGTGACTCTGCGTCAGCCCGCTGCCGAGCCTGGCGGCAGTGTGGTGACACTGCACGGCCAATTCGAGATACTTTTGTTATCCGGGACGGTGCTTCCACCCCCTGCACCGCCGAGTGCTGGTGGGCTGTCGATATTTTTGACTGGCCGGCAGTGGCAGGTGGTTGGTGGGAGTGTGGTGGGGCCTCTAATGGCTTCAGGCCCTGTAGTATTAATGGCTACTTCGTTTGCAAATGCTGTTTTTGAACGCTTGTCGTTGGAGGAAGAGGAGGTTAATGCAGCTCAAGTTCAGCCAACCGCGTCTCAATCTTCAGGTGTCACCGCCGGCGGTGGTGGCCGGAATGGCATTGAGGGTGGCGATAACGGCGCCGGCAGCGGCGATGCTGGTTTATTGCCTCCAAATTATCCATCTTCAGCTGATTTGCGCGTGTGGGGTGGAACGCCTTCAGTTTAACCATTTCTTGGAATTTTGTCTGTATTCATGCTTTGATTATTAAAACTTGCAGGCTACTGATTAAAAATGGGATAATTGGGATTTGGATAATTTCAACTTCTATATTAGCAGTGGTGATTAATTTAAAATAATTAATATATATATTTTTTTCTTTTTCTGTAAAGATAATCAATCTAAGCTGATTGCTGAATTTCACCTCAATTTCGCAGAGGCTAAAATTAGATTTTTAGTATATTTTGATAGAAATTGATAAAATGTATGGTTAAAAGTTATGGTTTCTATGAAATGTGGGATTAAAATCAAGTGTTGACTTTGAGTTAAATTAAATTTGAATTTTAATCTGTACTAAACAGGGACTTAATTTCTTGTGATTTTAAATTTGCTTTGAAATGGTTTTATTCTCTATTTCTTGAGTTAATTGTCTTACTAATCACCAAGCTTATGTCTATGTATCCGATTAATCATTGAAATTTAAAATGTCGAATTTTGGTCGCTAAAATTACAAGTTAATTGTCTCAATAATTACTGAACCTATGTCTATATCTTCGACTAATCACTGAAGTTTATAGTGTCGAGTTTTGGTCAGTAAAACTTACGAGTTAAGTGTTTCAATAATTACTGAACTTATGTCTATGTGTTCGAGTGATCACTGAAGTTTAAAGTGTTGAGTTTTTACCACTAAACTTTTAAGAATATCTTCGATTTTTCACTAAAGTTTAAGGTGGTCGAGTTTTAATCACTAAACTTGTAAAATGACATGATTGACTTGAAGTTTTATAAACGCTATTCCAAATAATTAGTTGCATAAAACAAATTGACAGTAAAAAATGTTTTTAAAAGTTTAGTGACTAATTAAATACGTTTCTAAAAAATTATTATGTGACAATTTGGTGTGTCGTGAATCTTGTGATTGGTTTATTAAATGTGACATGACACCTAGAGCACATTCCATCTCTCATGTCACCATTTCATTACTAAAAGGAAAAATGTATTTGTACAGGGGCCTGGAACTGTAGATGCTACAGTGACTGTAGGCCCCTCACTGTAGATGCTACAGTTAGGGGTTTGGATGTCCAGGCCCCTGTACAAGTAGAATGATTTTTATTAAAATTAAGTCAATGACTAAAGTCTAACATTTTTATAAATTTACTAACAAAAAACTCGATACTTTATACTTCAATGGTTAATCAAAGACAGAGACATATGTTCATTGATTATTTGGACCATTAACTCATAAGTCTCTGTTTAAACCCCTTTAAAAAATTTTAAACATTTTTCTCTTTCTTTTTTTTAATCATATATTTATTAATAAAATAATATTACACATAAAACCAAAAAACATTCTCTATTTTTTAACCACACATTCTCCTAAAAATCACTATTTATTTCAAATAAACTCTTTTAAAACAAAACATCAAACATAGACAAGTTTAATGACTAAAATTTGACAATTTAAACTTTAGTAATCGAACGAAGATATAGACAAGTTTAATTATCAAAATTCAACATTTCAAACTTCAGTTATTAGATGAAGATATAAATATAAGTTTAGTGATTAATGAAACATTTAACTCACATTTCTCTGCCTTTTTAATTGATGTGTTGTATTTACAATAATGCCATTAAGCACGCAGCCTGCGTGCACCAACAGTGCTGCCAAAATTTCATGCAAATAGACAAATACAAGATTCAATCACCCACTCATTTTAGAGAACAAATTTGTTGACCCTCGTTAACGAGGGTGAAGATAATTCCCGTAAATGATCCAATAGAGTCTGCATTCTCGCCCTTCAATCATGACAGCTGGCCCACATATTTTCTCCAAATTTTGATATCCTGATTCAATCCAAAAGTTTATTAATAAAATAATAAAGAAAATGGTACATTTCTTTAAATAATGATATCTCGAGTTTTACTAGTCGAAAAATATTTTTTCAAGCCTATCATACTTTATTTAATGTAAGTTTCAAAATGAGGCCAACATCGATATACTTCTGACAAATTTTGAAATACTTAAATATTTGACTTAAATAGAGTAGACGATATATATATATATATATATATATATATATATATATATATATATATATATATATATTTAAAAAACCTCTGTTTGGTAAATATGTCTTTTAACATCCAAATTTCTTAATTACTTTTTAACTACATATTTTCTCTTATTATTTTTAACAACATATTTTACCCAGAAAATATAAAAAAAGATGTTTTTAAATACAAAAAGTTTAACAAATGGCAAAATTTAAAAATATATGTTTTTAAACAACATAATTTCTTAAGCCTTTGTTTGATTCCCATTATTTCTCATTAAAAATACAATTTTTTTTTTTTTTACAGTATATCAATCTCAACCATCCAAAAAAGTCAAGATCACAATTTTTTACTTTTCGAACCACTTTTTAACCATTAGATTTCCAAAATTCAAAATATAATTTGAAATAATGAGAATCAAACAAAGGCTAAATCATTTTTTAATGTTTATAATAAAATATGTTTTTAAACAACATAATTTCTTAAATCATTTTTTGGACAATTAACATACAAAGCACGTTTAGATAACTAAAATTTATAAACAATTGTTTATAAACAATTTACCAAATAGAAGCATAGAAAATCACGTTTTGGGTGCACTATTTTAAAGTTAGAAATTTGTTAAAAGTTTTATGTTTAAAAACATGTTTTTATGGTTTTTGAGGTAAAATACGTAATTAAAAGTGAAGAGAGAAAATGTAATGACCTGGGTCCCACTTAACGGGTTGTCCTAGCCATTAGATGACGGCATACTGTCCCCACTGTACCACACGAGTCTTTTCAGGATGCTTTGTCCTTACTCGTACACTCATCGATAAAACTTTCCAGCAGGTCACCCATCATAGAATTGCTCCAAGCCAAGCACGCTTAACTGTGGATTTTCTAATGATGGACTTCGAAAAAGAAGGTGCACCTTGTTGGTATGAGTAGTACCTATAATTTTTTTAAAACTTTCTTAGTCGGGGTATTACAGAAAATGTGTGTGGTTAAAAAGTGATTTGAGAAATTGTATTGTTTAAAAACATATTTTTTAAAGTTTTTGTATTTAAAAACATGTTTTTTAAAATATTTTTTAGGTAAATATGTGGTTAAAAATAAGGAGAAAAAATATATGTAATTAAAAAGTGATTTGAGAAATTGAGATATTAAAAAACATGTTTTTAATATATTTACCAGACAGAGGCTTTTTCTTTAAAAAAATGTCATCTACGCTATTTGAGTCAATATTTAAGTATTTTAAAAGTTGTCAAAAGTACATCGATATTGGTCTCATTTTGAAAATCGCATTAATTAAGGTATGTTAGACTCGAAAAAAATATTTTTCAACTAGTAAAACCCGAGTTATCACTACTTAAAGAAATGTATCATTTTTTCTATTATTTTATTAATAAATTTTTGGACGGAAGCAAGATATCAAAATTTGGAGAAAATTTGTTGTGCCAGCTTTTATGATTGAAGTGTGAGAAATGTATGTCTCCGTTAATTATTGAAGGAGGTTATCTTGACCATCGTTAGAGAGGATGAACAAATTTATTCTCCTCATTTTATGTACGTACCACCAGTTTTCGAACAAAATCTTCTTTGTTCGCATCGTGAAGAGTAGAGACCATCAAACATAATTATATAGGCTAGGAATTATTTAATTATATAAGCTAGGAATGAATGATTGAGAAATTTACTTAGCCTCCATTCGGTAAGTTGAGTTTTTTTTTTTTTTTTTTTTTTTTTTTTTTTTATAATCGTTCCAATTTTCAATATAATTTTTTAACCACATCTTTTCTTTTTCCAATTTTTAATCCTAGATTTACCTCGAACTCCGCAAAAAATCCAAAAAAGTGATTATAATTGATCCGAACAAACCATTAATCATGGGAATTACGAATAATTTATATGAAGATACTTGCCTCAAACAAGTTTTGAATTTAATTAAATGTTTGTATAATGTATTTAAAAAGGTTTCAATTATTATTATTTTGAAGTTTGAAAAGCTTCAACTGCAAAAAGAATTAAAATAAATGTTGAGTTCTTTTTAAAATAAATGAGATGATTTCTTTTTAGCATTACAAAAGAGTTACTTTTGCATTGATAGAACTGAAATTAGACTTTTCTATCTAGCAACTAGTAATTTTTCATATAAATAGATAATGTTTTTTTTATTATTTTAGAGACTGTGGCTAAAGACTTTTCTGAAGAACAACTATAGCTTATCATCTTGGTTTTTTTTTTTGGATTATACAAAGAATTAGAAATTAGTACATATGATAAAAATTGAGTATTTTTTTTTCTACTTGTGGGATTTGGTGAATGAAATTTTATATGATTGTAAGAATGTTTCATATAGTGGAAAGTTTTAACGGTTCGTAAAATTTTTTTGTTTGCTAATTTTCTTAGAACAACAAAAGATCGTACGGACAAATTAAAGGGAATTTGATTCGATTTCCAAAAGTGGTATTAGGGTATCAGGTGGTTCAAAGAGTTGGAGCAAAAGGAAAATATGTTTTTCAAATATGACATGGAGAAATTTGATGGGAGGATCAATTTTGACTTGTGACAAGTATAAGTTAGAAATTTATTGATTCAAACTTGACTATACAAAGCTTTGAAAGGAAAATCAACACTGTATTCTGACAAAGATACTGAATCAAGTAAGAATGATGATGATTGAGAAGATTTGAACTTGAAAGTTGCAAGCACGATATGTCTTTGTTTGACTAAGAATGTTCTTTTAATTATTTATGGAATATTTACTGCCAATGAGCTTTTGAAAAAACTAGAAGAGTTGTACCAGATAAAGTCTTTCAAATCGTCGGTATATGAAAGATCGATTTTATTCTTTGATAATGAATGCAAGTATGAAAATCTCAGACTACTTGAGTGATCTCAATGAGATCGTTTCAGAACTACATGCTATTGGAGCTAAAATTCATGACGAGAATAAAGCTTTGAGACTTATCTGGTTTCTTTCATCTTCTTTTGAGTACATCAAGCCTATTTTGATGTTGTATGACAAAATCTCGAAAATTAAAAAAATATTGAAATTGTTACAAAATTAGGATTTTGAGAAGTAAAAGTGGACAATTCTCTTGTGACTGCAAAATTACAAAATTCTCTGATTAACGATCTGTGTTTTTGAAGATGAGGAGCCACTTGACTTGATTCTTGAACTTCGAAATTTGTTGGAAACTTGATTTGTTGAGAGTTGGCTTATTTGACTTTTGGACTTTGAAACTTGGATTTGAACTACGGATTTAAATTTGAATTTACTTTGATTTGAGGAAGACTTTGATCTTAGACTTGCTTGATTTGAGGACTTTGATAATCTTGTTCTTAAATTTGACTTGAAGCTTGAAATAATTTTTCTTTTCTTCCCCTGGAATGTTTTTTACTTCCCTCATTTTTTTCATAGACCAATGATCTTATTTATGAAGAAAATTGTAACCAATTTGTAACCACACACTATTTTAATTTGATTTGTTTTATTCAATTTTAAAAATAGGATGAGCTTCTCTTAAGAGGGATTTAGTGGACTTTATTTTTAATAAACTTAATTGAGCTAATTAAATTGGATTCGAGCAAAAACTAGAAACTAACTCGATGGCAGACCACTTTTTTTTTTTTTTTTTAAATGATAATTCACGTTTTTTTTTTTGTTTGACATGATCTTTGAAATGAACGAGAATTTGAATGTTTGGATATTTTGTTTTAAAGAAGTTACTTTCTTAAACACATATTTTTTAGAAGACTTAAATTTTTTTTTTTTTTTTTTTTTTTTTTTTTAAAAAAAAAAAAACAGAAAATGCCAATTGTAATCCTTGACATTAACACGGAAAATTTCAATCCATTGAATAACTAGAAACAAAAAAGGGCAAATAAATTGTTCTTGCCATACACAAAATGGAAATGAATGAAAATGCTGCATACTTTCAAACTTCAAACATTCTCGAAGAGAGACCTACGTTGTACCTCTTTCTAGTCGTATAGATTTCTAATACTTTTTAGAAGCTGCGGGATGTCATGTCCAAGCATGTCATCAATAGCTTGAATCATTTTAGGCTTAAATTTCTCAAACTCCTCAATGTTATAAGACTCAGAACCTTCCTGAAGTTCTCTACACCAGGGAAGTCACCTGCTGGTAGATGAAGTTCTCTCTGGACCTTTGCAAATACATCTTCAAGATTATCCATAAGTTGCTTCTGAGTGTTGGATTTGCCCATAAAACATGTCATTTCCTTTTTGAGATGGCTAATTATGTAGGCATGAATCTTGGCAGCACGTTTAACAAATTCATTGATCCGACGATCACAAGCCTTCTTTGGAATGTCCATCAAGTCTACAAGAAGGTCGTCTTGTTCTTTCTCAAAAAGATCCTTCCCTATAGGTCCAAGCACTACTTCATTAACTGGCTTGTCATGAAATGATCCAATATAGACACACGATACCTTTGGAGTGTTCAAAAGTTTTCCAAGAGACCACATTAATGCATTGATCTGTCTTGTTTAAGACAACACGTATCTTTTCTTTTCAATGTATATTTATAGATACTCCTCGAATGGCATTTTGGGAAGGTTAGACCTAAGCCCCCTTTCTATCTAGGTGTAATGATTTGTTTTTCATGAATAAAAGGGTAGGGGTATCCAAACTCCACCAAAAGGTTGGGGGGTGCATAAAAACCACCTTGACCCTTTTGGGGGTTTTTTTTTAAAAAATAAATAGATAGATACTCCCAAAAAGACTAATTTCTCAGGCTAAACACTTAAAAAGATCTGAAAAATATGCATAATGTATCATTTTAGATACTTCTCCGAATATTTACTTTTTAGGATGGATACTTAGAAGAACTGAAAAATATACGGAATGTATCATTTTAAATACTCCCCAACATACTTTTCAGGATGGATACTTGGAAGATCTGAAAAATATGCGTAATGTATCATTTTAGATACTCCTCAACATAATTACTTTTTAGGATACATACTCAAAAAATCTTCCAAAACAATATTTGAAATGTCTCATTTTAGATACTCTACAGCAGATTGTTCTTAATTTAAAAAAAAAAAAAGTGTTTTACATTAAGCCCTTGTTTAATGTTGATTTTAAAGAGCTTATTTGAATAAATAGTTTTTTGAATAGGGATTTTTAGGAGAATTGTGGTAAAAAAGTAAGGAATATTTTATGGGTTTATGTGTAACATTATTTTATTGATAAATGTGTTGGTGAAAAGAAGATAGAGAAAATTATTTTTTTAAAAGGGGGCCAAAGAAGGGCTAAATTTTTTATTTTTCATACTTTGTTAGCTGATTCTTTTCAGGGGTGATAAAACCAAATTCCAAAGACAAGGAAAATTTGAAGTTGCCAAAGTTAAGGATCTTTATGATCCAGGAATGAGAGGCAAAATCATTTGCTTTTCCAAGGCTACCATGAAACTTTCAGCTTGACAGAAGACTTTAAGCTCACCATCTATAAGCCAATGACATATCCCTTCGTCCATGCGGTTCTTCTAATGGAAATGTACATGCATATTCTCATTGTCATTAGAGGAATTCAGATGGTACTAGACATCCTTGTTTATGTCTTCCTCAACTCTTCAGATGCAATGTTTGTTCTTAGGGCAATCCTTTATGGTAGAATTGATCGAAGAGAGATAAAATGGGGAAGCACACTCCATTATCGTGGAAAATTTTCTTACTTGTTAATGTCTAGGAATGGTTACTCTGGGTTCATAAGGTTTTTATCAAGAAAAATCTTCTTGAGTTGGCTTATGCAGTTTACTCTGCTATTAAGAACTATTCTCTTTCAGACTCTATTTATGGAGCTCTTTGCAAAGTTTGGTGGCTGGAGACCAATATTTTTGTAACTGCCAATGGAGAGATCAACATTGTAGTTTAGGATATCCAAGAGATTACTAGACTTTCCATCAGAGGTGATTATTACGAGGAAGTAGTACCAAGTCTTTTGGAACTAACAAACTCGCTCTCCAAATCTTGTTTATATCTGCTTAAGGCCTTTTCATTGATCGTATACAAGAAGAAGAGTGATGACGTACACCACAACGACTTCATTGATTTTCGATTCAAAACTAAGGATTGTGTTCTGAATCCAAGGAAAAGCAAGGCATATTTAAGCAGGCGATGGAAGTAAACTCATATTCAGGAGATCAGTCAGTAGCCAAAAATAAAACACATAGACCTATTTTTATAGGAAATAACATGATATTTTGCACAGGGGCAGGAGTTACTGGAATTCTTCTTTATCTATTGAAGAACAAGAAGAATTAGACATCGCTCGGCCTATCTTTCCATTTGGCTCTACCATTTTTTTCCTTCTAGAGATGACTACCTCAAGATAGGAACTTCTAAAGTGGCTTTCAGAATGACTACAAAAATGACTTAAAACTTGGTAGCTTGCATTTATAGAGGACATACCAAGAAAACAAATTGTGTGGCTTTAGTAAAACTATTCTGAGCTCACCAAAACAAATGATGTTGCCTAATAAGTGCCTTTCGTGCCCTTATTTATATGCTAAAATTAGAATATTACATTGTTTTATAAGAATAAATTTTATTTAATTCATTTTTATTTGTATTTATTTCATTTTTTTTTTCAAAAGTCGAGAGAATAGATCAATTTGAGCAAGGATAACAATTTGGACTTAATTGTACAATGTGAAAGTTGATGTGGTCAATCGTGTAAGAGTATATATACCCATACTCCTTTTTCCTGAAGACTTCGAAAGTGGACAAAGTAGGAGAGGATGCTATCACAACAGGAAGTAGGGTTCAACTACCTAAAATCCATCTCAAAAGACCCACTGCTAACAAAGATCAAGAAGCTAATATTAAGAAGAACAAGTTGGGGCGTCTAAAAAAAAAAAGTTGGGGTATCTAAAATAACAAGAGAGATAGGTAAGGGTGAATCAACAATTAAGCCATATGAAGCCCCCATACCTTTTCCTCAAATCTTGAAGAAAAACAAAGTGGATAAGCAATTTGATAAGTTCTTGGACATGCTCAAAAATTTTCACATCGACATACCCTTCATAGATGCAATGAAGTAGATCCCAATCTATGCAAGATTCATGAAAGACATGATACCTAAAAAGAGGAGGCTTGAGAAGTTTTAGATAGTCTTTGACCGAGGAGTACAATACTACATTGCAAAACAAATTGCCACCCAAACTCAAAGATCCAAAGAGTTTTTATATTTCTTGCGCTATTGGTAAATCAAAATTTTACAAGGTTTTATGTGATATATTTGTGCAAGCATAAACTTAATGTCTCTCTCTATTTACAAGAAACTTTGATTGGGAAAACTCAATCCCACTCCGCTTTCACTGCAGCTGGCTTACCGCTCAATCCTTCATCCATATGAAATCATCAAAGATGTCTTGTTAAAAGTGAACAAATTCATTTTTCTAGCAGGTTTCATAATTTTGGACATGGAAGAGGATGGCAGGATGCCTCTCATAATGGGTCGACCTTTCCTTGCCAGTGTACAAGCTTTAATTGGTGTAGAAAAGGGAGAGGTCCATTTAAGGGTGAATTGTAAGGAATGAGATCGTTGTAAGGAAGTGAATTAAAGTTCATGCCCATGATCACGCATAATGTTACTTGCTAGGCATTCGCTCTTATAATTTTGCATTGCAAGTATAACAATGCATGAATTAGAGGTTGGTGCTTGCTCTCAAATGATGTGACGATTTTATACTGGATATCTGACCGTGGTTCTTGAGTCTATCACCAAGAAAACCAGAAAAAAGGTCGCAGCTACTTTTAAGTAGTTCTATTTTGATTTCAAAATGGTTAAATATCTAATTCCTGATTATCTTTCGCTCTCCACTCTATGTTCAAATATTTTAATATCAACTTCTAAGTATAGTATTTTATACTATCATTGGTGTTGACCACAAAATTCGGCTGGACCTTGAACCAACACGTCTCAGCTCCTCCCTCTTGAATACGTGGATCTCCTGCGCACTAAGACAAACAATCAGCTTGCAAAGGGGGCCGAGGTGGCTCCCGTTTGCACTCCGATTCCTAAGTCAGTGCTCATTTTTGGCAAATATATATATTGGGTGCGGGAAATATAAATGTGTAAAAGAGAGAAAAGGTAGTGAGAGAAATATATCGTTTCTGAGTGAGAAATTGCTAACCCTTTCATTGGAGGCAAGTGTGCTCTATTTATAGAAGGTGTAATTCTCTTAGATTGTGACATGTGTTATACTTTACATGTGGTAAGATCCTGACTCTTCATGAGGTAAACCATTTCTTTGGTTATAATCATTACTACATGTCATAGGGTTAAAGCAACCATCAAATCACTTTAAAGATGTTGTCACATCAAGCTGTCTTGTCACCTTTTCAGGGTACTCCCCTCGACTTAGGAGTACCTCAGCATAAGGGTACCTCGGCACAGCATCACCCCGGCTTAGGTTACCTCGGCACAGCATCACCCCGGCTTAGGGTCACCTCGGCATATAAGAATCCAACAAATTTGGTATCCGCAGTTTTGGCCTATAGGTCATGATTAGGCGACTGGATGTTTTGTGGCTCCCCTGGTGGGCCCATATAGATGATGTGTCATGTCCAATTTAGTTATGGTCGTAACACTAGTCCCTCAAGTCTGGTTGGTTCATTTATGTGCGAACCGGACTTGAAAATATAAGGGATCGAAGATGATGGAGTGTGTGTATACTCTAAGAAATAACCAAAACACAATATATCTAAAAAATCCTTATTGCAAGACATAACCAGAATGGAAAAAATAGAATATATTTTACATGGTAAAACATCGCCGATGAGGAATAATATAGGCACCTGAGGCCCACGCTTTAATATAGTTTGGACACTTGGGTCCTTATTTGAACACTTGACAACCCTTTCAAGTAGGCTTTTCTTGGTTATATTAAGAGAGTATTGGGCTGTGTTATTCAAATTTTGAAAGTGCATCTTTTATCCCAACAAAAAGAATACTCGAGTGTGCTTCAAACTTATGAAGACATATAAGCTCATAGTAATATCCCAAGCATGCTTCAAATAGGAGGGAAATTATAAGGTTGTCTTCAATAACATTGAAGATCTTACTCCTAGATGTGTGAGGGCTAATAGCCCGTCTGGATTGCAGAGAGAATACGCTTAATTCAAGCGACTGGAGGGCTTACAAGCCTGTCTCGTTTTGATATGTATATCTCTGGAGAATATGAAACAAAGTATATATACATTGTGTCTCGTGTTGACATGCATGTATATGCTCGTCCCTTAAATTTGGATGTCCCGGGCATTCATGGATGGGGTTCGAATTTATAGCTTTCAGATGTTTTTCTTAGAGTGAAATCGACCAATGAAAGAGTACTTTGTAAAAGGAGTTCATTGAAGAAGTCCTTCTCTTGTAAGGATTCCTTAGGAAGAGGGGTTCATCATTTGGAGGGAGCCAATTAACGTAGTTCTTCTCTTGTAAGAAGTCCCTTGTAGGAGTCCTTCTCTTTGAAGGGGTCCCTCACTTGGAGGGAGTTAATGGAAGAGGTATTTCGTAAGGAGTTCATGGAAGACGTCCTTCGGAAGAGGTGCTTCGAAAGGAGTCAATGGAAGAGGTCCTTCGAGAGAGGTACTTCGGAAGAAGTCAATGGAAGACGTCCTTCGGAAGAGGTACTTCGGAAGGAGTCCATGGAAGAGGTCCTTCGAGAGAGGTACTTCGGAAGAAGTCCATGGAAGACGTCCTTCGGAAGAGGTACTTCGGAAGGAGTCTTGGAAGAGGTCCTTCAAGAGAGGTACTTCGGAAGAAGTCAATGGAAGACGTCCTTCGGAAGAGGTACTTAGGAAGGAATCCATGGAAGAGGTCCTTCGAGAGAGGTACTTCGGAAGAAGTCCATGGAAGAGGTGCTTCGAAAAGGAGTCCATGGAAGAGGTCCTTCGGAAGAGGTACTTCGGAAGAAGTCCATGGAAGAGGTGCTTCGGAAAGGAGTCCATGGAAGAGGTCCTTCGGAAAGGAGTCCATGGAAGAGGTGCTTCGGAAAGAAGTCCATGGAAGAGGTCCTTCGGAAGAGGTGCTTCGGAAGGAGTCCGTGGAAGAGGTCCTTCGGAAGGAGTCCATGGAAGAGGTCCTTCGGAAGAGGTGCTTCGGAAGGAGTCCATGGAAAAGGTCCTTCGGAAAGGAGTCCATGGAAGAGGTGCTTCAGAAAGAAGTCCATGCAAGAGGTCCTTCGGAAGAGGTGCTTCGGAAGGAGTCCGTGGAAGAGGTCCTTCGGAAGGAGTCCGTGGAAGAGGTCCTTCGGAAGAGGTGCTTCAGAAGGAGTCCATGAAAGAGGTCCTTCGAGAGAGGTACTTCGGAAGAAGTCCATGGAAGACGTCTTTCGGAAGAGGTACTTCGGAAGGAGTCCTAGAAGAGGTCCTTCGAGAGAGGTACTTCGGAAGAAGTCAATGGAAGATGTCCTTCGGAAGAGGTACTTCGGAAGGAATCCATGGAAGAGGTCCTTCGAGAGAGGTACTTCGGAAGAAGTCCATGGAAGAGGTGCTTCGAAAAGGAGTCCATGGAAGAGGTCCTTCGGAAGAGGTACTTCGGAAGAAGTCCATGGAAGAGGTGCTTCGAAAAGGAGTCCATGGAAGAGGTCCTTCGGAAGAGGTGCTTCGGAACGAGTCCATGGAAGAGGTCCTTCGGAAAGGAGTCCATGGAAGAGGTGCTTCGGAAAGAAGTCCATGGAAGAGGTCCTTCGGAAGAGGTGCTTCGGAAGGAGTCCGTGGAAGAGGTCCTTCGGAAGGAGTCCATGGAAGAGGTCCTTCGGAAGAGGTGCTTCGGAAGGAGTCCATGGAAGAGGTGCTTCGGAAAGGAGTCCATGGAAGAGGTCCTTCGGAAGAGGTGCTTCGGAAGGAGTCCATGGAAGAGGTCCTTCGGAAAGGAGTCCATGGAAGAGGTGCTTCGGAAAGAAGTCCATGGAAGAGGTCCTTCGGAAGAGGTGCTTCGGAAGGAGTCCGTGGAAGAGGTCCTTCGGAACAGGTGCTTCGGAAGGAGTCCGTGGAAGAGGTCCTTCGGAACAGGTGCTTCGGAAGGAGTCCATGAAAGAGGTCCTTCGGAAGAAGTCCATGGAAGAGGTGCTTCGGAAAGGAGTCCATGGAAAAGGTCCTTCGGAAGAGGTGCTTTGGAAGGAGTCCATGGAAGAGGTCCTTCGGAAGAGGTGCTTCGGAAGGAGTCCATGGAAGAGGTCCTTCCGATGAGGTGCTTCGGAAGAAGTCCATGAAAGAGGTCCCTTGGAAGGAATCCACTTAGGCAATAAGAGGGAAGCCACTTCGGCCATGCCATTTAGGCAATATGAGGGAAGCCACTTCGGCCATGCCACTTAGGCAATATGAAGGAAGCACTTCGGCCATGCCACTTAGGCAATATGAGGGAGAGCCACTTCGTCCATGCCACTTAGGCAATATGAAGGAAGCACTTCGGCCATGCCACTTAGGCAATATGAAGGGGAGCCACTTCGGCCATGCCACTTAGGCAATATGAAGGAAGCACTTCGGTCGTGTCACTTAGGCAATATAAGGGAAGCACTTCGGCCGTGCCACTTAGGCAATATGAGGGAAGCACTTCGGCCATGCCACTTAGGCAATATGAAGGAAGCACTTCGGTCGTGCCACTTAGCCAATATCAGGGAAGCACTTCGGCCATGCCACTTAGGCAATATGAGGGGGAGCCACTTCGACCTTGCCACTTAGGCAACATGAGGGGGAGCCACTTCGGCCATGCCACTTAGGCAATATGAAGGAAGCATTTCGGCCATGCCACTAAGGCAATATGAGGGGGAGCCACTTCGGCCATGCCACTTAGGCAATATGAAGGAAGTACTTCGACCGTGCCACTTAGGAAATATCAGGGAAGCACTTCGGCCATGCCACTTTAGGCAATATGAAGGAAGCACTTCGGCCGTGCCACTTAGGCAATATCAGGGAAGCACTTCGGCCTTGCCACTTAGGCAATATGAGGGGGAGCCACTTCGGCCATGCCACTTAGGCAATATGAATGAAGCACTTCGGCCATGCCACTTAGGCAATATGAGGGAAGCACTTCGGCCATGCCACTTAGGCAATATGAGGGAAGCCACTTCGGCCATGCCACTTAGGCAATATGAAGGAAGCACCTCGGCCATGCCACTTAGGCAATATGAAGGGGAAGCCACTTCGGCCATGCCACTTAGGCAATATGAGGGGGAGCCACTTCGGCCATGCCACTTAGGAAATATGAAGGAAAGTCCCTCTTTCGAGGAGGCCTTTCTTCAAGGCATTTGTTACCAATCTTTTTCAAAAGGTTTCCTTCCTTTTTCAAGGTTTATGTAGTATTTCTCCTCTCTTTTTCAAGAGGTTCTTCACCTTTTTTTTCAAGGTTTTTGTGGTTATTCACTCTTTTTCAAGAGGTTATCAACCCTTTTTCAAGGTTTTTGTAGTTCTTCACTCTTTTTCAAGAGGTTATCAGCTCTTTTTCAAGGTTATTACACTTGTGTTTCAAAGTTATTACACCTTTTTTTTTTCAAAGATGACCAGCTTATCTTTCAAAGCTCTTGCCTTTTTCAAGGCCAACCAGCTTATCTTTCGCCCTTGCCTTTTTTAAGGCCAACCAGCTTATCTTTCAAAGCTCTTGCTTTTTTCCGCTTCTTCGTAAATGGTTCTTCGTCCTTTTTCAGGACTACCTTTCTATGTGTGGCTTTTTACCATGTGTTTTCGTGGTTAGCAGTATGGTTTCCCACAAACGGCGCCAAAATGTTGACCACAAAATTCGGCTGGACCTTGGACCAACACGTCTCAGCTCCTCCCTCTTGAACACGTGGATCTCCTGCGCACTAAGACAACAATCAGCTTGCAAAGGGGGCCGAGGTGGCTCCCGTTTGCACTCCGATGCCTAAGTCAGTGCTCATTTCAGGAAAATATATATATTGGGTGTGGGAAATATAAATGTGTAAAAGAGAGAAAAGGGAGTGAGAGAAATATATCGTTTCTGAGTGAGAAATTGCTAACCCTTTCATTGGAGGCAAGTGTGCTCTATTTATAGAAGGTGTAATTCTCTTAGATTGTGACATGTGTTATACTTTACATGTGGTAAGATCCTGACTCTTCATGAGGTAAACCATTTCTTTGGTTATAATCATTACTACATATCATAGGGTTAAAGCAACCATCAAATCACTTTAAAGATGTTGTCACATCAAGCTGTCTTGTCACCTTTTCAGGGTACTCCCTCGGCTTAGGAGTACCTCGGTATAAGGGTACCTCGGCACAGCATCACCCCGGATTAGGTTACCTCGGCACAACATCACCCCGGCTTAGGTTACCTCGGCACAGCATCACCCCGGCTTAGGGTCACCTCGGCATATAAGAATCCAGCAAATTTGGTATCCGTGGTTTTGGCCTATTGGTCATGATTAGGCGACTGAATGTTTTGTGGCTCCCCTGGTGGGCCCATATAGATGACGTGTCATGTCCAATTTAGTTATGGTCGTAACAATTGGTATTTATTGTTTTCTTCTAAATTAAAATACAAATGGGATGTAAAAGATAAATACTTAATTTTAGTAAAGTAAAGTGAAAAATCATTTTTAGACCGGGGTGATATGCCCCTGTTTGGTAGCCCTACTTTTTTATATTTTAATCTAATTCAATGTCAACATTTAATCTTAACCACACATTTCATGAGGTCCACAACTTTCCACACATTTCATCAATTTTTATCAAAATCTGCAAAAAATATGATTTTTATCAATACCAAACAAGGGCATAGTATTGTGTTATTCTTTTCAAATGAAGAAAAATGTGGTTGTGGAATAAATAAATGAATAGTAAATGAGTTATAAATACGGGACGTTGCAGATATGGTATCAGAGCTTCGATTTTAATGATTCTGAATTAATCCCAATGTACACATGTCCGACAGTCATTGGAGCTACAATATCAAGAAAATTATTACTCATTATATGTGATTTAATTGTTAGAAACGTTAATTTGTAAGTGGATAATTGTTTTTAGATAATGTGATAATATGCATTGTTCATATATTTTATATCTTGAGCTAAACTTGAAATGATAGCTCAACTTAGAAAATTTAGAGCCAACAAGAAAAAAATATGAAATGGATATTTATAAAAATGATACGTTAAGTGTGATGTATTGGAATCATTGATAGAACAAACTCACAAGTGCGTCATTCATAAAACACTTGGAATTGAGATGATCTAGTGGAATCTATATTAAGAGTGATGATGTCTAGGATGTTCCATCATCTGATATATCAATTTCTTCTACTGCGATAAGTAATAAGAGATCAAATTTATAACTTATTATTAATAATTAAAACTTTGAAAACCAAGTTACATAGAAAATTTGATTAGGAGAATGTACATTCTAGTTAGGAGTTAATACTCGGGAAATTGATGTCAACACTTGAAGGACAGAAAATTCTTAACTTGAGAATAAGGAATACATGTTTTGACACCTAGGAAATTTCAAGTTCATTCTTGAAAATATTTGGAATTATTTACGAGTTTACCTCTTGCATTAAGAAAACCTATATATATTTTTTGAAGCATGAATCCTGATAATGCCTTGTAGTAAATCTCAGGATGCATAATGTGGGATGTGCATCAGTGGTTGTTGTACAGAGTAACTAAGAATGATAATGACTAGTAATAGCAACAACAATGATATTCCAACCTTCTGGCTTTTCCCAAATGTATGTACCCTCTCATCGATATTGTGCTTATGATCTTGTTGTTTCTTGATATTCACCTACACCTTAATTTATAAATATTTCGAAAATATATCATAGACCGTACTTATATTAGATTATTGGGTCATTCTCATTGGTGTTTAAAAACAGATTCTTAAAGTTTTATATTTTTGTATTTAATTAACCCAAGTCAATCTCTTCTCTCGAATGTCAACTAGCTAATTAACCAAGTTACCAAGGGTATTTGAATTCATTTTCTTTTGAAGTCAGGTCGATCTTCTATCTTCTTCAATTTAGTCCCCACATTTTGACTTTTATTACAAATATACCCCTAAGATTGAGCATAACTATCCTTAGACCAAGTTCAACCAAGTATCGACTTCGTTTGAACTTAATTTCCATAGGAGGCCGAGTTGGGCCAAAATCTCAAACTCGTTAGCAATTTTTCATCTTGTGGACTCAAGCCAAAAACTCGGCTTAGTTCAAACACATGTTAGTAAGTCTCCACCTAGCACAAGCATATTCAGTCACAAAGGCCGAGTTTAGTGACTCTTGATCACATTCCAGTATAAACCTAAAATGGCAAGTCCAACTAAGTATTTGTCATGTTTGAGCAAGACTGATCCAAAGTAGTCAAGTGTCAAGACTCTTGACTGAGCATAATTCTTCCTAAGGCTAAATCGAGCATAAGCACTTGATTTCTGTTTGAGAATAATCTCCCCCGAGGATCGAGACAAGCTCAAAGAATCTCGACCTTGTTTAAACATATTAATCCTAAGGGTCAACTCAAGGCCAAGAAAGTCTCCATCACGATGGAGCTTTTTAAGGGCAGAATCTAGTCCAAGTGACTCTCAACACATTTTTTATATAATTTATCCTTTGCAATAAATATCTTTTAATTAGGATTTTCGAAATCCTAGCCAAATCACGCATTTACCAATGTGAATTACAAAATGCTTTGATTGTGAAAAAATTACTATGTGATCAATAGATAAAGATAAAGATAAAGATAAAAAAATAAGTTAAAATTATCATGGACAAATCGTCTGTAGGTGCGAAGAGAAATCGCTTCATGTTCAACAATGTTTTATGTGATTGCTTCTTCCTTTAGAACTCTAATTAAAGTAGTAAAATATTGTTCACACATGAAATGATCATTTCCTCAAACTTTATAAGTAGGAATTTACTCAGCTTGTTGATTGAGATGTCAATTTAAGGGCCAAAATAACTGTGTTTATCAAGACTTGCTAGGGCTCAACTCATCCCTCAAGATTAATTATTCTTGATTGATTCATAATTTCTCAGGTATGACTCGAGCCTTAAGAAAATTTGTAGGAGACCAAGGTTGAGACACATTAAGTTGGATTTGACCTTTATAAATCATAAGGGCTGAGTATTGTTGCATGAGGTTGAGCTTGGGCTCGCCTCGGTCATTAGATGGAATTGTACTCAAATGAGGTCAACTCCACTCTTGAAGGGAATTATGCTCGAGAGAGAGAGAGATCGATACTCGTTCGAACTTGACTTGGTCTTAGATAAAGTATTTTTGAACTGAGGTTGTTGCTTTCTTTAGAAATTCAATTGAGTTTTCAAATATGTGTAACCAAATAAATTGTTAAACTGTAATGGGAAATAATAATTATTTTAGAAGATATTAAGTTTGTAATAGCTATTGAGTAGCATTTTACTTACCATTCATGAAACCAACCTCTGGTAAAGTAGCTGTAGGTGCTCCACTTCCTGAGCAGCCGCTTATATGAATTGGAACATTGATCTCTTATTTAGGTTGTAACCAGATATCAAGATAATTATTTATCCGTATCGGATATCAAGAAGAAGCCCTATATGCTATAAGAGAGATACTTGAAGGTGTATGTGGCAACCATACCGGAAGACAATATCTAGCATTCAAGATCTTAAGGCAATGATACTTCTGACCGTCCATAAAGAAAGATGCCCTTGAGTTTGAAAGAGAGTGTGACAAGTGTCAGAGGTTTGCCCCATTGATTAGATCTCCCACAGAAGACCTAACATCTATCATGGCACCATGGCCATTCGCAAAATGGGGCATTGATTTGATCGGACTGTTACCAACAGGAAGAGGTGATACCAAGTATGCAATAGTGGCAGTTGACTATTTAACAAAATGGGTTGAAGCGGAGGCCTTGAAGAAAATTACTAAACAAAAGATCACCGACTTTATCTGAAACTCCATCATTTTTCGGTTTGGCATCCCTCACTCAATAGTCACTAACAACGGGAAACAATTTGATAACGTAAAGTTCAGGTCATTCTGCGAAGAGCTGAAGATTAGGAATCACAATTCTAACCCCTGCCACCCACAAGCAAATGGACAGGTGGAAGCTGTTGAATCCGAGCCCAAAGAAAGGTGCAGTGATCCACCAGCGAAGGCCCAATAGTGGCCCAACGGATCTTGACCCACAGCTAAGGCCTAAAATATCACCTTGGGATGAAGGCCGAGGTGGTACGTCAAGCAAACCCCTTTTAGCCGACCTAGTTAAACGCCTAGCCGATGTGCTTTATACTCAGCCGGGGCGCTTTACGGCATTGACCAGAAGAGAGATGGAGTCAGTGATGAGACACTGCCTTTACCAAGACGTGACGGGGCCCATCCCCTACAAAATGTAGCAATGATTACGGTTGAAAAGTAAGGTTGTCACCTCCATGAGCTAGGGTGATGACAAGTGTAAAGTACGTCACGTGTCGTGATCTGAGATAACAAGTTCCTCTATAAATAAAGCATGATTGTCTCCAAGAAAAAGGGTTAGCAATTTCTCACTCTTAACAAGATATTTCTCTCACTCCCTTTTCTCTCTTTTACACACTTATATTTCCCGTACCCAATAGATATATTCGCCTAAAATGAGTACTGACTTAGGAATCGGAGTGCATACGGGAGCCACCTCGGCCCCCTTTGCAAGCTGATTGTTTGTCCTAGTGCGCAGGAGATCTCCGTGTTCAAGAGGGAGGAGCTGAGACGTGTTGGTCCAAGGTCCAGTCGGATTTTGTGGTCAACAGAAGCAATTAATAAAATCATCAAGCACACATTGAATACCAGACTGGATGAGCTGAAAGGGGCTTGGACCGATGTACTACCAGCGGTGTTATGGTCTTATAGGACAACTTGTAGGACAGCAACGGGAGAAACTTGAGATTGGCATCCCCTCAAGCAGAATACAACATTTTGAAGAAGGGATGAACACTGAAATGCTACAATCCAATATGAACTTGATTGAAGAGAAACGGCTAGACTCGAATCTGAAGAATGCATCCTACAAGCAAAGAAGCACCAGATACTATAATTCCAAAGTCAGAGGCCGGAAGTTCCATGCTAGAGATTTGGTACTCAGGAAGGTGTTCGTAACCACAAAAGAAGCTTAATCAGGCGAGCGCCCACCTTGGGAAGGATCTTATAGAATTAAGAAAACCTTGTTGAATGGGGCATATGAACTGGAAACTTTAGAAGGGAAGATCTTACCACATCCATGGAATGTAGAGCATCTCAAAAAGTACTATTAGTAATCGTTTCCTTCCAAAATATGTAATGATCAACGTGTCATGAGAATACTCCATTGAATAAAACTTTTTACAACTTCCAAGTGTTCCTGAAAAAACAAGCTACATGCTCAATAGGTCTGTCATAACGAAATTTACGAATTCCTTAGGATTTCAAGCTATGTGCTCAAAAGGTTCGTCATAAGGGAGTTTACGAATTCCCTAGGACCTCAAGCTATGTACTCAAAAGGTCCACCATAAAGGAGTTTATGAATTCCTTAGGACCTCAAATTATGTGCTTAAAAGGTCCGCCATAACGGAATTTACGAATTCCTTAGGACCCACAAATAAGACCCAAATGCGCACTAAAGCACCAAGTCCTTTGTTGGACACAACCGACCTGACAGCTCCAGTTAGGCGATAGGTTTAAATTCTATAAGTCCATTTTTTGGAACAAACAAACCTGTCTGCTCCAGTTAGACGATAAGTTTAAATTCTATTAAGTTCATTTTTTGGACCAAACAGACCTAACTGCTCCAGTTAGGCGATAAGTTTAAAGTCTACAAGTCCTATTGGACCCAACCTACCTGACGGCTCCAGTTAGGCAGCAAGTTAAAATTCTACATCCATCGAACCAAACTGACCTGACTATTCCAGTCAGGCAATAATTTGCAATTTGTCATAAATCCATCTGATATTAATGTTAGGCGACAAGTTTATATTTTTATGAAGTCCCAAATTGAAGACCAAAGTATCCTATCAGGTCGACAAAATTACTTTGTTTTAAATCTTCTGCTGAGAAGTGTGTTTGGAAGAAGAATTGTAAAGAAACAGGTTCAGCTTAACAAAATTCATTTATACATGAACAAAAGAGAGGCCGGACAGGCCCTTACAGACGATGTGATATAAAATAAGACAAATTACAAAGTTTCCTTCATTACTCGGTCAAAGGAGCCTTCCCTCAAGCAAGTTCGGATATAGCCTCAGCTTGATCCTTCTTGAGCTTCTCCAGTTCTGCCTTCGACTGGTCAAGATTGAATTCGGGGTGGAGCTCCTGAAACCTACTAACTGCATCTTCCAATGCCATGATGTAGGTGTATGGTCCACCTCGTACTCTTTGGACTCTTTGTAAGCCTCAACTTCCGAAACTAACTCAGATCTGGGTTGTCCAAGGTCCTTCTTGACCAATTCAAGTTCAGCAGATGCCTCTTCTTTGGCCTTATGATCGGCTTCGGATTTAGCTTTCAACTCGGAATTCTCGAGTTTAACTTTCTCCAGCTCGGAAAGAAGGAGATCGTTTCTCTGGGCCAAGCCTTCGCATTTCAGCTCCAGTTCCTTCACCAACCAGCTTCTCCCTCTCAAGTCCCAGTGCCTGGTTCTGATCCTTAACCACTATGCTCTGGTGCATCAGTTCGTCGTGCAGCTCCATCAGCTCATGAGCTTTAGCGCGAATATGGGACATGTAATTTTGCGCAAGCCCCAAGAAAGTAGAGGTGGCATGAGCGGTGTTCAGTAAGTCTATATCGGAAGCCACAACTTCCTTCTTTTTGTCCTAGGTCTGAACAACGATGTCGACTGAGTTACGAACACGATGTCGACTGAGTTATGAACACTGTTAGGAAGAACCTTCGAAGAGTTTGAGCTCGGGCACTTGTGAGATCGGATGTCCCTCAAGGCTTTAGGGATTTTTCCTTTCAGCTTCGCCATCTCAATAGCCCGGACCTTGTGTATGTTGAAGTAGGAGAAGTCCGTGGGGTTAGCAGCTGGGGACGAACAGATAGGATGATTTGAGGTAGTGCGCAGATCTGACTGAGCAGCATTCTCAGAGGAGGCATGATGATCAGAAAGAACTATGGGATTAAAAGGTGGGGGCGGCAGAACACTTGGGAGGGCTTTGTCCCGAGGCCCGTGTCCCATTGGATTGACCTGACTGAGGATTTAGGCCAAGTCCAACAGGTAGGGTCTTGGTGGGTCTTCTTTTCTTATTCCTAACAAATGCCGATCTGTCGAAGGGAGGGATGTCTTTTTGCTTGGATTTGGTTGGTCCTACAAAATGGAAAATTATTAGCACAGTAAAATGTTGTCAACGAACTGAACAAAAACACTTACGAGTAGGGGAGGACATAAGGCCGCAGAAGGAGGGACAGTGGTGAGCCTGACCGTGAACAAGTTATCCTCCGTGATCAACTCCTTAAAATCCCTATCACGTTTGTCAAGGTTGCACGCTCTTTGCAGTTGCTGCTCGAACTCTAATGACCTGGATGGATTGGAGGGACCTGAAAAAAAGGCAAGTAAATTAATATTAGAGAAAGCAGCCCTGAATAAACTCACAAAATCATAAACATACAGTAAGGTTTATAGTGAGTTGGAACTATGTTGTCCAGCTCGTCATTACTGTCCGGAGTCTGCCATTCACCTCCGAAAAAGAACCATTGATCTCGCCAACCTTTGATAGAGCCAGGGAGCTCTTCCACTAAGTTCCCACCAGTTTGAGGCCGGACCATAACATAATAACAGCCTGAATCCTTCCCGTTAGTTAGAAGCTGGTAAATAGAATCGAACTCGCTCGCTCGAGGTGGTGGAAACCCCATCTAACTCCAAATAATCAAGAATCCTATAATAACCCTCCACCCGTTTGATGTAATTTGGGAAGGAGGTAATCCCCAATACCTAAGGTAATTGATGACAGTCCGGGACAAAGGAAACCTAAGACTCGCCTCCAGCATCATTCTATTCATAGCTACACACCCTATTTTTAATAGCATTGAGTCCGGAATCCTAAATTTTTAACGCCATTCAACCAGGTCGTCCTCAGATACTATTGAAGATGATAGCCGGCCTGCTAGAACGTCGAACTCGAAATGGATAGACCAGCTCTACTAGAGTTTAGTAGGGTGTGTAGGACAGGAAATTAACGGGGGGTTCACAGATCTGACATCTCCTAAATCTCCTAAATTGTTTGTCCAACATCTCCTAAATTCTATGCACTAAGCATCTGACTCGCCATAATGAGTACCTAAGTCCGGACTGGAATTCTCGTTACCCATCCCCCAAGATTCATTCCTAGTGGTTCACTATCACTATCGAAATTACTCATGATTGATCTACGTGACAAAGAAATACCTGAACCGTGAGGCAGATCTGAAGCTGAGTTCATGTGGTAAAAGAGAAAACATTGAAGAAGTTCTTTATATAAGAATAATATTAATTATTAGTACATAATTCGAAGAGGTACCTTGAGCCCTTTAAAGAGAAATGACAGCTGATTGCACTTCTTAGGCATGGTCAGACCTAGCCACAATGGGCAAGTGACACGTGGCTGCATCATCATTACTTAGTCCTCAAGATTAATTCTAAAATACTATCTGTAGGAGCAAACCTGAAATTCTTTCAAATCAACTCATAGGGGCAACTGTTAATGGGCAATCCCACCTTGGTGACAAAACGACGACGTTTAGTGGCATTTATGGTTTGAGGTCGGATCATTGGGTGGCGATTAATAGGTCCGACCTGACACCCCCAGGTCGGACAATAATTAATCACCTCCTGAGGTAAAGGGATCAAAGGCGGGCCCACATTTCGATCTGAATATGTCATGTCAGAATATACATCGTCCTTCCCAGAAGTGAAAAGATAAGGTCCAAGCTGTATTAGTCCAAGGTGGAAGGGTCAGGTCGGACGTTAACTTGCAATGATTGAACTAGGTCATAACTACTTTCTTACATGGTAGTTGAAACAGTTATTCAAACATGTAATCAGTTAGAACAGATAAAAGTCAACTACCTAGTCCTATGTAAGAGTTCAATTACATTAGTTATGTCGTAATGTCAGACAGTCAGGTATTGTAATAAGCCAGCTTATCCCTTTTTCCCTATAAGGGAATATAGCTCATGGAGGGGACGCCAACTTGCCAACTTTGGCAGTAAAAGCCAAGTATAAATATATTAAGTCATACGTGTAGTCCAGTTCGGAAATTTCGAACTGGGGTTCACCTCTTCCACATACATTTTCACTTTGCATAACTGATAATCACATATTTTCTTGCTGACGTGGAATATTTATATTTCAACTGTCAACATTGACCATGATTTATCATAAGGTTTGAGTGAGATGAGTCAGACCAAGTAAGTATATACTTCGTTTGAACTTAATTTCCATGGGAGGCCGAGTTGGGCCCAAATCTCAACCTCTTGGAGAATTTTCATCTTGTGGAGTCAAACAAGAGACTCGACTTAGTTCAAACAAGTGTTAGTAAGTCTCCACCTAGTATGAGCATATTCTGTCACAAAGGCTAAGTTTTACTTGAAGCATAGTCGATTCCAACTAAGTATACATCATGTTCGAGCAAGATTGATCCTATGTAGTCAAGTGTCAAGACTCTAGATTGAGCATAATTCTTCCTAAGGCTGAATCGAGCATAACCAACTCTTGATTTCCGTTTGAGAACAATCCTTCCCAAGGACTGAGACAAGCTCAAGGAGTCTCGACCTTGTTTGAGCATATTAATTCAAAGGGTCAACACTCAAGCCCAAGCAAGTCTCCGTCATAGTGGAGCTTTTTAAGGGCAGAATCTAGTCTAAGTGACTCTCAACACCTTTTTGGTGTAATTTATCCTTAGCATTAAATGTGAAGATCGTTTAATTAGGATTTTCGGAATCCTAGCCAAAATCTAACTATGATGCACAGTTAACCATTTATTTGATCATGCAATACTAGTGTGAATTACAAAATGCTTTGATTATGAAATTTTTTTTACTATGTGATACATAGATAGAGCTAAAGATAAAAAAAAAACAAGATAAAATGATCTTATCATGGACAAACCTGGACGTAGGTGCGAAGAGAAATCGCTTCATGTTCGACGATGTTTTTTGGGATTGCTTCTTCCTATAGAACTCTAATTAAGTTCTTGAATAGATAAAGTAGTAAACTACAAAGCATGAATGATCATTTCCCAGACTTTTAAGTGTACTCTCCAGCAATAATACTCACAAAATACATGAAAAGATTAGAGATTACATACCTAATCATTCCGATGAGTACCACATTTTGTAGTTAAAGAAACACCCACCGCATAAAGAAATCTTTAAGCACCGCTAGCATATAAACGCGTCCATTCCTTAATTTTAAAGTAAATTGCAAGAAGATTAGTATCGACACACACACACACACACACACACACACACACACACACATATATATGTGTGTCTAAAATATTTGATGATTGAGACCAAATTAATATACTAGAATATTGTATGAAATCTAGTCCCTATATTTCATTAGAGGAATGAAATATTACCTGACTTGGATCAGCCCATCCGAAAGTAATAGTACATAGTAGCACTTAAATGAAGTCTCAGATGCACTTCCATATTACAATTAGAAGTGAAAATCAACCCCTAAATGGAGGGAGTTTAGAACAAGAGCAAAGTGAAATCAATGAACTCTTGAGAAATATACACATACTAGACTCTTGACAATGAAGAGATCGAGCGAAGTAGAAGGATATAAACGTAAAAACCATGAAAACTAAGATAATCTTCCCTGCACGTTGACTGTTGAGTTGGGAATTCACATTATCATTTGAATCGTGATAGATGGAATAGCAATATAAGGTAGTATTCATTAGTAATCAAACCTGTTCAAAAATATACAAATTCGGTCGCTACTATGCTGAAAGTTATATCAGAAACCAGACCCTTCTCAGTGCCACTGACACTACTTGAAGATGATCATTAGTTAGACCAACGAACAAAACATGAAAAATATCCTCCAAAAAAGAACTCGTATAACCAAAACGAACTCAGAAAACATAAGTGTTGAATTAACCATACATAAAATGGAAAAGTGTAATGGTCGAAATTCACTCAATCAAAGTGCAACCAAATCACCAACCAATTTCAACCTCAATTTGTGAAAGAAATTTAGAGAAATTGACAAGGATGAAAGGATAAACAAAAATGATCCTTGCTTCCTCCCCTGTTTGAGAGTGGAAACAAGTTTTTATCATCTTGTCAAAAAGGAACCATTAACATAAAATTACATATTACATTGAAGATTCACTCACACAAAATTCATAGAAAGAAACAAAAACCCAAAACAGATTAACAAAATTCATCCAAATGCAACATCAAAAAATGTAATCATAAATAAAGGCAATCGAATTTATGGAAACAAAAGAATGAAAAAGGATCCACAAAACCAAACATAAAAGGCACAAAGCACATAAAAAATCCAACCCACAGAATTCACATAAACAAATCCAAAGAAGGATTCTTGAATATTCATCAAAGTCTATAAAAAAAAATGTAATCATAAAGACTCATGAAGAAAATATTATCTAAGAAACATTGTTGAAATAAGCATACATAAATACAGAAGGAAATCAGGAAAAATCCCTCAAGATTCAAGGCCAATGAACCATAAAAGAATATATACATTATATAGATTAAAAAAAATTAAAGAAAAAAGAGAACACATCGCTGAAGTAACCATACATAAAATGAAAAGGGAACCCAAAACTTATCAATATTCAAACCAAACACAGATTCCATTATTGAATTCAGCCCATATGAAATTCACAAAACAAGTCCAAATACAAATACAGTAAAGCTTAAATCCTGCTGTGCATTTATCACTCAAGGTACACAATTGTACCAAAGAACGCAATTGCAAAGACAAATGAATTACAAACACCTCCTGCTGTGCATTTATCACTTAAGGTACACAATTGCACAAATAGCCATATATTGAATGAAAAGGAAACACCAAACACAACCACAAAAGATTTAGAGAAACCCATAGAGATTTCATAAAAAATTATAGTGTGACCCAAAAATGATTATCGATTCAACCCACAAAAATCTTGCAAGATTCATCCAAATGAACCAATAAAGAACATTATTGTAAAGATGAAGAAATTATAGAAAAAAGAGAGAACACAATTGCTGAATCCCAAAACTTAGAGATTCAATGGAAACCTTCAGGGAATGAATTCATAAAACAGAAACCACAAAAACCAATTTATCATCATATAGTAAAGAAATTAACGTGAAAATGTGACTGACCTCTTTTTTTGGTCAAGAATCTTATTATTAACTTACTTCTTTTGTTGAATCCATCTTCAAAAATCATTATCAAGTTCTCCTTGATATAAAAACCATGAGATAACGATCAGAATTGCAGAAAGAATCATATGTAAGATGATTGCCATCAGAAAATTCACAAAAACAAATCAAATGGAACCCAAACTGATCGTTAGTTCGACCAAAGAACAAAACCCTGAATCAAAACTATACATCAAGATTCATTATATGCGTGAGTAAAGAACACGATATCTCATCATCGCCCAAAACTTCAATAGAAAACCCCCCAAAAGACTCGTTCATTTTCAAGAACAAGAGATTATATGTAGGTTCAGAATAACGGTCATATTTTCATCAATTTCATATTTCATCGTTGGATCAAGCATAAATAAACGGTTTGGATTTTAGAGACTTGCTAGTTGTATCTTACAAGCCCACCGTTGGATTAAGATTAATTTTTTCGGAAATACAAAATTTTAGTTGGTTACTTTTCTTTATTTTTTTTTAATAATATTGTAGAAATTTAAAAAAATTAATTTATTTGTGGCATTGTGGCACATTTTAACTAAAAAAGTGGATTTCAAGTAGCAAAAAGTGATAAAACGTCACTTTTTTTTTTTTTTACTAAAAAGTGACACCGTATAACTTTTTAATTAAAATAGTAGGTGAATTAAAAAAAAATTATAAGAAGTGACATTTTGTCACTTTTAAATTAAAAGAGAAGGTGAATTAAAAAAAGTGATAAAAGCATCTCCAATGCATTACGTGTATTGGAGGTGATGTGACATGGAAATAGACGGACTTCTAGAGAACATGAATAAATAGACGGAGAAGTCTAAAATTTACTCTTTAATGATTCCTTCTACATTTAAATAATATTGATTATGTGAGCTTTTTTTAATTTAAAATTTATTACTATGCATAAATTGTGCAAGATTTCTCACGGGAAAATTGCACAGTACACTACAAAAACTTGACTAAACTGATTTTTACTTCCCAGAGGACAAAAATTGAAAAATACGGTGGTCATGTGGCAAAGTCATCTTCTTCCGTCAACCACGCAGGCAACACTCTCAATTTTCTTCTTCGACCAAATATCTCCCACCGTCGCACTGGAACTTGTAATTTTTCACCAAATGAGCCTTTACCTTTGTCTCACCTACCTTCTTGTGGTAACCGTTCTTCAATCAGAGTCTTTGCCTGCCGGAATTCAAGATCGCAAGTCTGGTTTCTTTTCTTTTTTTGGTGAGAATCTTCTCCCTCCGTCGGATGTCGAGTTTTCAATTGCTCAAGTTGTCGGATTTTAAGCCAAAAAATCAAGAAAATCAGCTACCTGCCTTCAGTCGGTCAATACCCATTCGTCGGATTCCGCCAGTCTTGGTCACCGGCTGGATGGTTGTCCTTCTTTGGAATGCAATCTGGCTGTGGCTGTGAACTTTTCCCCTTTTTGGAAAGTCTGTCAATTCTTTTGAATTCTTGTTTGTTTATCACTGCAAAATGAGAAACATTTCTTCCAGTCATTTTGTTAGAGTGGTGTCGTAGTTAATGGGGTTTTGAAATGAGGTGGTGTTGGTAAAAAATTGTAGTGAAAATTGTATAAAAAGTGTTTGATTTTATATTTGAAACAAAGTATCATAAAATTTTGTAAAAGTATCAAGCTATGATACTTAAAAAAAAAATGTATTAAAATTTTCTGATTTTATATCGGAGACAAAGTATCATAAAAATTTGTAAAGTATCAAGTAATGATACTAGAAAAAATTGAAAAATATCAAAAGTATCAAATTGTGATACTTAAAGAAATTGAAAAAGTATCATAAATATCACATTGTGATACTTAAAAAAATTAAAAAATATCATAAGTATCATATTGTGATACTAAAAAATGGAAAAGTATCATATGTATCATACTGCGATACTAACATAATTATAAGTATCATACTGTGATACTAATATATTTGAAAAGTATCATAAGTATTTTTCAGTTTTTACAATTTTATTATAAGTAATTTTCAAATGTTAAAAAATTGAAGTAAATTTCAGTTTGATCTCTAAAAGTAGGGTATTTTTGTGAATAGCCAATTTCTCACTGTATAAAGAGTCCAAATAGAAACAACTTGTATCATACAATTTGATTGGCCAACGTTCTTATTAATAATATTTAAATAATTATTTAATAAAAAATAATGTTGACACATCATATCCCATGGAGCGTCTAGATGTAGACGAAGCATCTCATGATGTCTTTTTTTTAAGATACGTCAGTTTAACATTGTAATCCACGTTATGCATTGGAAATGTATTTTTTTAACACATTTCATCTATTTGTTGATGTGTTAAGTCTTTTTTCTCAATCCATGGAGTGCATTGAAAATGCTCTAAGTGACATTTTGTCACTTTTTTTTTTTTAAAAAAAGGGCATTGTGCAATGTATATATTGGTGTTTGTGAACTTGTCTAATTTGTTAGTCAGTCACGAATATTGCAAAAATTGAAAAAAAAAATTAGTTAAAAGAAAAAGTAAAAAAGTGACATTGTGTTTGTGTATGAAGAATGGAGAATGTGTAATGTATCTACTAGTGTTTGTGAACTTGTGTAATTTGTTAGTTAATGATGGATATTGCAAAAAAATTGAAAATTTGACCTTCAAATAGAAAAAGTGACAAGTTGACATCATGGCATTTTTTTTATTGCGTCACATTTTTAAAAATTTGGCATGAATATTCTAATATTTTGAATAAAATTAACAAGTCATGAATTTATTTTAAGATTTTAATTTATATCTGATTAAGAAAGTAACATACATGTCACGTTTTTAAAAAAATAAGAGACATTGTGTCACTCCGTTGTGTAACAGTCCTTCCACTCAGCACCATCGGATCACTAAGGTCAGTAATAGAACTCTGCACGAAGTTTTCTCCTGTGATATGAGTTACAACCCCTTGATCACTTATACTGCCTCTCCCTTAATGAACAGTGGTTCCTTGGAAGCACCTTGAAGTACATTTAGTTGTCTTACATGATACTCCAGAATATTGTTGTTAAATATATATCTATCTATATGGCAAACTATAGGATCAGGTATTACTTAGATGTGAAACTTGCAAACCTTGGAACAAATAGAAAATTACAAAAATGAAACGATTCAGCTTTCTGGATATATTTCCTGCATGACGGAAATATGAAAAAAGTGACGAAATTATTTAAAAAGTGCCAAAAACATTAAAAAAGTGGCACTCAAAATTTAAAAAGTATTTTTACTTCCTAAAAATCTTTAAAATGTATTTTTTGTAAGTGGTCCAAAAATAAGGGTATTTGTGCAAACAACCCTTTTGTTTTAGTCCAATCAAGTCCATTAAACAAATAAAATCCACTAAAGCCCACCTAAAGCCCTTATCCTACTTCTAAAAAGGGGAAATTACCCTAAATCATATCTTCAGATTTTAAATTTTTGAAATCAGGTAACTGTAAACTATTTAATAAAACCAATTGCTAATTTACTACCCCAAATAGAACCCTAACTGATTCTCAATCTTTGCTTGTCATTCTTATTTTGTTTAGCAAAATCAAATAATAGATTTCACAACACAAACGTCACTAAGTTCCAATAATCGAAAGCCTGCACTGAAGATTAAAGTGCCGGTTTCGAGAAGCTTGAGTGGATCCATGTATCCGAGTCAACTAGGAAGAACTCGAGTGTCGAGGAGAATCGACATTATAGAGGAGTCCGAAGCGGCCGTGGGGAAAGTATGCAGCGGATATCAGGTAACCCAACCGACGAGGCTCCCGTATCTAGCTAGGTACAGTCGACACCGCCATTGATACCGCAAAAGCCTATGACAAGGCAGCGTTTGAGTTGCGCGGCAACAAGGCAATTGTGAATTTCCCTCTGGAGATAAAGTAAGGTCTTAAAATCGTGCTCCGTCGAGGGTGTCAGACGGAAGCGGAAGAGAGAGGTGGAGTAGGAAATTGCACTAGTTGATATTCAAAATGAGACATTGAACGTGTTACGTGCCACCATTTTCACCTATTTCTCTAAATAGAATTTAGACTTTTCTTGTCTACTTCTTCCCCCCATTGTCATTAGCAGTGATTGGTGATGATGATGGTTTTAGATGGTGACAAATTACAAATTGTAACTAATTACAAATTCAAATAAAGTTACAATTGTATTTTCGACGGTGGTTTGATGACGGCGGTTGTGGCGGTGGCTGATTACAAATTACACTAATATAATTACTTACAAATCATAAATTACACTAATGTTTTGCTAATTTATATGTTATAATTGTAATTACGAAATTGAAATAAAGTTACAATTGTAATTAATTACAAAACCTGATTCAGATTAAAAAAAATTGGTGGTAAAATTTCTTTCCTAAAAATATGACTATTGGCCCATTGAAAAAAAAGGAGAAAAACAAAAGGAGAAAGAAATACATTGCAGTGGAAGAATACAAAATTCTCTCAATCTTCAAATCAAGTCCAAGAAGATCAAATCCTTCTTCAAATCAAAGAAAGTCTAATTCGAAGTCCAAATCCAAGTCTCAAGTTCCAAGTGTCAAACAAGCAAACTCTCAACAAATCAAGTTTCCGATGAATTCTGAAATCTAGGAATCAAGCCACTTGCCCCCTCATCTTAAAACATACAGATCGTAATCGAAGGATTTTGCAATTTTGTTTTCACATGAGTTGTCCACTTTATTTTATCAAAATTCAATTTGTAACAATTTCAGTATTTTTAATAATACTTCAAAATTTGTCATACAAATTTCTTGGCACGCCCAGTGGGACACTCTTGCCTCTCATCTTCGATCTGCAAAATTTTCAAGTTTCAACAACTACATCAGACATGGCAAGCAAAAAGGTGAAGTAAAACTCAATTGGTTACACCATTAAGGAAGTTCTCCAACAAGGGCAAGACGAAAATTGCTTTCAAGAAGTAGGCACTCGTTCATCAGAAAAGAACTTGGCGAAAAGTCCTCGTTCTGGTTCATCTCCAGCGGAAGGTCTGTGTTTATATCGACTCATGATACTTCTCCACGAAAATGGGGAGACTGTATCGCTTCTGAAGAATCTCTCGAGCTGGTGATGGTAACAGAAATGACACCAGGCTCTGATGATCAAATTCAACAGATGTCAGTTTCCATTGAGAAGTTAACAAAATCTCTAAAGGAAAAAGATGCATAAATCATTTCTCTCATGCATTGATTGGAGTGGTAAATTCCTTTGAAAAAAGCAACCTAGAAAATGCAAGCACTTCCAGATTTAAAGATCTAAAAATCCAAGAGTACCATCAGAAGTAGGATATGTATGATCATACAGTAGTGAAAAACGTGTTTTGTAACACCACTCAACTCTCCGTTGGCTTTCTGTCCGTCCAACAACTTAAACATATGATCACTGACACTATCCACGCTCAATACGATGGCTCACCGCAATCTTCATTGTTTAATGCCAAAACTTATAGCCGCCGAATCAATGAAATGAGAATGCCTCTTGGCCATCAACTCCCGAAATTTCATTGTTTTGATGAAAAGGGCAACCCGAAACATGTAGCTCATTTAATTGAAACGTGTAAGCAATTTGTACGCTCCCTCAAAGGTGCTGCGTTTGAATGGTATACAGACTTGACTGCATGATCAATTGACAGTTGGGAACAACTCGAACAAGATTTCTCTCATGCTTCTACAGCACTAGGCGGGCCTTCAACCTTCCAGAACAAAAGAAAGCAAACCAAAAAGGAACCAATTGTAGGATATATCAAACACTAGACAATTTTTTTCCTTCATTGCAAAGAACGTATCAGTGAAGCATCGTTTATTGACATGTGTGTACAAGGCATGCATTAGGGGCTACTTTATAACCTCCAAGAAAACATGCCTCACTCTTTTGAAGAATTGGCCACGCATGCTCATGATCAAGAATTTCAGATTACAAGACACGGACGTTACTTGCCAAGTGACCCACATGACAAGGAAGATCCCAAGAAAGAAAGTAAGCCAAGTGTTTTTAAAGAATCTCTGGTAATATCTACTGCTCCTGCAAAAATCACTTTTCAAAAATCAAGTTCAAATCCAAATTCGAAGCCAAAGCAGGAGTTCAAGTCTAACAAGTCACAGGTACAAACTTCTAAGTCTGGAAGAACTTAAGGAAAAGGAGTATCAATTCCTAGACTCCAAAGTTTCTGGAATTTTAGATCAACTCCTTGAACAATAGATAATTGAGCTTTAGACACCTAAGAGGCCAAAAGTGACTGGTCAAGTTGATCATCCCAAGTACTGTAGGTTCCACAGAATAATTAGTCATCCAGTGGAGAGATGTTTGGTTCTGAAAACTGGTGAAAATCCAATAGCTACTTGTTCGATGATTTCCTTTGGGTCATTTGATCCAATCCTATTGCAAATGAAGAACAGTTTATCCCAGTAGAGCTTGAGGTTAATGTAGTAGTCACTATCACATACATCTATCAAGAAATGGTTAAACCACGTGCTCCCAACAGTCCAACATTTTATGAAATTATAACAGATGACTTGGATGTTTGGGATTCCGATTCAAAATTTGAAGATAAGGTTGGTGATGGTTGGTCCACCTTGATAAGCAAGGAGGAGAAATATTGTACGTAAAAGTAAATTGGTAAAATACCATCTTCTATACCCATGGTAGGACCAACACTTGGGGCATTTAGTATGGAAGTTTTCCCTACTGAGAAATCGTCTTTAGAAGAAATCCGAATGACATGGACTCTAGTAAAAAGACGACACCGAAAAACTCAACAACTACCAAATCTTGACACGCGTGATAACAATCAAGACTAAGAAGAATGCCAAGAAATTATAAAAAGAAGAAGTCCAAAGCTAAGAGAAGTTCAGCCACAAAATCGATAAAAGATATGAAAACTACCTCAACTTCTAGATTCATAACCTTTGGAGAATATTTTCATTAGGGTTTCTTTGACAAAGAATGATTCACTTCTAACGTCATCATCCTGGATGGAGAAAGTGAATCAAATAATGTTATAGGAGAGAGTTCTAAGACAAGGAAAGTTATCTCATGTCTCAATAATATCTCTTCAAACACAAGTTTGACTAAGGCTCTTAGTCTACTTTTTGATGATCGAATGGCTTTGATCACGACATTGAATGATCCAGAAGCTTATCAAGGGAAAGTGTTGGAACCAATTAATTTTGCAACTTACCAAGATTGTATGGCCACTATCGCATTCAATGATGATGACTTACAACGTGTATCTCATTTGCATAATAGGCAGTAATATGTCTGCGGTTATATCTGGGAGTGCAAGATACATCGGATAATGATCGATTTTGGTTCTGCTGTAAACATTATGCCAAACAAAACTATGAAGAAAACTGGAATAAATGTTGGAGATCAGTCTAAAGGTAACATCATGATTCAGGGGTTCAATCAGAAAGTTCATGGAGCTATTAACATGATACGCTTGAAGCTACAAATTGCAGACCTAGTTTCTTCAGCTCTCTTCCATTTCTTTGATGTCGACATCTTATAAATTACTTCTTGGATGCGTTTGGCTGGATGAAACTAGAGTGGTACCCTCAACTTGGCATCAATGTTTTAAGTACAGTCGAGATAGAGAAGTCAAATGCGTGGTAGCTGAGATCAATCATTTTCTGAAAGAAGAAGCTTACGTTGCAGACGTCAAGTTTTACCTCGAAGATGAAGAATTTCATTTGGCATAGTTTTCTGCAGCGGGGTTTGAGATGAAAAGTGTTAATCATAAAGCCATAGTTTCACCGCATCAACTTATGAAAGGTAAATAAAAACTAACTTGTGAAGGGTTCTCTAGAGGTAAAAAGCCTTAAACAACATCATAAAATGTTGAGTTATCGAGGAATAAATTAACTTTTTTGATACGTAACATTACAAAATTAGCTCTACCACATCAACTTACAAAATTTACAGAAGTTGTTAAGGCTTCAACATCTACTCCAAGTATATCAAGACTCCGTACTTGTGATTCGTCTGAACAAAACTTGACACATACAAAAGGGGTCGACGAAACGAAGAAAACTTTCAAGGGATGTTACAATTCGCGAGCTAAGGAACTATTTGAAAATACTGGGTTTGGAAAGGAGAACCTCGAAAATTGGGTGATCTTGATGCAGTGCTTGCAAGTGGATGTGTTCCATTAGGTTTGGATGGATTAATCATATCACAACCAAAACATGGCATAGGATATTGTCCAAATCAACCGAAACGTATTAATGTTAAGAAGGTATCCTCAAATCCAATTATGATCCAAATATATGAGTTTCTTGAAGAAAAATCCAAAGAGTCGAGACCTTCTACATTTGATCGAATTCAAAGTGAAAAAGTCAGAGTTTCAATATTCGAAATGTTAAAGGGAGAGTTTTCGAAAATAGTTGAATCAAAAGAAAAAGTCTCGATCTTTTAGAGGTTAAGCATAATAATTCCACATCCACTTATGTTGATGAAAAGTACGGGCTTCTATAGAATCATCTCAAAGACAGTTTGTTTGCCTTCTCTCGGTCCAGAAGAAGGCGCAAAACTAGAAAGACTTCCAAACAAAAGAATGGCGGAAATGACGAAAAAGTATCAATAAATCACATTTCTTTTGAAGAAACTACTAACTTGGAATATGAATTTGAAGACTCAACCACATTAGATGAACCTGAATCAGCTTCGCCAACATTTGAAGAAGGGGGCAAGCTACTATGGACGATTTGAAAAGGTTGAAGTTAGGAACAGAAGAAGATTCGAGGCCAATCTACATCAGTACTCTTCTCAATCCAAAAGAAGAAATTGTTCTCCTCGATGGTGCGGTTCCAATGGTTTTCCAGTTTCCCTCAGACAACCAGTAGTTTGGCCAGAATCTTCAAAAAACGGTCGATCTCACCAAGAAATTGCCTGAACACACTTCAAACCCTAAAATTGTCTAATTTTGAGAGAGAAAATGGACATGGTGTTCTGTTTCTAAAAATCGAAACATGGGGGTGTTATAAGACCCATTCCAACCAATCCAAGTAAAAAATCTATTTCCAACCCAATAAGGAGAAAACACATGTTTTGGCTTAAGTGAAGTAACACTTTCTACATGTGCAAGAATGTAACTTTTATCTAATTTTGAACAGTAAAGGATTAGAAATTATTAGTTGGTTAGTTTTCAGGTGGTGAGCTTCCCTACAAAAATCGATCATGTTCATACCTCTGTTGTGTTATGTTGCATGGATGCCTCCTCGTCCTGTGTATCCTAGAATAATAAGTAGATAAAAGTAGATATAGTTGACTCGAAGTGAAGTTGATGAAAAATACAGTTTGATCAACTTATATTGATCGAAATATGTGAAGTTCTTGCTGACTCGAAGTCAAGTTGTAGTTTAATTTTTTTGGAATTGAATCAAACCCTTTTAATTTACCTTAATCTTTTTGTTGTTCAAAAACATAAATAAAAATAAAGATATGATGAGAAATTTACAGACCGTCGGAGTTTTCTACAAAAAATCTTACAATCATGTAGAATCTCACTCACCAAGATTCCAAGTATTGTAGGAAAGGTACTCAACTTTTACCAGATTCAAGCCAAATTCAAGAAGGTTAAATATATTACCACCACAAATTTTAATCCATACACTACATTATATTACCACCACTAATAAAATATAATTTTTATATATACACCACAATACATATAAAAATATATCTCTTATCTAATGATAAAAAAAGATAAAAAAAAAGATAAAGATTTGTACACCATAATCCCAGATTACTTGTGAGTTCCTCGATCCTCATCACACAGCTACCACCATCAATCCACCCTTGAATTTTTATATACTTTTTCTTTAGGATTTTTTGTGTTGGTAGAATATATTAATTATTTGTACAAAAATTTGTTTCCAGATTTTTTTGAAGAGTTGATTCAATTATGGAAGATGGCCAAGATTCGGATGGAGCTTTGGAGCATTTCCTTGTTTGACTCTCTCTCTCTCTCTCTCTCTCTCTCTCTCTCTCTCTCTCTCTCTCTCTCTCTCTCTCTCTCTCTCTCTCTCTCTCCCGGTTTATTTCTATGAGTGTGAGTGTGAGCCTGACATACATGGAATGGTCCTGAATTCAAACTTCTTTAGTGTAGGTGTTGAGGGTGATCAAGTATGCAGTGGGAAAGTTGGGTGCAAAGTTCTGAAGAGAGATTCAAAGTGAAATTTGGTGGCTGTATGTCAATTAACTCATTACAAGGGCCACCCGGATCCTTTGAAGGGTAATACATTGAATAAGGCTCTCTGAGAAATAGCACATGAAACATTTTCCGCCATATTTACTTTAGATGACCACAACCCTTCAACTTGTGTTAATGGAATTATTGTACCGACATCCATTCTAATTAGTTTGGTATTGAAAACCAAAAAATAAGAATTAACAAAAAGAACAAGATGATTTAGAAAAATAAATATGAAGAAGAGAAGAAGATTATTTGAGAGATTGTGGTGGACATAAAAATTAGTGAGAGAAAATCAAAAGGTTATTTATGTAATTTTATTTATATCTATTTTGTAAATAAAGAAAATATTTAAAATTGTGATGTAAAAAATATTTTTTTTGCTGGCAATATGGCCACCTATTCAAGAACAAGAAGATCAAAATCTTCAAATAAATTCGAAAAATATCAAAGCCTTCTTCAAAAAAAAAAAAATAAAAAATTCAAGTCCAAATCTAAAGTTCTAATTCAAGTTTCAAAGTCCAAGAGCCAAAAAAAAAGTCAAATCTCAACAAATCAAGCCTCCAACAAATTTTGAATTTCAGGAATCAAGCCACGTGATCCCTCTTCTTTGAATACATGGATCGTTAATCAGAGAATTTTGTAATTTTGCAGTCATAAGAGAATTTTCCACTTTTACTTCTTAAAATTCCAATTTTTAGCAATTTCAGCATTTTTTAATACGCGAAATTTTGTAGTAAGATTTTCTTAGCATGCCTGGTAGGACACTCTTACCTCTCTCATCTTTTGATATGCAAAACCTCCAAGTTTCAAAAACTACATTGGAGAAGGCAAGCGAAAAGGCGAAAGAAATAACGACCCGTACTGAAGAGACACTTGCTGAGCTCTTCCAGACCAGGGCCTAAATAAGTTTTGGAAAACTCAATTGTTTTCGCCATTAAGGAAGTTCTCCAAAAAATGCAAGATGAAAATTTCTTTCAAGAAGCAAGGCTCCGATCTGTCAAAAAATATCAAGAACTTGGTGAAAAGCAATAATTCTAGTTCTATCTCCAGTGACATGTCTATGTCTGGATCCTCGAAAGTGGGAAGACTACCACTTTTGAAGAATATCTCGAGCCGGTGATGGTCATAGAAATGACATCTTGATTGATGATCGAGTTCAACAAATGACATTTTCCATTGAGAAATTAACGAAATCTTTGGCCAAAAAAGTGTACATATAGTCTCTCCCATGCATTGACTCAAGTTACAAAGTTGTTTGAAAAAAGACAATCAAGAAAATGCAAGCTCTTCTAGAATAAATAACTAAAAATCCAAGAGCAGAAGTAGGATATGCATGATCAGATAGTGATGCAAAATGTATTTCTTGACACCCCTAAACTCTATGTCGGCTCTCTATTTGTCCAACAACTTCAACATATGATTGTTGATACTATCTGTGCTCAGTACAGTGGCTCACCACAATCTTCACTTATTTATGCCAAGCCCTATAATCGTAGAATCGACAAGATGAGAATTATTTTAAGGAAAAGAGCAACCTGAAGTAACACGTAGCTTGTCTAACTGAAACGTGTAACAATGGTGGCACATACAATGATACCATGGTGAAACAGTTGTTACGCTCCCTCAAAGATGTTGCATTTAAATAGTATATATACTTGACGGTCGGGTCAATTGATAGTTGGGGTCAACTCGAACGAGAGTTTCTTACATGCTTCTACAACACCAAATGGGATGTCAACTTTCCAGAACTTGCCAGAAAAAAGCAAAGCAAGGAGGAAATAGCTGTAGAATATATCGATCATTGTAGAAGTCTTGTCCTTAACTGCGTATTAGTGAAGCATCATCTATTGACATGTGTATGTAAGGCATGCATTGGGGGCTACTTTATAATCTCCAAGCAAATATGCATTATTCTTTTGAAGAGTTGGCAACAATGTGCCCATAATCTAGAAATTTAGATTACAAGATACGAAAGTTACTTTCAAAGTGACCCATGTGATAAGAAAGATCCTAAGAAGGAAGTTAAGAAAGACAGTCAGCCATGTAAGTTTAAAGAATCTAGAGCAATTTTCACTGCTCATGCAAAAAATCATTTTTTAAAAACCAAGTCCAAATCCAAATCCAAAGCCAAAGCGGTAGCTCATGTCTAACAAGACACAGGCACCAAAGAAGGGTCTTCTATGTTTGAAAGAACTTAAAGAAAAGGAGTATCCATCGCAGACTCTGACATTTTTGAAATTTTTGATGAACTCCTTGAACACAAGGTAATTAAACTTCAAATGCAGAAGAAGCCAGAAGAGGTTGGTCAATTTGATCATCCCAAGTACTGCAAATTCCACAGAATAATTAGTAATCTAGTGGAGAGATATTTCATGCTAAAAGATCTTATTATTCGCTTGGTCAAATGAAATAAGATCAAGCCTAAAACTTATTAAAATCGAACTGTTACTTGCTCTATGATTTCCTTTGAATCATTTGATACAAGTTTTGCAAATGAAGAGGAGTTTGTCCCTCATACTTACAATATGGGTAAGTCCTTGCATGAGGTGGCTAATGTGACGTCCCGTATTTATAACCCCGTTTCTATCCATTTATTTATTTTACCACCAATTTTTCTTCCTTTGAAAAGAATAACATAATACTTTATCATCCACCTCCAAAAAAGAATTTTCACTTTATTTTTAAACATAATTTGACTTTAATAAAAATAAGTATTTATCTTCGAAATTCCATTTGCACTTTAGTTTAGAAAAAAATACATATATATTGACAGTTGTATAAAAATACTATAGTTGGAAGTTGATATTAAAATATCTTTTTAAAACAAGGAACAGAGAGGGAAGAGTGGAAGACATCCTAGAATTAACTATTTAAAAATATTTAACCATTTAAAAATCAAAGTAGAACTACTTAAAAGTAGTTGGGACCTTTTTTGGGTTCCCCTGGTGATAGACTCATGAACCACAGTCAGGTATCACGTACACAATTGTCTTGTCATTTGAGACTAGGAATCAACCTTCAATCCACACATTGTATTACCTACAATGCAAAACTATATGAGCAAATGCTCAACGGAATTATGCATGATCACTAGCATGAATTTTAATTCACTTCCTTACAATGATCTCATTTCGCCTTTCTCATCATCTCAATTTATTCATTTTTCCTATCATGAGCCCGAATTCCACTACGTTGTACCGTATGAGCTCAAATATCAATATGACCAATAATATGCGCCTTCTAGTGCTTGTGGTTCCGTTGTCACCAACCGAAGCTCAAGTTAATACATCAAAAATTATATTTTATCAATCAGACTTGGCTTTATGTATACAGTGCTTGGCATGTCGATCCCTAGTCCCAAGGCCACCAAGTGACCTTCTGACACTGCTCGTATACCCGCGTCAGATTGTCAACACCTCATCCTCAACTACCCTTAATGACTGTCGAGAGTCTAAAGCGAGTGTATATATTCGGGTGCTAAACATAGTATGGTACACATGTATGGCCATTTTATTATCATCAATGTCTTTCTCTCTCCATATATTCAGTATCTCTTTTTTTAACATTTATGAAGGACTTCTTCTAAGTTTACACAATGTACATGTCAATGCCCATGAATGTTAAAATATATTTCATGAGCCAATTATACGTTATAATCACGTAATATGGCATTCCAACTACATCCATATACATTAATAATTTGTCATATCATCAAATCATGTCTCGCATGCTTTCACCGTATACAAATAATTAGCACATCTTATTCTACATATATTGCACCAACAATATATATATAGCACATTGTTGACGTCCCATAAGCACCCCAGAAGCAGGGCACCGTCAACGTGCCCTGCCTCTTGGGTGCTTACGGGACGTCAACACATATAATCATAGACGAACAAATAAAAATAAAAATACTATCGTTTTGTATTTTAGTTGAACTTTTACTTATCTCACTCCATGGCAATCCTAAGGTTCACGACTTTATTTCACAATATTTTGTACCACTAATCCACTTGAGTCAATCTAGATTGATCAGCCTATCATGTATATAAATTATAATGTAGTCACATAATACGATATTATATTTCAACTAATAAGTATAAATTAGTGTCCAATAAAATTTAAGTGGACCATTTTGCCACAAAACACTTAACTGAAATAATTATAGGGATTACCCTAATTTAAAAGGATCGACTTATTTTATTATGCCTCATAATGGAATTGCCTAATTTTCTTATTTAAAAAAATAATAATTATCATAACATAAATAATATAAATCTTGTTAAATTATATATTATAATAGTATATATTATATATTAAAATAAAATAAAATAAAAAAGGTAAAACATTTATCTGAAGGAGGATAGGGTTCGAACCCCCTTTGTAAGGGTTGAACCCCCTTTTCTCTCTCAATTTTAACTCACGAATGCCTCCATTTATACTTTTTTTCCAAGGACTAAAATGCAATTAAACAATTTATTTTACTTTTTCTTTCAGTCCCATAAAATATAAAATTATATTTGTAGTCCTACAAATTATTAAAAACCCCAAAATAATTGGGGACCAATATAAAGTTCTGAAGGAGTGCTTTACAAAGATATTTTTTGATCATAAAATCGATAATTGAGGTTAAATTTACAGCTTGTCAAAGTTTTTTGCTTAACACTATTTTATTTTTATCTTTTTTGATTTCTTTTCAAGTCGTTGATTTTGTCTTATTTTTCTCTACTCTTACTATGATAAAAACTAAACTTTTAATATATAATTTTGAAATGCTCACAATCTAGTTTCTCGTATCATTGTCGGAACGTACTCATCAAAATAGGTCGTTTAAAACTAGTATTTTGAATTGTCGACCTTCTTTATTGAAGTCTTTGGGGTACGTACACTAATCGAATACGTGTCTAAAATATGTCATTTCTAAGTACATTTAGAGCTCTACATGATGGTATTCTTGAATAGTCAAGACATATGACAAAACTAAGAATTTACGCGTCCTGAAATTATATGTGTAATTTGTCACTAATAAATAATATAATATAATATAAATTATATATAGATGATGTGCAAGTCACTTATATATTACTTTGATTATTATTATTTTGACCAATAAATTTACGGATTAATTTTGATCTATTATTTTTGAACGTTGAGACGATTTATTAGTAGGACGAATTTTCGTGCGTTACAATCTTCCCCTTTAAAGAAATTTCGTCCTCAAAATTTAATCATTTAGCCATATCATTCTTTATCTTCTGTTTGTAATCTTCTAACTTTAAACATGAAGCTTATGTCATCATAAGAGTCAATTCTATTATTTCTTAAATTGCAATTTATACACTATTTACGTCATGTATAATTCAATTATTATAATCAGTAGGACTTTTATTACACTTTCTCTTTCTCATCATATTTACAGAGCTATCCATTTGGTAAGTCAGTGTCCTCTCCTACTGCATCCAAATGTAATATTCGTAGGTAGCCACGATATTAGTAAAACTTCTCCAATACTGCACCACAAACGACATACAATAATATACGTCTGCAGCGACGTAAACTCGTCACAGGTGATTATTCGTAATCGCAATCTAGTCATCAGTGTAATCAAGTATAGTGATCATTCCAAGTAGATCATTGTATGACGAATTTCGAAGTATTAGAAAAAATACTGAAATTGTTACAAATTGAATTTGAGAAAATACAAGTAGACAACTCTTGTAAATGCAAAATTGCAAAATCCTCTGATTAACGATCTGATTGTTTGAAGACAAGGGGCCACGTGGCTTGATTCCTAAACTTCTGAATTTGCTGGAAAACTTGATTTGTTGAGAGATTGCTTGTTTGGCACTTGGAACTTGAGACTTGGGATTTGGACTTCGAATTGACTTGCTTTGATTTGAAGAAGACTTTGATCTTCTTGAAATTGATTTGAACTTGCTTGATTTGAAGAAGAGTTTGATCTTCTTGGATTTGGACTTGACTTGAAACTTGAGAGAATTTCTGTATTCTTCACCTGCAATAATTTCTCTTGTTTTTCTTATTTTTTTCTTTTCTTCAAGGACTAATGGTCCTATTTATAGAGAAAATTTTGTAACCACCTCATTTATTTAAATAAATAAAATGGTTAGGGTTTTGAAAAGTATGATGGGCCTCATCCATGGGCTTCTTTTTGGTGGGCTTTAGTGGATTTTGTTTAATTGACTTAATTGGATTAAAACAAAATTAAATTGATCCAATCCAAATATAAAATAAATATATATATATATATATATATATATATATATATATATATATATATATATATATATATTATGTCTACAAATGCCTCCTCAAGATTTATTTATTTATTATGAAAATAAATAAATAGATAAATCTTGAATTTTGAAATTTGGAATTTGGTCTAGAATTCAATTAAAACTTGAATTCTTGAAAGTTTGATGAAACCCACAACAATTGAAGATAAGATAAAATATTCATTAATTGAAAGGATTTTGAATCCCATTAATCTTCAAAGAATTGGATCCTTTACAACAATTGAACAGCCATTGTCGTGGTCTTAAAAGTTGGATTTTTTTTTTTTTTTTATAGCCAAAACGTGAACAGTACCCTTTTTTTTTGAAAAAAAGGAAAATAATGAAATATGAAGTCCCAATAAGACTTAAACTCTCCTCTGTTTTTATCCAAAAGGAAGAATCCTAGTTTGAATAAACAAGTTTAACTCTTTTCATGAAAGAAGAAGACATCACATAAATATACTTGGTTGAACGTGCCTTTTAAAAAAAAAAAAGGTCAAGCATCAGAACTTGTTTTTAGCAAAATTTTCTATTTCACACCTTTTTTTTTCTTTTTGGAGGAGAGAGCAATCAATTGGAACCTTAAAGAAAAGTCAACAAAGTGCTTTTGAAAGTGACAAAGCAAAATAAATTCAACAAATTCTTTTGCTTCCATTCACAGGTGAAATTTTTTTTTTAATATATATATATATATATATATATATATATATATATATATATATATATATTACGTGTATGTGCGTACAAAACAGAAGGAGCAGCATGTGAATGTGTTGTGTGTGTTGTGTATGGGGTGTGTGTGTGTGTTCTTACTTTTTACACAACTTTTTTTTTTTTTTTTTAATAATGATAGTTGGAAGAAATCATTATTGAAAGTTGAAACCAATTAATGCCAAATTAATCGGTTTCTGCTTTTGCAAACAGAATCCAATTTTATTTTATTTTTTAAAAAAAATAAAACTCACACATTTTTTTTTTTGACAGGATTCTTCAAAAGTGGACGAGCAATTTGAAGGTTGAACTGTGTTTTGAATTTTTTTTTTTTAAACAAGTACTTTGAAAATTTGGTAAATCTTCGGAATGTATCTTTTTAGATACCCCCTGCTAGATTTACTTTTACAGGTTGAAAACTTTTTGAAGACCTGAAAAATAAGCGGAATGTATCCTTTTGGATACCCCCGGCATAATAAAATTTTCAGGATTGAAATTTGTAAGACCTGAAAAATATGCGGAATGTATCTATTTGGATACTCCCCGACGTAATAAATTTTCAGGATGGAAACTTGAAAGACCTGAAAAATATGCGGAATGTATCTATTTGGATACTCCTCGACGTAATAAAATTTTCAGGGTTAAAACTTGGAAGACTTGAAATATATGCGGAATGTATCTATTTGGATACTCCTAGGCATAATAAATTTTCAGGATGAAAACTTTGATTTATTTTTATTTTTATTTTATTTTTTTATTTTCTTTCCCCATTTTCAATTGGCTGATTTTTTTTTTTTTTTAAGGGATGGCAAGACAAAATTCCAAAGACAATAAAAATTTGAAATTACCTGAAATTAAGGAATTTTATGATCCTGTGCGGAAAAGTCAACTCATTTGCTTCCCTAAGGCTACCTTGAAGCTTCGATGCAACTTGACAGGAGCCTTTAAGCTCACCATCCATAAGCCAATGACATACCCCTTCGTCCATACAGTTCCTTTGCAGGGTATGGACATGCGTGTTCTCAGTGTCAGCCAGAGGAACTCAAATAGTACTAGACATCCTTATTTGTGTCCTCCTCCGCATCACACTACAGACACAACGTTCATTTCAAAAGCAGTCATTTCTGAGAGAATTGATCGAAGGGAGATCAAATGGGGAAGTATAGTCCATTATCGTTGAGAGATTTCTTACTTGTCGAAGTTTTGGGAATGGTCCCTTTGGATTCATAAGCTTCTCATCAAGAAAAATCTTCTTGAACTAGCTTATGCGGTTTACTCAGCCACTAAGGACTATTCTCGTCCCAACTCTATTTATCGAGCTCTTTGTGAAGTTTGGTGTCAGGAGACCAACACTTTTGTAACTGCCAATGGAGAGATCATCATTTCGCTTTGGGATATGCAAGAGATTACTGGACTTTCCATCATGGGTGATTATTACGAGGAGGTAGTACCAAGTCTTTTAGAACTAACGAACTCCCTCCCCAAATCTTGCTTATATTTGTTTAAGGCCTTTTCACTGATTTTTGACAAAAAGAAGAGTGATTGGGTCCACCACAGCGACTGGATTGATTTTTGGTTCAAAACTGATGATTGTGTTCCGAATCCAAGGAAAAGTAAGGCGTTTAGGCAGGTTATGGAAGCAAACCCATCTTTAGGAGATCAGTCAGTGGCCAAAGAAAAATTACAGATACTTGTTTTCACAAAAAAATTACATGATATTCTGAACAGGGACACGGACTGCTGGAATACTTCTTTATTTGTTGAAGAACAAAAAGAGTTGGACACAGCAGCTTATCTTTCCCTTTGGCTCTTCCGTTGTATTTTTCCTTCTAGAGATGATTGTCTCAGGGTGGGAACTTTTAAAGTAGCTTCCAGAATGGCTACAAAATCAACTTACAGCTTGGTACCTCCCATCTTAGCTTGCATTTATAGAGGACTTACCGAGACAACAAATTGCGTGACTGGCCATGACATTGGATCAGTCAAATATACATTTCCCAGACATTTTCTGTATGCTTAGGCTGCAACTTATTTTGTTCGGGGTATCTATGACAACGTTGACAAGAGCATTGGTCGTCCTATTATCCGAAGATATGCCGGGACTTTAAATGATTTCCAACATTGGGAGGTTGATGCATTTGATTGTCGAGAACTCCTTCGTGGAAAAATGGACTCTAAAGATTTTTCGTGGAATCCAATTTATTTGCCTCATGGTGGTTTACGCACAGATAACAATGAGAGATCTATAGAGACTTCAGAGTTTATGATGAGTATCCGACCAGGGTTTCTTTCTTACCGTCATGGTAATAACTTATTTATTCTTGAAGCTTACAATCCTCACAGATTTGCAAGACAACAAGGCTTTAGGGAAACGATTCCAGGCTCACCAAAACCCATGATGTTTACAGCCAATGCGTTGACTCTCTATCATGCTTTGTTATCTTTGACGGTGGCAGGGAGCAGATGCACATTTCATCTTCCGGGGCATATTGATGATATACAACTTAAAGTTGATCCATCATACAAAACTTGGTGGGAGGATAAAGTATATCTTGGCCTGAACAAGATTAAAGTGCAAGATTTATTGTCCTGTGAAGATAATAACTTTGTACTCGGTAAATCTCCATTTGCCCCCGATCAAACAGGAAGTCATAATGCCAATTAATTGGAAGCCTCTTATGTAGATTCTCAAGCGACTCTTCGGAAGAGACCTTTGGATGTTCCAAATGAAAGAGGTATCAAGAAAATTAAAATAATACACTCTCGCATGGATCACACTTCCACTTCAGAACATGTAGAGAAGGTACATGAGCCCATTACAATTTCAGAAAGGAGTAGCTCTATGGACCGAACACCTCAAACACTTGATGCCACACTTCCTTTGGAAAGTAGTAGTCCTAGAGATCAAGTAAGATTTATTTATCATTCCATTTATTTTTATTTTTGAATGATAATTTGCATCTCATTTGCCATTTCGAATTTGAACTTTAGATTCCCCTTTCTCAAATATTGCATCGGAAGCGGACAATACGACCTAAAGATTCTCAGGTTGTGGAGAATCCTAAGGAAGCTTGTTCTGAAACATTTAGACATGACTTGAGCATCCCAGATGTATCCTATATCGATGAAAATTTGGATATATCGCCTCGAACACGAAACATAGGTATACATCTTTATTGTTTTTCCCATTCAATGGCCTAATAGATTGGTATTTAATTTCTTCAACTTTCCATTTGTTGTAGGGTTTCCACAAGTTCTTGAAGGGATGTTTTATTCAGCAGATCATCCTAATGAGAACCACGAGATGATTGGTGCACTTGATGAAATTTATGGCAACGATAGACATGAGCCTCCTTGCAAATACCCAAGCAGTATTAATAACGATGTCATATCACCTAATCAAGATGATCTTAATGATGAGGTGAATTTCGAGCCTTTGCGAGGTAGCAGTTCAGAGATTGGACAGGCTACTTCGACCATCTCACCTTTATTAGCATTACCAGCTCTAGGTCACAAGATAAATAATTGTGAGATGACACCAATATGTTCTTCCATCTCTGGTCCTCTGCACAGATTTACCGAAGAATCTTTTTTCTTGAAGAATGCTCTACAAGAAGCCAAGATTAATTTCCTGTGGGCATTGTTTAGGGAAGCTTTGAAGCATGATTTTTCCAACATTCGGACTTAGTGGAATGAAAGCAAATAAACTCTTCGGGATGTGATCATCAATCAATTCCGTGCAGATCCAATGCCTTTGATGAGACATATGGATGCATTTCTTAGAGGAGTTGACGTTTATCTTGCTAAAAGACAGCAGTACTTGGAGTGTTTGACTGTAGAAGAAAAGGCTAAGCAGTTGAAATCTCTTGATATCCAGATAGCAGCAGGGAATTCCACATGTTCTTCTTTGGAAGCTCGAATTAGTGATTTGAATTCCGAGATGGATAGACTTCGTGATGAACTCCAAACTTGCAAGGAAAATACCAGTTCACTTGAGACAAAGAATACCACATTGGAGCAAGCGCAAGATAAAGATGCCACAATTGCAGGATCCATTGGCCAAGAAAGGAAGGCTCTTGAAGATAACTTCTTACAGTTGATTGACAGTGATTAATTAAGATAGAATGAAGACTTCTTCTTCTTTTTTTTTTTTTTTTTTTTTTTTGCTATGGTGAATGAACTTTGATTCATCAACATCATTCTTTATTGGATTTTTTTTCTCTTGCATCTCTCTTGTACACATTTTTTTTTTTTTTTTTGCAAAGAAAGATTAATACCAGAAAAATAGAAAGAATTTATTGATTTTGACTGAACTTGAATTTATAATTTCCATTCAAGTTGCCTACGTACCCAAAGGGATCAAGTCAAAACGTAGTTCATTACAACAACATTTTTTTTTGTATATAGGGCCGTTCACAGTTTATCCTCTTGCGGGTCAGGAGTAGTACATTTAGGTACAACAAAATTTAAAGAACTTTAAGCGTAAAAACGCTTTAGGAATTTTTCGTTGATAGGTCCAATTTGCAGTCTATCTTTGTCAACGATCTTGTATGCTCCATTTATGAACACATGAGTAACAAGAAATGGACCATCCCATTTAGGTTGGAACTTGCCCCCAGTTTTTCTTGTGATTATGATTGGTCTGGGCACTGAAAGTACCATATCTCCTACTTGAAATGATCTTGGCCTCACCCTTTTGTTGAAAGACTTTTCCATACGAGCTTGATAACATTCCAAGGGCATTTGTGCCTCTAATCTCTTCTCGAGTTGTAGACAGGCATTTTCTTCTATTGTCAATCCTTCTTGAATAGCAATCCACAATGATGGAATTTGACATTCTAAATGCAGGATAGCTTCTACTCCATACACTAAGGCATAAGGGGTAGCTTGTGTTGGGGTTCGGTAAGTAGTGCGGTAAGCCCACAAGGCTTCTCCAATTCTTTCATGCCAGTCCCTTTTTGATTTAGACACAACTTTCTTCAACAGGTTCACAGGGTCTTGTTGAATGCCTCTGCAAGTTCGTTCGCTGCTGCATTATACATGGAGGAATTGTATTGTCTAAACCCAAATTTAGCACATAAATAATTTATATGGCTATTGCAGAAAGGCTTTCCATTATCAGTGATGATGTGTCGAGGAACTCCATACCGGTAAATGATTTGAACACGAATGAAATCCGCAACATTTTCTTTCTTTACTTCCCTCAGTGGTACAGCTTCAGCCCACTTGGAGAAATAATCAGTTCCAACAAGGATGTATGAATGTCCACCTGAAGATTTTGGAGTTATAGGTCCAATCACATCAAGGCCCCAAGCAACGAAAGGCCACGAGGCTATCGTCGGGTGCCATGGTTTCGGAGGCTGGTGGATGAAATTTGCATGGACTTGACAAGCTTCACATTTCCTTGCATAGTCCATAGAATCTTGAACCATAGTTGGCCAATAGTACCCCATTCTTTTTATCGGAAAATGGAGCTTAGGTCCGGACTAATGAGCACCGCATATTTCAGAATGAGCTTCTTCAACAACGTGTGATGTTTCCTCACTACTTAGGCATCGAAAGAAAACTCCATCAAATGAACGTCGATAGAGTGTGTTCTTGTAGAATATGAAGCGAGAAGCATGCCTTCGGACTTCAGTCCTACGACAAGGATTGTCTGGTAATTTCTGATGTTGAAGATAATCGATTATTGGTTGCCTCCAATCAACTTTTTCTTCACCAGAAACTTCAACAATATTGTTTTCTTGCAGATTCTCTGGAAATAGTGGTGGAATAACCCATTTTTGAACAATTGACACCTGGAGGATAGATTCTTCATCTGATCTGGCTAGAACAACAGCTAAATTGGCTAATGCATCAGCTTCTTTGTTTTCATTTCTTGGAACAAATTTGATTTTTATTGATTCAAACTACTTCAAAAGTGTTGATGCGTACTCATGATATGGCTTTAGATCCAAATTTTTGACTTCATATTTAGACAGAAGCTGGTTGATCATCAACATAGAATCTCCAAAGACTTCTAATTGATTAATTCCCATGTCTAATGCTGTCTCTAAACCAATAATGAGAGCTTGATATTCTGCCATGTTATTGGAACACTTTTCTGTCAAAGCAAATGCATATGGCATAACTTGATCATGGGGTGTGACAAATACGACTCCTGCTCCAGCACCGTACTTTCGAGCTGCCCCGTCAAAGAATAGCCTCCATGAAGGTACAACTTCAGTATAAAGACTTCTTCATCTGGAAGGTCTTCAGAGAGTCCCCATTCTACTGGAATTGGATGATCAGCGAGAAAGTCTGCTAATGCTTGCCTTTAACAGCCTTTTGAGGAATAAAGTTGATGTCGAACTCCGATAATAGAAGTGCCCATTTTCCTATCCTTCCAGAAAGAATAGGCCTTGACATTATGTACTTTAATGGATCCACCCTTGAGACCAGATTGATTGTGTGTGCTAACATATAATGCCTCAATTTCTTAGCTGCAAATATCAATGCCAAACACTCGCAATTGGTGAGTACTTCAGTTCAGCACCCACCAATGTCCGACTCAGGTAATAGAGCGCATTCTCCTTTCCTTCATCGTTGTTTTAGACAAGAAGAACACCTAGAGAATATTTTTGCGCTGCAACATAGAGAGTCAATGGCTCTCTAGGAGTTGGAGCTATAAGCATTGGTGGGTGAGATAGATATTTCTTAATACTTTGAAAAGCATCACGACATGCATCGCTCCATTCAAATGGTACATCTTTCTTTACCAACTTGGTGAATGGGTGATAACGACCAACAAGATTAAAAATAAATCTTCGAATATATGCCAACCTTCCTTGAAAACTTTTTAATTCATGTAAATTGTTGGGCTTACGCATGTTAATTATGGCATCAATTTTTGATTGGTCTATCTCAATACAGCGATGTCGAACTATGAAGCCAAGAAACTTTCCAGAAGTCACCCCAAATGCACACTTTAATGGATTCATTTTCAATTGATAGAGCCGGAGTCTCTTGAAAATATCTTGTAAGTCTTGTAGATGATCGTCTCGTCTTTTTGTCTTGACAACAAGGTCATCGACATAACATTCAACTTTCTCATGCATCATGTCATCAAAAACCTTTTGCATTGCTCGTTGATAAGTTGCCCCGACATTTTTTAATCCAAAGGCATGACCTTATAACAGTATATCCCCTTAGGTGTGCGAAATGCTGTAAGATCTTCATCTTTCGAACTCATTCGTATCTGATTGTACCCGGAAGATCTGTCCATGAAAGAAAGAGCCTCATATCCAGTTGTTGCATCCACCATTAACTCTATTATTGGAAGTGGAAAATCATCTTTAGGACAAGCTTGATTTAGGTCTCGAAAGTCAACACAAACTCGTAACTGTCCATTCTTCTTTCAGACAGGAACAATGTTAGCAATCCAAGTTGGGTACTTGACTTCACGTATGAACCCAGCTTCAATGAGTTTGTTGATTTCTACTTCAATTTGGGGAATCAATTTTGGCAGAAATCTTCTTTGAGGTTGCTTGATAGGGCGAACTCCATGCTTTACTGCAAGATGATGCACAGCAACTTTAAGATCCAACCCTGGCATTTCTTTGTAGGACCATGCAAACACATCCTTGTATTCATGCAGCATGTTGAAATACTCATATTCTTCTTTTGGACTCATAAGGGTACTAACGTAGATTGACCTCGGCTCTTCTTCTGTTCCCAAGTTCAACTGTTTCAAATCGTCCACAATAGCTTGCCCCCCTTCTTCAAATGTTGGCGGACCTGGTTCAGGTTCATCTGATGTGGTTGAGTCTTCAACTTCAGATTCTGGGTTACCAATTTCTTTAAAAGCAAATGTGGTTTATTGATACTTTTTTTCCATTTCCATTATTCTTTTGAAGCTTGGAAGTCTTTCTAGTTCTGTATCTTCTCATGGAACGTTGAGTCTTTAAACTCAGATCAGAATTCTTAACTCCGAGTCGAGAGAAAGCAGATTGTCTTGGAGATGATTCTATAGAAGTCAGAGCTTTTTCATCAACTTGAGCAGATATGGGGTCATTGCTGCTTAACCTCTGGAAGACTGAGACTTTGTCTTTTGATTCAGCGGCTGTTGAAGATTCTCCCTTTAACCTTTAGAATACCGAAACTCTGACATTTTCACCTTGAATTCGGTTAAATACAGAAGGCCTCGACTCTTCAGGTTTTTCTTCAGGAATATCACATATTTGAATCATGATTGGGTTTGAGGAGACCTTCTTAAATCTAATCTATTTTGGTTGATTTGGATTATATCCCAAGCCATATTTTGGTTGTGATATGATTGATCCATTCAAACCTGATGGAACACGTCCCCCTACAAGTACTGCGTCAAGATCACCCAATTTTCGGGTTTCTCCTCTTCCAAACCCAGCATTTTCAAACAGTTTATTGGCCCTCAGATTGTAACACCCTTTGAAAGTTCTCTTCATTTCGTCAACCCCTTTTGCATGTGTCAAGTTCTGTTCAGGTGAATCAGAGATACGAAGTCTTTATATACTTGGAATAGATGTTGAAGCTTCACCAACCTTTGTAACTTTCATAAGTTGATGTGGTATATCTACTTTTGTGATGTTCGGTATCGGAAAAGTCAATTCCTTCCTCAATAACTCAACACTTTTTTATGTAGCCTGAGGCTGTTTACCTCTAGAAGACCCTTCAAAAGTAAGTTTTGATTTACCTATCATAAGTTGATGTGGTGGAACTGGAACTTTCTAATTTACACTTTCCATTTCAAATCCCGCTGTTGATAACCCTATCGAATGAAATTCTTCATCTTCAAGGTAAAACTTGGTGTCTGCAAAGTAAGCTTCTTCTTTCAGGAAGGGTTTGGTCTCAGCTACCACGCATTTGACTTCTCCATCTCGGCTATACTTAAAACATTGATGCCAAATTGAGGGTACCACTCCTGTTTCATGCAAACAGACGCGTCCAAGAAGTAATTCATAAGATGTTTTGGCATCAATGACATGGAAGAGAGCTTTCGAAACTAGGTCTGCAAATTTGTAGCTTCAAGCGTATCATGCCAATGGCTCCTTGACCTTTCTAATTGAATCCCTGAATCATGATGTTGCTTTTGGACAGATCTCCAATCTTTATTCCAATTTTCTTCATAGTTTTGATTGGCATAATGTTCACAGTAGAACCAAAATCAATTATTATCTGATGTATTTTGCACTCCCGGATATATCCACAGACATATAGAGGCCTGTTATGCAAACGAGATCTCAGTTATAAGTCATCGTCATAGAATGTGGTGGTGGCCATACAGTCTTTGTAAGTTTAAAAGTAATTGGTTCCAACACTTTCCCTTGATAAGCTTCCGGATCAATCAATGTCGTGACCAAAGCCATCCTATCATCAAAAGGTAGATCTAGAGCCTCAGACAAACTTGTGTTTGAAGAGATATTATTGAGACGTGATATAACTTTCTTCGTCTTCAAACTCTCTCCTACAAAATTTTTTGATTTACTTTCTCCATCCAGACCGATGACGTTAGAAGTGAAACATTCTTTGTCAAAGAAATCCTGAGGAAAATACTCTCCTAAAGTTATGGGTCTAGGAGCTAAACTTATCTTAGCTTTGGACTTCTTCTTACTGTTTCTTGGCCTCCTTCTTAACCTTGATTGTTCATCATGTATGTCAGGACTTGGTAGTTGTTGAGCTTTTCGGTGTTGTCTTTTCACGAGAATCCATGGCATATCACTTTCTTCTGAAGGTGTTTCTTCAATAGAGGAAACTTCAATACTCAATGCCCCCAGTGTTGGTCCTACAAGAGGTATCGAAGATGGTATTTTACCTATTTTGTTGGGCGTCTGATATTTCTCCTTCTTGCTTATGAAAGTGGACCAACCATCACCAATTTCATCTTCAGATTCCGAATCAGAATCCCAAACATCCAAGTCATCTATCATGATTTCATAAAATGTTGGACGGTTGGGAGCATGTGGTTTATCCATTTCTGGATTAGATGTATGTGATGGTGACTTCTCCATCTACCTCGAACTCTACTGGAATAGCTCCTTGTGGAAGTTGAGGTCCAAACTCTGTTACTCCAGGCGAGAACTTGTCCATATCATATGTAATAGGGACAAACTGCTCTTTATTTGCAAAGGGGATTAGATCGAATGACCCAAAGGAAATCATCGAACAAGCAGCTGTTGGATGTCACCAGTTTCGAGTTTGATCTTATTTTCTTTGTCCAAGCGAACAATAAGATCTTTCAACACGAAACATCTCTCCACTGGATGACTGATTATTCTGTGGAACCTGCAGTACTTGGGATGATCAACTTGACTAGCCTCTTCTGGCCTCTTCGGTGTTGGAAGTTTAATTATTCGTTGCTCAAGGAGTCGATATAAAATTCCAGAAACTTCAGAGTCTGAGAATGGATACTCCTTTTCTTCAAGATCTTTTAAACTTAGAAGACCCTTCTTTTGTGCTTGTACCTTGTTAGGCCTGAACTCCTGCTTTGGCTTCGGATTTGGATTTGGATTTGGATTTGAACTTGATTTCTGAAAAGTGATTTTTGCAGGAGCTGTAGATATGGCCAGAGATTCTTTAAACTTATCTGGCTTACTGTCCTTTTTAACTTCCTTCTCGGGATCTTTTTTGTCACACGAGTCACTTGGCAAGTAACTTCAATGCCTTGTAATTTGAATTTCTAGATCATGAGCACGTGTGGCCAACTCTTCAAAAGAGTGAGGCATATTTGCTTGGAGATTATAAAGGAGTCCCCAATGCATGCCTTGCACACACATATCAATAGAGGATGCTTCGCTGATACGTTCCTTGCAATTGAGAACAAGATTTCTCCAGCATTCAATGTATTCAAAAACTGGTTCCTCTTTATTTTGTTTTGTTCTGGCAAGTTCTGGAAGGCTGACAGTCCGTTTGGTGCTATAGAAGCGTGTGAGGAACTCACGTTCGAGCTGATCCCAACTGTCAATTGACCCGACTGTCAAGTCTGTATACCATTCAAATGCAGCACCTTTGAGGGAGCGTACAAATTGCTTTACCACGGTATCATTGTATGTGCCAGGATTGTTACACGTTTTAATGAAATGAGCTACATGTTGTTTCGGGTTGCCCTTTCCATCAAAACACTGAAATTTCTGTGGTTGGTAGCCAAGAGGCATTCTCATCTCATTGATTCGATGACTATAAGGTTTGGTATAAACCAATGAAGATTGCAGTGAGCCACCGTATTGAGCACGGATGGTGTCAGTGATCATATGTTGAAGTTGTTGGACGGACAAAGAGCCAACAGAGAGCTGAGTGGTGTCACAAAACACGTTTTGTACAATAGTACAGTCATGCATATCTTGCTACTGCTGGTACTCTTGGATTTTAGGATCTTTAACTTTGGAAGAGCTTGCATTTTCTGGGTTGTCTTTTTTCAAAGGACTTTGCAACTCCACTAGATGCATGAGTACGGCGATTTGTGCATCTTTTTCCTCCAAAGACTTTGTCAACTTTTTGATGGAGACTGCCATTTGTTGAACTCAATCATCAGTGTTTGGTGTCATTTTTGTTACCATCACCGGCTCGATTGATTCTTCAGAAGCCGTATAGTCTCCCCATTTTAGCGGAGAAGTAGCATGAGTTGATTCAAACACAGACTTTCCACTGGAGATAGAATTAGAACGAGGACTTTTTACTAAGTTTTTTTCTAATGAACGGGAGCCTTGCTTCTTGAAAGAGATTTTCATTTTGCCCTTTTTGGAGAACTTCTTTAATGGTGTAACCCGTTGAGTTTTCCCGGATTTTGTTTGGGCTCTGGTCACATGGAAAAGTTCAGCAAGTGTTTCTTCAAGACGGGTCACAGTTTCCTTCGCTTTTTCGCTTACCATGTCTGATGTATTTATTGAAACTTGAAATTTTTGCAAAACAGAAGATGAGAGGCAAGAGTGTCCCACTGGGCGTGCCAAGAAATTTGTATGATGAATTTCGAAGTATTATAAAAAATACTGAAATTGTTACAAATTGAATTTGAGAAAATACAAATGGAAAACTCTTGTAAATGCAAAATTGTAAAATCCTCTGATTAACAATCTGCGTGTTTGAAGACAAGGGGCCACATGGCTTGATTCCTGGACTTCTGCATTTGCTGGAAAACTTGATTTGTTGAGAGATTGCTTGTTTGGCGCTTGGAACTTGAGACTTGGGATTTGGATTTCGAATTGACTTGCTTTGATTTAAAGAAGGCTTTGATCTTCTTGAAATTGATTTTAACTTGCTTGATTTGAAGAAGAGTTTGATCTTCTTGGATTTGGACTTGGCTTGAAACTTGAGAGAATTTCTGTATTTTTCACCTGCAATATTTTCTCTTGCTTTTCTTTTTGTTTTCTTTTCTTCATGGACCAATGGTCCTATTTATAGAGAGAACTTTGTAACCACCTCATTTATTTAAATAAATAAATAAATAAATAAAATGGTTAGAGTTTTGAAAAGTAGAATGAGCCTCATCCATGGGCTTCTTTTTGGTGGGCTTTAGTGGACTTTGTTTAATGGACTTAATTGGATTAAAAAAAAATTAAATTGATCCAATCCAAATAATATATATATTTTATGTCTACAATCATACACTTCAAACTATTGTTGCTTGTCTTGGCCTCGTAGTCATTTTCATATTTGGGATGTCTCTATACTTTCAATGTAAAACGGTGGCGACGAAATTTAGATTGTGGTTCAAATATCCTTCTTGTCTTGATAAGCAAGTGGCTTTTTCATCACATCGCACTAATTCACTCCAGAATTTATTCATAAAAGCATCTCTATAAATCATATAGCATCCTTTTTCAGCTCAATTTTTAGAATTGGAGTAAGAACTCGTTGATTTTGTAAATATATTTACCAATAAAATGTCACCTTGTCTTATTAGAATAATATTCCATTTGGACATCCCAGTCATTTTTATACAACTTGATGATAGTATCGCGTCAACCTAAGAAACTTCTCATTTCAATGAAGTTCGTGAGCTCGTAGGCTCCTACTAGTGTTAATTTGAAACAGATCCAACTATGTTTCATAAGTAGTTGTACTGAACGAGAGGAGAATGAAGAAAACTTACTAAATCTCTCCAATCAGTACACATAAATTAATTTGTTCTCTCGTTCCAACTAAACAACTAAATACCTTCAAAAAATTTCAACTACATAACTTTATTATCTATCTCTTTTGCTTTATTCCATGTAGTGTTGACAAGCCAAATACACGAGATCAACTTAAGGAGTTCACACTATAAATGTAAAATCTTGGATCATAGTATCCCAATCTTATAAATTCAGAGGTCAAATCTCACCATACAATCAACATATACGAATTGAATAAAAAGAATAGAAATAATTGAGGTTTCTCAAATGGGAAGGATACTAAAATTATTTTAGGACGATCTAAAATCTCCAAATAAGCCTATCAAAGATTCAACATCTAGATATCCATTATACAAAAATTGAGATGCTCAAAACAAGATCATTGGATATATATTTTCTTCTGGTCCTATTTTAGAATAATGTATAGTGATTTGAGTATTATGATGATCCGTGTTGATGAAATTACATGCAATTGAGACAACAATGGTCATAAATTAAGTCAATACAAAAGAAAATTTGAGGCTCGAAAGGATCGTAGCACTTGAGTCAAATACAAATCAAATTGTCAAGATAGAGTGCTTTATGAGTTATACTCTTTCCTGTGTTGAGGATTCCTAATAAGAAGACATGGGTTAAAGAGTTGTAAATTATAACATAATAACTCAATGAATTGGTGATTTTTCTGAGATTCAAACTAGAGGTATCATGGACACTGAACCATGTCTGTCTATACGAATATGGATGGAAATAAAAATTTCAATAGAAAAATCGAGCTAAAAGATTTTAGATCTATTAGGTGAAGAAGGTTTCTCTTTCGTCGATATAGATTTCAAGATCTTCGTATTTCGAAGGAGAAATAAATACAATTCAACTTTCAATATAATTAGGATTGATTTAGTCATTTTAATAATGCGGTAATGACTAAGTCACCAAAAGTTGCAATCGTAGCATATCAAAATATAAGTTCGTTGTAATTGATGATCACAACACAAATTAAAGCTTAGTGTGAATAGGATTTGATTCCATCAAATGAAGACATAAGTATGTAGAAATTAATTGATAGAGAGAACTGAGGCTCACATGAAATAACTAATAAGGGCAATATTTCAATTTTTCCAATCATGAAGGAAGAAAGAACCTTGGATCTAGGAGCAAAAAATATTCTTTCAGGAAACTAGTGATGTTAATTTACTACACTTCACACTTTCAACTCCATACTTTGAAAGATATGAGGTACAACAACATTAATAGAGTATGAGAAAAGTTATAGTTGAAAGAAAACTCTTTAGCTCCAAAGGAAAACGGTATCTAAATCATACAAATTTAAATGAGAGAAAGTGAATAAAGCATAATACACTTCACTCTAGTCGAAACAATAATCTAATCAAGATGTTAAAAGTTCAGGGATTTGACCTCTTCTAGAAATTAGGAATTATTAACAAGAAAATCTTGATCCGAAAGCTACCAAGTTGTCATGTAAAGGGTAGACAAATATTCAACATGTTGCATGGATATAAGGACGTGTTTGCATGGTTTTGCAAAGAAACGTCAGGGTTGGTTCCTAAAGTTGCTATGCATCATCATGCAGTGCATGAAGAGTTGCTAACATAAGAATGGACAATTGCGAGTTTGCGTAGACTTTTGAGACCTAAATCAAGTTTGTCCTAAAGATGTTTTTCCACTTCCAATAATAGAGTTAATGGTGGATGCGACAACTGGATATGAAGTTCTTTCTTTCATGGATGGATCTTCAAGGTACAATAAGATCTGAATGAATTCGAAAGACGGAGAGCTTACAACGTTCTGCACACCTAAGGGCATTTACTATTATAAGGTCATGCCTTTTGGATTAAAAAATGCTGGGGAAACCTTTCAACAGGCAATACAAAAGGATTTCAATGACATAATGCATAAGAAAGTATAATGCTATTTGGATGACCTCGTTGTCAAAACAAAGAAATGAGACAATCATCTACAAGACTTACATGATGTTTTCAAAAGACTTCGGCGCTATCAGTTAGAAATGAATCCAATAAAGTTTGCATTTGGGGTTACTTCTAGAAAGTTTATTGGCTTCATATTTCGACATCACAGCATTGAGATAGACCAATCAAAAATTGATGCCATAATTAACATGCATGAGCCTAACAATTTACATGAACTAAAAAGTCTTCAAGGAAAGTTGGCATATATTCAAAGATTTATTTCTAATCTTGCTGGACGTTGTCACCCGTTCAACAAGTTGGTATAGAAAGACGTGTCATTTGAATGGAACGATGCATGTCGAAATGCTTTACAAAGTATTAAGTAATATCTATCTCATCCACCAGTGCTTACAGCTCCAACTACAAGAAAGCCATTGACTCTCTATGTTGCAACGCAGGAATATGCTTTAGGTGCTCTTCTTGTCCAAAAAAATAATTAAGGGAAGGAGAATGCACTTTATTACTTGAGTCAGACATTTATATCTGTTGAACTAAAGTACTCACCAATTGAGAAAATGTGTTTGGCATTGATATTTGCAGCTAAGAAATTGAAGCATTATATGTTAGTCCACACAATCAATCTTATCTCAAAGGTGGATCCATAGGTGCATAATGTCAAGGCCTATTCTTTCTGGAAGGATAGGAATGGGCACTTTTATTATCAGAGTTCGACATCAAATTTATTCCTCAAAAATCTGTTAAAGGACAAGTTTTAACAGACTTTCTTGCTGATCATCCAATTCCATCAAATGGGAACTCTCTAAAGACCTTCCAGATGAAGAAGTCTTTTACAATAAAGTTGTACCTTCATGGAGGCTATTCTTTGACAGGGCATCTCTAAAGTACAGTGTAGAAGCAGGAGTCGTATTTGTCACTGTAACATCCCGAAATTTTCATAACTTTATTTATTTAGTTTAGTTGTAGTTTTAAGGGATGATAAGGAAATCTTAAGAAAAGATGAGCAAAATATCCTTAATTATGATTTCAAGGACCAAATTAGCTTAAAATAAAATTATGAATAGTATTTGGATTCAATTAGAAATTAATGTATATAATAAGGACCAAGCTGAAAATTTGGTGAAGATTCAGCTTAAATTACAAAATTGCCATTGTAGAGGACTCAGCTTTATAACCCTAGTAAATAATATGTGTTGAGCCATTTCCAATGCAGGTTACACCATCTTTTAGATCACAATAAGTTGTACACATTAGTATCAGATTTGAGAACACCTAAGACCGGGAGCCACTTTAAAAATCGAGCCAAACCTGCATACCTGAAAATGTAGGAAAACCTGAAAATTTGAAATTTTGGTTAAGTATAGAATCCTGTCGAGCAGCCAACTTTGGAGGACTGGTTCGAACTGTGTATTGGCCCATTCTCTTTGCATGTATGACCATTACGAAGCTGGTAGCGTGAGCTTTCCAACGGTATAAAGAATGGCCAAAATGGAACCCGTTTCGACCTTCAAATATTAGCCTAAAAGTTACCCTACGAAATAGGAAATCTGGGATTTTTTCTATTATAATAATAGATAAATTGGACACATGTCCCACTTAATTTGATTTCCTTAGGACAGTTTGACAGTGTTATTTTGTACAGAATACAGGCTCGATCAATATTCGTATAAATAACAGTTGTATTAATATAAATATAGCATGAAGTATAAAATAAGTAGAATCATGACAAGGGAATTCAACTAAACAAAACCCAAAACTGAGGTCCTATATATATATCACCATTCTGATAATACTTTAACCCAGAAACAAACTACTGAGCTCACCAAAACTACTGTAATCAGGTAGGAACTTTCAAGAATATAGAATTCTTAAGAAAATCATCTAATTCTTCATATGATTTCTTCAACCCATGAATGTATAAGTGATGAATACTTAAATAATTAAGAAATTCATCACTTATACACTCATATACTACCAGAAATTGAATTGAACCAACATTGAATTCGATTATCAAAATCTGCAGAATCGGGTGCTACTAGTAGCATCCAAACCTGTTACTGGAAAAATTGAGAATTCTGGCAGTACTGATAATGATTATCAAACAGGGTTATTTTCTAAACTAAATGCTGTCTTTTAAGCCTTGGTTCATCAAATTATTAACTTGATTATATCCATAAAATTATAAATTTCAGGCTATCAATCCTAAGAAGAACCCAACTTAAGGTGAGTAAAGTATATATGTGCTCTTTTGTGTTTTACAAGGTTTTAGATTTTTTTAATTGAGCTATACTTGATGAGAGTTATTCTAGCAAATAGTTAAAATTTTATGTTATAAACTTGTTTATCAATTGTTTGAGCTTTAGGGATAGAATTATTAAAATAGAAATCTGTATGCATGTGTCAAAAAGCTGATTCTATGATGAAAATAAAATCTGAAAATTTCAAGTTGCAACAAAAGGAAAGTGTAATGAAATTTTAATTCCAATAAAGTTTTGATTCTATAAGTAAAGATGTTTATTCTCCCAATTTAAGTATTGTTTGTCAGTATACATGATTCAAGAGAACCAAATTAGAGAAACAGCCCTATCAATAAGTAGTGCTAAGTAAAGATCACATGCATGTACTTAGAAAATGTTACCTTTACATTAAGAAATGTAGAATGTGATGGTTAAAATTTAGTGTTTATTTAGCTAAAGTGGATGATTTATAAAAGCAAACTAGAAATTGTAAACAGGAAAGGAATTGGGGCTGAGCTCTTTACCTAAAATACACATTCATCCAGCCATATTTGGAGCAATCTTCTTGTTTTATTCTTAGCATTTTAATTTCAGTTAGATGTTTTGTGGTACACTAAGATGTTCTGATAATGATAGTTATGATTGATATTTGCATCATAACATTTACATACATTCATGATCATTACATGTGTGAAAGAGAAATCATAAAGAAAGAAAGAATTTTGAAACTTTAAAAAGGTCCCTATTTAGGTGGTACACCTAGGGAGAAAGTCCATAATTGAGGTCACATGCTATTAGATTCCCTTAGAAGAAAGATGCATTCGAGCTAGTATGCTTGGGAGCAAAGTGCTTTAGAAAAGAAAGAAAATGAATCGAGTTAGTAAACTCGTGAGTGTAAAAGAACACTTTTGTGACCTTGTACTTGATTGAGTACTCTTGCGCACGGGTGTACAACCCTAATAGGGAAGGGGCCAAGAGAATAAAGAAAGAATGAGGGAAGAAAAATATATAAATGGTACATGCATCATATTCCAAGAAAGAAAATAGAAGAACAGGAAGAAAAGAATGTGTACCATCCTGCATGGCATTTTCATACATCATTTTCATACTTATTCAATGTGAATTGAAGGTGATATTTATAAGCATTAGTAAATCAGCAAGGCTGGAGAAAATCTGGATTGAAAAAGAATTTCTAATGCTTCTTATGTTACTTCTTTGTTAAGATAATTGATTGTGGCATTACTTGGTACATTTAATTCTTGTAATGTTACCAAGATACTCATATCAGATTTTTGTATCATATTTACTTACATATGCAAGGTAAGAATCAAAGTTCAGAGGTAAAGTGAAATAACTCCATGAATTATGCATATTTGTCCCTACTTTACTCACTAAGCTTCACAGCTTACAAGTCTTTTATGACTAATATAGGTAATGGACCGTGAGACACATGAGGTAATAAGAACTTGGTGGAGAACATCAAGGGATGGTGCCAAGTATCATATTATTACAAAAATAGAAGTTTGGAGCCACTTCCCTCGTTTTCCAAGATTATATTTAAAAGAAAGAATGTATAAGGTGATCAATGCCTACGTTGCGGTAACCTTAGAGCCAAAGGGAACTTACTTCTTCATCATATGAGATGTAGAAGTGACTAAATTTTTGTATGGTAGCTTTTCCCTTAGTATGCTAGAAGGGGTATTTGTATAAGATATCTAACTTGTTTGTGTATGATTACCCTTGTAAATCACTCTAGTCTTTTGTTAATTAGGTGACTAGATGAAAGTGTGATGGGTATATAATGTGCTATGTAAGGGGAAGCATGTATGTTTGTAAGGCTCTAAGTTAATATTATGAAGTTTATGTTATAAAATGGAATGGTTTGTTTAAGGAAAATATGGATTAAAAATCTGAATAAGAAGTAATTGAATTCTGATGATATGATACTGGTAACCAAGAAATGCTGTAAAAATTAGTAATGGCAATGGGTCGGGTTTGAAAATGACCCGAAATTATTTTTTTTTCCCTTCAAAATTGGTAATGAAAATTTAGGTGAAAAACTTAGGCGCCAAACTAGTTAGAGTTTTTAAGTTTGAACTTTAAAGATAATATGTATATATTTGGAGGGAAAAAAATCAATAAATAACATAATTGTATAGTGGTTGTGTATTCTCATACCCTTAAATCCCACCAAGGTTCAATTCTTTTAACCTCATTAAATTTATTTTTAGTTTCTCATTCCAATAAAAATAAAAATAAAAATCTCGGGTCATGTGGCGGGGCGGTTTGTTTCGGGTCCTTCGGGTTTTTTTGCTATCCCTAGTAAAAATAGAGTTAACAAATTGATATCAATACTACTGGAAGGTTTTAAATCTAAATCAGAACAGATATGATATTAATAGCACTCTGAAGATATGTCGATAGTTCAATATGAAGCTATTAGTATCCGTAAAAAAAAAAAAAAAAGTAGACAGATTTTTGGGGTCGTTACAGTTACTCCCCATGATCAAGTTATGCCATATGCATTCTCTTTAAAAGAAAAATGTTCCAACAATATGGCAGAATATCAAGCTCTCATTATTGACTTGGGAACTACATTGGATACCTACATTAATCAGTTAGAAGTATTTAGAGATTCCGTGTTTATAATCAACCAACTTTTGTCCAAATACGAAGTCCGAAATTTGGATCTAAAGCCATATCATGAATACACTTCCACGCTTTTGAAGCAATTTGAATCCTCATGCTGCTTTTGCAACTCAGGTGACATAGCTGCAAGCATCACACATGTTGCAGTAATATTGTCATCATTGTGTTTGTTATAAGCTTGCACTTCATCCGGCGTAGCATCTTCAGTAAGAGCTTACGATATTGGATGTTCGATAACACATCCATTTTTTTAATGCTTGAGAAAAATTCTCAATTTACGATACTAATCCAAGAAGTTTAGGCCGATATGCTTGTTAGCATCAAGTATTCTTCTCAAACTCAAATGGTTACTCATTATTCAATAACTGAAATGACAAAAATAGAATAATGATTAAATGCAAAAAATTAATTTAATTTGGACTTTATTAAATTAATATGCAATCTCACTGTTTAAATTGAATTAAAGACCCTCTACATTAATTAATAGAATTTTTTCAATTCCTAGTCGGCTAGGATCCCTTTGATCTTATTGGAGCATTGAGTGAGTCAATAAATCCTAATAAAACTTTAGGGTTGATACTTCTATCACTCACATCCCTATGTGACTCCTAGTTCATCAAGCGGACAATTCTTTGCACATCTTAAATATTTATTTGATTGTACCTCCTAAATTTCACCTCCTCGAGTGACTCAATAGAGATAAATTGCAGCTAGGTTCTAGCCATTGTCCAAAAACATATATACCTTCCATCCCACAGCCTTGAGTAACTCAACAAACTGACATCGATAGTGGATTCTAATTTTTCGCTATAACTATGGAAGGCACTTTGTATTAACCGGTTAATAAGAATTTAATATTTTAAATTGAGAGGTTTGTCTCATCAATCTGATGTATATTAACTAATATCAATCATGAAATTAATCATACAAATAATACTAATGGGGATGACTATGGACGTTATCATCTAGTCTCCTCGAACCATGAAGAAGACTAGCTAGTTAATTCATATAGAAAATTGCATTTGATTGTCGAAATGCCAAATGCAATAATTTCTATCTTCTGCTATAACGTGTATTCTATACTAGTTGTATTCTTGTGGTACATCTACAACTTGTATCATATACTAGTTAGAATGCAGGCCTATAATAAATGGACACTCGGTTCCATATCTACAAACTAGAGCTCGCATGTCTAAATAAATTAAATAATAGGCAAGCAGACCCAACCAACAAAAACAGATTTAAATAAATCATACATTGAACAAATCACATTGGTCAAGCCCATAATCATCTACTACAGATCATATTATTAATATCTAATATTGTCTACAATATATCAATTTCTAAATTAGCAGTATTGACAGCAACTATCTAAACTCTTTTAGGCATAACGGATCGGACCACGAGAATTAAATGATTAACCAATTAATTGATTAATTCTTGTATTAATAAAGGGACAAAATTAAAATCAAATTTGGACTAAGTATTTAATCCAGTCAAAATTTAAAATCTTATTCAAAATAATCTACATTGCTTAAAAAGTGTGAATATGGGAGAATATTTTACTTGAACAATTTGTCCTCGCATTTTTTCCCTCTAAACCAAATATAACCCTGTACAACTACTTAAAAAAGTGTGAATGAGGTAGAATCTTTTAGTTGACGAATTTTCCCTCACAATTTTTCCCTCTAAGCCAAATATACCCCCTATTGCCCATTAATCTACATGTATATGGACACTACCTAAAAATCTATCTACATCTACATCTACATCTATCTATCTATCTACATCCACATCTATCTACACTACCTAAAAAATGTGAATGAGGGAGAATTTTTTATTTGACGAATTTGCTCTCATATTTTTTTCCCTCTAAGCCAAATCTAACCCCTATTGCCCATTAATTAAATTAAATGAAAGAATTCCTAAAAAATAAATAAATAAATAAACTGAAGAAGAAACGATAAGTCGGCAACTCCTCAATTTGAAAACATATAAACCAAAGAGAAGAAATCTTCATTCCTCTCCATCATCGCCTCTTTATTGTACTGCTAGCCTACAAGGTAAACTTTCACTTTAATTTTTTTTATGCATAGCACACACCTTTTTTATTCATGATTTCTGTATCTTTCTTGAGATTTCCATGAATTCGGACTTCATTTTTGGTTTGGTTTGGTTTTGGATATGGAAATGTTGGACTACCGAATTGAATATCCATGTTTGCAATGTGCTCTAATTTCAATGGTTAATTCGGCACGTGACTACTTTCCAGTGAGGTAAATTTCACTTCAATTTTTTGTTGATAATACACACCATTTTTATCCATGATTTCTATATCGTTCTTGAGATTTTCATGAATTCAGACTTAGTTTTTCGTTTGATTTAGATCTGGAAATGTTGAACTACCGATTTGAGTACCCATATTTTGCAATGTGCTCTAATGTCATGGTTAATTTGGCACTTGAATTGGATTGAAAATTTAAGGGGTTTATGCAGTTGATGCATAAAAATGGAGAGAGGTGCCAGGACAGAGGTGTTTAAAGAAGAAAAACTCATATAATTTGTGATATGCGTTCCGAATGATTTGGCTGGTTATGGGATAATAATAATTTTATATAATTTAGCATCAGATTTATTTCATTACTTGTGCACATATCATTTGTGAAATGTGTTCCTAGTCGTAGTTGTAATTGTGTGTTTTCCAGCCTTCGGAGTTCTACATAGGGCAATTGTCTTTATGCAGTTGAGATGTTTAAATCAAAGTGTTGAGCACTTTGGAGAGCAATTTTCTGGTTTTGCCTTCATTTCTATAATGGGAGGATGCAATCTTATTGATCTCATAGTGCGAAGCCACCAATCACCTATGGTGATGTAAGTCGTCTCAACCCAATTACTGTACTTAATAATTATAATTTAGATTTGGAAACGGACTTTCTGATTTATTTATTTTTTATCACAAGTATAAGCTAATTTATAGACTGATATTCTATAGTTTTGCGTATCTACGTTTTTTTTTATGCTTTGAATGGGGTTTTTGATTTGGAAATATAAGCTACTGTTTAAAGTGGAAGTGAAAGTTAGACATAATAGCTTAGTTTTCCATTTAAATTCAAATTTGCAGAAAATAATCACCACTTGAATAAAAAACACATGATATCAAATTTTGAAAAATTACTTCTACGATTACATGCTCTGTCCACAACTTGAAATTATTTTGATTGTAGTACAAAATTTTGGACGAATATTTGAAAGTAATCTGACTCTAAGTGTTCATTTGTTGCTCTAGATGCTTCTCTATGGTGCACGACTTATCATATGAGATGAATGAAAAAAGATTCCATTTATTATGATGTTTGATTATATACTCTCCAATTCCTCCCCCTACCCCCAATTTTTTGATATTAATATTACCTCATATTTTATTTTATCACAAATTTTTAGTTCTATTGAATTTTTTTTTTTTTTTTTTTTGAAATGGACTATTGCATTAACAACAAAGGACATGTTTCATTCCCCAGAAGATCGAAACGAAGAATACAATCGACCCATACCTGATTACATTTAGTAACGACAGCAGACTCTGCTAACTTGTGGGCTACCATATTCCTCGTCCGAGGAATAAAGTAACAAGAGCCACAACTACTACGAATCAGAAGATCACGAATTTCACAAAAAATGCCGGCATTCGGGGGCACAAATGTCATGCGTGACCAGTCCCTGGACAACATTTGACGCATCACTCTCAACTGACTTTAAGGGAAGATGTCTCTCTAGAGCAAGTCAAATGCCCTTCCTTGATGGCCAAAGCTTAAGCAAACTCCACATCAGCGAAACAGCGAACTCGGTATTGAAAGGCCGCAAACACAATTCCGTTGCCTCTCTAAACCAGCCCCTGAATCCTAAAAATCCATTTTTCTTCCTCACTACAGAATCAGTGGCCAGGGTCAGGCCATTCGAATTCAGATTGGGTCCTTTCCATTTAATCCTGTTATTCTCCATCACCCTACTAGGATCGATAACCTTTGAGTTCGCAAATTTAAAATCTCGTAGCATCACCTCGGCAGACTAACTCGAGAGCTCTGCATATTGGGTCTTTCCCCCATGAAGTAAATCATTTTGAGCTTTCCAAATAGACCACAGGCCAATACACAACTTCTCCCTCACAGGTAATGGAAGACGACGTTACATGCCCGTCAGCATCTCGAAAAATTCTACGTTAAGTCCAGCAAGCCGAGCATCTTTCCAACTATTCCATAAGCTAAAATGTTACCAGAAATTCTTCGACCAAGGGCATTCAATAAAAACATGGAAAGAAGATTCATAACAACCCACCTTGGGCATTGAATATAGGCCTGGATGTGTCTGTGCCGAAGGTTATCCATTATTGGAATAGCCCTGTTAAGGATTCACCATACCAAGTGCTTTACTCTTGGAAGAATATTAAGTTCCCATAACTTTCCCCAGTAATCATCCGAGCTAATTCGACTACATTCATCCCCTTGTCGGTAATTGTTCATAAGTAAGGAATACCCACTTTTGGTTGAATATCGGCCATCCTTTGAGTGATTCCAAATCATAATTCTGGTTGATTGGGGGGCCACCTGAGGGGGTGTTGGAGAATCCTAAAGGAATCAATAGGCCAAAAAGAAGATTCAATAAGGTCAATATTCCAACCTCCACTAGCCGTTTTCAGATCTTCCACCATTCTAAGACCTTGAACCCGAGGGGTAAGCACTTTCATTGCCAAACCATCTGCAAGCCATGCGTCATCAAAGATTCTTACCGTTTTGCCATCTCCAATCCTCCACTGACATCCCTTCTGAATAACCTCTCGCCCCCAAATCAAGCTTGACCAAACATATGAACATCCTTGTTTAACCTCAGCCTCCATAATGCTACAGTTTGGGAAATATTTGTTTTTCAAGACTTGGCTCACAAGGGATTCAGGGTATTGTAAAACACGCCAGACTTGGTTTGCCAGTAGGCACTGGTTGAAAGAGGATATATCCTGGAATCCCATCCCACCGTACTTCTTGTTATTGCACATACTCCTCCACTTCATCCAATGTAGTTTCTTTTTATCTTGTGTGGGCCCCCACCAAAACTTAGATAAGATACGACGGATGTCATTGCAGAGATTGTTTGGGATCTTAAACACTCTCATGACATAGATAGGGATTGCTTGAAGTACTTCCTTGATAATGACTTCCCTTCCTGCTCTTGAGAAAAGATTTTGTTGCCAGCTTTGCACCTTCTTCCAGATCTTATCCTTGATTGCACCAAAGGTCTTCCTCTTGTACCTTCCCACCATAGAAGGGAGGCTAAGGTATACATCATGATGCTTAAGGGTGTGAAGTCCAAGAATATCACCAATAGCATTGTGCTGTTCCGAAGTCACATTCGGACTAAATGAGATACTCATTTTCTGCATATTCACTTGTTGTCCTGAGGCTGCCCCATACTGTTGGATGATGGCCAAAATCTTCCTTGCATCCTCAATCTCAGCTCTAGAGAATAATATAGAGTCATCTGCAAAGAGGAGATGACTCTTTTTAAGATTTTGGGGATTATTGGGCAATTTTTGAAATTGTGCAACTGCCCCAAACAACTTTTCAATCTGTCAAGGTCTGAAACTACACATCAACCAAAGATTTTTGAAACACTACAGGGGCCTGTGTGCAATTTCCAAAATTGAACATGAGACCCTCGTCCCTCATCCTCTTCCCAATCTATGCGATGTTCAAACCCTAGTTAGGGTTTGGGTTCTAGCAACTAGCAATGGTAATGGAGCAAGTATGGGGCGGGGCAGTGGAGGATCCAGGATTTTCAACTTGACCGAGCTGAATTCTAAAAACTGTAATGTAACAAAAGTTATACGTATTACAAAAATAGTAGTTACATCGAAATGTTCAACGAAATTGCGAACGACGAGGTTTCAAAGCATAAAATTCATCTATAATAGATTATACATCTATTTTCTTCACTAAACATCGTTCGATGTGGATCGAAAAACAATCTGCAAGAAAATCATCCTCCATTTTGTTACGAAGTGCCTTCTTCACATGTTTCATTGCTGAAAATGCTCGCTCAACAGTGGCAGTAGAAACTGGTAATGTCAAAATAAGATGAATCAATCTAGTCAACATGACGTAAACCTTTAACCTTCCACTCTTGGTCAACTTCTTGCTTAACTCAACTAGAGAGGATACGTGAAACTGAGGATCAGGTATCACATCGTGCTGAAAATGTCTCAACTCATATTCCAAAGCAATGATGTCTTGATCTATGAATTCTCCAGGATAGAAAGTCTTTGCAAGCCTGCATATATCATCACTGTTAAATGATTCAAAAGAATTTTTAGGATCCAGAGCCACCATCAGAGAAAGGAGTTCTAATGATGTGTCATTAAACCTAGTATTTAACTCTATCAGGATGTAATCAATTGCTTCATTGAAAACATCAAAGTGGAAATGATGCTCGACTGTAATTTGCTCACGAATGCAACCAATCTTATATAAACAATCCAGGTCCGGCACATCAATGTCATTTCTCGTGCAAAAAACTTTCACTTCCGAAAGTAATTTTTCCCAACCACTTTCTCTCATTTGTTGAAGAACGGTCTTTGTAGACTTGACAAATCTAATCGCACACAAAATGTCAAGAGATTTTTTTTGAAGGATTTGACAAAGAACATCAGTAATTCTAAAGATCGCATGCATCAAATGCAAGATGAATACAAATTCGAACTTTGACATATTTCCGTAAGTTCCACGAACTTCGGACTTGGAGCTTGCATTTTTAGAATGTTCTACAAGGTATTCAAACACTTTGAAAGTTGCACCATACATATCTATCAACCTCTTTATAGATTCCTAATGAGAGCTCCAACGAGTAGCTCCAGATCGCTGCAAATTACCCATTTGATTTAACCCACGTCCAGATTCACGCTCTCCAGCATTTAACATATTTTGAATTTCAGTTATGTGAGCAACTTTCAACTCAGAAATACGCTTAGGAGAGGAAGTGATAATATTAACAACATTATCAAAATGAGAGAAGAATTCCCAAATAATACTTACATCCTTAGCTGCAGCAACCAAAGTCAACTATAATCGATGGGCAAAGCAATGTATATAGTATGCATACGGGCAATCTCTAAGAAATAATGCTTGAAGTCCATTCCATGCACCACGCATATTGTTAGCACCGTCGTACCCTTGACCTCTCAATTTCTGAACTTGGAGGTTATGAAGGACAAAAACATCATCTATCTCCTTCTTCAAAGTTAATGAAGTTGTGTCACTTACACTTTTAATTGCCAAAAAGCGTTCTTTTAGATCTCCATCATTATCCACAAACCTCAAAATAACAGTCATTTGCTCTCGATCAGATACATCCTTTGCTTCATCAACAAGAATACAAAAATATCCATCCCCAACTTCTTCACGAATCATCTGTCGTATTCTTCTACCCATGATGTTCAAAATATCTTTTTGGATATCTGGAGCAATGTATTGGGCATTTTTAGGAGCATTCTCCAATACAACTTTATCTTCCACATTCATTTCTGCAAAAGCCTTCACCAATTCAACGAAATTCCCACGGTTTGATGAAGATGCAGATTCATCGTGACCTCTAAAAGAACAATTTTGAAGTGCTAGCCAGTTACAAGACTTTATGGAAGTTTTCAAGCGCAAACAAGCCTTGTCCTTTTCCTCTTGTGTTTGGGCAAGTATGACGTGCTCAATATGTTGAGAGGGTTTCATCAAATCCTCGGCCTGTCTTACACATGTCATATGAGATGATGACAATGTACAACCAATATGTGTAAGAAACGCACGCTTTTCTCCTTGGTTCACCCTTTTCCAATTGTCAAACCCTTCATTTGCCAGCGATGAAATATTACTCATTGAAACATCATTCAGAAAAAGAAAGCAATAAAAACAATAAGCCTTATTTGATGTAGGCGAATACTCCAGTCAATTCCACTTTTGGAACCATTTTTTTTGAAACCGACATTTTTGACTTCCAAAAGTTGTACCCGGATACTCCAACAAGATTGGTTGATAAGGCCCAACAATTAGATATCTTCGTCTTATCTCATTCCGTAAATTAGAAGGATATGCACATATCGTCATTCTCTTCGCAAGATCCCTTTCAATAGAAGCAGATGATTGTAAATTTGAATTTGGAGATGATTGATTTTCATTATGCGGAGTGGATGTTGAAGGATTTAGCATAGAAGGAATCGAAGTTGCTTCATTAGATTGTTGTCCCTCGACATGACTCGAAGTGCTATAACTAGGCAGTCTAGGTTGATGATCCTTTTTTTTAAAAAAAAAATGAGGATATCAATAGTTTCGATTTCTTGCCCAATTGATGTCGTTCCATTTTGTAGCTAAGTTGCAACGAAGTTAATCAGTACTGAAACTAAAAATCACATTCTATTATTCTAATATCACATTCTCAATTCAAAAATTAAAAATCAAAATCACATTCTCAAATTATCTAATGATTATATTCACATTCTCAAATTAAAAATCTAAATATCACATTTTCAATTCAAAATCACAAATAATCAATATCAAATTAATGCCCAATTTCCAATAACACATTCTCAAATTATCAAATTAAAAATCAATATCACATTCTCAAATTATCTAATGATTATATTCACATTCTCAAATTAAAAATCTAAATATCACATTCTCAATTCAAAATCACAAATAATCAATATCAAATTAATCAGTACTGAAACTAAAATTAAATTGAATTTGAATTTTGAAATTGAAGCAGTCAGGCAGCTAGGCGCCAGCAAAAATCAGTAGAACTGTAGAAGACTAGAAGTTAACTACTAATAACTAGAGTCAGAGAAGTGAAATTTGAAAAAGAAGAAGAAGAGAAGAACTGACTTCGTGAAGAACCTAACCTGGGGCTGGGGTCTACTGGCGCCGGCGGTCTAGCGACGCCACCGCTACTCCTGCAAGGAGAGGAGGTCGAGTCACGAGTGGACGAGGTCGAGCAGCTGGTTGCTGGTGCAAGGCTGCAAGTGTTCAGCCGGTTCAGGCTTCAGCGGATGGCGGTGGCGGAGCTTAAGGTCGAAGGAGGAGCAGTGGCGGAAGGTTTGATTTGGGGAAATGGTGCAGAGTGCAGACGGAGCGCGGGAGGCTGGGAGCGAAGTGGAGGAGCTGTGCAGACGGAGCGCGAGAGGCTGGGAGCAAAGTGGAGGAGCTGTGATCTGTGGAGGAAATGAGCCAGTCAGCCAGAGGAAATGAAGAAAATGAAATGGACAGCGACCAACAATGTAAATTTGTTGGGCTTGGACAGCTTGTGGGCATTTTTTATGATCCTTGTTTGGGTAAATTTCAAATGGGCCAAGCTAACTATTTATTTGGGCCGAACTAAGAATTAATTTTTTTTTTAACAGCATCTGGTATAAAGAAGCACTGGGCTTCAGCCTAGTATGGGCCTGTGCTGGATTCGCCTATGGGGCGGAGCAGGGCAGGGTGGGACTGCCTGCCTGCCCCGAACCTGAAATATGTTATCCCGCCTCTCGACCTCGGCTAGTCGCAGGTAGGAGCGGGGCGGCCCATCCGCCCTGCTAATGATCCGAAATTCTTTTTGCAAAATTGGTAATGAAATTTTAGGCGTCGAATTAGTTAGGGTTTTTAAATTGGAACTTTAAAAATAATATATATATTTGAAGGAAAAAGAAATCAACAAACAATATAATGGAGTAGTGGTTGTGTATACTCATGTTCCTAAGTCCCAAAAAGGTTCAATTCTTCTTGACATCATTACAATAATTTTTCAATTTCGCATTCCAATAAAAAAAAATTCGGGTTCCGCCCCGAAATACTCCGCGGGGCGGTCCGTGTTTTTTTTTTTTGCCATCCTTACTGGCAACGGAGGCATCAACAGTGCCGCCAGAGGGATACCTCATAGTGGTTGCACCACTATTAGTGGCTTTGTCCATCGTCTTCAAAAAGGGGTGATACTGCCACCAATTGAGGCAATGGCGCGATTTCCTTTTCCGATTCCAAATCCCCACTATTATTAGAAACATGAATCATAGTCGTATTTTTCAACAATACAAGCACAAAAATTTTCACAAAGTTTTAACTGTCAATTACTTGCAAATCAAATTGATATCACAATAAAAATTATTGTTAATTCGTCAAAAAGTTGAAAAAGTTTTAACAAGTTAGACTCTGGTATCACTGTAAGATTTCAAATTAAATATGCACAGCAGAATTAAGCAGGTTCAAAATCATAGCCTGAATAAACTTTGTATTCAAATAAAATTCGTGATAAAGATTATATCTTTGATTGAATTTGAATTCTGAAACAGGAGGTAGAAATCTTGTCACTGCAACTGTGCAATTATTCAGCCTATACTAGAAATTCACACAACAAGCTAGGATCTAGAACGAGTTGTGCTAGCAACTAAAATTGTCTACATCCCTTGTAATTAGCATAGTAATTATAGGTTATGTGGAATCTGATTAGGGTTAAACTAACGGACTTGGGTCATTCTTGTACAATAAGTAACCTAAGTCTGACCCTATCAATTGGGCTTGGACAATATTACATTATATATGTCAGTCTTCTAAAAAGTGAAAGCGTGACGAAGCGACGAGGCCTAGCATCATCATGCCTAAGCGCGCCTAGACGCGAAAAGAGCGATAATACGAGAACGAAGCACGAAAACACGAAGCGCAATGAAGTGACGAGGTTAAGCTTCAAGTCTAATCATATGTAATTAATCTTGAAGGTCAACCTTTAGCCCTTGTTTGGTGAAAATATTATTTATAGAAAAACAAAATTGCTATTTTCTGGAGAGGATATGTGATTTGAAAAAATTTGTGAGAAAATGTAATAATATATTGTTTATAAACAAGTTTACAGAGACTAATCATAATGCCATATTGGTACTTCGATTGTGAATGACAATCCATGTGCATTTGAGTCAATCATGACTTTCACAAAAGTCTGAAAATTAACTTTCGTAAAAACAATTAGAAGATGAAATCATCATGAAAATAATGAGAAATGGAGGTTCGTTAAAGGATTCATAACACCGTACCAATTATAAATTATGTTATTTATATTTTTGAGATAGATGTGTGGTAAAAAAATAGAGAGAGAAAATGTATAGTTAAAAAGTAATATAAGAAATTGTATTATTTATAAAATGATTTATAAATTCTAACGATTGCAATAAAGAACATTGACTAAATAAAAAAAATACTAGTCAACAAATGCTTTCAACAATAATTTTATATTATGTTAGACACTTGACTATTAGTGATTAGGAGAAAGAGCATCAAGATCGTGTTGGATATTGGTTAATAAATCGAGAATTGAAAATCGATTAAAGTGATTTAGTGTCGAATTCGGAAAAATACTCAAACTCGACACAATCCCGTTTAGGCAAATTTAATTTGTCGCTTCGCCGCTTCGGAGCTCACAAACGGGGATCGAAAATCAATATCGGATGAATCAGAAATTACGAAAAAGAAAGAATTTGGGTCAAAATATTTGACCGTGTGATCGCATGGTTGGGAAATCGTGCGATCACACGTCAAATTTATTTCCGGTTTTTTGAGTAAAATCGTGCGACCGCACGGACCACAACCGTGCGACCGCACGGTTGTCCGGTAAAAAGACACATTTTCATAAAGGTCCATGGTTTGGAAATGGTGCATGGTTTGGCTTCAACCATTTCGTCAACACCCTTTCATGGTCTATAAATAGGACCCTTTGGGTGTCATATTCCATACAATTTGATATGCAAAACATATATCATCCTCTCTTCTCTCCAAAATCAAAATCAAAATCTTTGTATTTGTTTTGATTTTCTTTCATTTTCATCCTTGGAGTACATAAGCCAAAATTTGGTTCGTTGTACTTGTGTTTTGAAGTGTTACAAATACAAGTAAAGCCGTTGTATGTTGGGAGTCGATTGCCAGAATTCGTAGGCACCGTTGCGGGGCAAATTCGACTTAAGGACAAAGAGTCCAACTCTTGCCTCGGCTTTGTCCCTACTTTCTTCTCTTTCTTGTTTGTATTTTCTTTGTCGTTACTCTGTCCAATTTTCGGCACGGATTTGCAAACTATTATTCTGCTTATTTTGGTGTCGCTATTCACAAATCTCCAACAGTTCGATACTAATTAAAATCAAAATTTTAATTTAAATAAAAATTAACAATTAAAGTTAACTACACATTTCATGTGATCCACTATTATTCAACCAAATATTTCAACAACTTTTATCAAAATTTACTAATAAAAATAATTTTAATCTCTACCAAACATGGGCATATTTGTTGGATATTGGTTTAAAAAATCGATAAATTAAAAAATTGATTAAGTATTGAAAATTGATTAAAGTGACTTCATGTAGATTTCGGCCAAATATTCAAACTCGGCTCAATCCGTTTAGGCAAAATTGTTTGCCACTTCGCCACTTCGGGGCCCACAAACGAGGATCGACCTGCCCGGTCAGGTGCGGAGGTCGAGGGGCAGCGCCCCTCGTGGGGGGATCGAGGGCAACGCCCCCGAAAGAGAATTTTAATTTCTCTACATGTATTGAAGGGTTTATTTGGCATTTCGAAAATCAATATCGGATGAATAAGAAATTACAAAAAAAGATGAAATCAGGTCAAAATATTTGACCTTGCGATCGCATGGTTGGGAAACCTTGCGATCACACGTCAAATTTTATTTCCGGCTTTTTGCGTAAAGCCATGCGATCGCACGGATTATAGATCGCACGGTTGTCCAGAGAAAAGACACATTTTCGTAAAGGTGCATGGTTTGAAAATGGTGCATAGTTTGGCTTCAACCATTCGTCTACACCCTTTCATGCTCTATAAATAGAACCCTTTAGGTGTCCTATTCCTCACAATTTGATATGCAAAACATATATCATCCTCTCTTCTCTTCAAAATCAAAATCATTGCATTTGTTTTTTATTTTCTTTCATTTTCATCTTTGGAGTACATACGTCAAATTTTGGTTCATTGTACTTGTGTTTTGAAGTGTTACAAACACAAGTGAAGCCATTGTATCTTGGGAGTCGGTTGCCAGAATCCGTAAGCACCGTTGCGGGGAAATTTCGACTTAAGGACAAAGAGTCCAACTCTTGTCTCGATTTTGTCCATATTTTTCTTCTCTTTCTTGTTTGTATTTTATTTACCGTTACTCTGTTCAATTTTCGACACAAATTTACTAATTATTATTCTACTTATTTTGATGTCACTATTCACAAATCTCCCAACAATATTCATTTTAACTAGCAAAATGATGCCACTTGGACAATAAAATGAAAGAATTGACACATCTACAAGTTAAATTCAGTTAATATTTCATGGTCACATTGACTAAATAAATTTAACTAACATTTAGCCAATAGTTGATTCTATAATTTTTCATTTTCAAGTTCTTCTATAATTTTTTCGTATATATATTCATTTTTTATTGATTTTATTATGCGTTTTTCCAAGATTTGATCTTTTATTTCTCTGGGTAGTTTTTTAATTAGAATTAATGTTATTATTTTCAATCTATTAGGAATATGTTCTAAAAATGTAAAACGTCCTTTTTTTCTCTTCTATTTTATAATACTAGTTTTCTCCACGTGTCTATAGTGAGCGTAAATTCGAGAAGGCGTTTAAAATACATTTCAACTATAAAATAAATTCATTTTTCGTCTCAACTTAGGGGTTTCATTTTTTATTTAATTACGCTCATCATATAAGTGGAGATTGAATACTTATTTATCTATAAACATCTTTTTAATAATTTACGAATTTATCTTTCTTTACTCTCATGTTAGCGTCCAAATAAATAAATCACTTTATTCTTTTATTTTGATTATTCAAAAAGTCATTAGTTTTTTTAGATTATCTTAATTCAATTATAATATTACCAAAATCTAATATTAGATAAAAATTATAACATCTATATTTAAATGAGTTATTGAGTCAATAACAAAAAAATAAAGTTAGATAAACTAAGAATATAAACTGTCAATGCAAATTTATCATTCAAAAAGTTATATCTTGTTCTTAAGCATTAAATATGAATAATCATACAATTGAGTTGATTTAATGTCGTAATGATTGAATTTGAAAAACTATATAAATATATATATGTTGAATTATAATATTGAAAAAAATTGAAAAAAAAATATCAATAAACATGTTTTATAAGTTATATAATTGAATATAAGAATCTTACATTAGAAAATTATATTATTTTAATTAAATTAAAATCATTTGAAAAGTCACTCAACATTTATTTATATTTATATGGATTCCTTTATTAAATATGGGTATTAGAGACAAAAGCAAAATAGATGTGGGGACATTATTGTCAATTAAAATATTTCCTCACATCCATACTTTTATATATTAGTGATAGTGATTTGTTTATCTTTGTAATTATAATAATTTTCATGATTTACATTATATGACTGATACAAATGAGGGGGGTGCTGTTATGAGCGAACAAAAATCAAATAAAATCGTTTATATCAAATAATAAAATAAAATTGTAAACTAAATGCATTTTAAAGTTAGGAACATAATATTTTGAGGACTTGAGTGTTAAATTATATAAAAGGATATCTAGATTAAAAAAAAAAAAGGTGTATCCCACACCTTGAGGGCCGGAACCGACCACGCCCAAGGTCATTGGTTCGAGATTGTAAATCCAGGTTATGCCTCCCAAGGACCAGGGTGGAGGGGATTGTGTAAGTATGAGCATCCATCAATAACTTCAGCTTGCAACAAAGTCAATTCCACCTTGCGAGGAATCGAACTCTGCACACTACTACGCTGAGCACTTACTACACATTCCCTTTGCCACTGAGAGATTTGCCCTGGGGGCTCTAGATAAATTTATGTTTCTGCAAGGCATCTATCTATAACGAAAGCATCTGTACAAGAAGTTTTATTGATTTTATATGTTTGACACGACTTTTAGAGCATCTCCAATCCACTTCGAGGCTGACGTGATAATGAAATTGATGGCCATGTAGAGCACTTGGATAAATTGACGGAGAATTACAAAATTTCATCTCCAATGATTCTGTCTACATTTAAATATTATTGATTATGTGGCTGTTTTTTAAAAAAAAAAAAATCAGAAATAGTAATAATATATAGAGAGAAGATGTATGTATATATTTATCTATAACATTCCTTTATTTAGTTGTTAAAATAATTATAAAATAAAAATAAATGCTAACTCATCATGTCAAACGGAGCGTCAAGATATAGATGGAGCACTTGACATTGTCAATTTTTTTTTAATCACGTCAACTTAACAATATTGTAATTGATATTATACATTTGAGAGATATTTTTAACTCATTCAATCAATTTGCTGACATGTCAGTCATTTTCCCAATTGATGGTGTGCATTTGAAATGCTCTTAGTGATTAGAAGTAAAAGCAACCGATTAAAATCGAGAGATTAAAATCATCAATTAATTTTAATCATATATTTCATGAGATTCATAACTTTTCAACCACACATTTATTAAAATTTACTATAAAACTGATTTTAATCTCCATCAAACATGAGCATATTAATTTTAGCTAGCAATACGATGCTACTTGGACAGTAAACTAAAAGAATTGACACATTTACAAGTTAAAATCAGCTAATAGTTCACAGTTATATTGGACAAGTTAAATTTAGCTAGCATCATGACCTACTTGTTGGTTATCTCTTTACCATTTGCACAAATCCAAAATATTTGTTGAGTTGAGATTGACGGGTCGACCAACTATTCATTAAGCTAAAGCTAATTCCCCTTTTGAATCATGGCCTAATATTTGATTGAACTCATTCGATCCCATAGCCTTCGCCTCCTCGGTGGATCCAAACATGTGATTGCATCTTCTATACTTGGAACCATGCTTTACATAATGCTTAACCTTTTTATTTGGTCCAATTCGATTCAATTGGATTCCTTTAGTTTGTGTTTGATTTCTCTTCTTATTTACTGTTGCGGGATGTTGCAAATTGCTAACTTGATAAGGTTGATTGAGAATCGAATTGGGGTGGTGTTTGAGATTTTTTATGCTGGTCGAATTGAGTGTCAAAAGAAAGAGGGGAGGGGGGCAAATTGCATAGTGTGAGATTATAGTATGAACATTACAAGGTAAGGAAAGAAGAAATTATTTCGTTATAATGAAATTAGAATTTATAGACCTTTTTGTTCAACGCACGTTTTCACAAATTGAGGTAATTTTTGGAGGTTGAAAAAATTTAAACCACAAAGGTATGGGTCAGATTTGAAAAAATAAATAATAAATAAAATGACAATGCAAACGGAATTTAATGTGAAATGCCCATTTTCAAGATAAATATGCCTCATGGACTAGTTAAAAACTCGACTAAAGATAGCAAACTATCGAAATTGCTCCGTTGCCCAATGTGAACAACCCACCCTCCAATGAGGGTGCACCAAATGTCTGAAATTGAGCACTTGATACACCATCATTGAGGGATGGACAACATAATATTGTCAACGTCGGATAACAGAGCGAGTCTGAGCAAACTATTTAGCTTATATGTATATGCTGATAATTGTATATTAAGTGCACATATGTACATTGACATTCTAACTAACATGATACCTTTGCTAATCAAGGTCCAATTAAACGAAACTCTTCTATCCTACATTAACGAATGGCAATTAGTATTTGACCTTAATTTCGCTCCACATTTGAAAATAGAATGAAATTTCATAAAAAGTAAAATTAAAAAGTACCTTGTTAAGAACTAAGCATGTAAATTCATTTCAATACTTCGTTTCTGTAATCAGAATGTTTTTTGGAACTTCCGACATCTGTTCGGATGTTCACAGTTGATGCGAGGAATTTTTCTATCTAGCTATACGAAGGAGCGTAAGTTTCTTTTCAGACGGAAATTGTAAATTCTTCTCGCACGAATTTTGCAGAGTTTGTTAGACGGTTATTTTTAAGCATTTTACTTTTGAAAGATGACTGATACTGTTCCAACCTAAATTGTAACTGACATTTCCCCAACTATTAAAAATCTTTCCTATAATATCTCCTGAATTTAAGGTTTCATTTTTATTTTCTCTATATGTATTTATTTTTATTTTTTAAAAATAGACGATATTTTTACAATATTTTCATTTACAGAACCATATTTCGATGCCAAAATTTCTAGATGATATTATCCCAATTATAGGCATCAATGATGAGCATCAGTCCAATTAAGCTTATCTTATCTTATCTTATCTTATCTTATATTAAAGGAGAAGAATTTCTCGTCATTTGACACAACTTTTTGTGATTTTTTTTAATACAATATTATATATTATATATTTCACTTATTTTCACACTCAACTTTTATTGATTTCACACTTCAAATACCAAAACTCAACTTTTATTGTGTTCACACTGCTACTTCCACTTAAATATTTTTATGGAGATTTTTTTTTACTTATTTATATTTGATTATTTGTGTTTAAACCTCTCTTTTTATAATTTTTTTTTATCTTTTAATGTTTTGAATTTTGCAAATAAGTATTTGTGTGCAGTCATACAAATTCAATGCAAAATTTTCAGTTCAAAATTATATCGAAATTGTATCACGTACCTAATACTAAATAAATCTTATTGTATAAAACTTTTTATAAATAATCTTATTTTTTCAGTTATTTAGTACATCTAAAATTTTGAGCTCCTTTGTATTGCGTTCTATTAACTTAATTAGTATTTTTTATAGAAAGTTACATTTAATACGTAAATAATTTTTTTTAATAATTGTGATATTTTATTGGTATCAATCTTATTGATGAATAATTTCGTTCTGTGATCATACAAATCTAATATCGAATTTTCATTTATATTTATATCGAATATTTAATCAATTTGTATTAAATTTTGTTTTAAATAATCATACTTTTAATTCAATATTTATGATTCTTAAATTTTTACAACAATAAGTAAATTGTCTCCCAATTTACTTAACTGATAATTGAGATGATCAATATTATACTATAATTTTCATCAAAAAACAATTACGTTGTATAAAAATTGCAAAAACTTATAATACCATGAATTTGATGCATCTTTATCAATCACAATTTTAGTTTTTTTTCTGTTTTTATGATTATCGAATTCGTTTCTTATACGTGTTGTTTTTCATTGTCAATGGTCAAAACAATAAGTCTTATCTTTTATAGCATAATCTATATTATTAACTTTTTCATCTATTGTTTGATTGTTCAGAGTACATGGACATTGGAGATCGTACATTTAAATATTTATTTTGCAAAGCAAATTTTTGGTGCGAGGAGAGAGTGAATAAGCATTATAAAACATGTCGTAATTCGACATTCTCATTTTATTGTGGGGTGAACACGCTTTTTAATAATATTTCAAATCAAACCATTTAAAATGGTTTGGAATTTTTCCAAGCCAAACTAAACCATTTCATTTTTTAAACAAAATAAAATTAAACTATTTTTTGCGATTTGGTGCGGTTTGAAACCACGGATTGTCGATGAATAAATTAGTATATTTCAAAGCGAGCTCAAAGACACATATTCATCTAAAATTTCGAGTTGAAACTAGCTCAAAAATAGTATTAAGTTTCTAATTGAGTGCTTTGTTGTGAATCAATCTATGTTGACAAACAAACTAATTATATAGAAGTAAACTATTGTTAGCTCTTATATTAAAAATTTTATTTTAAGAAAATATCTTGGATGATGATAATGAATTGTAGGAGGAAAAATTATTTCCAAATGATTATGGATTTGAACAAATTAATCTTTGTCTCCTCAATTTTGATTTGTTGACAATAAAAAGTATATTGCTTTTTTTTTTTTAAATTGAACATTTGTCTTTATTTTTATTTTTTAAAATTTGGCGGGTTGGCTGTTTGAAATCGTGATTTTGACAATTGAAACCTAAACCAAATTGTTTAAGGTGGTTTGGAATTTTTACAAACCAAACCATTTGTTACAGTTTAATTCAATTTTGCGGTTTATTTGTTCACTCCTACTTTGTTGTATACAAGAGAAAATGAATATTTCTCTTATGGAAGATCATCCTCTAATTTTGAAATATTTGTTATATGACAGGGAGACAGGATTAAAAATTCCATTGAGAACATTCGGACATATAATATGATGTTTTCATTCACTTCTATGGGAGAATAGATAATGAGCTAAATGATGGTAGAGTGCCTCCCCTCTTCAGATTACACGATCAAAATTGCCATAAGATTGAGAGTCTATTGCCTGATGACGGTTCAGCTCTGCAATTTGCTCGCTTTACATTGTTGACAATGTGAATGAGGTTGAAAGCAGAAAAAGGGTCGTGAGGTACGTATTATGTATTTATTGCTTTTATATTTATATTGTTTACGGATAATTTTGTTGTGATATTCTAAAATCTAATTTATGTCTTTTACTGTCCCCGGGTAGAAGTGAATCATGCGACTCTATGTTGCATGATTTAATAGTTTCTGATTCGAAGGATATGCTAGACAAATACAACAAATAGTTAAGGCAATTTAGGTCGGTTTGAGAAAAGATGATTGAGGAAACACTTCAAATTTAAGACTTATACTTATTGGTTGGTGGGCGACCAATGATGGCCAATATGATTTTTCTATTGTCGATGAAATTACCGAATTGATTGTCGGTGGATTTTGACACACTACCTCGACACATGGATATCACTATTGCGCCACGTGGTGGATCTTTGCAACAGATAAGTGAGGACACAAGTTCTTTCTAAGAAATATTGATCATACACAGGGATTAAGTAATGGAATAAGGTTGACAGTTACAAAAATTGGCGACCATGTTCTAGAAGGTCAAATTTTTTCTGGCATAAATGCAAGACACAAGTTCTTTATTCCAATGTTATCGTTGAACCCTTCTGATTCTAGGATATTTATTAGATTTCAAAGAAGACAATTTCTATTGATGGTGTCATATGTCATGACTATCAATAAGAGTCAGGAACAATCATTCTTACATGTGGAACTTCTTCTTAAACTGCTGGTGCTTACACATGGATAACTTTATGTTGCGATTTCTAGGGTGACAAATCGTTCCAGATTAAAGATATTGATTTGTGATAAGAAAGGAAGAACAACAAACAACGTTGTGTACAAAGAAGTATTCCAGAATTTGTAGTCATATGAAATCAATAAATGATGATATTATCTCTTATTTGCGAAATTTATTTATTTTATGAAAAGGATTTATCTAATTTCATATTGAATTAATCAAAACGTTTCTTCCCGTGCATCTCACGAGTGATTAACTAGTTTTTTATATCTTAACATGCATTGTGCACATAACACGAATCTATTTTTAAATATTACTTTGTAATAATAAAGTTGTGAGTTTTATTTTTGTAAGGCAAAATATATTACCACCACAAAATTTATTCAACACACCACATTATATTACCACCACTTATAAAATATTTTTTTTATAAATACACTACAATACAAATACAAATACAAATATACCCCTTATTTAAATTTAAAACAAAAAATGATAAAAATCGTACATCACGGTCCCCAAATCAGAATCTTCTGTTCCCTTCTCAGATCCCATCACTACCACCGTCTCAATCCAAAATTCCGTTTGCCATTTTCGATTCTCAGCCCATCCATAACACCAATTCAATGGTATATCTAAGGCAAAAGAGGATCCCTGAAATTCCATCTTCACTGGTGTCGCCATAGGAGGATTCCTCCAGATGCGCTAAGGCCTCCGACCGGCTTCCTGCTCGGCTCTCTTTGATGGAGTATTCCTTGCCCTTATGGAGGGGGGCTGTGATCATGTTTACTAAGGCTACGAGCAACCCGCAGAATATGTCCATCTTTGTTGAGGACATTCTAGATGGGCTGCCCAATAATGTCCAGTTTCCGAACAATATGGATCCGCCATAGCTTGCCTCCAAGTCCCCTTGGTATGCTCGGTGGTTGTAAGGAGGAGAAGAAGAGTGGTGGAGTGAAGACCGAGATTTTGGAGAGCTTTGATACGCCTATGCCTCCTACCTTTGGTTGAAGTGAATATTCCTTTCATATATTTTATGTGGGATACTTTAGAAATGGCCTAATGAAATTGGCCTTTTGTGAAAATAACCAAAATTCTTATCAATTCATTAAAATAGCCTTAAACATTAGGAACTACCAAGTTTACCCTTAAATACCATATTACAACTAAGCCTATTAATTTACAAAAGTTACAACTTAGTCCTTAGAACTTTACATTAATTTTGTTTATATAATTTTATTTGATTTTTGTTCGCTCATAGTAGCACCCCCTCAATTGGTATTAGAGCCATATGACAGATCTAAAAGATAAATATTATATAACAGAAATTAAAAATAAATATATAATATATACATCAAGATTTATGATGCATACATTAATACTACCCGATAATTATAAAATAGAAATCTTGAAAACCTTAAGGGACTTAAACAAAGATATAAGAAAATACATTTATGATCTAATAAATTTCGATATAATAAAAGAAGATTTTATCATAAACGAAATATTAGATTTAATCAACAAAGATATACTAGAAGAATTATACAAAGATTATAGGAATGGATTATCATAGAGGAGAACCCTTATTAATCAAATATCTAGATATGAAAACAAATGAAAAATTAGATTCCATAATAGAACAAAGAGGAAATCTATTAGACCAAATGATAGAAGAAAGAAATATAAAAAGAAAATGATTTCTAAGACTAAAATCATTAGAAAGTAAAAGAAAATACTTTAATACAATTCTAAAACAATTACCTAATATACTTATGATTATAAATAACAAAGAAAAAATCAATATGAAAAAATATGATATAACTGGAGAAATAAAATATTACAATAAAAGTTATAGAGCACAACAAAGAAAAATTATGTTAAGATCAATTGAAGAATTTTGTGAATATAATATAATGATATGTAAAGAAGTAAAATATGATACGGAATTAAGATTAGAAGTTGAGCATATCAAAGGAAAAATTTAATGACAGAATTTCCAGAAATAAAATTTGAAAAACAAATAATAGAAATATTAATCTACCAGTAGGATCTTACCAAATAAAAGGAGCTAATACAACTATGTTTCAACCATTAAGCTCATGGGGAGAATCCGATGGATTTCTTAATATGCAACTAAATTGCATAAGTGCATTTTTATGGCAAACATATAAAAACATAAATTTACAAGATAAATTAGCCGTTAAAGAATTACAACAATTAAATATACAGGATATGAATACCAAAGAAAAATTACAAAACATTCAAAATAAACTAACAATACAATTCAAAGAATTAAAAGAAATGATAGGAGAAGTTAAAAATATAGATGAAGAAATCTTAAAAGAATTTCAAAGAAAGTCAGGAGAATTAATTAATCAAGATAAAATTGGAATAATTATAGAAAAAATAGATAAATTAAATGAGAATATAAGAAAGAATGAAAACGAAAAAATTATATTAATAGAAGAAAAAATCAAAAATATAGAAATAAAAATAAATGATATGTATGACAGACTATTTAGGGTACAAAAAACTCAAAAATCAATAGTATAAAATGTCAATAAGCGAATATATTGAAGATCTAAAAATATTAATAAAATCATTGATAGGTGATGTTCAAGAAGTAAGAAATGAATTAAAAGAAGTAAGAAATGATATAAATATACTAAAACTAGAAATTAGAGAATCCAAAGAAAATAATAAAACCAAAGATAAAAAAATAGATAAAAAATTCATAGAAAAAGAAATACTTAGAATAGGAAAAAAGCATTTCGAACAAGAAAAAATTATAATAGAAGCAGGAAGTATGGATGATGAATTCAGGAAAAACATATTACCAAAAATATTAGAGGAAGAATTAGAATTACAAAAATCTATAGAAAAAACTTTAGGAAAATTAAAAGCTGAAGAAAAAATTGAAGAAGACCAAGACAAAAATGAATGAAGAATTAGATTTGCTTATAGAAAATTTTGACCAATTAAGCATAGAAAATTTTGATGAATACCAAGTTTTAATGAATACTGGAGGAGCACCTAACCCTGCTCCTATAGGAACTTCTAAACAAGAATTACCAGATCCAGATGAAAGTTATGCACCATTATATAGTAAACCACACCGGCAATATTATGATAGAATTAGAGATAGACAACCACCTAGGGGAAATAAATATAAAGATAGGTTTGAACCAAATAATAATTATGATAAATCTATTAATCATGGAGGAACAAAATTAGATTTGGATTATAAAATAGATACTAAAAAAGCCTTATTAACTTGGGCATATTCAATGATACTATTCTTTTTATACAATAAAGATGATACATGGGAAAATACTGATAGAATGATAAATTTTTTAGTAGCATCTTTTGAAGGACATGTTAGAAATTGGTGGGAAGGAATAAGTAGTGATACGAAAGCATTAATAAGAAGAAATGTACAGACGGAACTAATAAAATCAGATAGAAAGGGAATAGAAAAGTTAGTAGATTATATTGCGGATGAATTTTTAGGAGAAAATCGGATAAGTAATTCTAAGCAAAATCAATAAGAGAAAAAGATAATGCAAGAGTAAGATTAATAAATTTAGAAAATATGTGATATGTGTAAAATCAAAGAATATACTTGTGAGTTTAAATAATACTATTATGTCCAACTCTATAGTAATGAAAATCAAGAAGTATATAGATATATGTATTACAATAAATTACCAGGTTCATGGGGAATATATTTTAAAATAGAATTTGAAAAATTTATTAGAGATAACCCTGGAACACCTAGAACATTAGGATCAAGGATAAAATTCCTATTTGAAATATTAGCATATATATGTAAACAAAGACAATTATTAAAGAAATCAGGAAAATTAACCAGAATATGTTGTGAAGATATGGAAAAACCTACCCAATGGGGATGTAACCCTGAAAGGAGAAAAAATAATAATAAAATAAAATATAAATATAGAAAGTTTAAAAAATTCAGAAACTTCAGGAAAAAATATATAAAACCTAAAAGAAGATATTACAAAAGAATATATAATCCAAATAAAAAATAGAAAAATAAAACTTATAAGAAAGACAAAAGCCAATGTAAATGCTGGAATTGTGGAGAAATGGGACATATAAGCCCTGATTGTAACAAAAAGAAAGTTAAGATATTACAAAAAGAATATCTAGAAATAGAAAGTGAACTGAGTGAAATATTAGACATTGAAGAATACTATGATCAAGAAGTTTATATAAGTGAAACAGATTCAGAAAGTAATGAATCAGAATTAGAATAAAGAAATAGAAGCAAATAATAACATAAATAAACAAGAATATGAAGGAATAGAAGGTTATGGATTAAAGGTAACTTTTGATAATAATAAGTTTAGAAAGATACAAAAATTATCTTTAGATTTGAAAATATGAAAATGGGAAATATTAGACAGAATATGGAAAAGAGAAAAAGTAGCAATAAATGAATATCATAAAATTGAAAGGGTAATAAATGTTAGAACCACTCAAGGAACACACAAATTAAATCTTTTAACAAAAAATACAGTTGCAGAATTATTAACAAAGATCAATAGAAAACAAAGTGAAAAGATTCAATATGTTTACTTAGCAGGTATCCAAATAATGTTTAAATCCCTGTTTAGAGAAGGATTAGATTCACCTTTAACTGTAAGTTTACATGATGGAAGAATTATAAATTTAAAAGACAGTCATTTAGGAACAGTAGAAGGAAATCTAACATATAAGAAACTAACATTTACATGTTACCCAAAATATTGTATATCATTAAAAGATAGAAATTTCAATGAAGTTTTAGGATTACACTTCAAATTACATAAAGATGATATAATGGAATCAGGAGATAAAATTATGACTATAGAATACAGAGCATTATACACATTTACTAATTCTAATTATGGAAACATTTATTCTAAAAACCCATATATTGAAATTCATAAAGAATGTAAAGATTTTGGTAAAGCTGTAGAACCAGATAAACAAATAAGTTTAGTTCCAAGAAACTATGAACTTACTATAACAAAAAATAAACCAAAAATCATAGAGTTACGAGAAGAAGAATATCCTAATAATAACATAACATTTGAAGATGGCAAATTAATTAGGAGATCAGCAAGTTTACCTAATAGAAAACAATTAGGAGAAACTAGTAATACAAAAGAAATAAAACTTAATAGAAATGCTGGAAATATGAAAATAGAAGATGAATATTTTAATGGAATAGAGCATATAAAAAGAGCAAATATATTAATTGACACAGGAGCTAGTGAATGTCATATAGCTTCAAATAGAAATAAATGACTAATATTTCATAGAACTGATCCATATAGATATATAAATTTTGATGGACAAATACATATGACTGAACTTGAAGTAAAAGTACCAATAAAAATAGGAGGAATAAATCTCCTAGTACCATGTCATGTAGATAATAGTATGGTAAATCCTCATGTATTATTAGGAATGAGCTTTTTAGACGGACTAGAAGATTATAGTATAAAACGTGAAGGATTATATATAACTCATAATGGTCAAACTATACTATGCAGAAAAGCTGAATAAATGAATAACCAAATAAGTTTTCCATTAGCTGTTTATATACAAATTACAATTGTTGAAACAAATATAACAACATGTGCATTAATTGACACGGGAAGTGATATAACAATATTCAAAAGTTTCTTAATAAAATCATGGAATACTAATGGAAAGATAAAAATTACAGGAGTAACGGGAGAAAGTACTAATATAATTAATAGTGCTGATAAAGTAGATATAATACTTGGAAGTAAACAAATAGTTGTAAATAAAATATATAATTATAACAAATTAGAATGTGATATATTACTAGGAAATGACTTTATACAACAATTTCAATATTATAAATAAAATAATTACATGATAATGTTACAAACACCTTGTGCACATTTACTAAAAATACCAAGAGAATTTAGACCTTACAGAGTTCAGCCAACACAGCGTGGTGATAAATGGGAGAAAAAACCAATTATACAAAATGAAACAAAAAATAAAAGAATAATGTATAAAAAAGCCTTAAAAACGAACATACAAACAAATATGAGAAAAATCATTGATCAACTAGAAAAAAATTGTGGAGAAAATCCATTATTATTCTGGAAACCACATCATCCAAAAGCTAAAATAGAATTAACAGAAAATGTTATTATAAGAGTTAGACCAATGATGTATACCATACAAGATACACAAGAATTTAAAACTCAGATAAAAGAATTACTTAACCAAAAATTAATCAGACCTAGTAATGGACCCCATAGTAGTCCAGCTTTTATGGTCATGAAACATTCTGAACAAAAAAGAGGAAAAGCTAGAATGGTGATAAATTATAAAGAATTAAATAAATATACTAAATTTGATGGATACTTTTTACCAAATAAAGAGGTACTAATAAATCTTGCAAAAGGAAAGCAATATTATTCTAAATTTGATTGCAAATCAGGATTTTGGCAAGTAAAAATGGAAGAAGATAGTATTCAATATACAGCATTTAGTACACCCCAAGGTAAGTATGAATGGATGGTTATGTCATTTGGTTTAAAAAATGCACCACAAATATATCAAAGAAGAATGGATAACATATTTAGAAAATTCAATGAATTCTTGATTGTCTATGTCGATGATATATTAATATGTTCTAATAATAGAGAAGAACATAAAAATCATTTAATTAAATTTATAAATGAATGCAAAAAAGAAGGAATTGTTCTTTCAAAAAATAAAGCTATAATAGAAAAATAAGAAATTGATTTTCTTAGATTATCAATAGATAAAAGAGGGATAAAATTACAAACTCATATATATAAAAAGATAGAAAGTTTTCCAAACAAATTAGAATCAAAAGAACAAATACAAAAAATTTTAGGATGTTTAAATTATGCAGAAGGATTTATTGAAAATCTATCAAAAAAGAGACATAAAATTCAAATCTTACTCAGAAAAACAAATACCAAAGGATGGTGCGATGAACATACAGAAATTGTCAAATCACTAAAAGAAGAATGTAAAAATTTACCAAAATTAAGATTACCAGATGAAAAAGATAATCTGATAGTTAATACTGATGCCTCGGATAAGTATTGGGCAGCAATATTAAAAACAGATCTTAATGAAATTTGTAGATACTCAAGTGGAACGTTTAATCAAGCAGAAATAAATTATACTACTCATGAGAAATAACTGTTAGCAATTATCAGAGGAATAAAGAAATTTTCATTGTTTTTATTATCTAAGAAATTCATTGTTGAAACTGATAATTCTCAAGTTGCAGGTTTAGTAAAAAATAAATTACCACCAGAACCTCAATATAAAAGGCTCCATAGATGGCAAGCCTATTTGGCATTTTATAATTTTGATATAGTTCATATTAAAGGTGTTAATAATTATCTTGCGGACTTTTTAAGCAGGAATATTGAATTTGGAGATGGATAATATCAAAAGATCCCTGATAGACGCCAAAAAGCGAATGAACTTCCTCATGGAGGAAGCTGAAGATATAAAGCTTGGAATTGAACAACTTGCAGAAACTCTCCAAGGAAGTTTCAAGCAATTGATGGAAATCTCAACATTTCATCACAATTATACTAAAGAATTAAGCGATAACATAATTGAGATTGAATCTCAGTTTGAATCGTTGATTACCAAACAGGCTGATACCAAACAGGTTATATCAAAAATACAAACAGGTACATCTTCTGGAAGTAGTGGTGGACCAACAATTAAAAGAGATGAACCAAGTCCCAAAAAAGTTGTTATAAATGAAGCCAGTCCTCGAAAAATCACAATCAATGCCAAAGATGAACATACAAGGGTAGTCAGAATTCGTGCTGAAGAGGAAGATGATTCCCCGTTTTTACCAAAAGAAAATGAATATAAAACCACTGTTGAAGTTATATATGAACTTCAAGAATGTGATTGCTATTACATTTCGTCTGGAGACCATGTATACCCACGATTGATCGTTACTCAGGGAGGAGATCTCGTCATGACAAAAATGGCAGCTGATTATGGATTCTTGGATCTTATCTATCCAGGAAAAGATCTAAAAGAAATCGAAAAATTTGATGATTTACTAAAAGGAGAAATTTCAAAGTTTGCTCAAGGAAGATCCATATATTTAAAATTTTATTCAATCAGTCCTGAAATTGATGGAAGGATATATTATCCTGCTGAGCATATTATCACGATTGGGTATGTTGCTCGAAATTTTCAAATTGAAGTTGGAAAAAATACCAAGCCAGTACCAAACATTACAAGATCGTGGTTTAGATCCCGAAGGGTGTTGGAAATTAAAGTTCTCTACAACATTGCCAAAAATCTGTATGAGAAAAAATTCAAATGCATATGCCAGTACAATGGATGGACCTTACTCACTAATGGAGGAAAAGAAAAGTCAACAATCTTGCAAGAATACATCAATAAATTTGATACTCATCAAATCCATGGAAGTTTTCCCACTTTGCAAGAAGCGTGCATAGCTAGGAACTGCCCCACATGCCAAAGGAATTGATGGACAGGTGGAAGCCACTTGATGGATCTGCTTCACATGCCAACAGAATTGATGGACAAGTGGAAGTTGTTCAATAAACCTACTTTAATTCAACAATGCAGAACAAGGTAAGGGCCATGAAAAGACCAAGAAATAGAAGGATAAGTGTCACTATAATGTAAGGGTCATGTGATGTAATAAATAATAGAGGGACATGTGTGTCCTTAAAAGCTGTGAAATTGTTAGGACGATGATGTAAGCAGTGATGTAATTGTGTCCAATGTAGAGGCCTCCGGGCTAGTTGAAAGGCAGAACTCTCTGGAGCACTCAGTTTGTGAGAAAGCCAAAAAATCTTCTGTCTTTCAAAAAATTCTAATACCAATCCTTTGTCAATTTTCATATTATCAATAAAATCCCAATTTACTTATCATATTATTATGAGTTTCTAAATTCTTGTCTTCTAAATCCTATTTCCAAAAAGAAGATATATTATTAAGAAAACTCCCTACACTCTGTCCTAAAATATTTTTCATCTAAAGAGTTATACAGTGAAGGCATCCAGGTTTAGCTAATAACCCGTGAAGGCAGGAAGCCATTGGAGGGTGTGGAGCAGAAACCTATAAGCCTGAAGGTCATTAACAATAGAAGGAAAATACAAAGGTACTGAGAACAGGAAAAGATGTTAGTATTCTTAATATATCTATCTTTACGGAATTAGGAGGAAGAAGAGCTTTTAATATGACAAAATCCAGAATTGTTAAATTTAATTATCAAAACAGTCCTCACAATGATGAATATCATAGCATAATTGAACCTTTATTCATGCATAAACAATTTACTAGATCAAATAATGAAATAAAAAAGTTATATCATGTCTATATGCCATGTTTGTTAGCTATCTTTCCAACATTAAAAAGAATATTAGGATTAGAAATTACAAAATCAATTATTTATTTTTGGCTTGATAGTGATAACACTGAAATAAATAATGAATTATATTTAGGATATGTGTTTAGTAGTGATAATGATTATGATCCTGTAATAGATTATGACAGTGATGGAAGAGATGAATCTTTCTTTACCAGTTTTTGAAAATCTTAATATCATGAATGAAAATAATTATATCATGAAAAAATCCAGAACTAAGAGAGGTCCATATAAAGTTAAAAAGCATATCAAAAGTAAAAAAGGTATTGAATATGAAAATGAAATTGATAAAATAGGATACCAAGAGCAACTCTACGCATCACAAGAGATATTAAAAAGTTTTAAAGAAAATTTGATAGAAAACTTTGCTAGAGGAACTGTAAGATCTATAATGATACATGATATTCAAGATATAATTGATAAATTAGAAAAGAGAAAGAAAAGTATTTCAAAATATAATATACCATTTGAACCAAGTATAGATATCATGGTTGACATAGATATTATCAATTCTCAAACATTGATAGAATTTGAAAAATTACTTGAAATTTTATAAATTATTTATCTCTGTGTTTATAATGCCTGGATATACTATTGAAGGATTAAACAATTTGTTAGAAAAAATAATGGAAAAAATAGATAACATTATATCTCATTTAATAGATATGGATGAATCATCTGAACAATATTATATACTTTCAGAAAATCATGATCAATACATTATAGATTATTCTGACATATTAAAAATCAAAATGGAATTAGAAGATAAAATTACGACAAGTACATTCCAAACTTAAATGCCAGGATATACAATCGAAGGACTTGATAACCTTTTAGAAAAATTGAAAGATAAAATGGAAGATATTAAACAACAAATGGAAAATGAAAACATATCTTCTTAAGAATATAATAAACTTTTAGAAAAATGCGAACAATATATTTCAGATTATTGTATTGTACTAGATCAAAGAATGGATTTATACCAGAAAATTTTGTATAATAATCCACCTACCCAATAATCTATGAATACTTCACAAACATCAACATCTAATAACTGTGATCATAAACTATATTTAAATAATAAGGAAATTTCATTTTTATTAACTATCGTTGAAAAATCTAAAAATATACACTCTGTTGGACAATCTAAATTAAAAGAAATATACGAAGATATAGACTATGTTATCTTAAATAGAATAGAATTTAATTCTGTTGAAACAGCAAAGAATATAAATACAGTTCATAAAATTATAGAAGAATACGAGGATATAGAAGAAGAAGTTTCAGAAGGAATAACATTAGGATATATAACTAAAAAAGATCATCCTAAATCTTTTGAGAAATTATCACAATATAGAATATTTCTAGAAGAACTTAAGAGATTAAAAAATATGGATATAACAAGAAGTATTGAATTAAATGAACCAAAATAAATTCAGGGACATAACTTGCAAAGAAAATAACTAACTTCATTAAGGGTAATATGGACAAATTACAAAAAATGGCCATTCTTAAAAATTGCATTTTTCACATGGCTAAATCAATAAATCCCCCATATTTTATTTTGCATATATTTTTTAAGGTGGGCACTTGAGATTTTGCTGACGTTCGCCATTTCCAATTCTTAGCCCATCCATATCTGTGGATTGTTATATGATTGAAGCCTTATTTTGTCATGGATGATGGAATGACTCTAGCTTGGTGGATTAGGTTTGCCATAAGAATTCAACTGATGCTGGAGAAAGGGGAGTAAGGAAGCTGAATGGATCGCTAGTGTTTCTAATAAAGTTTAATGCTTGAAGTTGTTAAAACTAAAAGTTTTACAAGGTTAAGTCGGTTATATTCAACACAAAATTGGATTCCTGGTGCTAAAACTGGCAAGAATTCAACTGATGTATTGTTTGTGATTCAAAACTTAGAAATGGAAATTAAATTTTGTTTTCATAGATGGGACACAAAGAACATCAGACAATTGAAAACCAAAATGACCATCAGAGCTAACATCAACAACGTTAGATATGACCTCCTTGACTATCATGAAAACAAGTAATATATCGATCAAAACTGTGCATATTGGAGCGCAGAATTTTTAGTTTTTCCTTTATTGAAACTTTGACGGAATTATTGGTACTAGGAGAATGATTGTCATTAAATGACTCAACAATTTCAAAGTATGATGGATCTCTTCTAGTTGAAGTATCAACCTTTGATGACAGTCGGCCTTTGGTTCTAGCTTTTTCAGCAGGTTGCACTAGAGACGTAGTTGAGGGTTCATAAGTTTCTCGTAACTTCATTTTAAATAGAAGTTTACCAGCATCATCACATGCATTAAAGTATTTTTGAATGTTCGCCAATTCAACCATAATATTCAAATTGGAAGAAAGCTTATATGAAGGGACCAAAATGTCTATTTTTTTCAGTGAGGGTGAACAACTGACAATGGGATTGGATGCCCCGTAAGTATGTAGTTTGAAATCTCACACGCACACGGTAATCCATGTGTAGACTTAAGCGTACAATTACAAGCACTTTTGTCAAAACCAATATTTTCAGCTTGCTTAGACTCAATCCAAATAAGATCCATGCATTCTTCGACACGAAACCCCACAACTCTCTGAAAAGGCTATGTTTGAAGTTATTTTGAACTAAGTTCATGCTATGTTCAAACGAAGCCTTTATTTGAGTGAATTGCAAAATCACAAGGCAATGCATGACTTTCCATGAAATTTCAAAATCACCTTATGGTGATCCCAGATATTTCTTCAATTTAGAATGTGCACTCTCAACTAACACATGAATAAAGTTATAAAAATAATTTAATAACATATATAGGATAAGAACATTTTTAAATTACAAATAAACTGTAGAACAATATACAATTACCTAGTAGTTTACCTGTTTTTCGTGACATTATCGAAGTGCATAGTTTTTTTTTTTTTTTTTGTCCATGCAGCAAAAACTTCTCCTTATATTTATTCAACCAAGATCCTTGAATATATTCCAAGGCCTTGGAAATTGTACAAAATCACTAGATAAAGTTTGGTTCAATTGTTCATATATCTCCTTTGTGATGGATGCAACAAGTAAACTCCAATGTTTACAAAAAATTTCCCATACTTCTTTTACCTCAAAAAGATTTCTTTGTATTGGAAGATATAATTTTAGATATGTGCCATGTGCACACAAAAATTTTGGAAAGAGGAAAAACTTTTTCAATTGGATTAATATGAGCAAGCTCCCTATATGTGACAATAACATCAGGCAAGACATCTCGGTTCATCAAAGTGTTCAGTTTTTCCATTGCCCAAGTATAATTTGATTCATGCTCAAATTCCATCATTATCATCACTATCACTAATATACAGAAGCATGGATGTGTGAAAATCTGTTAATTGCTAATTATGTCCTTACTTCTATTTTTCTTATGTCTATTATACCCTTAATTAAAAAAAAAAAGTTATATTTTCACATAAATAAATGTTGAATGACTCTTCTAATGATTTTGATTTATTTAAACAATAAATTCAATTTTCAATATAAGGTCCTTAATTCAATGCATATAATTTGTCTTTACTTCTATCTTTCTTATGTTTATAATACCCTTAATTAAAAAAAAAAATTATATTTCCACATAAATAAATGCTGAATGACTTTTCTAATGATTTTGATTTAATTAAACAATAAATTCAATTTTCAATATAAGGTCCTTATATTCAATGCTTATAATTTATAAAATATATATATATATAACCCTTTTAAATCTCATACCACATTTTTATTCAATACATATGTCTATAAGTTCTAAAACTGAATCACTACAAGTTTACAACGTAAATAAATAAAAAATAGATGTAATTTTTTTATACAATACAAGATTCCGATAATATTATAACAGAATTAAAGTACAATAGAAATAGTATGGAGAGGGTGTTCACTCCGCAAGTGCATGAGTCGCGCAAGTAATAAAGTGGACGTGAGTCCAAGTATCAATCCCCACGAGGATTGTTGTAAATTGTATTTTAGACTACAACCTTAATTGAAATAAGAAAAGCTTTGAATTTGGGAATTTTGAATTGAAATTTAGAGTAAGATTAAAATAAAAGAAAACAAGAAAATTTGATTTGTTAAAACGATGAGATGAATATGTTAGAATTATGAATCCACGTTAATCATATCAACCATAGGGGTATATTTCTATTCCCTATCGGACTTCGTGGAAATTAACCAAGGTCTAATAAATTCCTAATCTTTCGAACATAGAAATCTATCACAAACATCAATAATTATGCGTCCACAATCATAGATGATAGTAAAAACATAATTAATTGCATCAAACTCATAAATTGCATAATATAAAGTCAAAACATGAAATCAATAAATTAATACTTCATCACAATTCTAACAATAGAAATCTAGCCTAGAAACATGATTAAATATAATTCACAAGAAAAATGAATAGAAGTCACCCCGTTCATCTTCTTGATCATTGGTCTTTAGTTGTGTTCTTGGCGTGGTATGGATCCCTCGGCAATTGATAACATTTTAGCACCAAACAAGACAATTGGGAACCTCCAAAAAGGTGCATAAGGTCTGGTATTTATAGATTAGGTTGAAGTATAGGTTACTTGGAAGAGAAGAATGCTGAAAATCACGTCCAAATTAGCTTCCAAAAAGAGTACTAACCAAACAAGGAAAGCTACATTCGCGGGAGATCTTTTTGTCACTGCAAAATATTCAGTATTTTGGCTATATCTTTCTATTCCCTTATCCGATTGAGGTGATTCAAATTGAGTTAGTAAGATAACTTAAAGGGATATAACTATCCCTGAAATAGAATTTTCCCAATTCGAATGTTTACAACCCAGAAATTAGGTTTCAAAGTCTGATTAAAAATTTGCCTGAAAATCTTGTGTGATTGGAATGAATTTATGATAATATTCTTATCATATTCCATTCCTTTTTTACTTTTAATTGCATCCAATTTACTCCTAGCAATCTTCAAGTATTGTATCATGGTCCGAATCAATCATTGAGTATTTGCAATTTGGTCCTTCTTAATTTGATTTGTAGGGTAGAAATTTTGATGGTGGTTTGAAGTCTAGCAATTCACCGGTGACGGTGGCGAAACAAAAGGACTGCAGCCACCACTGTGGCACCCCAAATTCATTTCCTATTTTTCGTTCATTTATTTATTCATCCGCCATATTTTGATTTTTCAAAAGAATATAATAATATTTTATCCACCCGCTCTTAATGTAAACTTGAACTTTTATTTTTAAAACATAATTTGACATTATTAAAAATAAGTATTTTTCTTGAAACTTCATTCGTAATTTAATTTAGAAGTTGATATAAAAACATCTATTTAAAACAAGGAATATAAAGCGGATAGTGGAAGATAGTCAGGAATTTGCAATTTGAAATATTAAACTATTTTGAAACGAAATAAAATTATTTAAAAGTAGTTGAACCTTTTTGGGGTTTCCCTGGTGAGAGGCCCATGAACCACGGTTAGGTACTAATTACACAATCGTCCTATCATTTGAGAGTTTGCACCAACCTCCATTTCATACATTGTCACACCTACAACGCAAAACTAAATGATCTAATGCTCAGCAAGTAACATATGCATGATCATGCACATAAGTTTCGATTCAATTTTTCACAATTATTTCATTTCAGACTTCGTTCCTTTTCGTTATCTCAATTTATCACATTTTCTACTTGGGCCCGAATCCCACTACGTTGTACCGTATGAGCTCAAATATCAACATGACCAATAACATGCGCCTTCTAGTGCCTGTGGTCCGTCATCACCCACCGAGACTCAAGACTCCACAGCTTGTATCCACATCGCCCACCAAGACTCAAAATACTACACCGGGAATTATATTATATCAATTAGGCCTGGCCTATTATATACGGCACTCGGCGTGCTGATCCACAATCCCAAGGCCACCAAGAGACCTCCCGACACCGCCCTATAGCGGCGCCGGACGGCCAACACCTCATCATCGACTACCCTTAATGACCGTCGGGAGCCTAAAGGGGCTGTATATATCCGAACGTGAAGTAAAGTATGGTACACTCATAGGCGATTCTACTATCATCCACATCATTCTCTCTCCATATATCTCCGTATACTCTTTATCTCTTTTTTTATCAGTTATGAAGGACTTCTTCTAAGTCCACATAATGCACATATTAATGCCCATGAATGCCAACATATATTTCATCCGGAAATTGTACATCATAATTACGTAATATGGCATTTCATTGAATTCATGTGCATTAATAACATGGCATATCATCAATTCATGTCTCGCATGCTTTCACCACATAAAAATAATTGCCACATAATATTTCACGAATATTGTACCAATAATATACCTCACATAGTCACATATAAGCACATAATACTATATTTTACATTGTAATTGAAATGTTACTTACCTCACTGCTTGAGTATCCTAGAGTTCACGACTTTATTCCTCAACATTTTTCACCACTAATATTCGCTTGGAATCGAACTAGAATGATCATCACTCCTTACCTATCATATATATAAATCATAATTTAGTCACGTGATAATATATATTATATTCCAACTAACCAATTTAAATTAGGGTTCATTAAATAATATGAGATTAGAATGGGTCCCTTATTGTAAAATATTTTATCTAATAATTATATGGACCGATTTTATTTTTAAGGAATTGACCTGCTTTATTATACCTCATAAGAAAATTAATCTAATTCTCATTTCCAAAATATTAATCATAACATTAATAATATAAATCTAATTATACTATATATACACACACACACACACACACACAAAAATATATAATAATAATAATAATAATAATAATAATAATAATAATAATAAAACAAACATACCTTTAGAAACGGGGGGTCGACCCCCCCCCCCCAAGTGATATGAGGGTGTGGGTCGACCCCCAATTAAAAATTGGAACGAAGTTTCCTTTCTTTCTTTTTTTCTGTGTTTTTTCGACAACCGACTCCCCCTATTTATAGTTTTTATTGAGGACCAAATTGTAATTATTTTACTCACTCTTTTAGTCCCAAAGAAAATAAAATGTTTATATTTTAGTCCCAGAAATTAAGAAAAACTTCCAAAATGACTCTAAAGATTATATGGTCATATGAAGTCGAAATAAAAAGTTCTTGGGGGCCAATATGAAGTTTTCAAGGAATACATTACAATGATTTTTCGGATCATGAAACTGATAACCGAGGTAAAAGTTATCGCTCGTCGAAGTTTGCCACCTAAAACTATTTTATTTCGATTTCTTTTCAAGTGGTTACTTTTGTCTTAATTTTCGGTACTCTTATTATCATCAAAATTGAACTTTCAATGTACCATTCTAAAATACCCATGATATAGTTTCCATCATTCTTTGCCGAAACACAATATGGTCAACTAAAGCAAAAGCTGGGGCTTGTTAAAATATGCCGTTTAAAACTAAACTTTCGAATGCCAACATTCTTTATTAAAGTTTTCGAGACATGTACGTCAACCGAATACGTGTCTACAATATGTCATTTCAAAATTCATTTAGAACTCTACGCGATGATATTCTCGAATAGTTAAAACAGATAACGAAACTAAGGACTTAGAAGTCTCGAAACCATACGTGTAATTCATCGTTAATTAATAGTAATAATAATAATAATAATAATAATAATAATAATAATAATAATAATAATAATAATAATAATAATAATAATAATAAATATAAATATAAATATATAAGTGTGTGTGGATGTCACACACATATATAAATAATTATATATTACTTTAATTATTTTTATTTTGACCAATAAGTTTATGAATTAGTTTTGGTCTATTATTTTTCAACGTTAGATAGAATTCTTATTTCCACTTCGAAGTACATTTCATACACTTCAATCCATAGCTCCTCAATTATGGAACCGATAGTCGATTTATTAAATCGATAAAAATATTGAAAGTAATATTTAATATTCTTATTTATTTTTCGTTTATATTACATCAACTAAATTAAAAATCTTATTTAATGTCGAATATGCCCCTTTATATAAGTCAAATAAATTAAAATTTCAATTTAACTTTTAAGTGTGTCCAGTTAAATGTGAATAATTTAATATAATAATAAGATGCATTTTTGGGTCGTTACAACCACAACCAGTAAAACGACCATTTTAATTAACAGGAGTCGTTGATCCAGAAGTTTGGGGAGACGGCTAAAAAATGCTTGGTCGAATAGGTATTTGATAGTGTATGTAGTCGTGGCGGTGGTGGTAGTGGTTGTGGTGATGGTCACTATAGGGGAGGCGATTTCCGTGATCGTAAAGGCGATTGCCGTGGTGCTAAAACCTAGCTTGAAGTTAGTCTGGGGATAGGGACATATGTTGTAAATTAAGTGATTTTTGGGACTTCAGGTGCAATTTCTTTGGTTTTTGCGCTTCATCTCCTCACAGTTTATTAAGAAATTAAAGTTGATCCCTGAGATTATGAAATTCATAACTAAGCCCCATAAATTTATAAAATTTGATATGAGACTTTGTAGTTGTGACTTATAATTTGTGTCAATTGTGACTTCGTGTGATGGATTGTGATTTTGTGCGACTTTCGACAATTACGTGATGTGACCACTGTAATCAATTATGAATGATTGTGATCAATTTATTAGATAATTGTGATAAAAATATTGATTAATTATAACTTTGTGTAATCAAGAAAACGAGTAGGTTGTGACTAATAAATAAATAAAATGTGATCAATTATTAGGTAATTGTGACTTTGTGCGACTTGTGACGAGGATGTGATGTGACCAATTTAATTAAATTATCGATCACAACATTTGGTTTGTAAGTAAATTTATAATTGTGATCTACATTTTGTGTCAACTGTGACTTTGTATGACCATTGGACAAGAACATGATATAACATACAACTGTGTCAACTATGACAATGTGTGACTGAATTGTGACTTTGTGTGAGCGACTATGATTGACGTTGTGTTATCGAACTGTAACCTTGTATGATCGAATTGTGACCTTTTGCGATTGAACTTCGACTTTGTGTGACCAAACTGTGATCTTATGTGTCCAAGTTGTGATTTGTGTGACCAACTGCGACTTTGTTGGTCGTGTTGAGTGGTGTTAGATGAATTTTGCAACTAAATTTATAATTGTGACCAAATTATTTTGTGTGATCAACTGTGACTTTCCTGGTAGGTTGGGCTAGGGTAAAATTTGCGATTAAATTTGTAATTTTGACAGAATTGTGACTTTTGCAGTGGGGTGAAATTTGCTAGTAAATTTGTAATTATGACGGACCAAACTATGACATTGTGTGACCAATTGTAACTTTGGGGGTGATGGGGGTTGAAATTTGCGGCTAAATTTGTAATTGTGACTTTGTGTGACCAACTGTGAATTTGCGAGTAGGGTAGGACAAGACGGGGTTAAATTTGAGACTAAATTTGTAATTGTGATCGAATTGTGACTTTGTGTGACCAACTATCTTTGTGAGGTGGGTGGGGTGGGGAAGGGGGGTTGGGGTGGTTGAACGGGGTCGTGATTAAAAGTTGTTTGATTTTTTTCTATTTAATGTTATGTTAGTTTTAATTTAATATATAAGTGATAATTATTGATATATTATATATTATGTTATATTTATTGATTATTAATTAGTATTTAACACCTAAATTTAAAAATAATAATAATAATTCAATGTTTGACCTCCATTATTTGGGAAATAATGTGGTTTTAAATAGGTTTTTGGGAGAATGTGTGGTTAAAAAATGTTTGAAAAGTAAAAAAGTTGGTAGGTTTGAGTAAGATGGATGATTGAAATTGAGTGTTGAATAAATTTAATTTTTAAAAAACGAGGGCCAAATCGGGGTAAATTTGTTAATTTTAAAGAGTTAGTTTAGGGTTAAGGGGTTGTGCAATTTTTTCCTTTTTTGTTCTTTCCTTTCTATTTCTATGTACGTAGGATTTGGACAAAGAGAAGCTATCCATCCACGTGGAACAGAACGCCTAATCCAATCGTGATGAGCATATTCTCGGGTTATTGTGTGTATTATTATTGACATGAAACATGAGCCAAAGAACAATGTGTACCGAACCAACCGGACAAGACACCATCAGAGACTAATTATTAGTTTGGTTAAATTAAAAGAAACGAAGAGGACTACAAAAGTCGCACACGGACAGACTAACAAAATCGGATTTGGTTTATGATTAAAGTTATGTGCTGATTAAACAGACAGGCACCATTGAATTCTAGATGTTTTTCATTAAAAAATAAGATATGTTGTTGAAGAATTCTAAGTTTGACCCTTCAATTCCGACCAATGTTACGTCTTTCGTTGACAACATTTTGCTAATAAGAAATTCTTTATAATAATAATAATAATAAATTCTAAATCGAGTAATAACCATGCTTAAGAATAAGATCTTGTTTGGTAAAACTTAAAAAGTTCATGAAAAATTAAGTGAAAGTGAACCATCAATTATAATCATATGTGTAATGAGATTAACAATTTTTATTCAATTTTGGATCACATATTTCATCAAATTTTAAAAAAAAAAAAAACATTAAAAATCAAATTTCTAGATTAGCACGTCTCTTATCCTTTAATTCACGAACCCTTATTTTAACTAATGGCAAAATTCATTCGCTTAAATCATATTTTTAGTAATTTTTTTTTAGTAAATTTTGAAAAAGTAATTGAAAAGTTGTTTATCTTATGTGGTTATATGTTTGGCAAGCTTATTTATAAACAACACATTTTCAAATCACTTTTTAACAACACACATCTCTCAAATTATTTTTCAACCACATATTTACCTCGAAAACTTCACATTTTTTGTTTATAAAAAAAATTATCAATAAGAAAATTAGCAAACAAATGTTGATGTGACCACGAATTTTTGCAAGTGTTTAGTAAACAAAATAAACTAGTTTATAAATTAGTTTATAAATAATAAAATTTTTCAAATCATTTTTCAGCAAACACATTTTCTCTTTTTAATTTTTAATCACGATTTTTTACCTTAAAATCATATAAGTCAAGGTGGGCATCAATGTTGAAGAGTTTTACAAAAATCTATATTTTTCCATTTAGTAAAGTTTATTACAATAACATATTTCAATATATTTGATGGTATCTGTCACTCTATATATAAATATAAATTAAATTGCTTATAAATTCTTACCAAATGAAAGGTTGAATGGAATAAGGTTAACATCACAAATGCTCTTCAACCTTTGACTCTTTTGCGAAAATGGTCCCCAACGTTTAGGTCATATTTTCTTTACTGTTTTTGAAGTCGTTTTCTGTTTTTATTTTCGAAAACACTAAAAACGCGTTCTCTTTACCATTTTCGAAAACGCATTTAGGAAAATAAAAAAAAAAAATTTGTACAAAAAACGTAAAACGTTCAAAACCTCGTTTTAGACGTTTTGTGTGTATTTTAGCAAAAAATGCTCAAAACGAGAAAAACGAGTTTTGAGGATTTTTTTTATTTTTTATTTAAAGAATTATCCTAACATGGAACTAAGTTTAATATAATTTTATTTATTATTTTTTTTTTTTAGAATTATCCTAACTTGGAACTAAGCCTAAATAAAGATTTTTTTTTATTTTTTTATTTTTTATTTTTAAAATTATCCTAACTTAGAACTAAGCTTAAATAAAATTTTATTGAATTCAATATCAACATTACAAAAAAAAATTAAGTGAAAAATTCTTGTTGTTATATTTAAAAAAATACCTTGATAAATGAAATCCGGTGGTTTTGAAAGAACTCGCATTTTGTGGATTTTAATAGAATTAGAGCTTCCTCAAATCCCGAACCTGATCGAGTTGTGTTAATATAGACTCTTAATGCTCACATTAGTGTGTTGCATGTAACCATGTTTTCAGTGTATTGTGAAATGAAATTTAAGTTTGAGTCAGTAGTATTCTACAAGCAAATTAATTAAAAATAGTTTAAGTAGTATTCTGTAAAATTTCAAGCAGAACGTGTTTTCCAGCTTTTCATTTTCAAAAACAGTTTTCAGAAATGACAAACCAAACGCGTTTTCAGCAAATTTGAAAACAAAAATAAAAACAGGAAATACAAAACATTTTTGAAAATGAAAATATAAAATAAAATACAAATAGAACGCCACCTTAGATTTTGACATTTATACCCTCAGAATTACCAAGCGTTGCGAAAATGGTCCCTACCGTTAGATTCCATTAGTACCGCACGTTAAAAATGTGCAAATAGCACAAATGGTCCTTAACATTTGAGTTTTTTGCGATAATAGTCCCCAACATATTAAGGTCATGTTTGACATATTTAGTTTGTAACCTCCAAACGTTTGACGTATTTAGTCTCTAGCATATTAAGTTCCTATACTTTTGCGTATTTAGTCCCTAACATATTAAGCCCCGATTTGAGACCAATTATTTCAAATAATGTGGTTTGTAATTGTAAATTTTTGAAGAATTTGTGATTAAAAAAAAAATTGAATTTATTTGTAAATTATTTTATTGGTTGAATGTGTAGTTGAAAATGTGTTTTAAAAAAATAAGTTTATTCTGGAATTCTAAAGTGTATGATAAAATATTTAACAAATTCACTGCATTAAGATTTCAACTTACTGGTAAAAAAATAAATAAATTCATGGAGCATAAACAAACAAATATATTGGACACCATTTTTGGTATTGAATAACAAATATGTTTTTATCAGTTCTACTTTCGATTTTCGATTTTGAAAATCGATCAATTTGAAAAGTAAGTTTGGAGAATTTGGGTTAAAAAGTAAGTTTTTTTTTTTTTTTTTAAAAAAAAAATTATGCATATTATATATATATATAGAATGTGTGATAGAAAACGAGTTTTAAAAAAATGTAATTTTGAAAATCAATGTTGATTGGTTCTCAAAATCGAAAAAAAAAATAGAACTGATAAAAACATATTTTTTATTCAATTCCTAAAATAATGTCCAAAATATTTGTTTGTTTATATTCCATGAATTTATTATTATTTTTTTAACCAATAGATTGAACTGTTAATGCAGTGAATTTTTGTTAAATATTTTATTGTACATTTTAGAAATTCAAAATAATTTTTTTTTTAAAACTCGTTTTCAACCATACATTCCATCAATAAAATAATCTACAAATAAATTTATTCTTTTAATCACAAATTCTTCAAAAAATTACAATTAAAAGCAACATTATTTAAAATAATTAATCTCAAATAGGGGCTTAATATGTTAGGGACTAAATACGTAAAAGTATAAAAATTTAATATGCTAGGGACTAAATGCGTCAAACGTTTGGAGGTTACAAATTAAATATGTCAAACATGACCTTAATATGTTATGGACTATTATCGCAAGAAACTCAAAAATTATGCATTATTTGTACTATTTACACGTTTTTAACGGTGAAAATTAACGAAATCTAACGATAGGGATCATTTTCGCAACGTTTAATGATTCTAAGGATATAAATATCAAAATTTAAACGTTGGTACCATTCTCTAAGAAATTCAAATGTCGTAAACCTTTTGTTTTTACCCATGGAGTAAGCTTTTTTATTTACATAAAATCACAGTGCAAAATTGAGAGTGAAAAAGTTTTTGACCGTAAAATTACCACATTTGACTTTTAAGCCCTTGTCCTCGAAGCAAACAATTGTGTTTTTTTGTTAGAAACTGAGCTGACATATTGCATGTCGTGTCCCATTTCGTTATGTTGTTGGTTGATTCCACCGCACTACCACCTCCGTTCATTCGTTGGGCCCCACCCCACCCCCACACTGTTCTCACACGTTTCTTTATATACCCTTCACCGCCTCAACGCAATCTTCGTTATCCATTCAAGACTTTCTTCTCCTGCAATTCCTTCTTCATTTCCCCCCACCACATTATTCACCAAAATTCAAATCAAATCAAAGCTGCTACAAATACAATGGGTTCTTGTTTGTCTTCAAAATCACTTGATTATCAGAAACCATCTGCAAACGTCGTTCTACTGAATGGAGAATTACGCCAATTTCCAGTTCCTATAACTGTGTCTCGGCTACTTTTCCAATCGGAAAATTCATCCACGGATTCATTCATTTGCAACTCAGATTGCTTGTATTTCGACGATTATATACCGGCTTTGGCACCGGAAGACGTGCTCCAGGAATCTCAGATCTATTTCGTGCTTCCCAAAACTAAACTTCAGTATCGTTTGAGTGCTTCCGACATGGCTGCTCTCGCCGTGAAAGCCAGCCTCGCTCTTGACAAAATTAACGCCTCCGCCGTCGCCTCCACGAACCGACGGAAGAGGAAGGCCCGAATATTACCCGTTACGGTGCTAGATCAAAACATCGAGAAGAAGAGTTTTGTTAACAGTGACAATACAATGAAACCATCTACGTCGTCCCGATTAGGGGTTTCCAGATCTAGTTCTGTGAGGAAATTGCAGAGATACTCTTCTCGGCGGGCTAAGATGGCGGCCCGATCCTTCAGGATCAGGCTTAGCACTATTTATGAAGGATCTGTGGCCTATGCTCCAGTTTAACTGATTCTTCTAATTAATTGTTCATCCCTTAGCTTGTGAAAAAGCCCCAAAAAAAAAAAAAAAAGAAAATTAGGATTCTTTTGAATATGTGACATTCTGTTTAAGAGAATATAATCAATTTGTGTAAATTGGGTTGTTTTTATTTCTGCAGTTAGTTACCAAGGATTCATAAGTTCAAAACGAATTGAATTTTTCCATTTTCCTAGTGAAAAGGTATATGTTTGGTAACATTGTAGCAATTTTAAATTTTTTTTTTTTTTCGAGGTAGATATGTGGTTAAAAAGTGGAGAGAGAAAATTTGAATGATTAAAAAGTGATTTGAAAAATTTTATTATTTATGAATTGTAAAATTGTGTTATGAGTTTTTTGAAATGAATTGTGATTTTTAGGAGAATGGATAGTAGGAATTTAATTGAAATGTCAAATATTTTGAGTTTCACCTTTAGTGGTTGTTTAAATTGTAAATTTAAAAAAATTAGAAAATTTTACTGAAAATTAAACAAGTGTACTGTTCAAGGAGATTTTTTAATCTTGGACAATTGGTGTTATTGGTAAACTTTTGTTATAATCAATATTATTTTTTAATTATATACTTTTTTTCTATTTAATTTTTAACTATATATTTTATTTAGAAAACATAAATAACATCAATTATTTCATATTATACCTGTTGTCAAACACAAACTGAATTTGTGGTATTGAAATTTGAGTTTGAACATAAAAAATGGTGTGTCAAATGTCAAGTTCTTGAAAGTTAAGCTGTCAAATTTCTAGAGGACAATTGAAACTTGGACTTTTGAATTGATGGTATTGGAAATTTGAGTTTGAACATAAAAAATGGTGGTGTCAAATGTCAAGTTCTTGAAAGGAGAGTGTTTTTGTTTATACACATCGTTATTTTACGTAATTATTATTATAATTAATAAATCAATTTATAAATAATATAATTTTTTAAATTATTTTTAATTATAAATATTTTTTCTCTAATTTTTAATCATATATTTACCTAAAAAACACCAAAATAAAAAAAAAAAAGGTTGCTTAGGCCACCGAACGATTGTGAATTTTTTTTTTTTGGTTTATAAACAAAGAAAGTGATGTTTTCATGTTAAAATATTTAGTTGAAAAATGAATTAAAAAAAATGTCTGGTAAAAAGTGGTTGGTTGTAATAGTGATGGAACTAGGATTCATATGTTGCAAGAGCGATAAATATGGGGTCCAGAGAATTGAATTCTTGGAATTCTTTTTTCTGAGAATTAGAATTTTAATGTGTTTGATTGGTTTATTTTCAAATTTTGTTGTTTGATTAACATATTTTCTGTAACACCCAGACCATGAAAGCTTAAAAGAAATGATATGTACTGCTCATACCAATAAGGTGCACATTCTTTTCCGGAAGCCCATCGTTAGAAACTCTACAGTTAAGTGTGCTTGGCTTGGAGCAATTCTATGATGGGTGACTTCTTGGGAGCAATTTCCTAAGTGGGGATAGTACATCATCATCTAACGGTCGGGACAGCCCATTAAGTGGGACTCGGGTTCCTCAAACTCGCTTTTTATTTTCAATTGATCCTCTTGGACCTCTTTAGGCGTTAGCGGAGCAAGAGTGATCCTTTTCCCTCCCTTCACGAAAGAATATTGATTTTTGAACCCATCATGCACCACTCTCCTATCATGTTGTCATGGTCTTCCCAATAAAATATGCCCAACATTCATAGGGACCACATCACATACAACCTCATCTCTATAACCCCCAATGGTGAATTTAATATTAACCTGCTTGTTCACCTTAAGTACTCCCGACTCGGTTAACCACTGTAATTTATAGGGGTTGGGGTGTTTCACCTTAGGCAATCCCAACTTCTCCACCAATAATGTACTAACCACATTAGTACAACTTCCCCCGTCAATTACCATCCCACAAACCTTTTTCCCTACCAAACACCTAGTGTGGAAAAGATTATCCCGCTGTTCATCAATCTCAACCATCTTAGTTCGAGAACTTAGGACACGTCTATTCACGAGGGACCCTTTCACCGCATAAGTTAACCCCTCTTCATCGCTACTACTAGCCCCAATATCCACTAACTTAGGCATTCCCTTAAATTCATCCTCAGAACTAATTTCACCATTATCACGCAAAAGCATTACTTTTTTATTTGGACACTGTGATGCTATATGGCCCGACCCCAAACACTTAAAGCACTTAATATTTCTATCCCTAGTAGGTTGAGAGTCAGAAATATTTTTACCTTTAGTTGGAAGTTCCTCCTTCCCCTTCGGGACGTGCTCATCATTGTGATCCTTCCTCGGTTGTGATGTAGGATAAGTTCCTGGTGATTGTTTAGATGTCCCCTTCCGCCTTAATTGCCTTTCTACCTTCATTGCCATGTGAACCATGTCTTCCAGTTCCACATAATGTTGTAACTCAACAATGTTCGCAATATCCCTGTTCAGTCCACTCAAAAATCTAGCCATTGTAGCTTCCCGATCCTCCACCACGTTGGCCCTAATCATGGCTACTTCCATGTCTCTATGATATTCCTCTACACCCCTAGAACCTTGCGTGAGCCCCTGCAACCTTTGATAGATATCCCTATGATAGTGGCTTGGGACAAACCTCTTCCTCATGATGGTTTTCATCTCACGCCATGTATCCACCGGCCCTTCACCATTCCTCCTCCGATCCTTCACCAACTGATCCCACCAATTAATGGCATAATCGGTGAACTCAACAACCGCTAGTTTCACCTTCTTTCCTTCAGAATAACTGTGGCAATCAAACATCAATTCTACCTTCTTCTCCCAATCTAGGTAAGCTTCCGGATCACTCCTCCCATGAAAAGGTGGGATAGACATTTTTATTTTACCTAGATTATCATCTATCTCATCCCGATCACCACGATCTCTTCTATTATTCGCCCTTTCATTCCTATCTCCTCTACCCCTTCTCCTCCTTACACTATCCACAGATGATTGGATACTACTTCCTTCACTCGAAAACTCTTCATCATCAAACCCATATCCAACCCTTTGATTATGTCTCCCCCTATGATCCCTCCGGTCTTCCCTCCTAACCCTAGGACCCGCACGAGTTTGTTCCCTACGCAACTTGTTAATAGTTTCCTCCTGCTTATCCATCCTAGTCATCAACTTCTCAAACTGCTCATGTATCGTTTCCATCACACCTACATCATTTTTATTCACTCTATTCATACCTTCCGGTCGTTTGTTGTGGCTCGTTGATAGAGCTGCTGGCTCCCTTTTGTAAATTCTCTGGTTGTCTCCCACTGATGAAGATGATGAATCCCGTCTGCTAGACATTATTAGTCCTCACAGAAACAAATTCGGAATATTTAGGAAAATAATGGAATTTTTTTTTTCTAAACCGTTAGACAATCTGACTACGAATATGGCGAAAAAAACGGAATTGGATTTGGACGAGAAACGAACAAGAAAAACACTTTTGAATTTTTTGAGACTGACTCTTATGGATCAAACTGGAAAAATTTATGACTGACACGAAGAACGCGAAGAACACGAAAAAAAATAATCAAGAAACGCAAGAATCTGAAATAGATCAAAGCTCTGATACCAGATGACGCGATCCCAGTCGGGGATTCTCGTCGAAAACGCGGAATAACGAAAAATCTAAAACCCTAGGAAAGATCTAAATCAGATATGACAAGAAAATTAACAAGAACACGAATAAATAGACGGAAATTAAAATAAGATTGACGATAGGACCTGGACCCAACAATCACGACGCAATAAATTGACGATGCGGATTGAAGAACCGAGGTTTTCGAGACGCCACAAGGGATGCCAAATTCCTTGATAAGTTTCTGATTGGAACGCCACAAATATTCAAGAAAATATCTGATAAGTTCTATGAATTGTTCTTCAAGAACAAGAAAAAAAGGAATCCTCCTTTTAGAGAGAGAAAATCTCACATTCATTCAATAATTCAAAAGTTGTTGTTCCATAATGAAATACAAGGTAATATAATGTAACAATTGACATAACTAGGGTTTGCCGCTAATTTGGGCCCAAAATATGGAAGTAGATAATTTAAAAACGGAATTAAATTAAAATACGCGAAATCTGGAAAATTAGATGTTACGGCCGTGAGAACTGATTTACGGCCGTAAATGTCCTTCTGCATAAGTCTTACGGCCGTGACCATTTTCATTACGGCCGTAACTATAAAATTCTGCAATTCTTAATTCAAACCCGAGGCGGAGTTACGGCCGTGAGGATTTGAGTTTTACGGCCGTGAAGTTTCTTCTTACGGCCGTAAGTGTCTTTCTGCACAATTTCTTGATTATTTGTCTCGGCTTGATCCTTTCGCCTTCTCGGCTCGACTCCAGCATGAAACTTGTGCCGTTTCCCTCGTAGATCACTGTCACATTGCCCATAGGTCGACTTCTCCTTTGGTCTCCTACTTCGGATCACATCAACTAGACCAAATAGTTGTGTTACAGAATTCATTCCTAAAGCACCTATTTGGATCAAAGAACAAATTCTCTCTGCAGATTTACTTCTTTTGGATTTTAGAGACTTTGATGTCATTTTAGGCATGGATTGGCTAGATGTACATCAAGTAACCATTAAGTGTAGATCCAAAACCTTAGACATACCTTGCATTGGGACATTAGTATTTCCCAAGCTTGAGAAAACCTCAAAGATCATCATATCTGCGTTAAAGGCACAAAAGTTACTAAAAAACGGAAGTGAAGGATTTTGGGTAAGCCACATCAGATCCAAACTAAGGAAAAATTAGAATTTACAATAACATCGATATCGATAGTACAGGAGTATCGGGATGTATTTCTAGAAGAGTTACAGGGATTACCCCTTCTTGTGGGGACCTCCAATGTAAAACTCAAACTAATATAAATGCTAAAATTACAATTTTTTTTAAAACTGTATATGTATAATAAAAATAAGGTTGTAAATATTTTAAGTTATATATTTAAGTGCCAAATAAATTTTATACTTATACTAAATAAATCAATAAGATTGCAGAAGGCTATTAGTAGCATAACACTGCAGCTGCAGACCGCTACTAATAGCATTATGCAGGGTTTTCTTTCTTCAACTACGATGGAGTCTCTTGCATCAATATTATAAAACAAGGATAATCAGAAACATTTAATAAAAACTCTGTTGTCTTTCAACTTAGTTCAAGCATACTTCAGTTTACAACAAAAGGTTTACAAAAGAGTTTATCCATTCCGTTTGCCCTCCAAAGTGTTTCCCACTCTAATGTCTATCAAGTTTCCAAGCCATTACAAAATATAGCCCATTGACATCAGTAATGTGGTCTAGACTCACTTGCCTTAGTATTTGCTTCAAAACACCACATTCCTTACCTTCAAAAGTGCAAGTTTTACCATGAGTGAAAATCTTTCAAAAGTTAGGATCCTAACTTTATCTATGTTTCAATAGATAAACACTAAGGTCCTGAGGGGTACTAGAGTAAGGGCATCATAAACATTTATAGTCTTATAGGTACGTTCCTTCATAAATATGCCTGGCCATGTGTCGAACTTCATCCATAACGTCCTCTTTGTGATAATGTGATATTATAAACCATTGGGAGAAGTCCTCCCCCAGCTACGCACGATTTCCATGTATGTTGGGTCCATGATCTACAAGATAGTTATGAAACGACTGTAAGTTATGAGGCTTAGTGAGTAAAGCTACAAATAAGCAATTAAACATATTAACAAAATTCATGTTAACATGATCAATTTAATTAAGTGCACCTTACCTTAACTTAAATTTGAGAGAATAATGAGATAGTACATAAAGTTGATCGTAATCATTCCAAGTATCTTTTCAACATGTAGTCCATAATACATAATGAAGATTCATCATAAGCATATTCATATTCATATTCACATATTATCTCATATTATCAAATGACATGATGAACACATTAATTATGTGTTGCTAGGATGCACTAATTCTATAAATGCATTTCTTGATTATTCGAGCTCCTACCCTAAGAGTAAGTATTCATAGAGCGCTCAATATAATTTCTGGTACCATTTCAGTACAAAATCCTGTACCATTAAGGTACAAATGTCACCTATCACGTAACTTTGTCATGACATAAAACTGGGAAGATTTAAACATCTCATATCGTGATAGTTTGTTAAGCATAAAGCTTACTATAAACTGTAATAACTATTGGAAGTATTAGAATCTAAACTTGATTCACTTCCGTGACCTTAACTATGGGAATAATCCCTTGGGCATCTAGAATATCAACTGGTGAATACTACTTAGGGTTCTGCTTCTTAATTATGCACATATTTAAGTATTCTTCGTAGACTTAAGTGCTTAAATGATACATCCTAAATGAATGCAATACATCCAAGATGTATAAGAGGAACTGCATGTTTCACTTCTTGCACATAAAAACAAATAATTTTGTTTAATATAATACATGCAGTTATAGTTCCTTCAAATTAGCATAATAAAAGTAGTAGCAACTAAGTATACTAAATAAATTCTCATGTGTTTTAAACAAGAAAGTCTCAGCTTAATAGAGAAACTTATTAAATTTGAGGTGCTCAAGAATAAACTAAATTTTTTCTTTATAAGACTTTAGTAACTCATAGGCTGCAGTAATTAAGAACTTGAAATTAGCATTAAGTCATGCACATAAGCACATAGTTGAACTACGAAGCTTACAAACTATTTTATAAAGCTGAAATAGATAGAAATATTCTTGAATAACAATATTTAGAATCTAAAAATACCTTAATGCTCAAAGAACATTATTCAAGAATCTGAAACAATATTAAGATACACTTTCTAATGTTGTATTCAATCCAAATAAAACAGATAACTGTAGGAGGCTATCAACATTCTGGCCCTTAACTAGATATTAATAGCATGACAATGTACTAAACAACATACTGCATGCAGCTATAGTGTTGAGTGCATTTTACATGCATATTTCATATATTTTTAGTAATACTTTTGGAGTAATTTGGACAAGTACCTACTTAATTGTGCATATTTTGTGGTTAAATAGGTTTAACAATCAACTTCATGGAGAAAGCACAAGAAAGAAGCTAAATGGATGAATACTTGAAGAAATTGAGGAGAAAAGAGTCAAATCCATCAAAGAGTCAAAGTTTGGGGACCAAGTTGATCTACATTGAAAGTTGGAGGACCCAATTGAAAATCATCAAAAGAGGATCAAGCTGCAAAACATCGCTCAGGTCAACCAAGCGATAGCGAGGTACTCTGCCACGCGATCGCATGGTCATAAAATGGAGCGATAATCTGGGCCGACCCGGCACGACTCGGTTCGACCCAAAAGCTGTATTCGCAGATCTACGCGATTTTGGGGGGTTTTTAAGTGATTTTTGTTTAGTTTTGGATCATTCTTCACCCCTTTTTGAAGTCAAGAAAATCCTAGCTCTCTCTTTCTCTATTTTTTATCTCATTTTCATCTTGTAATTTCTCTTGATAGTGTATAGTTTTGTTGATGAATATTGATTTGGAGAGAAATACCAACATTATTGTGGAAGAATAGTGATATTTTGAAGCAAGAATCATTGGTGAAGGGAAGTATTATTGCTTAATCTTCATATTTTTTTATTTACTTTACTTTGTAGTTGAAATAATGCATTTAATTCTTGAATTTTATTGTTATTTCACTATGGGCTAAGTTATTTAGTGTTGGGATGATTGATGAAGCTTGACCTAGCTTAGTTGACATTGATGCTTGTATTAAGAATTTAAGCTTTTTATTATCTTGTACATTTATTGTTGTATTTATTGACTAGCATTTATTGTGGCCACATTTATGTTTAGGTTTCATGGGACGTGCAATTATTGAGAAATTGTTGTGTATTCTAGATCAATACAATATTTGCTCTAGGTTCTTGTTTAGGATAGAGATATACCTAAAACCTTAGATGATCCATTGAGTTATTTTCACAAAGGTTTAATGCAATTGGTGTGTTTTTAATCGACATAGAGATATAGTAGGTTAATGCCACTAATTAGGGTTGATTTCACTCGAGAGAGGTAATTGGTTAAGCTTGGAAAATCGGGTCTAACATGATTAATGAATTGCATTTCTATTTGCTTGTGATAATTCAATTAGGTAATGGTCAAGTGGAATCAAGAATCCCAACACTCCTTCATCATCTATTCATCACCATTTTTCTAATTATTTATTTACAATTGCAACTTTAATTCTAGTACGAGAATATTCCCAAACAAGTCTTTATTGTGTGTGTTTCTTGCTAAAATTAATTATACTAGAGTGTCGTTGAAATAGACAATCCTTGTGGGATCGATAAACCGGACTCAATTAGTCCACTATCACTTGTATGCGACTCATGCACTTGCGGTGTGTTTCTAGCGAACAAATAGCATAACAATATACTAAACAACATGCTGCAGGAAGCTATCAATAGCATGACAATATACTAAATAACATGATGCATGAGGCTACTAATAGCGCTATGCAGGGACATTTTTCTAAGGGTGGACAAAATAATCGAACCAGACCAGACCAAATCAGAACCAAACCAAACCAAGCTGTTTGGTTTGATTCTACATAAAAAAATAATGGTTTGGTTCTTAGAATTAAGAATCATTTGGTTTCGATTCTCTTTCCAGAACCAGAACTAGAACCAAGAATCAAACTCAATTTTTATATATACAAATTAGTGGATATTCATCTTACCAAAAAATTCAAATTTGAAATTATAAATGTGAAATGTACAAAAATGTTATTTATCATACTTTTTATCTCATTTCCTATTAGACAAAGATTTTAAGTCATAAATCTAAATTCTAGTTCTAATTCATTTTTCTTCTTTTCAATTATAGACACGCATTCACACTGCTTTACTTGCACTCCTATAACACAGCAATCATTGCACTCCTTAGTCACTATCGACGACATTGATGTTTATTTTTCAAAATTTATGTATATATAAACCTCAGTCCAATTCTTCAATTCTCAAGAGTTAACCCAAACTCAAATTGTAAATTCCATCCCTAACTCACACGGCACCACGATAGAATGAGACTCAGAACTTTATCGTAACCTATAACTATAAGTCTAAACGGCCTTTATGTTCGATTATCTAAGTTTCAACAGGTCGCGAGCTTCCTTTAGGCGAATTTCTTCTTTTTTGACTTAGAATAACATGTTACTTTTTCTAAATTTTTGTTTTATTAACTAAAAATTTTATTTTCTATTTAGTAATTATGTAGATTGATTCTAATAAAGAAGCGTATATAAGTATGTTTTAATTTGCATTTATTATTTAAAAATTTAAGTAATGGTCCCAGAACCAAACTAGATCAAACCAGAACCGACCGGTTTTGTTCCAGTTTGGTTCCATATCTTTAAAATAATCAAATGGTTCCATTAGTAAAAAAATCATCAGTTTATGGTTTGGTTTGGTTCTTCTGGAACGAGAGCCAAACCGAACCACGTCCACCTCTACATTTTTCAACTAACCAAAAATCTGTAATTCTGGTAAATTTCTGGGATCTAAGTTACTTCCTAAGTCATAAACTTATTGTATCTCAATTTACATATATAAGCATGATTAACCTCATTATTTGAAATCAAATTTTGAGGCATGCATGTATGAACCAGTTTAGATCATGAGTTTAGATATATTAAAAATATCAAATTTCAATCAAACTCCTATTTTAGCCCTTCAAAAAGAATCCACATTTATATTTCTAATAAATTCAACATAAAAAATACATTTATAGTACTTATATATACAAAACCAGCAACATAGAATGTAGGCAGATTCTTATTTCACCCTTTCTAAGATCTTTAAGCTAAAACTTCCAATTATGCACATATTTACATCAAAATCCACAAGTATCTTTAACAATACATAAAAGAAGCTTGATCTAAACACAAAAAAAAAAAATCTAAATGATTAAGAACAACAAAATCACAAAAGAAACACATTTTGCTTTACTCACAGCTTTATAGATGAATTCTTTGAGATTTTCATGCATTTATATGTTATTTGGCAGTTAGAATCTTATAAGAATGAATATAAATGAATTATACTACTGTATAAACAAGTTTTAGTCAAATTCTTACTTAGAAACGTAGCAGATTTTATTTTCTATACAAAGCAGTAAACTGTTCTGGCTCAGGAGGCTATCAATAGCATCCGACAGTGAAGAACTCATGCTTCTCATAGCCTATTTCCCCAGAAACAGCACAATTTCGAAATCTGCCATTTTTTCTGAGTTTAAAACTTGGATTTCTCCTTGTGTCTAATAAGTTAGAGTGATGAACTTTAACTAAAAACAAGAATTCACCATTCTTACTTGTTAAATCATGAATTAGAAGTGAAATTATGATTTTTTTTTTCTCCATACCTTGAGCTTCCCAACAGATTTTCTAGTGGAAAAATGAGACTAAGGGTCCTTATTTATAGAAGTGGAGTTAAGGGCATTTTTGGTCTCTTAAATTTCCAACCTTTTAATTTATAAGTATTTTTCAAATAATTTAAAGTTATAAATCAGTTGAACATATTAAAAATGCATTCTGGTAAATTAACTGCTTCAAACAAGAATAAGTAAATAGGCCAAACAGCCCCTTAAAGCTAGGTTAGTGGATTTTACCAAATGTCCCACTACCATTAGATGACGGTGTACTGTCCCTACTGTACCAACAAGAGTCTTTTAAGCATGTTTTATCCTCACTCGCATGCTCCCCGAGAAAACTTCCTAGGAGGTCACCCATCCTAGAATTTCTCCAAGCCAAATACGCTTAATTATGAAGTTTCTAATGATGGATTTCCAGAAATAAAGGTGCACATTGTTGGTATGAGTAGTACCTATTATATCTTTTAAGCTTTTCTGGCCTGGGTGTTACAATCACCCCCGTTAGACTCGCGACGTCTCCGTCGCACTTAAACCATCCAAAGATCCGTTGCCAGGCGTTGGGATTCTAGAGGTGGCTCCTACGGGTTCAAGAGCTGTCTCCCGCCCTATGACGTAGCACTTTGTCCCGCATAGTACATAGTTCCCGATTTCCGACTGGAGGCCGGCTCTGATACCATTTGTAACGATCCGGGTCCCACTCAACAGGCTGTCCCGACCGTTAGATGAAGATGTACTGCCCCCACTATATCAATACGAGTCTTTTCAGCATGCTTTGTCTTCACTCGCACGCTCCCCGAGAAAACTTTTCAGGAGGTCACACATCTTAGAATTTCTCCAAGCCAAGCACGCTTAATTGTGGAGTGTCTAATGATGGACTTTTAGAAAAGAAAAAAAAGGTGTACCTTATTGGTATGAGAAGTACCTATCATATATTTTAAGCTTTCCTAGCCCGAGTGTTGTATTTTTCATGACAAATAAAGTAAAACTTAGCTATTTTAATAATATATATTTTTTTTAAAAATTTTTTTTTCACACTTATGTACTTAATAATAATGTTAATTTATGAAAAAAATCAATTAATAACAGCAAAAATAATCAAACATGACGAAAAGGATTTACCACCTAAGGTGGCATGCCTATTCTTATCAAAGTATAGAGAATTTGTTTGCCTTAAAAACCAAGAATTACCAATTCTTATCAAAGTGTAGAGAATTGATTTGCCTTAAAAATTAAGAATTAAACAATTCCCAACCAAATGAAGCAAATGAATTCATAGGCAAAAGTATGCAATCAAACAACCAAAAAGATGGAAAATGGCAAAAGGTTTTCCTCCTTCCTAGGCAAATCATGCCAATCAAACACTACCTAATAGTAATCAAGATGTAGCGAATGTCATCTTAATTGTCCAAGCCAAGTAGTAAGACAACCCGATAGACAAAATAATCCAACATCCAGAAGAGTCTAGGTGTAGGGTCACAAAGAAAAATGCAGTCTTAATAAACTCGCATTTTGGAAATGCGATAAAAACCATCCAAGTGGTCAGGTTCAAAATTGAACCACAACAATATTTGCGAGGCACATTTAACAGTTCAACACTAGGAGGAGACATTGATGTGACATAAAGATAAGCTGGGCAACTGTACTTGATAACAACAAAATCGTGAAAATTGAATAAAAGGTTAATAATGCAGTAAACACATTAACTCCAATGAAACAAAAATCAGAGTTTTCTTGTAACATCATCAAAGAGGAGGAGCTATTGTAAGTTTTCATAGACTTTTGACACTCAAGGGCAGAAAGTGATTTCACAAACTCATCACAAGCATGTCCCATAAAAATTGGAGAAGTGCAGAGTGTGTGGTTTAGGTGAAGATGGATAAGATAGGTCCTACGGCGCCAGCTGGAATTGAAGGAGGAGGGTTTATCCGCTTCCTTAGCTTTTGTTCTTTAACATAATCTAGAGATGGCAAAAAAACTTGACGAATCCAAGAATTGGGGGGACCTGATCTCAATAGGGGCGCCCCGCCCCGAACAATCAAGTTCACTGGACAGGTTTGGGGCAAGTCCTCCGCCCGCGCTCTCGAACCTGTACAGACTTGCAACATTTTTTATTATTTATTTTTACCCTACTAAAAAAAGAAAAATAATAAAAAATATAAATGGGGCAATAAAACGGGGCAGGAATGTCGACCCGCCCCGCCTCGAGATCCATGAGATTCTCGCGAAATCAGATTGGGAAGTCCCGACCTTGTCATCCCTAACATAATCTTTACGATTTATAAACAACACAATTTTTCAAACCATTTTTTCACTGCACACATTTTCGCTGATTTTTTTAACCACATATTTTTCCTCAAAAACATAAATACACCAATTTATAATTGTTATAGTATTACCAAATAAAGCCTAAATTAATGGGGCGAAATAAAATTCATATATAATCTTTTCTGTGTACCGGGATGTATAAGTAGCAAAATCCAATTGTGACAGTCGAAGACGAATGTCTGAATAGCTGTGATCCCCAAATAGCTGTCATTCTATACTTAGAGGACTTAACATGCAATTCTTGGGTTAAAATAATAGCGTTTGATCCGTTACCTATGTTTTGTACTGTTGGATTGCATCCAACCATTGGGATCTTTCAATGGGCTTTGATATATGCGTGTTTGGCTAGGCATTAGAGGCAACACCTCTCTCTCTCTTGCGCGTGATACTGGTTCGATCCCTCTCTGATTTTTTGTGCTGTTGGTGAAGAGGGTCTGTAAATTTGTTTTTTGAGAAGAAACAGTGTGTAAAGGATTGTGTGATCTCTTGTACTCGAATGTACAAGTAGCAAAGTTCAATTGCGAATAGTGAAAGACGTGTATGTGAATAGAACCACCTCACAAGCCTCTTTTATTGTAGGTATGACTTGCATCAACACTTGGCAATTTATTAATTAGTTTTTGTTATTTTTTGAAGTAAAACATGTGGTTAAAAAGTGGTGAGAGAAAATATGTGTAATTAAAAAATAGTTTGAAAAATTATGTTATTTATAAATTGATTTATAAGTCCTAATAATCGAGTTATAGAGTGGATGGTAAATTGTTGTTATAAATTTAGAATACTAACGATAATGATGCTATGTAACATTATTTTTACTAATATCATTTCAGAAATTTACATACAAAGCCTAAATCTTCAGAAGTCACATATAAATTTGACTGATTTTTGCAAATTTATAAATGACTTTTTTGTTATTTCTGAGATAAAATGTGTGAATAAAAGGTGATTTCGAAAAATGTGTATTGTTAAAAAGTGATTCAAGAAGTTGTATTGTTTATAATTTTTTATTTTTTTATAAATGAGTAATAAGTACGTTACATAACAGAAACTAAATCTTTATTGCCACCAACAATCAGGCCACCAACAATCACCAAATTAATTTCATAAGAGTAAGTTGTTTGTTTTTATTAATTAGGGTTGGTTTGATATTCGATACAACTAGTATTTTCACCCGTGCGATGCACGGAAATATAGTTGTGATAATGATTTCGATCAAAATTTATGAAAATATATTAATTATACAATCATATCAAATAAAAATATAGTACAATAACATCTTAATACAAAATATTATTGAATTCAAAACTTAAAAAAAAAAAATTAATCAAAATAGGAAATTCAACATTTACAAAATTAATAAAAAATAAGAAATAAATTATTTTTATCTTTTTTTTATATATATTAAATTATTTTGAAATAAAATTTATTAAATAAAATAAAAAACCATAAATCTATATTTGATTTGAATTGGTAAAGAATATTTTTATTATATTTTTTGTTTATTTAATTTTACTTCAAATGAGTAAATTTCATTTTATTTGTAAAATAATTTTTTTTAGAGAATTTTCTAATCTTTGAAATAATTATTTATTTTTTAATTAAAATCGATTCGACCCCGATTCAACCCAATTCAGTTTTCTGACCCTTCACCTATTGCCTCTTTCAGGTCGAACCATTTTAGGTTTTATGTACACAGAGTATTATATAACTTAAATGATATAATTTAAAATGAAGTAAAAAATATAGTGTAAACTTTGACATTTAATCTTTTAGACGATTTTATGGACAATATTTTTACAGTTTGCTTTAACTTGTTATATTGTATTAAATTCCTTGTTGAGATATTCGATTTGACGCCTATATTACATATTTTTTGACTTCAAAATAAATCATTTTTGCAAGTTTATCGAACACATGCTTAAACATAATTTTAATATTGATAGTTACTCATAGGATTTTTCAAATACATTTCGATATGCGGGAGTGATTACTTCTAACTCTTGTTAACTGTCATTACATATGATGAAAAATTATATACAATCAAGTATGAAATTATTCGATTTAAAAGAAAATTTCTGGATTAGTCATTTAATTTTTTATTTTTTATATAATCTAATTGGAAAACTTATAAAAAATACACAATATAAAGAATGTTCTTAAGTTCTTTAAACTAAAACATTTTTCGTTCTTTAAACTAAAACATTTCTGGGTTATTTAAACGTTTTTCAATACATTTTATAATATAATTTTATATCTTTAGAAATAATTTAATGTTACTTTACCAAATTAGTTACACTATGATTAAGCAGAATATTTTTGAATAATTTTTTTTTTAATTAATTTAACAAAATTTCAAAATTACGGATTTTAAATATTTTTTTGTAATAATAGAGAATTATCTATTTATTTTTTAAATTAGACTCATGATACTTTTGATGTAATTTTTCTCACATTTTTCACAAAAAAATATGAATTTAGGATACATATTGAGATTAATAGTTATGTTAAAATCAATCATCCTATTCAGTAAAAATAAATTGTTAAAAAAAATTAAATTGTCTTTTTTTAGAATTGAAATGAAGCACTCTGTTTGACAAAATATTTTTTAAAACACGCTTTTAAACTACATTTTAATCACACATACTTTTTCTCTCAACTTTTCAATTACTATTTTTTACCTCGAAAACATTATATTCTTTGTTTTTAAATAAAATTTTTTTAACTACCATTATTTTTAATATAATTTAAAAGTGCTCAAAATGGTTTTTTTTTTTTTTTTTTTGGAACAAATACATGTAGTGCTCAAAAGTGTAATTCAAATTTGCAATCATTATACTTTCTAAAATGCAATCATTTTTTATTTACTTTTTAATTTTTGTGTTTTTTACAAAACTTTCCAAATGTAGTAAATTTATTTTGGCGGGAAAGTGTGTTTGTCTTTATTTTTGGTAAAGACTTGTTTTTTATATATATATATATAGATATAAATATAGATATAAATATAGATATAGATGAACACATGTAGCGTAATATTTACATGGTACAAAAAATCATATAAGCATTAGTGACTAGTCTCATTAAAAAAGAGAGTTTATGTGCTCATAATGAAGGACAATCTTAATTCATCATCGACAATTATTCAATTTGGACCGACTTTCGCTTTAAAATTCATTTAGTATTTTCGATTTTACAGTTTTTATGAAATTTTTGCTTAACGTATATATCCTCCTATATTAGAAGAGGCTACTTGAGATTACTATTCATTTGATGTCACGAGTGTTCACACTTGAACCAGTTTGGATATATTCCTGAGTACCCACGCTTGAACCGATTTGGATATATTCTTATAAGTCAATTATTTGTTTTGACAACAGTAAAAAAAAAATATTAAAAAAAAACACAAATAAACAAACTAAAAAAAAAAAAAAAAAGAATTTATTTTCCTTTTTTATCTTATTTGGCAACAGTAAAAAAAAAAAAAAAATTTTTTTATTTTATTATACTCATATGATTTTGCTTAGTCATGAAATAGAAATATTTTAGCAAACGGGAAAAAAAAATACAGAATTTTTTTATTATTCTCATATGATTTTGCTTAATCACGAGATAGAAATATTTTAGCAAATAAGTATTTTGAGTTGAAATTAACTTATATTTCACGCTTTGAATTAACTTATATTTCACGGTAATAAAATCGATTAAAAATCAAATCTTGTGCGATGCGCGATCCAACACTAGTACTATCAAAAGGAATTAGAACTAATAAATTCCTTAAATTTGGACCCAACCATCATACTAAAACATCAAATTGTTTTTAATGTGCAATATAGAAAAATACAAAATAAAACCGTAATTATACACTCCAAGCATTGGCGAAGGTCCAGAACTACCACTTTGGTAGCTGTGGTGGGTAGGATTTCTCGAAACAAGCAATCCTCCGTTTAGTAAAGAATTTGAGTTTTTTGAGATAAAATAAAATATGTGCTTAAAAAGTTATTTCAAAAAATATGCGTGGTTAAAGTTTTTTATTTGGTGTCACAAGTGTTCACACTGGAACCAGTTTGGATATATTCCTGAGTACCCACACTTGAACCGATTTGGATATATTCTTATAAGTCAATTATTTGTTTTGACAACAGTAAAAAAAAAAAAATATATTAAAAAAAAACACAAATAAACAAACTAAAAAAAAAAGAATTTATTTTATTTTTTATCTTATTTGGCAACAGTAAAAAAAAAAAAAAACAAAATTTTTTTATTTTATTATACTCATATGATTTTGCTTAGTCATGAAATAGAAATATTTTAACAAACGGGAAAAAAAAAGACAGAATTTTTTTATTTTATTATTATTCTCATATAATTTTGCTTAATCACGAGATAAAAATATTTTAGCAAACAAGTATTTTGAGTTGAAATTAACTTATATTTCACGCTAATAAAATCGGCTAAAAATCAAATCTTGTGCGATGCGCGATCCAAAACTAGTACTATCAAAAGGAATTAGAACTAATAAATTCCTTAAATTTGGACCCAACCATCATACTAAAACATCAAATTGTTTTTAATGTGCAATATAGAAAAATACAAGAATAAAACCGTAATTATACGCTCCAAGCATTGGCGAAGGTCCAGAACTACCACTTTGGTAGTTGTGGAGGGTAGGATTTCTCGAAACAAGCAATCCTCCGTTTAGTAAAGAATTTGAGTTTTTTGAGATAAAATAAAATATGTTCTTAAAAAATTATTTCAAAAAATATGCGTGGTTAAAGTTTTTTGGAGGAAATGCATTATTTATAAATTTGTTTATTATCACTTTACCAAGTGGAGGTTAAAATGTACCAAAATGCATAAATGTACAATATTCTCTGATGCCATTAAGATTCAGGGGTTAAAGAACCAAAACCCCCAAATTTTAGGGACCAAGAGACAATTAACTGAGTATATAATTGAATATACTCAGACTCCCATTCTAGTATAGAGAGGGGGTTCCAAACCCGCTTCACAATGTGTTCTTGAACTCATTGAAAGGTACTTTCCCATACCTACACACCTCCTTTATAACGTAATTAGTTTTTAGATTATATATATATATATTACATCATCGGAATAGTCTGTCGAGTAGAGTTAAAGGTATAACATAATTTATTTTTAAGCAAAATTATGTTCAAGAAATTGGAATTATTGGATTCTGTTCATATAATCGAAACCATACCTTCTTGAAGCCATATTACTCCAGTTGTGAACAATTATCTATCCAGGAGATTTTACGAGTCTGAAGTTTTTGTAGCTTATGTTGTAGGTTCATAATCTGAAAAACAAAAGGGTTTAGTACTGGAGTTCCTTTTCTGGCTTGCCCGATAAGAACTCAGAATAAAATTTTCGTTTTATATCGGATTATTTCCTCTCTTCATTACCTATATGCTGAATTCGATCCGGTTCTTTTTTTGGCGTTTTGCATTCTTGAAGTTATTAGTTTTCTCAATTTATGCTGCTATGCGTGTGCCAATGCTTTGACTTGCCCTGGTACTGTTGCTGATTCAGCTTCCTCTGATGTTATTTTCAAATTCTGCTGCAGCTTTAGTTTTAATTAATAGATTTTGGTATTTCGGCCATGGAAACTGGAGGTAATTCTTTACCATCTGGACCTGATGGAGTGAAGCGTAAAGTTAGTTATTTCTATGACCCCGAGGTTGGCAATTACTACTATGGCCAAGGTCACCCAATGAAGCCGCACAGGATTCGCATGACTCATGCTCTTCTTGCCCACTACGGATTACTGCAGCATATGCATGTTCTAAAGCCCAATCCTGCCAGAGAGAAAGATCTTTGCAGATTTCACGCTGATGATTATGTTTCTTTCTTGAAGAGCATTACCCCAGAAACACAACAGGATCAGCTAAGGCAGCTGAAGAGATTTAACGTCGGTGAAGACTGCCCGGTGTTTGACGGTCTCTACCCTTTCTGTCAAACCTATGCCGGTGGTTCTGTTGGTGGGGCAGTGAAGTTAAATCATGGACACTGTGATATAGCAATTAATTGGGCTGGTGGATTACATCATGCTAAGAAATGTGAGGCTTCTGGTTTTTGCTATGTGAATGATATAGTGCTGGCAATTTTGGAACTCCTCAAGGTTCATGAGGTTGGTTTTCTCTGTTTATCCCTTCTGGCTGATATCTTTTAGCTATCATGGATATTTTTAAATACTTAAATTAGATGGATAACATTTATGAAGAAGCACGTTCATCACTAAAGAGCTTGCTTTGATGTCAGTTAGCTCGACTTCAAGTTCTGCTTTTTTTCAATACAGGTCTTACCCTGAATTCAAAGTTTGAATTCCTTGCACAGTTGCACTTTAATGGAGTGTGTAAAGGAAAATAATCTTTTATTTATGTTTCGAAACTAAATTTTCTAACTTGCTTAAATATAAATATTCGGTGTTGTGACCAAAGCAAAGTCATGTATATGTTTCGGGGAAACAGCTTGGAGAAAAAGCAGTTGGACAACCTACAATCACTTCAGAGATTGGATCATTCTGAACAAATAAGCCTCTATTTGTTAAAAGTTTTTTGTTTATAAATAAAGAATTTGCTGTTTTCGAGTTAAAATATGTGATTGAAAAGTGGTTTCGAAAAATCTTTGGAATTAAAAAGTGGTTTCTGTAAATGTATTGTTTATAAAGAAGTTACCAAAATAGAGGCTATGTTCCGCTACAACCGAAATTCCTGCACAACAATAAAATATGTGTGAAGGGGCTTAGGTATCTTGTGTTTGAGTTTGAAATTGTTTAAAATGCTTTTCACATTTTTAGAAATATACAGCAGTTCTTTTCTTCATAAACCTGATCTAGAACAATTTGACAAATACTTGGAGACTTCTGCATGTTATTATGCTTTTTTAGAATTGTGCAGCTTTTCTTCATAAACCTGATCTAGAACAATCTGACTAATATTTGAGACTTCTGCATGTTATTGGCAATGTTCTGACCTATAAACTGTAGTTGCTTTATTATATAGGAAATAAGAACCGAGAGATTTCTTATAAGTTATAATTACATAGTTGTTTTTGTAAGATGGTTTTGTATGAATAAACTAGAGAAGAAGGTTGGTTCCTCATCTCTATTACTTTCATTATATAGAAAAGAGAAGATTACATGTATGGAAACTTTGTACAAGTATGGAAATACAATAAACCAAAAAATTATTATTTTCCTAAAATACTTGACGATTGATTTACTTCCTTAACACTCCCCCTCAAGTTGGAGCATATATATCATATATAAGCCCAACTTGGAACAAAGAAACTTCAACCGATTACCATTCAATGACTTTGTAAATATATCAGCAAGCTGATCTCCGATCTTCACAAATGGCGTATATATATCACCGCTTGCTATCTTGTCCCGAACAAAGTGACAATCAACTTCAATATGCTTGGTCCTCTCATGAAATACTGGATTTGATGCAATGTGTACAGCTGCATGATTATCACAGAACATCGGAATAGGTGTAGAAGGCGAAAGATTGATTTCTTGAAGAAAATGTTGCTACCATGTCAACTCATCACCAGTATGAGCCATTGCCCTATATCCCGCTTTTGCACTTGATCTTGCTACAACAATTTGTTTCTTACTTCTCCAATAGACAAGATCACCACCAAGAAAAGTACGGAAACTAGTAGTAGATCATCTATCCGAAGGAGATCCTGCCCAATTTGCAACTGTAAACCCTTCTACTTTGATATGTCTATTTGGTTTATGCAATTATCCAAGATCCGGAGCCTTTTTCAAATACCGAATAATTCGTATCACAACTTCCCAATGAGGAACCCGAGGAGCATCCAAGAACTGACTAATGACGCTAACTGCATAGGAAATATCTTGTCCTGTGATAGTAAGATAATTCAATTTCTCAATCAAACGATGATATTTTCTGGTTCCCCAAATGGTTCTCCTTCATCTTTTAAAAGTTTCACATTAGGATCCATAAGAGTATCAACGGGATGAGATCCAAGAAAGCCTATCTCATCTAACATGTCTAGGTACATATTTTCTCTGAGATAAGTTGATACCTGCCCGAGACTTAGCGACTTCAATACCCAAGAAATATCGAAGCTTGTCTAGATCTTTGGTCTGAAAATGTTTTTGTAAAAACTGTTTCAACTTAGCCATCCCACTTGCATCATGTTTCAGGGGACATTCACCGTTTAAAAACTTAGAATTTGTTTTGAATTGAAATAACACTCTTCCTATTATTCTCTCCGCAGCATGTGATTTTCATATTTTGTCTTTTCCATGTAAGTCCTAGTGTTATTGCTTCTCATCATGTTAATTTTCTTCCACGCAGTTGTTTGTCTGAACATCAATGTGTGTAACTCATGTAAATAGTAAATATTAAAAAAGACGTTCAAGAACACAATTAGGAACTTAAAAAATCGAATCGCACAATCTATTTAACCCCCATTCTGGCTGTTGAGACTGGATCAAACCAATGAAGTTGTTTCCTTGAGTAATAGTTTATTTCATAATAACCATGATGGATGTAATTGTTTTTTTGACACTATTTGTAATTCTCATGTCGAAGTTAATCATAGTATTAATTTTGTTAAAAATGTTAATGCTTGATTATGATACTTCCTATCTTTGCATATTAAAAATCATCATTTGTTGTTGATGAACAAATAAACCGTTAAATCGTCAAATTGAACCAAACCTCAACTAATATCTGGTTTGATTCGATTTTAAATGTGAAATGGTTTAGTGTAATTTGAAAAATTTTCAAACCGCTTTAAACGGTTTGATTTAAGTTTCAATTATCAAAATCGAGGTTTCAAACCGGCAACTCACCAAGTTTTAAAAAAGTTAACCAAAAAAAAAAAAAAAAAAATCACACTTCTTTATTCCTGCATTTTTCAATTCCAAACCCACCAAATGTTATTATCCAATAAAGTTAATAACAAAATTACCTAGCTCAAATTCCCAATTATCCTAACGTTCCAAATCATCTCTAGATTTCAAATCCTATTTCCGAGTAGTGAGCATCCGATTCAATTTCTTTCACTACAACTCACATCATTAATTTTGCAACAATACAAAAGCACATAATCACAAAAAGTGTACATCTTAACTTGAAATTTTAGATGAATATGTATCTTTGAGCTCATTTGGAAATTACTAATTCATTTATTAGCAAACTACACCAAATTTAAAAAAAAAAATGGTTTGGTTCAATTCGGTTCGATTTGGTATAGGAAATGAAATAGTTTGGTTTGGAGAAACTTCAAACCGTTTTAAACGATTTGATTTGAAATTTTGCTATAAACCACCCAAACCAAATTGTGTTAGCCCCTAGCTTAAAATACATAAAGAGTTATTTATTGTTTTCTCAACTTATCAGCATATAAACCCAATCATTGCCAGTGCACTACAATTTTAGCATTGATTTTTTCCCCCCTGCTGTTTGCAGCGTGTTTTATACGTGGACATTGATATTCATCATGGTGATGGTGTTGAAGAAGCATTTTATACAACAGACAGGGTGATGACTGTATCTTTTCATAAATTTGGAGATTACTTTCCTGGTACAGGGGATATACGAGATACTGGATATGGAAAGGGGAAATATTACTCCCTTAATGTTCCACTAGATGATGGAATCGATGACGAAAGCTATCAGTCTTTGTTTAAACCAATAATGGGCAAAGTGATGGAAGTTTTTAAGCCCGGTGCTGTGGTTTTACAATGTGGGGCAGACTCTCTGTCTGGAGACCGATTGGGCTGCTTTAATTTGTCAATTAAAGGTCATGCAGAGTGTGTCAAATATATGAGATCTTTTAATGTGCCACTACTCTTGCTGGGTGGAGGTGGCTACACAATTCGAAATGTTGCTCGTTGCTGGTGTTATGAGGTAAGAGGCATATTCTTGGTGTTTGCAAGTTACAACTACTAAAATCTTCTATCTTATTTAAAAGTTCTATTTCTTGTTGATTTTAGTTATCGAGTAGATGTTTTGCATGTGTACTCCAATTTTCAAGACACTAAAAATGGTTGTGTAAGTGTGAGATGCTTCTTACATCTCTAAACATTTTCTGGGACTAAGGCACGTTATTGCTGGGATATGTTTTGATGTAAAGTTTACAAAACTCGGACCTACCACTCCAAAGACGCATTGAATAATACATTTATTTGTTTCATTCACGCATATGTGGATAAATCAATACAATATGGTGTTATAATATATATCGTCATTAGATGTGGCACAATTTTAACTTGTCCATGTGTGGAAATCATGTTTTCTGTGTGCCCATGCTTAACTCAGTTAAGTTATACCCATGCACGCTGAAGTTGACATTGAATCAAACTCTCACTCCACTATGGTCTAAGTTCCCGGATTAGGCATGCATCCCCCCTTGGATGATTTCTAAGAGACCTGAACTTGGAGGCTTACTTCTATTAATGTTGGGGTTTGTTGATACTTGACACCTGAAGTTTTATGATAGCTTCCGTTCACCTTGTCATTCTCAATAGAGACTTGAAATTACATGCCACAACCACTGTACCTTTTGATAACTCTTAGAATGTTCTTTGAAATGTATTTAATTATTATTTTTATTGGGCATGAAACTTAAGTTGACTTTTTAATAAAGTAAATTAATTAACTTTTTCTCCCCCCTTGCTGACACTTGTATATAAAACATGCTAGAGGATAGAAGCTATAACATGCAATTTCAATTGCTCTTTTGCTGATATCTTCAAACTTCTGACATGGTATATGGGTATAACCATATAAGAAAGTCATGAATACCATGACTACATTAGAAATCGTGATGATGGCTATAATGCATCTAAAATATGACAGCAAATGACTTTTCTTATCTTTCCTTTACCTTCATTAGAATTTTTGATATCTCCAAAGACATATTAGAAATGTTTTAAATTTTTTTTATCCTAAAGAAAATGCCTTTTGAAATTATGTTTTCGTTTGACTGTGTGGAGCAAGTTTCCTAACTCTCTGACTAGATCTCGTGAAAAGCATTCTGCAGGCATCAGGAGAACTTTCTAGATTATATGATGGGTTCATTATAAGACTGTAGGTGTCAGCAAAAAATGATGACACTTGATAGTTTCCAGTTTAAAAAATGGATCAATCATGAATTTCGGTGTAAAATTCATCTGAATGAATATTTCCAACTATGAAACCATCTTCTTTCTTTGCTGTTGTTAAAAGAAAGTGAAGAAGGAGAACAAATTTAATATTTCTGTTAGCACAAAATTGTCTTTTGTGACCATTTCTTGAACTCATAACAAAGGAATTGTTTGGCTGATTTGGATTTTTGATAGAAAGTAACAATGAAACTTTTGATGGAGAAAAGGAAGCAGTAGCTGACCTATAGGATAATTTGAAATTTTGTAGTGTCTTCATGGGCTTCTACATATTAGGAGTGTGATAGGTACCTACCTGCTCCTGTTGATGTGCTTATGATCCTGACTGCGGCTGCTGGTGAGCTGATGAATCTGCTGGAGCAAAACGAGACTAAGTACAATTAGACAGTAGAACTTGGTTGAAATTATGATAGGAATTTGCTGTATCGTATCTATGGATATGATTGAAAGAAAGAATGTATAACAAACTATGCCCTATTTGGTATTCATTATTCAAAATCTCATTTTTTTTTTTAAATTCATTTTCAATCACACATTCTACCAAGAAAATAATCTGTACATAAACTCAAAAAGTTCCCTAGTTTTCAACTACACATTCTCCAAAAATTTACGACTACAGATTACATTATTTGAAATAATGGGTCTCAATGTGTTATGGAATTCAATGATAATATGAAATATGAATTTAACAACTCCCAAGGCAATTCTAGAGGCTCGGATCTCTCCTCACTAAACTCTAAACACCTCCATGAATCCGCCCTCTGCTCCCCCTATCACATCTATTTGCTATCTTCCTCTACTAACAATTATTTAATATGCCTCTTGTTAACTAACGAGCTGGAATTGAAAATGGGATTTATTCTGTTTCCTTTGCTGTCTCACTATTAACTGTACCATTTCCATTCTTTCTCCTTGCTTATTTGAATATATGAGGTCTATCATTACTCTCTTTTCCCCGAAATCCACCATGTCCCCAAGGTGGATATCAGGGAATTGTTGAAGGTTTGATAATATTGGTTCCAGGCAAGCTTCAGATGTGGGTAGGTCTCTCCATTTCTTGATGGCCAGCTCATGGTCTGGGTGCTAGGCCATCTTTAGGGAACCTACCGCCACCAGCTACGGAAGTGAGACGTGTTGCCTCATTCACACTATGAAGAGTATTGATTAGTCTAAGTAATATCCCATTCTTGGTAGCAATATGAATGAAGTTGTTTCTAGAGACGGACATCTGAAAGTTGAAAATTTGCCACTTGCCATCAACAGCAATGTGAAGTTGTGAACCATTACCCTGCTTACCAGACAGTTACCCACCTCTGTCTTCCAAATTTTGAACGATTAACACTCATATGGTGTTGATCAATCTGCCCAGGACCTTGTGAGCCTGTCCAAAAGATTGATGGGAAGCTCCACCTTTCCCCGGCCCCTTTATCCACCTCTATGAGGCCTACTTCTTCCAAATTATCTGTTACCACCAACACATGTAACTTTTTATTTTCACAATTATGACCTACTGGATTTTTCTCGTCATAATGAAGGCATATACCATTTTCCTTGCTTCCAATTCCATCTCTCATTCAAAACCCACCTTTGCTTCCAATCCATAATCATTTTCATTGTTGAATTCTTGCATCACCTGTAAGAATTTCTCATGATTCTCCATGAATGACTCCATCTTCTTCTCCAATTCTTTGTTCCAATCGGTTGTCATTGCTTTAGAATCAGTGTTCTGATACCACTTTGATAGGTACCTGGTTGTTGTTGCTGATGTGCTTATGATCCAGACTGCGGCTGCTGGTAAGCTGATGAATCTCCTGGAGCAAAACGGGACTGAATACAAACTAAGCAGTAGAATTTGGCTGAAATTATGATAGGAATTCACTGTATCGTATCTATGGATATGATTGAAAGGAAAAATGTATAACAAACTATCGGTTATGGAATTCAATGAAAAAGGGAAGTTGAATGTAACAACTCTTAAAGAAATTTGAGAGGCCCTGATCTATCCTCACTAAACACCTCCATGAACCCTTCCCCTGCTCTGATAGGAGGTCTATCAGAGTGCAAGGGTTTTTCTCTCCTTAGTCATTCTAGGCTGGAAGGTATTGTGTTCTTGATTTTCTTTCTATATATGCTTTGTTAGAGGATATCTTTTCCTCAACAATACCAGGATGGCGGTAGAATTTTATGAAGAGATGGACCAAGCCGATTTTTCTACTTTCTTGAGATTGAGATCTTTGTTGAAAGGAAAGCTGTCACGATTGAACAGTATAGTAGAGTGGGTCCCTGATAAATGTAAAGTTTTATTTTTGATAATAAATGAATAATTGATTATCCGCCCGGGGGGGTAGGGGGGGGGGGGAATTCCATCCCTGCAGGAAAACCAAGAAATTGAAAAAATAAAGAAAGAAAAAGAAAAACCTATCCATAACTTATTTAATCCTCTCGTTTTCTGGGAACAAGAACCTAGTTTCATCTGTGTGATTTTATCAATCTATTTTCTGTTGTGTGATTTCAGTCTCTTTAAATTTTGCTAAACAGTTTATTTATTTAACAGACAGGCGTGGCACTTGGGATTGAACTTGATGATAAGATGCCACAACATGAATATTATGAGTATTTTGGTCCAGATTATACTCTTCATGTTGCTGCTAGTAACATGGAGAATAAGAATTCTTGGCCTTTGTTGGAAGATATCAGAGTCAAGCTCCTCGATTATCTTTCAAAGCTTCAACATGCACCGAGTGTGCAGTTCCAGGAGCGACCACCGGATACTGATCTTCAAGAGGTCTGTTGTCATCAGGAAATCTACTTAATTTTATCGTCTAAAATCTAGCTCTCTAGGTCTTGCTTGGATATCTGAGTATATGTATACTTCGGTTCAAATTTCAAATTTAAACAATCTTGACCTGCTTTCAATCTCCATTCCATTTTTATATTTCCTGGATGAAAAAAAAATAAAATAAAAAATTCTTTATATGCAACTATAAAATGCCAGAATTTGTTATGTTTTCTCTTTCCATATACTGAATTTATTCAACTGGTTTAACGATTTTCTTTCTTTATATCTTATCCATGAACTTTTCTTGTTATTAATTTTTCTTCCTCTTTGTTAGATTTTATTTCGTAACTGAATGGTAAATGTTCCGCCTTCGTCTTAAGATAGGAATTAGCAAAAGTCTGTTAAAATATCCTATGAAATGTGAGGATCATTGAGACAGAGTTCCATATTAATGATACTAGGACCAATACAAATTACTAGTCCTCTTTTGTAGAAGTAAAATAAAATTGTGTTTATACCCAAAGTAATTATTATAGTATGGTTGAATCCAATAATGAATTATGACGTGACTGTTGAGCAACTTGGAAAGTTGAGAATATCATGAAACGTGGACATAACAATTCTGAGACTTCCAGCTTTGTCCATGGAGAATCATAATTAAAATTGATAATAAGTTTGGGGTTTGAGATTTCTCAGTCAAATTTGCCAGATATATTAGTATCAGCCAATTTGCTGATATGATCGGTTGATATTAGGAATGTTAAGGGACCTATACCATTCAAACTTCTCTCCAAGCTTTCTTTTACTGCTTAAGTGATGTAGTGCAAAAATGTGAGGTTATTTTTTGACTGCAAGTACTGGTTTTGCTTTTGTTTGCTTGTTAGCATGCTTTGCAGCTTATTTTACAAGTGGTGAAGTCGTCAAACAAGAATTGCCTACTTATCACTCATAAAGAAGATTTGGAATCTTAGTATCTATGAGGCCTTAATATGCATCTTTGTCAAAAGAAATTATTAACTACCTCACATATGCTTTCTCTGTGAACATATATAGATAAATGCTGTACTGATAGTTATTCTATACATTTCCAGAATCTGGTTTCTTCTTCCATTATTTTTTTTAAACACCATAATTCTGCTACTTAAGCATTGATTATTATTTTGACAGATATTATGCTAGTCATGGGTCTCTCAATTTATGTTTCTCTGAATCTTATTGGGATAAGTGGGTTGCTATCTGTAGAAACAGATGCTCGCTACTTGCATCCATGGCCAATGAGTGCTTCACTGAAATAGTGAAATATGATGAAAGATAACTTCCTACTTGTTACCATTATATACTTGTTCACATGACACACGAATAGCATGGTGCTTCCTTCTAATGCACCATGAAATCTAGTCAGCTCGAACTATCAGATTTCATTATCAAATATGAATTGATAAAAAGAATGCAGGCAAAACTGTTTTATTTACATGCTTGTCGCGTATAATAGATCGATATGAACATCCTGAGCTGTCCCGTAATAACCAGTGGTTGTTGGTGCAGGCGGATGAAGATCAAGTTGGCGAAGATGAAAGATGGGATCCTGATTCTGATATGGATATTGATAATCGACGGTACCATTAGTTCATTCACTCTTGTCTTCTTGTCATTCTTTTATTTATTTATTTATTTATAATATCTAATTTCATGTATGTTTTTTATGTTCATAGTAGGACTTTGCCTGGCAGAGTGAAGACAGAATTTCTTGAACCTGAAGCAAAAGATGAGGTATTTGTTACTCTTCCTTTTATATTTTGTTTCTAATAAATAGTTAGATTACTTAGTGTTGTAGTGAACATACATACTTGTTTTCTGTTAGCGAATCATGCACTTCTTTTCTCAAAGATAAAATGAAATTTTCTCTTACCTTTGTGCTTCAAAATCAATTTCTGCGTTTATGATTTTCTGATTTTACTGTCATCATCTAGAGAAAAATGTCATTTGGAGTTTCCACAAGACCTTCATTGGTTTCATTCTGCTAATAGGAATAAGGTTCATGGTGTATTCAGAATAGGGGATCGTGTTTGACCTAAACATCGATTAATTTTAGATGTTAAATCATGATTATCTGTAAAGATTTGAAGAGGATGTATTGCTGATCATTAGATTAGGTTTGATAAGATGGCATTCTATATGGTTGAAATATAACTATGAAGTTAAAAGGCGATTTCTATGGAGCAACCAGACTGGCAATGCGCTATGGTGCCAAGTGTTGGCGATATTTTCAGATGTCAATTATCATGAAGTTCAAACTTAAAAAATTTATACTATTTTGCTTTCATAAGGTTTTTTTTTTTTTAGTAGTATAATCTTAAAATCGAAGTTAGAAGGTCATATTAAAAAAAGTGTCATGTCCCTTTCATATTGTAACAATTGATTTTTCTGCTATTGTTGTTAAAACGGGAAATTTTACTCTGGTTTCTGTTTTGTTGTTTTTAGGGCGACAACAAGAAGGAAGATGAACATAACAGAGAAGCAGAAAGCAGGCATTCTCAGGGACCTCTTGCTTAAAGATGTAGCTTTATGTTCAACCTCACAAATCCTTCACCCCCTTTGTATTTAAAATTCAGTTTCAGTAAGTTCGTGTTGAGTTAGAAAACTGAATTTCACATTAGGATGATTTTTGTGTTGGCAGAGCCTGTTGGTGAGGCCAAAATGTTGTTTGGATGAATTCATTTGAATTTAGCAACATTCTAATTATCCCACTCTCTCTCTCTCACCTCTGTTTTTCCAATTATTTCACTTTTAATATGAAATGTATTACAAGGTTGTTTATGTTTATATATTTTTTTTCTTTATGGAAGTGATATTAGTTTTTTTTTTCAAACTATTAAGTGGGGAAAAAAAAAAAAAGATGATGAAAGTAGGCAATTGAGTATTGTTGAAAACACTGGCACTAAATCAAAAATAAGTGTAAGTTATCCAAGATGGCCGAAATAGATCAAAAAGTTAATAATAGTTATTAGAAATGATTAATTGCAAAAAATGTGAGTTTGTGGGGGATCAAATTGTAATCTTTTAATTTTAGTCTCGGGAGAATCAAATCCGATACATGTTCGTCTGGCCATTTCAATTTTTGGGATGAATAGAAGCAAATCGATTCACGACCGTTTGTTGCCCAATTTTTTATTTATTTTCTTTATATTGATATTAGCATTTTCATTTTTTTAAACGGGAAAGATTGGAGCAGGTTAGTGCCGATTCTTATTCACCCCTTGATCCAATGATCGAGAGATTTTCTTTTTCGATCTGCCATGCCAACCACGGATTGGGAATTTTTCGTTCCATTTGGGGTGATTATCTGTTGGGTTTGAATGTGATCGAATCAAATATTCTTGCCATTTACTACTGTCAATAAAATACACTATTTTTTGGACTCCTTTTAATTTGGGGTAAAAAGTTAAATTAGTATTTAGATCAGCGGGTATAGTACCATTAAAATCAATCTTCATTCACCACTAGTGGCTGTGGCTGCACGTGCAACATATAAGTCCCTTTTTTAGTCCCATTATTTGAAAATCAAGTTTTTTAAACGCTCAATCTCAACCATTCATTTTAGTCAAGTCCACATATTTGACTTTTCAAATAAATTTTAATCCTACATTCCCCAAAAATACTATTCAAGAATCAAAACCACATTATTTGCCAAATAATGGAGCTCAAACAAGGGCTAATTTTCGTAAAAATTAGTTTTGAATTTGTCGCGACTGTGTATTTGAAGTGGAATTCAAATAGTGTTTGGAGGGGGAATGCATATTTTGATAGTGTTTGCAGGGGGAATTCAACAGTACATATTATGCAATATACTCTTGAAGCCTTCTCCGTTCTACAAATTGTCGTCATCAAATAATATATTGGTAGAAAAATGTCAAGATCATCAGGTATGAGATAAACTATTTTTCCATAGTACCTTCATTTAATTGGTTTGATCAATGGAGCTGTCGATGTTTCAGTCTAATTACATGGTTTATGGCAATGATTAACTCATAATATATATTTCAGGTTTTTTGTATCTATTTTGTGAATCCTCCATGTTGAATATTGATCCAACCTCGCAAAACACAAAGTGATCGAGATTAGTCAATAATGCAGCGGAAGTAAACAATATGATTAGCACGTAATTGAATTAATACATAAACAATATAATTACAAATAATGATAACTTCCTTTTTCAGCGAATTAGCGGACTGCACTTGGTGAAATCGAGGGCTCAAATTTCAGCCCAATCCCCACAATGGTAACACCACTACCCGCCTAGAGAACACTCCAAGACAACCCCCCAAACCGGCCAAGAGACCCACTGCCAACGCACCTCCAACCCACTACAAACCTGCTGCACAGAGGAGGCCACAATAAGCCTCGGCCAAAGAGACTGCAGAACCACAAAGGAACCAAACACAGCAGGTGGCAAGAACACGAAAGCAAGAACGGTCCACAGCAAGGAACCACAACAAGGCTCGGCCAAGAGACAAGGACCGAACACCGCCTCCTACAGTACCTACGAACTGGCAGCAAAAACACGAAACACTGTTCACAGCAAGGGCCAAACCCGGTGACCCACAAGCAAGAACCGAAAGGTGCAGGAGGCGCACAAGTAAGAGGCGTTCCACAGCAAGGGCCAATCACGGAGACCCACAAGCAACGACCGAAGCAGAAGGCGCACACGGAGGAGGCGCACACGGAGCACACGGTGGTGGTCACCACGATGGCACACTTCCAATCACCAAGAGAGGAAGAAGGGAGAGGGTCGGGCGCTTCACAACCAAGAAGAGGAGCCGCACCACACGAGAGAGAGAGTAATGTCGTGAGTGTTCTAACCGAGACAAATGGGGGAGGGTCGGGTAGATATAGGTCTAGGGTTTAATTAGGAGCCCTAATTAAATGGGTCGTCTTGAAGCCTACCCATCGAGCAATAGGGTCGTGACCCAATTAAAACCTCGACGTGGGTAGTAAATCTCTTTGCGCGTGGGCTGCCTAATTGTAGAGATTGGGCAATTCTTCGATAATGGGCCGAGGGCCTACGAAGCTTAAAATCCGACACTGTTTATTATCATTACCCCCGAGGTTTGATTGGGACCAAAAAATCCCAACAAACCTCCACCTTGGTTCCAATCGAACCTGCAACACCAAAACACCTAGTTCATTAGTTGCACGAAACAGTTCTAAACGAATTAGAACTCAACATACCTTTTCCAATGTTTCACGTTAGAAACATATCCCATACCTTCTAACAGTACTCACCAAAGGCCAAGGTAAAACCCAAGAATACACTAAATCATAGCGAGCCAAACTATGCATTTATACCACATTAGCAAGTAATACAACTTTAGACAAACAACACATGCTTTCTAAAGACAAATGTAAACAAATTACATTTCCACATGAGTCAATCAAGAGCATTTAATAACACAAAGTTATAGGTGACTCCACAAATGCGATAAGAGCACATCAAAGGTAAACCACAAATCTTTTCACCAAGTTCACATAAAGAACTTAACATTAACACCAAGTTAATCAAACAAGGTCAACACAAGTAACGTATGCTAATGACCCCCAAGAAAAGATATAATCACAATTACCCCATTCCAAAACCGATGTAGCTCTCCTCTCACCGCCATCTATGCTCACTAGACTACTCAACAATCACACTTAACTGGTAAACTACTAAGATCCTAAGACAATGGATGTACCTCTATCCCAACCTCACCACTAGAAGTTAAACCTCGACTCTCCACCTCACCTAGAGATGATAGGAGCGTCCTCCACCTAATCGAGATCCTCACAGATAGAGTTAAACAAGACATTTGAAAACCTCACCTCTCGTGATCTACATGTCAAAACACACATCCCTTAGCATGTCACCAAATACACTCTTAGGCATCTATTCCAACCTTACCAGCTAACCCTCACTTCTAACATAACTACTGAATATCCATCCCACCAAGGGAACACATCTGATCTATATTGTGAGAACACACACAAAGTATCAAAATCCTCACACCAAACCCAACCACCATGCATGTAACCATGTTATACACAAAATAACATATCACACTCAAATTCATGCAAATGTTGAATCAACGCAAATGAAAAGCAACATAAAGAATGCAACCGAATAAAGTGACCATACACATGCAAAAGGGTAAAAAATAATCAGATGCACACAATTATTCAGTAGAAATTGTAAATGAGATAAGAGCATCAATAAACTCCATTCGGATCACCTTCCGAGTAAGTAACTACATTGACCCCATTTCTATCCCCATCTCCTATTTTGTTTTTCTCTCCAGGGCAGTCTCTCTTATAATGGCCTGACCTACCACAACCATAGCACTTCCTTCCCTTCGCCTTACCCTGTGACTTAAAACTACTTCCACCCTTCCATCTATCACCCTCATGGTTTGAGTCACCTCTGTTTTTACCATACCCACCTCGCATCATGTGGATCTCACAACTACCACTCCTCACATCTCTTTCAGCTTTCACCTCCCTCTGCCTACTTTTCAAGGAATCAATGACAATTTCAGGTGTAAGAGTATCCCTCCCATATTTAATAGCATTCTTAACCTCTTTATAAGTGTCAGGAATAGCATTTTACAATATAACAGCTTTATATTCTTCGGGTACTTTTTCACCACAGTTAGTAATGTCTTGCACAAGTTTATTAAAGACATCCAAGTTGTCATCTAAGTCCTTAGAGGGATCAATTTTAAAACTGAAAAAACTTTCAAGCAAGTAAAGCTTATTAGGAGTAGACTTTGACACATAAAGTTCTTCCAATTTGTCCCAAAGTTCTTTAGTGGTATCATGTTTACCCACTTTACGCAAAACCGAGTCAGATAGATGCAAAATGATAGAAGTGTATGCGAGTTCATCAAAATCCTTTTTCTCATCAGCAGTCACAGTATTTGGGAAAGAATTGTCAATAGCTTTTGAAATCTTTTGTTGTACCAAAATACCTTTCATTTTCTGTTGCCATATAGAAAAATCACCTTTACCATCGAAGATGTTCAATTCAAAACGGTATGCAGACATCTTAACAAATAAGAAGCACACAATGCAATATAAGCACCACACGGAAATTCACACAGAAGATCCTAAAGGTTGCAATATACACCGTTCTAAATTTCCAGGATTCCGTGAGACTCAAGGATCTCAGGTCAAGGGAATTTTCGACACGGGAGTCTAGGTGACAGTTCTAATAATAGTGCAACAAGCAAAATAATCACAAAAGATATCTCAAGACAAACAGCTATGAAAAAAACACAGGTAATGTCAAATAATTCCTATAGCTAGCAACAGGCAACCGCAAGCCTAATGGTCACCCCACACGATGACCTGCTATTACTTGAATTTAAAAGTTTCAGCCAATTTACCAGAGCGGACCTTTCTGAGTCCGTAATATGGAGAGATGCGAAATTATTTATCGTTTTACGTTTTGCAGTTAGCGATCTTTGGAGCGTAAGTTAGCACCAAGCTCGAGGGACTCTAAAATATTGCCTAACCAACCAAAAACGGTAAAACACCAATTAAATGATAATTTTCAATCACAAAGAATTTGAAAAAATATAATTGAAATCAAATAATTTCGAACGACAAAAACAAAATTAATTTTCACTTAATTAAATTAGGGAATTAGAAAACTCAATCAATGAATTCCTGTATTGATTCAATTCAGCCAATCGAGCCACCAAGACTCTGATACCAATTGTTGAATATTGATCCAACCTCGCAAAACACAAAGTGATCGAGATTAGTCAATAATGCAGCGGAAGTAAACAATATGATTAGCACGTAATTGAATTAATACATAAACAATATAATTACAAATAATGATAACTTCCTTTTTCAGCGAATTAGCGGACTGCACTTGGTGAAATCGAGGGCTCAAATTTCAGCCCAATCCCCACAATGGTAACACCACTACCCGCCTAGAGAACACTCCAAGACAACCCCCCAAACCGGCCAAGAGACCCACTGCCAACGCACCTCCAACCCACTACAAACCTGCTGCACAGAGGAGGCCACAATAAGCCTCGGCCAAAGAGACTGCAGAACCACAAAGGAACCAAACACAGCAGGTGGCAAGAACACGAAAGCAAGAACGGTCCACAGCAAGGAACCACAACAAGGCTCGGCCAAGAGACAAGGACCGAACACCGCCTCCTACAGTACCTACGAACCGGCAGCAAAAACACGAAACACTGTTCACAGCAAGGGCCAAACCCGGTGACCCACAAGCAAGAACCGAAAGGTGCAGGAGGCACACAAGTAAGAGGCGTTCCACAGCAAGGGCCAATCACGGAGACCCACAAGCAACGACCGAAGCAGAAGGCGCACACGGAGGAGGCGCACACGGAGCACACGGTGGTGGTCACCACGATGGCACACTTCCAATCACCAAGAGAGGAAGAAGGGAGAGGGTCGGGCGCTTCACAACCAAGAAGATGAGCCGCACCACACGAGAGAGAGAGAGAGTAATGTCGTGAGTGTTCTAACCGAGACAAATGGGGGAGGGTCGGGTAGATATAGGTCTAGGGTTTAATTAGGAGCCCTAATTAAATGGGTCGTCTTGAAGCCTACCCATCGAGCAATAGGGTCGCGACCCAATTAAAACCTCGACGTGGGTAGTAAATCTCTTAGCGCGTGGGCTGCCTAATTGTGGAGATTGGGCAATTCTTCGATCATGGGCCGATGGCCTACGAAGCTTAAAATCCGACACTGTTTATTATCATTGCCCCCGAGGTTTGATTGGGACCAAAAAATCCCAACACTCCATATGGTACTTGGATCACCAACCAAGATTGCTGCATAAAATAAAATAAAATAAAATAGCCATGCTTCAGATTACATAAACTTTTTGCTGTAAGTAACAATAGATGATCTTCATCTTTTAAGTGCCTTGTATTTTGCTTTTAATTGATAAACATGAAATGCTGTAGAAGCCAGTAAATTTTTAGCTATGTATTCACTGTCATTCCATATGTCATTGATGTAAGCGGGAACATGACGCATGTGGGGATTACTAATAATAGCTCGCTCTTATTCTACATGAAGATGAAGCACAAGGATCCGCAAATCACATCTTATGCGTTGCGCGTGAAGGTTGAAAACATGACAAATCCCGATTACATCAATAGAGACCGAGAAACTCAGCAGTGTCGTTAGGTGCCGAACAATCGGAAACACGAAATGTTCGGAGCATTTCACCTTCAAATATTCCAACCATGCAAGAATTTGCCTCAAGCATGTAAATTACCTTCTAATGTCCCTTTTACCCTGACATGTCTTGTCTTTGTGAATTTTAGTATCATGATTATTCCAATCCAAGTAGTTGAATCATGATCTATATGATTCTTTAATAAAAAATTTTCATTTTTTTTATATGTAATCAATTGACCTCAATGTAAAAAATCTTAGAAAATAATCCTAAAAAATCGATTATTTCTTTCGTAGCCTTTTATCACTACGAAAATAACATTTGACTAATGTATTGCTTTGGAAAATACAAATTGTGACAAGATCTATTTATTGATCCGATTTTTGCGTGGCTTGTTATATATCAGCAGGGTACTCTAATGCTTATTTTAAAGCACTACCTAAACGTAAGTGTTTGATCTTAAATTAGTTGAACATGATAAATTTTATTCACTGACAACTTAATATACTCATGAGCGGGAAAAATTTCCTTAATTAGCATATCCCACACCAAATCACCCACGTTAAAGGTCACAGCTCCAAGGCTTCTATACACCAATTTTTCATTTGTCGAAAGTTCGTCCCTCCACATGGCTCATAACAGTTGCTATATAAGGTCTAAATGGGTCGCGACAGGAACCTCAAATCAAAATTAACAAAAATCAATTATTTCTTATATCACATACTGATGGAGTTGAGAGTCGAGCACTGGCTTATTTGGACGATTGTAATCGTTCAGTTTCAAAGTTTTCAAAGAAATAGGCTTAGAATTTGCATACGGGGAATGATGTTCAAATTAGACGACAAGTCGATCTATTGACATAGAATGGCTGCGATGGAGACCCAAAACGCCAAAGTGTTGGCTATCCTGTCTGGCCAAGGACAAGGAGGTCGTGTGTGGCGCGGGGAGGACGGGCAGCGGCAGTGGTCGTGGTTGTGGTGGTCGTGCGCCACAATATGTGGAGTCTTCTGATGATGATGAGGATATTGCTTCTGTGGATAATCCACTTGCTCCACTAGTACATGATTACGAGGAGCGTGGATAGGAGGATTGTCGATGGGAATCATGCTTCAAAGTTGACATTCCTGAATTTCACGACAGTCTGGAGGCAGAAGATTTCTTGATTGGCTTTGTGCGGTGGAAGAAGTTTTGGATTTCAAAGAAGTGCCATACCCTAGGCGTGTCTCTCTTGTGGCAATTCGGTTTCGAGGACGAGCTACGGCATGGTGGCAACAATTCAAAATCACGCGTGCACACCAAGGAAAAAGAAAACTTGATTCATGGGTTAAACTAAAAAAACTGATGTGATTCTTGTTGGGGAATCACGGGATCTCGCGGAAATTGAATTAAACACTTGGAAAGTTCCAAATCCAGATTAATTGACGATAACAATACGACCCGACACTCACGACTCAAGAACCAAGGATGTATCAAATCCAAGACCCGTTAATATGCGGAATGAAGAACCATAAAGGGGTGAACGCCACAAAGGTTGTCAAATCCTTTGATAAGTTCAAGGGGTTCAATCAAGAACTACGAAGAATAGGGATAAACTCACCTAATTCAAGCAATCTCATTAATCATCAAAGTTGTTTTTCTTACAATAACCAAGAAAAGTTAATATAGTCCAAAAACTCGTCCAACATAACCCTAGCCGCAAAATACCAAAAATAAGACGCGGCGCATTTTTACGGCCGTGAAAATATACCTTACGGCCGTAATTGACCCTCGGGTCCAAAACTGATTTTAACTCTTACGGCCGTGACATTGGTTCTTACGGCCGTAAGACACCTTCTGAATAAAAAACTGTCTAATTCCTTGCGGCCGTGAATTGGTTGTTACGACCGTGCGATAGTAAAGTTACGGCCGTAACTCCAGACCTTACGGCCGTAAATTGTCTTCTGAATTCTTTTCTTCTTGTTCTTTGACCCAAATGCCTTGTAACGGTTTTGGCGCATCTCCCATATTGTCATGCATTGAAATTGGAGTCTTTGACCATGCATTTGAGTATTCATCCACCCAAGCTTGCATAAACCCCTGCATTGCTTGCTTGATCTTCTTAGCCCTCTGCCTCGTTATTGGTCCCACCGGTACATGCAACGGATCCTTGCTCGTTGGGCCACTCAGGTACTCATCAAAAACATATGAGGGTTGCCTTTCTACCCTTTAATTATGTGCGAATTTTGTACCAAGATTTGCAAAATTTGCACTAGGGTGGACGGATAGTGGATGAATATTCTAAGAAGTTCTACCAGTTGCTCACCAGAAACGATCTAGTTGAGACCCAAGTCCAATAAGTGTCGAGGTATATTGGTGGGATACGTTTACTATTTCAAGATGTGTTGAACATGTTCATGTCAGCGACTGTATCTGAGGCTCATCAGCGTGCTTTATTGTTTGAAAAATAGTTGAATCATGCTGGGAGTGTACAAGCCTGACATTGTTCAGGTAACGCAGGCACAGCGCGCACAGGAGCAACCACTGTTGCCCCTCGTCCGATGACTAGAGCTGCAGCTTCTGGCGATCCTCATTCAGGTGCAGGTATTCAGTGTTTCTCTTGTGGCGAGTTTGGTCACCGATAGTCTGCTTTTCCGCATTTGGGTGCAAAGAGGGGATTACTTATGAATGAAGGTACATTTGAGGAATCTGATGGACCACCTATTTTTGATGTTGCTTATAATGAGTGTCATGAAGAGTTTTTGGAGGGGGATGTTTGATGAGTGTATTTTATACACTTCTTGACATGTCTAAATTAGAATAAATTAGTGTCATTTTAGAATATATTCTATTTAATTTGTGTTTATGTGTTTACTTTGCAGAAAATATCCCAAAAGATGAATAATGAAGCAATTAATGGGAAAAATACACAATTGGATGCGAAGGGTAGTTAAATTGAGCTATTGAGAAGTTTGTGACGTCAATCTGGAAACATGTATGGTGCCAAGTGAATAAAACAGAAGTTGGAGGACCCAATTGAAGAAGTTGAAAGCTTAAACGAGCAAATAGAGAAGAATCAAAAGTTTGGGGACTAAATTTTGTTGATTTATTTATTGCATAGGAAACAATTTGGATCAACCTTGTACTTTAGCATAATGGACAACATAGAACTTGTATTTTCTTTACTAGTTATTCATCTTTGACTTCATATTCTTGAGCACATAGCCAGGTCAAATAATTACTTGTGTAGAAATTTGCTTGATATTTTTGGGGAATATGTTTACAAATTGAACATAGAATGGACTAAAAATCCCAAACTTATTTGTTAGATCCCTACCTTAAATTTAGAATCAAACTGAAGCAGTTTGGTGGTGGAAAGGTTAGTGCATATATGAATTAATGGGTTGAGGGTCTGAAGTTCTTGATTTTTGTACTTTTGGTTGAAGAAGTTTGGTCAACAAGTACAAACCAACAATAGCATAAAAATAGAAAAATGCTGAAGGTCTTACTCTACTCTTCAAATGCCATTTTGACTCGAACAAGTAAGCTTTAAGGGTCTTTCAAACAAGGTACCCTAAACTCAACTGAGTTGGGAGCTAACTGATAAGTGCATTTTATGCACTAATTTATATGCTTAAGTTAGAATGTTATATAGTCATTTGAGAATAACTACTACTGATTTATCTGTTATTTGTATATATTTCAGGTTTATTCCAAAATCGAGAAAAGAAATCAACTGGAGCAAATAATGAGCAAAAAGGAAGGAAATTGGACCAAAGTGAGAAAAATAAGAGTACTGGATGTAAAACATGGATAAAGGATGAGCCAAATTTAAAGAAATTCAAAGATAAAGGGAGAATTGAAGAAATCAAGAGAAGACAAGATGAAATTGAATAGTTTTAGAAGTACAAGGACTAAATTGCTCTAATAAGAAGATGGGGGACTTGAGGTGCGGACCAAGTTGCAGAAATTGGAAGATGAAAATTGCTACCTGCCATTACAATTGTGTGGCCACACGGTTTCTAAAGCGTGCGGTCGCACGACCGTAAATTTTGGCGACTAAAAGGCATAGTTTTGAGCTTGCGATCACAACAATTTCTACCGTGCGGTCGCAAGGTAGTCCTGACCAGGCCACTGGTGGGCTTTTTACGCGAATTTAGATAGAGTTCAGCCTTTTCTTGCCTAGGTCTGGTTGATACATATAAAAAAGAACATGTTGCACGAATTTTGAAGGCTCTCTCGACATTATACACTCAACAACATATACAAGCTTGGAGTAAGGAATTCATTGAAGATTCTTAATCAAAATCTTGATTTCTTCATATTCTAGGTGATGGAGTTTCTTTATATGTGTGATTTGATATTGACAATGAATCTAGGCTAAGTTTCTATAGTGTTGGGATCATGATGAAGTCTTAGAATCTTAATTTATGCTTTGGTTTGTTTAATTTTATGACAATTGATATTTTGAGTGATTGATTCTGATTTATTTTCATCTATAATTTTGATCCATGAATTATATGATGTTTGTGGTATTTTTCTTTGTTCGAAAGAGTAGAATTCTGCTAGACTTGAATCAATTTCCATAGGATTCGATAGGGATAGAAATATACCACTATGTCCTATGTGATCTTTTCATGTTCATGATTGTTTAATACTTTTCTTAGTATTTGCATTCAACATAGAAATATAGGTGGGTCGTAATTAGAAAAAGACTTAATTCTTGTTCGAAAGAGAGTTTTAGGCATTATAGGAGCATTGATCTTCAATAATATACCTTGTCATGGATTATTCAAATCATAGTGTGAAATTTTGATACTAAGATGGATTCGAGATCCTAGCACTTCATTCACATATATTTTTTAAACAAATCTTGCATTCTCACTTAGTTTGTTTTAGATCAATAATTTTAGATTTATTTGATAAGTTAGTTTAATCATTTAGGTAATTCTATAAAACACTTTGGTTTTACTTGTTTCAGTTAAAGTTAATAATCTAATAAAATAATTTTACTCAATCTCCGTGGGAACGAAATTCAGACCCAATTCCATTTTATTACTTGTTCAATACGGTACACTTGCGGTGCGTAAATCACACAACAAGTTTTTGGCGCCGTTGCCGGGGATTGTAGTCTAGATCTATTTCTAGGTTATTTTCACTAATTTGAACATTTTATAGCTATATTTAAAATTTTCTTCTTTATTTCAATTCATAAATTATTTTTTTCATTTGTTTCTCTCAAACTTTTGTATGCGAAGTTCGAGACAAAGTGATCTTCTAGAAGTTGATCCGAAAATCGAACCCACATTTCGTCGCAAATTAAGAGAGGCAAAGTTAGTAGAAAAACAACAAAAGCAGCAAGATATGGCAAACAACTTGGAAAATCAAGAATTGCAAGTGCAAGACAAGGGGACTATGCTAGTTGGGGACTTTATGACTCCGCAAATAATTCAAAATCAGTCGAGTATTGTCTACCCTCCATTTGGTCAGCCAAACTTCCAGTTAAAAACAAATGTTATCCATTCATTTCAAATTGGACATCAATTTTATGGAAGAGTTGATGAAAATACGCACACTCATGTATAGAGGTTTTTGGAGCTTTTCCAGCACTTCAAGTATTAAGGGATACCAATTGATGCCATCAGACTTCGTCTTTTTCCACATACTCTGAGAGATAGGGCTTTGGAGTGGCTGGATTCTCGTCCTACAGCTAGCATAACTACATGGAATGATCTGGTTCAGAAGTTCTGTACAAAGTTCTTCCCACTGGTCAAAATTGCAAAGCTCAAGCATGACATATCAATATTTCGACAACAGGATGTAGAGTCATTTGATGAGGCATGGAACAGATTTAAAACATGCTTAGGAAGTGTCCTCATCATGGGATTTCGAGGGGGTGCAAGTACAGTACTTCTATGCAGGTTTGCTTCCTCAATTCAAAAGTCTAGTGGACTCATAATCTAATGGGTCACTTTCTACTAAGACTATTGATGAAACATTATAGTTGTTTTAAAGAATTGCTAATACAAATGCAATGTGGGCTTCGGACCGAGTACTCCAAAGGAAACCTGCGGGATCTTATGAGGTGGATACTTATACCACCTTATCTGCAAAAATAGACTCACTGGTGAGTAAGGTGGAAAGCATAGCAATGACTGGAAATCCAATGAAGAATTCAAGAATACTTTGCGAAGAACGTGGTGCAGACCATAACATTTCAGATTGTCCTATCTTAACTCAGCTATCAGAGCAAGTTGATTTTGTTCAAGGGGGTGGTCGTCCACAGAATAATCCCTATTCAAACACATACAATCCAGGATGGCGAAATCATCCTAACTTTGGATGGAGGGACAATCAAAATATAGGCAGACCACAACAACATATGTACTAGCAAGAAGAGAAGAAATCTTCACTTGAAGATCTACTTGGGAAATTTATCGAGAAAATCGAGCAGTACATGGGTAAAAATGATTAGTTTATGAGAAGGACAGAAACTACACTTCAAAATCAACAGGCAGCTATAAAGAATCTGGAAACACAAGTGAGGTAGATGGCAGTAGCTATTTCAGGAAGACAGGAGGGTGCTCTACCTAGCAACACAGAAATAAATCCTAGGGAGAATGTGAAAGCTATTACTACTAGAAGTGGGATTCAACTACAAGAGATCAACATTAAACAATTAGCTGTTGACCAGGAAAAAGGGGTCGAGCAGGAAGAAGAGCAGATTCGAGCATCAGAAAATACTTCTGAAACAAAGGAAGGATCAAATAAGGTGAAATCATTAACTAAGCCTTATGAGACTCCAATTCCTTTTCCACAAAGGTTGAAGAATCAGAAAATGGACAAACAATTCGAAAAATTTTAGACATCTTCAAAAAGATCCATATCAATATTCCCTTTGCAGATGCACTTGCTCAAATGCCTAGTTACGTAGAATTTATGAAGGACATTCTAACACAAAAAAGAAAGCTGGATGAAAATGAGATAGTGATGCTTTTAGAGGATTGCATGCTAGATTTAAAAATAAACTTCTACCAAAATTAAATGATTCAAGAAGTTTTACTATACCTTGTGATATTGGAAATTTTCACTTTGATAATGCATTATGTGATTTAGGAGCAAGCATTAACTTGATGCCATTCTCTGTTTGCAGGAAATTAGATTTGGGAGAATCAAAACCAACAACAGTAATTTTACAGCTTGCAGATCGATCAATTACTTATCCAAGGGGAATAATTGAAGGCATTCTGGTAAAAGTGGAGAAATTCATCTTTCCAGCTGATTTTGTTGTGCTTGATATAGAGGAAAACAAGAATGTACCATTGATATTGGGGAGACCATTTTTGAGGACTAGGGTGCAATCATTGATGTGGGAAAAGGACAACTTAAATTGAAGTTTGATAATGAGGAAATCACATTTGATGTCTACAAAGGAATGAAGTATCCTACCCCCATCAAGTTCTTGCTATCGAGTCGATGTTGTAAATGGGGCAGTACGGGAAGTATTCAGCTTAGAAAATCCATCGACCCCTTGGAAGTAGTCATTATTTATTCAAGTTCCATCAATTCACTGTCAAAAGAAGAGCTTGAAGAGTGCAAGGAATTTTTGGTTAAACCTCCATACAGATACAAAACACATTTTGAAGATTTGGGGCGAGTTCTACAAAGCCACTGCCATCCATTCAGCAGTCTCCAAAGCTAGAAATTAAGTAGTTTCCACCTCACCTTCTTATGCATACTTGGGAGAGTCTTCTACTTTACCTGTCATGGTGGTTAGTTCTATTACAGAGGTTGAAGAAAATAAAATACTTGGAGTTCTTCGAGATCACAAAAGGGCTATTAGGTGGACCATTGCTGACATAAGAGGTATCAGTCCTGCACTTTGCATGCACAAAATACTAATGTAGGACAATTTCAAACCAACAGTGGACGGACAAAAAAGGTTGAATTCAAATATGAAGGAAGTAGTTAGAGCAGAGGTGATGAAACTTTTGAATGCAGGAATCATCTATCCCATATCAGATAGTGGTTGGGTCAGTCCAGTTCAGGTTGTACCAAAGAAAGGAGGAATCACAATAGTGCAAAATGAAAAGAATGAGCTAATCCCAACAAGAACATTTATTGGATGGAGAGTTTGCATTGACTATCGCAAACTCAATAAAGCAACAAGAAAGGATCACTTCCCCCTTCCTTTTATTGATCAGGTGTTGGAGAGATTGGCAGGACATTCACATTACTGTTTTTTGGATGGATACTGAAGGTATAATCAGATTGCTATCGCACCTGAAGATCAGGAGAAGACAACATTAACCTTCCCCTATGGTACTTTTGCCTATTGCTGGATGCCATTTGGTCTATGTAATGATCCAGCCACGTTTCAGCGTTGTGATGATGGCTATCTTTTCATATATGGTAGAAAAATTCATTGAAGTGTTCATGGATGACTTTTCAGATTTTGGGTCTTCATTTGATGAGTTCTTGGAACACTTGAAACTGGTTCTACAAAGATGTGAAGAAACGAATTTGGTGCTCAACTGGGAGAAATGCCACTTTATGGTGAAGGAAGGAATTGTTCTGGGGTATAAGTTTTCAGAAAAGGGCATTGAGGTAGATAAGGCAAAAATTCAAGTAATTGAGAAGCTACCACCACCAATTTCAGTGAAAGGTGTTCGAAGTTTCTTGGTCATGCAAGATTCTACAGGCGCTTCATTAAAGACTTCTCAAAAATCACAAAGTCGTTGTGTGACTTGTTGATGAAAGAGGTGCCATTTATTTTCTCTGAAGAATGTTTGGTAGATTTCAATACTTTGAAGAAAATATTGATATCTGCGCCGGTGATCATTGCACTTGATTGGGAGCTACCATTTGAATTGATGTATGATGCAAGTGATTATGCAATGGGAGCAGTTTTGGGGTAGCGAAGAGGTAAAACATTCCACGTGATCTACTATGCTAGCTGGACTTTCAATGATGCACATGTTAATTATGCCACTTTTGAGAAGGACCTACTTGCTGTTGTATATGCTTTTGATAAATTTCGTTCATATGTGGTGGGGTCAAAAGTAATACTTTACACAGACCATGCTAGACTAAAACACTTGTTAAAAAGGATGCAAAACCCAGGTTGATCAGATGGATCCTACTATTGCAAGAGTTTGATTTGGAGATCAAGGATAAAAAAGGGTGTAAGAATGTTGTAGCAGATCATCTGTCTCGCCTTGATCAGGAAAAGGAGCCAGTTCTAGCAAATATCAGTGAAGTATTCTCAAATGAGCAGTTGTTTTGGTATAGAGGAGGCCCCGTGGTATGCAGACATTGTGAACTACTTGGTAAAATCTATCATTCCACTTGGAATTTCAAGTCATCAAAAGAAGAAATTATGTTCTGACTTGAAATATTATTTTTGGGAGGATCCTATTCTCTATAAAAGGTGTTCGATTAGATTATTAGGAGGTGTGTGCCAGAAGATGATGCAATCAAAATATTGGAGCAATGCCATGCTTTTGCGTATGGTGGTCACTTTGGAGCTTCTAAAAGGGATTCAAAAGTTCTACAGTCAGGATTCTATTGGCCTACCATATTCAAAGATGCATATTTACTGGTGAAAAATTGTGATAGGTATCAAAGGACCGGGAACATATCCAGGAGAAATGTAATGCCTCTTAACAGTGTTCTAGAAGTGGAAGTTTTTGATGTTTGGGGAATATATTTCATGGGTCCATTCATCCCTTCTTAATCAAATCAGTACATTCTTGTAGTAGTTGACTATGCATCTAAGTGGGTTGAAGCAGTTACGTCACCTACAAATGATGGTCCCGTGGTAATGGATTTTCTGAAAAAAATTATTTTTACAAGGTATAGCACTCCATGGGCTATAATCAGTTATGGGGGTAAACATTTTTGTAACAAGCAGTTTGAATAACTACTTGTAAAATATGGAGTAAAACACAAGGTTACCACTCCTTATCACCCTCAAACCAGTGGACAGGTGGAAATCTCTAACATGGAGCTCAAAAGGATCCTTGAGGTGACCGTGAATTCAACAAGAAAGGATTGGTTCAAGAAGCTTGATGATGCATTGTGGGCTTATAGAACAACATTCAAAACACTCATTGGAATGTCTCCATATCGCCTTATATTTGGGAAGGCATGCCATCTACCTGTTGAGCACAAGGATTTTTGGGCTGTGAAGAAGTTGAATTTTGATTTGCAAGCAGCAGGAGAAAAGAGGTTGTTGCAACTTAATAAGATTGATGAATTCAGGTTGGAAGCATATGAAAGTTCAAAATTGTACACGGAGTGCACCAAAAAATGGCATGACAAGCATATTCAAAGAAAGGAATTTGATGTTGGTCAATAGGTTTTATCGTGTAATTCGCGCCTCAAATTATTTTCGGGCAAATTGAGATCAAGGTGGTCGGGTCCTTACTTGGTAACCAATGTTTATCCATTTGGAGCAGTCGAAATCACTAACGGGGAAAATAGCACATTTAAAGTGAATGGACAACGCTTGAAACCTTATTGGGGTGGTGAATTCTCTAAAGAAAAAACCACCACTACTCTTACATCATTGGATTAAATCCCAGGAAAGTTGAGCTTAAGACTATAAATGAAGTGCTTTCTGGGAGGCAACCCATATTTCTTCCTTTTTATTTACTTTACTTTCTTTTGTTGCTTTATCTTCAAATTTTACGATGCATGATTTCTTATTTTTACATATTGAAAATATTATGTTTGGCATTTAAGAATTAAGACTTCATATTTTCGCACTTTGCATATTTAGGTGGTTAGGAAGATCCTTGGTCATTGAACATTCATATTTATCATTCACACACCTAAAACATGGTATTTGTTCTCATAATTCATATTCATGCATAATAAAACATGTTGGAATCGAGCTGGAATCAAAACAAAAACTGAAATTTTTTTATGGTAAACCACACGACCGCACGGATTTTCTATCGCGCGGCCACACGCGGTTAAACTGGGCTTTGAACTAGTTTTAAATTATCGGCACTGGTTCAATTCAAACACTCACCCGTCGTCTCTCTCTCTCTCTCTCTCAAACTCACCCAGACCCGAATCTTGCTTTGAAGAATCTCCATCTTTACACCACATTGGGTATAATATAACATCATCTACACACTCCAATCTCAGATTCAAGGTATGTTTTGGCACAATTTTCTAATATGATTAAAAGTTTCAAGTTTTGCCCTAATTTTTATAAATCCAATTCTAAGCTAGATGGAGGTTGGGATTAGGTAGATTTTTTGGATATGAGTTTGCCCTTAAGTTTTTGGATTGACCCATGGCTAGAGTTCTACGATTGACATGGTAGATTCCTCATGCTTTCAAAGTGCTCGATGAAATGCCTAAGTGAAGTTTATACTCAAATTTAAGGAATCCACCTGAGCACTTATGTTCATTACATTCCCTTCATTGCATACATACAATAAGCTAATGATTTGATTCCTCACAATGCACAAAAGCCTAGGAATCAGATTTGCCCCATTGCACCTTCAAAGCACCACTGCAGCTTCGCAGCAGCCTCACTGCACACTTTTGTCCCTCTGATTCTTGACCCAAACGACCTCCATTTGAATTGAAATTTTAGTATGTTGTAAGTGAGTGTACTTTCGTATGCTCGGAGATCTCCTGAGAAAATCTTGATTTTTCAAGGTGATATCCGAGGACAAAAAGCACCACTCACCCACATTTTCTTCATTCCAGTTTGTGCATTTTTATTAAGTTTGGGTGTGTTCTCATTATTTTTATACTTCACACTTACTCTATTGAATCTAATACTACCTAATCATCTTTTGTAGGTACAATGCCACCTCGAAAAGCTTCAATTCCATAGCCAAGGGCAAGGGAAAAGCGAGGCCTTCCAAAAGGCCAAGGAGACACCTGTCTAGCTCTAACTCCGACTCTGAGGAGTTAGACACAAGCTCAATTCATAGATTCATGGGGCCTGAGGAGCAAAAACTGTTTAATGATACTCCTAAGATAAAAAGGATTTTGGGGGAACGGGAAGTAATACTGACAGACTTCCCACATTCTAAGCTGGTACACCTCATAGAGAATTCATGATGGCAGAAGTTGGCAACCACTCCACATCGGTCATACCCACTCCTTGTGAAGGAATTCTTTGCCAATTTTAATGCTACAATTGAGGAGCCAGATACGGTGCATCAATACAAGACTTGGGTTAGAGGTAAGTGGATTAGTTTCTCCCCCGAGGTCATTGAGCGCAAACTAGGGCTAACTAGGGAGGGGATCGAGCCAGTGCAGGATGATATTGATTTGGACTTTATCACCCAGTTCCTCTATGGTAGAGCAGACGCAGTGCTAGATAGGACGGGGCAATTTGTACACAGAGAGCTCATCGACACCTTAAAGATCTTACATAACTTTATGTGCCATAACATCGACCCCACTGCGCACCACACTACATTTAATGTGGATAGGGCCCGACTGATACCCCACTTGGTACGGGGGCGCAAGATGGACTTGGGGCGACACATATTTGATTTTATCATTACTCTTGCGTCCCAGGTGGACACCAGTGGGGTATTCTGTTCCCAGGTCTCAGAAGTGCCATTTGTCTGGCCGAGGGAGTGGAGTTACTCCCTCATGAGGAGCCCGATCCATTAGAGGCCACCATTAGCCGGACGACTATGGAGAATGTACGAGCACCTTAGGAACCTCTAGTTCCAGAAGATATGTCGGGGCCAGTTATGGGAGATGCAGCACAACGAGTCTTGCTTGCACCTTTGGCAGAAGACAAGCTCTTGCGACAGATCATGACTGAGCTTACAGTGATGGATTAGAGACAGATTACTAGGCACACAACTATCATGGGGATACTAACTCGCCAGGATGGGAGGATGGAGATATTGGAGACTTAGAAGCAGGGTTTGGTCCGAGAGGATATTCTTACTGAGCAGAGGTTGGCCCGATGCACCAGGGAGGAGGTCTGTCGACAGCAGACGCGCATCATGATTCTCCTGACATCCATGGAGCACAGACTCGAGGCCTTTGAGCACAGACAGGAACACGATCTACATGACCCATCAAATCCATCTACAGGACCCTCACGTCAGTAGTAGCCTACATACCCCAGGGAAGTGTTTGATTTTTTTTTTTTTTGCCTTGTATTTTCTTAGCTTTATGCTTACATTGAGGGAAATGTCCTATTTTATTTGGGGGTGGTGTATTCGGCTTACCTCATAATGTTAGTGTTGGTATGTATAACTGCTCTACTATCGGTTGAAATTCTATTTTGCTGAATTTATTGGAATTTCTTAGATTTTCTCTCGATTTAGGATTTTTATTACAGAGTTTATTTCATTAAAAATAAATAAATGTTTCTATTGATTTGTTTGCTGCCTGTGATGCAGTTCGGTTTATTTATATATTTTAGTTGAAACTTTGGACAACATGAAAACCTAAATTTTTCAAATTTACTTATTTCTTGCTAGACTTTATTAAACTTGAGCACTTAGCCGAAGTCAAATAATTACTTGTGTAGGGAAATGCTTAATACATGTGGGGGTAAACTTGTGCACTTTGATTCAAATTTACTTATTTCATGCTAGACTTTATTAAACCTGAGCACTTAGCCGAAGTCAAATAATTACTTATGTAGGAAAATGCTTAATTCACTTGGGGTAAATTTGTGCACTTTGAACATAGAATTGACTGAAAAATCTCAAACCTTAAGAAATTAGATCCCGACCTGAAATGTAGAACCAAACTGCTCAAGAATCAGTTTGAGGGTAGAAATATTAGTATGAGCAGGCATTGATATTGAGGGTCCGAAGTTTTTAATTTTGCATCTTTAGTATAAGGGGTTTTGATCAACGTGTATAAACCTATAACCAGCATAAAAACAGAAAAATATTGAAGGTCTTATTCTACCCTTCAAATGCCTTTTTGACTCGAGTAATTAAGTCTGATGGATTCTCTGAACCGGTACCCTAAAGTCGTTTGGCTTGGGAGCTGTCGACCTAAAGCTCGCTAAATGGGTCAACTAGAAAGCAAATACGAAAAGTGGACTTACACATATGACGCTAAAACATCTTTAACTTTTCTGTTTAAGCCTTTATGACTTGGGTAATGAAGTCTAAGGGGTCCTCTGAACCTAGTACCCTAAACTCAACTGAGTTGGGAGCTATCGACATAAAGCTCACTATAGGGGTCATATAGAAAGTAAGTATGAAAAGTTCTGCACAAAGATGGTAAAAGACAAGGACATTAAAAGAAAAAGTCATCCAAATAAAAGAAAAATGAAATGAATATGGTATAAGCTTTGTTGATTGAAATTCCCAACACTTTGTTAATTATTCTTGATCTGTCGTGCCTACTTGTCTAATCCTAACTGCCTTGTATAGAAAATGTAATTTATACATGTTTAGAAACCACATTAATAGGAAAGACCTCGGGATATGAGAGAAAAGCAGTAAGGTTGTGATCATCCATGAGAGTGTAAGGAAAATCAAAAGAAAATCATTGTTTGACCACATGAGATTTGGGTTTATCTATGTACGATTAGTCACACAATATTAAATATAACTTTACATGAGTTTACAGTTGATTTCTGGCTATTCACACACACACATGAAAATTTGAGCATGGAATAAGTAACAAATATTTTAATGTGTTGTCTGATTTTCCTTCTGAAATGTATATTTTGAGCTAAACCTGCGACATAAAAGTGAGCAATTCAACTGATGAGTCAGTGTTATTTTTCTTAGAGTCATGTTTCAGTTTTATTTGTTCGAGGACGAACTATTATTCTAGTTTGGGGGTGTTTGATAAGTGCATTTTATGCACTTACTTATATGCTTAAATTAGGATGTTATATAGTCATTTGAGAATAACTACTACTGATTTATTTGTTATTTGTATATATTTCAGGTTTATTCCAAAATCGAGAAAAGAAAGCAATTGGACCAAATAATGAGCAAAAACGAAGGAAATTGGATCAAAGTGAGCAAAATAAGAGTACTGGATGCAAAATATGGATAAAGGATGAGCCAAATTTAAAGAAATTCAAAGATCAAGGGAGAATTGAAGAAATCAACTGAAGACAAGATGAAATTGAAGAGTTTTAAAAGTACAGGACTGAATTGCTCTAATCAGAAGATGGAGGACTTGAGGTGCAATAAAAATATGAGGACCAAGTTGCAGAAATTGGAAGATAAAAATTGCTACTTGCCGTTAAAACCTTGCGGCCACACGGTTGGTAAAGCGTGCGGTCGCATGACCGTAAATTTTGATGACTGAAAGGCATAGTTTTGAGCTTGCGATCGCAACAATTTCTATCGTGCGGTTATAGCTAGTCCCGACTGGGCCAATGGTGAGCTTTTTACGCAAATTCTGATATAGTTAAGCCTTTTCTCGCCTAGGTCTGGTTGTTACATATAAAAAGAACATGTTGCACGACTTTTGAAGGCTTTCTCGACATTATACACTCAACAACATATACAAGCTTGTAGCAATGAATTCATTGAAGATTCTTCATCAAAATCTTGATTTCTTCATATTCTAGATGATGAGTTTCTTTATGTGTGATTTGATATTGACAATGTATCTAGACTAAGTTTCTATAGTGATGAGATCATGATGAAGTCTTAGAATTTTATTTTATGCTTTGGTTTGTTTAATTTTATGACAATTGGTATTTTAAGCGATTGATTTGGATTTATTTTCATTTATAATTTTGATGCATGAATTATATGATGTTTTCGATATTTTTCTATGTTCGAAAGAGTAGAATTTTGCTACACTTGAATCAATTGCCATAGGGTTCGATAGAGATAGAAATATATCACTATGCCCTATTTGATCTTTTCATGTTCATATTGTTTAATGATTTTCTAAATATTTGATTCATCATAGAAACATAGGTGGATCGTAATTAGAAAAAAGGCTTAGTTCTTGTTCGAAAGAGAGTTTTAAGCATTACAAGAACATTGATCGTCAATAATATACCTTTCCATGGATTATTCAAACCATAGTGTGAAATATTGATACTAAGATGGATTCTAGATCCTAACACTTCATTCACATATATTTGTTAAACAAATCTTGCATTCTCATTTAGTTTGTTTTAGTTCAATAATTTTAGATTTATTTGATAATTTAGTTTAATCATTTAGGTAATTCTATAAAACACCTTGCTTTTACTTGTTTCGGTTAAAATTAATATTCTAAGAAAATAAGTCTACTCAATCTCTGTGGGAACGACATTTGGACCCAATTTCATTTTATTACTTGTTCGATATCGTACAGTTGCGGTACGTAAATCACGCAACACTATCAGCCCAACGCTCAATTAGAAAGCAAGTACGGAGGGTGGACTTACACATAAGACGCTAAAACATCTTTAAATTTTCTGTTTAAGCCTTTATGACTCGGACAATTAAGTCTGAGGGATTCTTTGAATCTGGTGTCCTAAAGTCTTTTGGCTTGGGTGCCATTGACTTAAAGCTCCCTACAGGGTCGAAAGTAAGTATGAAAATTTCTGTACAAAGATGGTAAAAGACATGGATATAAAAAGAAAAATTCGTCCATTGAGAAAGAAAACAAAAAGAATAATGTTTGGTATAAGCTTGTTGATTGGAATTTTGGAAATTGGAGGTGTGAGAGTTGAGAACTACTTATCATCGATTTGTTGTTCATCCATGTATCTAATTCTAACTGTCTTGTGTGGAAAAATACATTATATAAATCTTTAGAAACCACATGAGATGAAACCTTGAGACTGAGAGAAAAGCAATCAGTTGTGATCTTCCATGAGCGATGTAAGACAAATCATTGGGACTCATAAGATGACTTCATGGGATTTGAGTTTGCTTTTCCATAATAAGCCATACAATGTTAAGTACATTTGTGCATAAGTATGCGTTTGACTTTGATTATTCACATACACACTTGAATGTCTAACATGTTATAACTAGAATATTTTATTGCGTTGTTCAAATTTTTATGCTAAAATGCGAAGTTGATCTGGGTTGTTGAGGCATGGAAGAAATTTACAAAATCAAAAACATTTGTTCATTGCATTTCTTATGTTTTATATTTTAGTTGTAGTTTGTTCGAAGACGAACAATAATTCTAGTTTAGGATATTTGATAAGTGTATTTTATACATTTATTTATGCACTACAATTAGGATGTTATATTGTCATTTTCGAATATATACTACTTAATGTGTTATTATTTGTTATTATTTTAGATATTATCCCAAAGTCAAGTAAATGAAGCAATTAATGCAAATAGAGGGCAATTGGATGACAAATAGAGCTAAATTGTACAATTTGGAAGTTGATAATGTCAATCATGGTTCAAATTGAAGCTTAATTAGAGGAATTCTGAATTTTAAGGCTTAATTTCACAATCGAAGAGACTCGATGACCAATTTAATTTATTTGAAAGAATTGAAGCCTTAAAGGGTACATAATAATAAATTAAATGGGCTAAGTGGGCTTTTAATTGGATTGAAAATTGAGCTCCTATTGGACAAGGAATGGACGTTGGCATCTTCATTAGGTGGGCTTTTAAACTAATTGAAGGATCATGATTGGAATGGGATTGGACTCCTGGTTGCACGAGGACTAAACGGAAGCAGTGAAGACAACGACTGGGAGAGAGAAAAAGGGGCGGCTGACATCTATAAAAAGGGCAGAAAATTCAACAGAGAGGAGACCTTACCGAGGGGAATTAAGCACAAAGAGGCGCAGACACGGAATGAAAAGAACACAAACTGAGAAATAAAAAGAGGACACAACATGAGTCTTGAAGATTGCAAGGGTGATAAATTCTTGGTGCAAGATTTTATCACTTTTGTCAATTTTTATGAACTTAATTATGTTTTCCTATTTTTATTGTGTTTAGTATTATTCCATCGTGACGTGTAACTAATTTAATAGTTGGGATGCACGATATAGCATAATTTTATTATTTTAATTCATAATTCCATAGTTTTAATGATTTGATGTGTGTATTGATTTATTATTGTTTTTAGTGCTTAAGTTACTTGATCACCAATTCATGATTTAATGAGTTATTTTCATAATCTGAAAGGTGAGTTCATAACTTAGATCAAGGTAATAAATTTGGTAATGGGACAAGAGATAGAGATATAATCTTGTTATTATTGCGGTAGTGTGTGAATTCTTATGTGTTATGCATCTAGGTAAGAAATATTCGGACCCTATGTAGAGATACATGATTGACTTATTTAGGTAGAATTGATTTAAATTCGAGAGAGGAATTTCAATATACATTAGTGAATTCGACCGAATACATATTTAGGAAATAAAATATGGAATTGGAGTTAATTTAATTGGTTAGGTGAAATCGGGATTTCCAACTACTTTATAATCATCTTTAAAAAAAAAATTCATAATTTAATTCTTTAATTTATTTTTATAGTTTTAGTTTCAAAACACCAAACAAAATTCGTATGTTCAAATAGGGGTAAGAATTAAAATATTTTGACACTTAATAGCAGTCCTCGTGGGATGGATAATCCGGACTCCTAGGTCCACTTTATTACTTCACACGACCTGTACACTTGCGGGGATATTTCGCATCGCGAAATATTAGTGAACAATGTTGACCCTGCTTTGGTCTTACGGCGCACCTATCTTGCACCGCGAGATGACACTGTCACTTTGCAACGTCACTCCATTTTTTGCTTTTGCATGTACTGTCGCTGGCAAGGTATGTCGTTTCATTATTGATTCGGGGTCCTATGAAAATGTAAGGTCAGAGGAGACTGTTAAGAAATTAGATCTTCATCCTAAACCATATCAGCTTGCTTGGTTACAAAAGGGATACGCTATTACTGTTACTCGTCCTGCTCTTTTACATATCTCTATTGGTGGCAAATATACTGATGATGTTTGGTGTGATGTTGTGCCAATGGATGCATGTCACATTCTGTTAGGTTGGCCATGGCAGTTTGACCCCTCTGCTATTCATGATGGACGCAAGAACACTTATAGTTTCTTATTTCATGGGGCAAAGATTTTCCTTCTTCCATCCAGTTCCCAACCTCCTCACCCGCCCAGTGGCGGATTGGTTGCACTTTCACCCTCCCCAAGTCAGATCCTCTTTCTTTCGAAGTGACCTTTTGTGTGTGAGATGTTGTCGGTTTTTGTACTGGTGGGATGTGATTTGTTAGCTGGTGCACCTATTCGTTATCAGGTAGTCCCGTTGTTAAATGAGTTTGTTGTTGTATTTCCTTCTGAACTTCCTGTGGGGTTACCGCCTCTTCGTGACATCTAGCATTAGATTGACCTCGTTCCAGGGGCTGCCTTCCTTAATCGACCTCATTATCGCATGAGTCCCAGTGAGCATCAGGAATTGTGACATCAGGTTGAGGAACTACTTTAGCAGGGATACCTTCGTGAGAGTCTTAGACCATGTGCTGTACCGGCTCTCCTTGTTCCCAAAAAGGATGATCTTTGGCGGATGTGTGTGGATAGCCTGCAATTAATAAAATTACTGTCCGTTATCGCTTTCCTATCCTGCGCTTGGATGACTTATTGGATCAGTTAAGTGGTGACGTGGTTTTCAGTAAGGTTGATCTGAAGAGTGGTTATCATCAAATACGGATTCAACCTAGGGATGAGTGGAAAATCGCGTTCAAAAAGCGTGAGGGTTATTTGAATGGTTGGTCATGCCTTTTAGGCTTTCGAACGCTGCTAGTACCTTTATGTGGGTCATGAACTAGGCGCTCTGTCCTTTGATTAGTTCTTTTGTTGTCATCTACTTCGACGATATCTTGATTCACAGTAAATCTACGGATGAACATCTCCAGCATTTGCGCTCTGTTTTGTTAATACTCCAGGCCGAATCTTTCTATGCGGCGCCACAGAAATGTGCTTTTCTTATTGACCGAATTCTTTTCTTGGGGTTTGAGATTTCATCATTTGGTATTGGCGTGGACACCGCGAAGGTTGCGGTCGTATGTGACTGGTCAACGCCTCGCACTATGACCGAGGCTCGCAATTTTCATGGTTTGACCTCCTTTTTTCGTCGTTTTATCCCTCATTTCAGCTCCATTATGGCTCCTATAACTGATTTTTTGAAAGGTACTTCTTTCACTTGGACTCATGCAGCTGATGAGGCATTTCAGTGTATCAAGCACAAGTTGACATCTGTTCCTCTACTTGTGTTATTGGATTTTTCTCTTCCTTTTGAGCTTCACTGCGATGCGTCTAAGGTTGGGATTGGAGGTGTTTTGAGCCAGAATGGACGCCCTCTTGCTTACTTTAGTGAGAAATTGAATGGATCTCGTAGCCATTATAGCACATATGATGTTGAGTTCTATATCGTTGTTCAGGCGGTCCGGCATGGCGCCATTATCTATTTCAGAAGGAGTTTATTTTGTTTACTGATCATGAAGCATTAAAGTATTTGGAAACTCAGGATTCAATTTCTGCCAGATATGCTTTTTGGACAGCTTACCTCTAGCAGTTTACCTTCGTCATTCAACATAAATTTGGTGCTAGTAATATCGTGGCTAATGCGCTGAGTCAGCGACATGCTATGTTGGTGGATTTGTGTGTTTCTGTGCCAGGTTTTGACACTTTTCAGGAACTTAATGATTTTGACCCATTCTTCTCCAAAGTGCTTGTGTGCCTACAATCTGTCTGAGCTTGATTTTGTGCAGTCAGATGGGTTCTTATTTCAGGGTGTCCAGCTGTGTATCCCAGATTGTAGTCTTCTGGTAAAGATTATCAGTGAATTACATGGTGGAGGTCATTTCGGTTATGATCAGACAATTGAGTTAGTGTAACGCTCTTTCTTCTAGTCGAGTATCCATCGGGACGTTGGACGTTATGTAGCGCATTGTCGTGTGTGCCACTTGTCTAACGGGACAACGACGAACGCCGATCCGTACCATCCATTACCAATTCCCGGACTCAGAGTGGGAGTGACTCCATCTTTGTGGTTGTGATCGTTTCTCCAAGATGGCTCACTTTATTTCGTGCAAGAAAACTGTGGACACAGTTAATGTTTCCCAATTATTCTTCTGCGAGGTATTTCATTTACATGGTCTTCCTTCATTTATTGTCTTCGATCATGATACTCGTTTCTTGAGTCATTTTTGGCGTAGCCTTTGGTGCATGGTTAATACTTCTCTGAACTTTAGCAGTGCCTATCATCTTCAAACGAACGGCAGACCGAAGTTGTTAATCGGTCCTTGGGCAATTTGTTACGTTGATTGGTGGGGGAAAATGTGCATACTTTGTATATGCAGTTGAGCCAAGCTGAGTTTGCTCACAATTCTCCTGTTAACTGGAGCACTGGTTTTTGTCCTTTTCATATTGTGTACTCAGTTGTGCCTCGTGGTCCTGTGGACTTTCTTACCCTGCCATCACGCACCCGTCTTCATGGGTGTAAAGGTCATTTTGTTGACTCTCTACGGCAGGTTCATCAGTTAACTCACTAGAATTTATCAAACGCATCTCAGTGTTACAAAGCAGCCTCTGATCTTCATCGTCGACACTTGGAGTTTGATGTTGGGGATTTCGTATGGGCAGTCCTCACTAAAGACAGGTACCCAACTCATGAATATAACAAGCTATATTCTCGCAAAATCGGTCCGTTGGAAATTGTGGAGAAGATCAACCCAAATGCTTACTGTCTGAAGCTTCCCAGTCACATTCCCACCTCGGACATCTTCAATGTTAAACACTTGGTTCTTTATGTTGGTGACAGTTCTTTTGATGATGACCCCCTTCATATTCAAGGGCGAATTTTCTCGAACCTCGAGAGGTTGATGGAGTTGAGAGTCGAGCATTGACTTATTTGGACGATTTGGATCGTTTGATTTCAAAGTTTTCAAAGAAATGGACATAGAATTCGCATATGGGCTCAGATTTTGGCCCATTATATGTTTTCGGAATGGTCTCGACGAGCCGGATTGGACTTGTCGCTACTAATTATGGATTTTGGGCTTTTGAAATCATGTAGACAGCTATAAACGAGATTCTTTGAGTTACTATGTCCATTTTCGTCTTTTTATTATTTCTCGCTTTTTGGGTTAGGATTTACTATTTATTCTTTTTTGTTTTACATTATGAGGCAGTTGTTTTGACTTTGAACTTCGTTATTATTGGAGTTTTCTCCAATTTTATACAATTCATTTCGGTATTCTTTTGAATCAACGATCTTGAGTTATTGTTTCATTCATACACGTCCCGCCAGCTTCACATACTAGGAAGCACAATTATAGACGCATCATACTTCATTGAAAACCCAAGCAAAATCAAATATCATTTTCAGTAATGTTTGCACTTTCTATAGAACCGCTAAAAAAATGGTTTATTCTGAATCCATTTGCCTCATCTACAATAAAAATCATAATATAATGTTATTATCACAACTTGACTGATAGACGGCAATTTCAGCCTCAAATAAATATAAAATTTAAGAATTGTCAAAACTAAAATTTCCTCATTGAAGCAGTAAGAGTCTGTGATCCATTCCGAGTATGCTCCCTTGTATCCCTGCCCTTCGAATCCAACAATCTGCATGTGATTGCAAAAACAAGGTTTTGGAGAATATCAAGATTCTGGATATGAATATTTTGGCGATGGATTGGAGGATTTCTTGGTGACTAATTGTAGATCTCTTTGAATTTGGAAGAAGTTTGGGGGATAATGATGATTTTGGTTGGTGATCCATTTGGGGTGTGTGTGGATATGACCCGAATTTGGATAATTTGACAGGAATTATAGGGATTATTTGGAGTGTAGAAAAATAGACTTGTTATTTTAGATGGATTATTTGTTAGTTTCTAAATTTCTTTAATACTTTTCAACCATACATTTTACCTAGAAAACATTAAAAACATATTTTTAAACAAATTTTTTTTAACAAACAGAGGTATTTAGTACAATATTGTAGTAAAAATAGTAATAAAAACATGGAAACGTATTATTTACAATTTTTTCAAAATTGCTGTAGCCTACCTAATTTCCCCTATTCCAAACGACGATCGATCAGAGAAGGGAAACGCACAAATAAATTATAATAAAGTTGCATTCCTATTCCATTCTTACGAAATAATAACAATAATGAGGTTTTACACAAAAGAACCTGGCTAAAAAATGTCAAAAATTTCTACATATTATGATCTAAACCTCAGATTTTCTACAGGCTATTAAAAACACGTCTGAGCCGTAATTTTCCAGCTCTCCTCGCAAACCATACGCAGCAGCTGTACCATCATAATATATATCTATCACTTATCACCACTTGCTTTTAACTCCTCGCAGTTGCAGCCCTTCACCAGCCAAGTCAGTTAATTCGATTAAAACATTCCGATCCACTCTCTTCCTCCAAAGGCATCATATTTAAATCCGGTAGAACGAACCCTCCTTTGAATGTCATCTCTTCCTTTTCTAATTTGCAGGAATGAGATGAAGCCAGTTCAAATCTTGGACTTGGTCTATGCTCACTTGCTATTGCCTCCATCTCATTGTTGTATTGTTTAGCCTCTTCAAAAGAGGCATCCAAAACACACACTGACTGTAGATTTAGATCCAACTGCAAAATGCCAAATTTCTAATATTACCCACCATCTTACAACAGCAATAATGAGAGAATAATGTGATCATTGAAGGTACGATCGAGTTTTATATGAAGCCATACTCACGAGATAGAATAAGCTAAAAGATTTACCTTCATTCTCTTTGCGTCGTGCCTCCAGGTGCTCTGCTCAAGGAAAGTCATGCATGTTGTTGATGCTAATTCCTGTTTGATCAATGATATGGTGTCTTAGTCAAATGAGAACAACATGAAGTACAAAAAATATAATATTTTTCAGTTAAATAGACCTACCTTCCTCAACTGAAGTGTCTCCTTCAAAAGTAAGCTATCTTCCTCTTTGAGCTCAGAAAATGCCTGCAAATGAAATCATTCATTAACAAACAGAAGACAATTTCTACATATAAAATACAGAAAGCACGAAAACTAGCCACTAATTTCTAAGACGAGTGAGTACTCATGCACATATAGTCAGTAACCGAGCAATAATTCAATGATCAACTGATGACTGTTTAAAAAAATTTAAGCCGTGATCTACGAAACTTATTCAAATCCTCCATTTGGTAAACTTATTTATAATAACACATTTTCCTAAACGACATTTTAACCACGCACATTTCTCCCAAACCATTTTTCAACAACATATGTTACCTAAAAATCATTACATTCTTCATTTATTAAAAAATATTAATAATTAAAAAAAATAAAAAATTTACCAAATTGGAGCATAAATGCATAATCAATCAAAAGGATTGAGACATGAACTGGAAGCCTCATGGAAGGGGGCTCCACATGGAGTCATGGCTTGACATAAAAGGGGACAAATCACTAGTCATCCTCTCACATCCATTTCAACTCCATATTCATTTCTGAAATTTGACTCAAGGAGAATAATCTACTGAGTTCTCCCCCACAAATTTCAGCCTGCAAATCCATGAGATTCTATACAATCCTCATGGTAAAAAAAATAAAATAAAATAAATAAATAAATAAAAATTATAATACTACAACTGCAGCCGTAGTAGTATAAAATTAATAGTTGTAACTCAAACAGAGAACAAAATTAGAAGGATAATATACGAGATCTAAATAAAAAGTGAAAAGAATCCAAAAAAGTGGCAGCATGAATAAAAAAGCCAAACATGCTAGAAAGGACAGAAGGCAGAACAAAGTAGTCCACATGTTCTAGCCAACAATGAAGAAAATAGGACCAAATTAATTTAGACGGGATGATTCCCAAAACAATTCATTCACCCGTACGAACCCACAAAACACAAATAAGTAAACCCACCATAATAAGCATAAAAACAATGAAATGAAAGAAGAACCCACTTCATCAAACCCAGAACCCTCCCGGGCCCAACAGACCAGCCATCAAAGTCCGGGATCAAATTTGACTATTCAGAAGGGGCATTTTAGTCATTCACTAATCACCAGAAACAACTAGCATGATATAATACACACGTAACTTGCGAAAAAAGAGCTAGTGGATCTGGCGTTTGAAAATAAGAAAGGTACACTGGAGCGATAAATATTGGAAGCTAACAGTTACAGAGAAGAAAGAGGGGACAAGAAATTTATTTTTTCTTTTTAATATATTTCTTCATACAACAATTGCAAAAAAATAAAGGCAAATTACAAGTCATCTTTTCATCATGGCGGAAAAGCGAGGAGAAGATGAAGCGCAAAATTCTGAACATGTGATTTAACGGTTAAAAATCACAAAGAGAGAGTAAATAGACCGAAAAAAATCGAGAAACTTGAGTGAGTTCGAAACTGTAAATTGATAAAGTCAGCAAAATCACGGTAAATTTATTTTCAATTCGATCAAGGAGGAGGTGAATTTGGTAAAATATGGTCCAAACTTCAATAGAAATTCTATCGACCTAGAAAAAATACGAAGATTTTATAGATCGGACGGAGAAAAATCTGACGTGACCATCGAAAAAACCCAGAAGAGATGAAAAACGAGCAAAATCTCTTTAAATTTTCATCGTAGGTTAAGAAACGGATAGAGGCAATGAAAAAGACGTAATTAACGTCATCGGAAAGAGGTGTAAAGGTTAACTGAAAGAGTAAACGGAACAGGTAGAGATCTAAGCCGACAACAGATTTGCGACATCGTCACGAAAATGAGACAACAAACCTTGGATCTGACAGAAGAGGATGGATCGGAAGGGAGCCGACTCGACTCGTCATAGCCGCCGTCGCTGGGGGAGGTAGCGCCGCCACTCCACGAAGCCAGAGGAGTGGTAGGGCTAAATCTCGTGCTCGTAGTGGTGACTGATTCCTTCCTCACCGTCACCGGCTTGGACCGCGTTTGTCGGAGCCCCCACTTTTGCGGTGGCAAAGAAGGCTTCAAGGGCTCATATGAAGGTGACTTCCTGAGATGAAACAGTAGGTCCACCACCACCGTGTCGTCTGTCAATGCCGCCCTTATCCAATCGTCCTTCATCACCGCCACCGGGTCTTGCTCTTATTAATTTATTGTTATTCAGCTATTACCTGATTGAATAAAGATTGTAGTTGAATTTTGAGATTTTTAGGAGATTGTAGAGAGAGAAAGGAGAAGTGGTGTAGAAGAGGTAGAAGGGAGGGATGGTGGATTATGCAGAGGAGAGGGGGAGAGAGAGAGCGTGTGTCTATATATATGAGGGAGAAACTGAAGAATGAATTAATGAACAAATAGAGCTGTTTCGTCAACTTGCGTGATTCCTTTCCAAATTTTCATTTTTGTTGGGGTTAATTACAGATTTAGTCCTTCATCTTTTAACAAATTGTAAATACATTAAAATCTTTGATTTTTAGCACATTGCATCTCAATGTATCATTTATTAGCTGCATTAATCCCATTTTGACAAAATTAAAAGGTAAAATGGGAAAGTCATTTAAAAAATCCAAAAAAAGAAGAGATAATTGTAAATTTGGTCTGCAACCTTTAATTTTTGGTATCATAATACTCTAATTACATTCATTTGATAGAATCTGTCAATTTAACTAGTACCTGACAGATGTGCACCGTCACGTGACATTATGTTATTGTCTGGTTTCCACTATTTTTTTTTTTTTTTTTTTTTTTACACTATTCAATCTCAACCATTTATTAAAATTCAAGCCACAATATTTGAATTTTTAACTAAATCTCAACCATCAATTCTCTTAAAAATCACTATTCATTTTTAAAAAAACTCTTTTTAAACAATACCAAACACACTCTATGTGATTAATATTACATACTATATTTTGCTCAATTAAATAATCAAATTCTCAATTCATATTAATTTGAATACAATATACTCATAATTACAAACACAAACGCAGAAAAATGAAAAATTTACCATTGACTAATTCCTTAAAATTAAGTATGGGGAAGCAAGTCTATAGATCCACCTTGTTATTATTTAAATTGAGGTATTTGATGTTGTTGTAGTTAAATTTGTACCTATTGTTCATTCTATTTAGTTTTCAGCATTTTCAGATTTTTGGTTTACGTTGCTAGAATTTCTTATCGTGCAGAAGCAATTACTGAGTGAATATGAGATGAATCATACAAATCTGAAGTAGCTGAAAACTGAACAACAACTATACATGTATTGATTCAACTATGACATCAACCAACTCAATTTCAACAAAAATAAACTAGACACATAGATCCGCATTCCAATGACTCAATTTCAAGGCACCCCTAATTATGCAATGATGAATTTTCCATTTTTTCAGTGCTTGTGTATGTAAACTCATAATTTGAATTAGCGGAAAATCAAACAGTAGTGACTCAGATACAGATTCACTTACCACAACATCAACTCCTCAATTTCAACAAAAATAAATTGGACAATAGAATTTCTTTCTTCAACTTTACAAAAGTAAAAAAAAAAAAAAAAATAGGAGGAAGCTGGACGTTCACTAAAAAAACCCTTTTGTAGTCAATCATTTATTAAGAAAAATTGATAAGTTTAATAAAAAAAAAAGGAGAAAAAGAAATAATAGTAACTTGGTCTCAGGCATCTACCATTATACCTACAATGATCGGCCATATGATTGCTATTCATAATGGTAAAGAACATTTGCCTAGTTACATAACAGATCGTATGGTAGGACAAAAATTGGGAGAATTTTTAGCTACTTTAAGTTTTTGAGGATATGTAATATAGATACTACATTTCTCAAACTTATTTTGAAGGCACTCCAAATTATGCAAAATGGAAGAGCCAGGATCACCCGAAACGAAACGGGGTTGCTAGCCACCTAGAAAAAGCTTGGGGCTGCTTGGTTGGACCCAGGCAAACTTGGGAGAATCCAGGTGCCTGGGAGGTCTCCTGGATTATGCCTGCCCAGCCACCCAAGGCCAAATATTGGCCCCGATTGAATTTTTAATTCTAAGCACCTTTTGGTGCATTTGGGCTCCTTCTCACTTATGTTTTGGACTCATTCATGCATGGAACTTACAAGCCTATAAATAGAGATGTCGATAAAGAGAAATAACATTTCAAAACATATTCATAACATATTAAACAAGTGTTGATCCAAAATCGAAGAGAGATTTAACTCATTTTTTCATCCGTTCATTGTTCATTTTTCAAGTATTCTTTATGTTTGATGAATACTTGATTTGTAGGTTTATTTAGTCTGTTTAAACCAATTTCTATCAAACCCTTTAACAACTCGATCGAGAGGGGTTAAATGTACTTTTGGGACAACGTTTAATCACTTGTTCAAGCATCTCATTTGATTCCATAATTCGGTGTTGCTCCATTTATTTCCAGATTCAAGTGGATGTTTCAATGTAATTTGGTTCGATATTCTTTATGTAGCACTCGTTGATTTCGTTTCCAACTCTCGTGGTAAGAATTTATCAACATTAACCTTTTTTACTTTTTTACAAATAAGTCCCGTTTAACTACTTTAAAGTGAACCACATATGATCCATGGTACCAAGAAAACTTTCAACATTTTAGCGGAATAGAGGTACAGAGAATATGTGAAGAATTTCTATGTGTGGTACGGTGATCTTAGTGGCTCAAGTTGGCAACTCGTTATGTTAAGGATGTTGTCTGTCCAATTCAACCATCCCTGACTTTTGTTAGTCATACTTCCCACAACACAAACATAATTTGACCATCTTTTATTGTGCATATGCCTTTTACTATTTTTTTAATTAATTAATTTTATAAGTTTGGGTTGTTCACATTTTATCATCACGCGGGAAAGAAGTCAACATCATAAATAATTAGTGCAAAGAAGGAGGGGGCATAAACCTGATCTCCAAAAAATTGAAAATGCGACAAATGAAGAAGTAAAAGAACTAAAAGTATTAGATAAGAGGATCATACTCACCTAATGACGTGATTCAAAATAGGAGACCAAAGACCAAGTCTATCCATCTGCAATACGACATTGATCTACCTGCAAAACGGAGCAAGTTCCATATTGTAGTCGAGCCGAGAAGACGAAGGGGTCGATCCTGATCAAAGGGTCAAAGTTTGGAGACCAAGAGCACATTTACGGCCGTAAAACTAGTTATTCACGGCCGTAACATCCCCTCGGGACAAAAACAAGAATTCCAAGATTTTTATACTTACGGTCGTAAAACAATAACTCACAGCCGTAACTCCTTCTATGGTAGAATTGAAGAAATCCATCAATTTGATACTTACAGCCGTGAGAGTGCTCGTTACGGCCGTAACTCATTAACAGGGAGCGGCCGTAAGTGACATTGTTACGGTCGTAACTTCAATTTTTCCGGATTTTCGCAAATTTTATTTATTTTCTGTTTTTAATTATTATTTCTATATTTTGGGGCCCATTAGCGACTAAACCTAGTTTTAGGTCAGTTTTACTTTATATTATCAATTTCATTCATTGTAAAGATAGTTTGGTTGATTATTAAATTAAATTGTGAGAGAGTTTTCTCTTGTTAAAAGTTGAGGAGTCCCTTTAATTTCGAACTTATCAAAGATAGAATCTTTGTGGCGTTCACCCCGAACTTATCAAGGAATTAGGCAATCCTTGTGGTGTTCAACAATTCCAGTTCTTTCCTTCACTTCGTCAATTTCTTGCGTCGTGAGGTTTGAGTTGGAATCCTATCATCTAATTTATTTATTGTTTCTAGTTTTAATCTGATTTAAATCTTTGCTAGGTTTTTATTTTAGTTATTCCGCGTTTTCGTCGAGATTCCCAATTGGGATCACGTCACCTAACAATCAAGTAATAATAAAAGAATCTACACTAAATTCCTTTATAGCTAGGCAGTTCATATCTATCAATCTACACAAGAGCCCTAAGCTTTCTAGGTAGATCATGCGGTCCATCTCCACACTCATTAAATCGTCGCTGATCCCAACTCATAGATGCGAGTGAGTTATCTACCTAGTTCCCCTCACGATATATGTGAGATATAGTGTCTCTGTCAAAGTGGAGAATGTCTATGATCTGTCTAATATTTCCCTAAATCGTCCAAGGTCCATCACGTCTAGTAATGCAATGGATGGCTACAGTGGAATCAGCCTCAATCCAAATCCCTGTAATACCTAGTCGACAACCAAGAAGAATAGCTAATAATTCAGCCTCTAGAATAAGGCAATCCCAATAGAAATTCGAAAATGTTCTGATACCAAGTCCACCATGGTCCCTAATAATACCCCCACAACTAGAAACACCGTCCTTTGCACATCCATCAGTATTGAGCTTGAAGGTTCTCATCAACTTCCCCTGTGCTTCGCGTAATTCCTTTGAATCCAAATAAACCATAATACCAAGATAGGAGTGATGGTGTGAATGTGCCCCAATCGTACATACCGTCCAGAGTATATCCATCTCTAGAATCTCTGTTTGACGTCCTCACCCAGAATCATAGGTACTTGAAAAATATCCCCAATGTGGCTCCATACTTGATCTGGGATCATGTTTCCAGTAAAGATGTGCGTAATAGTCTCAGTCTGTGAGCAGCAGTGGCACCGGGAAGCAAAGCAACATCTTATATGCCTCTGTATAATTGCATCAAAATGTATCAGTCCATGCTAAAGCCTCCAGATAAAGAATGAAACAGTGAGGAGAACTATAGCGCTCCAAGTCAAACAAAAAGAATCCTAGGAACGCCGACCCGTTCTGACCAGATGCCAAGTAGACTTGGTAACGAATCTACCATCCGAAGTGTTCCTCCAAACAATCGGATCAAGGGTATCAACACACGAAGGAATCTTCCCAATTTGTTATGGCATAATAGGTGGAAGGATCTGAAGTAATCAATCAATATCCCAACCAGTGTCATTGAAGAAGTCTTGCACCCTCTCCGAGGTATGATACTTGTCCGAGAATAATGTTGCCAATGTAATTTCACCCATCCAACAATCATGCCAAAAGAAAACATGTCCTATCCCAAGATGCTACGCAATATGTGGCTCAGCTCGTGGTCCATCCCTCTTTATTCTCTTCCAGACAGGAAAAGCCGATTGTCGAATAATAGTAAGTGAAGGCTGTATTCCCCTACAATATTTGCCAAATAGAAACTGAGCCCACAGGGCATCTTGTGACCTAAACAACCAACAAAGCTTTGGCAAAAAAATATCAATGATGTCATGTAATCGTCTGAAGCTGAGGTCATCCTCATCAGTAGGAAGGCAAACATCCTTCCATCTCAGCCATTGTAATCAACATGCATGATCATTGGAATCCCAAAGAAGTCGTGCAAAAATGATCTTAAGCTTCTTTAGTACAATCTACCTTAGGAGGTTGCAGGATCTGAAGAATGTATAGTGGAAAAGAGCTGATAACTGGTCTAATCAAAGTAATGCATCATCCATGTGAAAGAAGGCGTGAATCCCAACCAGTAATCTTGCTCCGGACCTTCTGAATAAGGTCATCGTAAAGGAAGGTCCTATTAGTCCTTGGAGACTCCCAGAGAAGTGAACAACTATTGCTAATGTCGAAAACCTTTCAAGTGCTCAAGCTATCTAATCATATTGATATATGCCCATTTGGGAAGGATAATCTCACTATTGTCTCTGTTCACCAACTGACCAGAAACCCTCTCATAATGCTCCAAGCACTCAAGTACCCTCCTAATTGACTATTTTCTTTCCGTTGACGAATATGATCATTTTATCAGCAAAAGACAAGTGTGAAACAAGAGTAGAGCCACCGTGCTTGTAACCTATACTGTGGTACCTCTCTAACTACTACAATGTGAGTAAACGTGAGAAATAATCGACAGCAATAATGAATAGTGATGGTGAGATAGAATCTCCTTGCCTAAGTCTGCGTGTAGCTGGAAAGAAGCGACATTGTAACACCCCAAGTTTAAAAATCTAAAACCTAGGCGTGTTAACTTCCATTCACATTATATGCGAAAATAAATCGTTTAAACCTTAAAATTTTCATTTATCTATTATAAAATTTTACAGAAATTTCGGCAGTCTCCTCTGTAACTTGGACTTAACCAACCTGTAGAGGGACATCATACCCAACCTAACAATTTAAAACATCAATCACAATTCAACCACATTAAACATCCAATCACAATTAAATATTAACTCCCACATCACCACATTTATCCAAACTCAATCCCAAACTCCTCGATACAAAAATTTCTATATCAATAAACTTTAATTAAGTGAAATAAGTGATGATATAAACGATTCTAGAAATATAATAACTTAAAGTTAAATTTAGACGAATAGTTTAAGGAGTAAACGAAGAAAGAATTAACCAATGAAAACTTAAATTTAAGTCATTAAATTCAATTTTAAATAATTCAAGTCGGGTACTGCTTGAGCCTGCCGCCAAGTGCTCTCCTCTAATCATCTAACTTTCATCACCTGAAATATTGGGGAGGGATTGGGGTGAGCTAAAGCTCAGTAAGTAAACTTTATGCATGAAATGCATGCTTATGACATGAATGCTTTAAAAATTCCATATATGTATCCCCATTTACTTTAATTTCTAGAACTTTCAACTTTTCAAACTTTCACTTCATTTCCATCGTGAGCTCACTTGATGTAACTTCTAGTCAATCAGATAACAGTGGACAATTCTTATTTGGAACCAGATCACATTTACAAGTAAAGCCGCAAAGCGGTTAACATTCATTCCACCGCAAAGCGGCTCATTCACTTCATTCCACCGCAATGCGGCTAATTACATTCGGGTACGCTGGTTCCCCGCGCCCCATTTCCCACCGCATCTTTCATGAACTAGAAGTACACCCATTCTTTCTTAAAAACTTGGGATACATACTTTTGAACAAACTTGCACCTTGACACATTTCTTTCATTTAGAAACATTTTGACTTCCCAATTTCGATGCTAATGCATGCTTGATGATGCAATGATATGATAACGTGCATGCTTGAACATTCTTCTTAATAACATATACTTCCATAAGGTAAACAAAATTCATCAAAGCAAGTAAGTTGCAAAACAGTCGTTTACACATTAATTTCACATTTACATTCAACTTTGATAAAAATAGGGGGAAGTTTACTTACTTGACGTCCTTAGTATTTACCGCTATCTGGATTTGCAAGTGGAAAAGTCTCGGTTGCCTCGTGACGTCAATGTACCAAAAGTCCTATTTTATTCTCATTCATTAACAAAATATAACTTTTAGTTGACAATTAAATTCGTTATTCATTTTAATACTCAATCAAACATTAACTGAAATTAAAACTTCAATTTAACTCACATGTGATCTTACATCGAGACTAAAGCACATAAAACTAAAAAATTTCCTTTCATACTTTCGAATTCCCAAAACATTACATTCTAAATCCCTAAATTGCATAAGACTGTGAAATTATAATTAATGTTTCAATTTAAACTAAAATCAATCAAAACAACCTATTTTAATATTTTCCAAAATCTGAAATTCCAACTTAAAGTTCCAAATACATTCGTAAATCTGCAAATTATAAATTTCAATCCAACAGTTAAAATTTAAGCAGTTAGCTAATTTCATAAATTCAAAATCCTCAAATTTATCCAGAATAACATAAACTCAATTTTACGCAGTTTAACCTAATGTTATAAAATCACTCCCTTAAAGTTCCAACAATTTCACAAATCTTAAAAATCAACAAATATCCAACTTTACCCAAACCGTTAACTAAAATACAATTTCATAAATTCCAAAGATCAGAAATTCATATATACATACATTAAAATTTTTCAGAAATTTATTCACGTTTATTCCACTTTCCGAAATTCTAAAATTCTCGAATAAACAAAATTTAAAATTCAACAATCTAATTAAGCCCAAATAAGAAATTCCTTCATATAATGTGCAAGACCCATACTCCTATATTTGAAATATGAAAATCTATTGTGGAAATTACATATCTATATGTACATATATACATACACTAATTTATATATATCACCCAAAATCTGAGTTTAACAGAGTAAAATTCGAAATTCCACTAGAACCCAAATCTGAAAGCTTCGTACCAATACATACATTCAACATATATACATATACATATACATATACATATACATATACATACATTTGTGTGTGGGTGAAAGTGTGTGTGCGTGCGTTGTGTATCAGCGATGAAGTGGCGAAATATGGCCTCACCGAGGGCAGGGAAGTGGTGGGGCCGAGGTTGTGGTCGTCGGCGGTGTGGTGGTTGACTTTGAAGTTGCCTGGAGGAGGAAATCGAGGGAGTTGCGTGAAAGAGACAGAGAGCAGCGCGAGGGGGGAGAGGGAGTCACGAAGAGAGAGAGAGAGAGAGAGAGAGAGAGAGAGAGAGAGAGAGAGAGAGAGGATAATAAGGGGTAGGGTTAGATATAAACTTTTGGTAATTCACAAATTGGTCACTCATTTGTCTTTAAGTACATACTTTAGTCCATAAGTTCTATTTACTCTCCAATCGCCGCCAAACTATCCCCAACTTTCAATTTAACACAATAAAATAGAAATAGCATCCTTAGGCAGTAAAACAAATGTTCACAAAAATATTTGTGCGTAACCAATTTTTTAAACTTTCAAATTGGTACATTGATCGAGACGGCGTCCAAGTCCTTCCACTGCAAAATAATTCCAATTACAGACATTAAAGATCATAAATTTATAATTTATAATAACAATCACAAGAATATTACGTGAAATTTAAAATTGCACGTAAAAATGAAAAGCGGTCTTACAATTCCTTACCCCCTAAAAAGAAATTTCGTCCTCGAAATTAAATAAAACTTACCAAAAAGGTGCGGATAATTGGCACGCATTTCATCCTCGCGTTCCCAAGTATCTTCTACTGTATGATTCCTCCAAAGAACTTTAACTAATGTTACCTTCTATCTCCTAAGTTCCTTATTAACCTTTTTCTAAGGTTCTTGCATGTGACTATTCATATATCAATTTCTCACGAAGATCTAATTACTCATTGCTGAGAATATAAGACAAGTCTGGATAATACTTCCTCGACAATAAGACATAAAACACCTTTTGTATCCTAGATGGTTTTGGTAGCAATGCAATCAGATGAATTAGGTCACTCATCATTTATAGCCTCTCAAGGGGCCAACAAAAAGGCTCAACCTTCTTTTCATCCTGAACCTCATAATTCACTTCATTGGAGCTACCTTCAAAAGATCATATCGTCTAAGGCGAATTCCAAAGATTTCCTTCTTTTGTCCGCATAGCTTTTCTGTCTACTCTGTGCAATTTTCATCCGCGAACGAATCTTTTCAACAACTTTTTCTGTTTGTTGTACTATTTCTGAACCCAATAACTTTCTTTCTCCTAGCTCACCCTCGTAAACTGACGATCTACACTTCCTATCGTATAGTACTCAATACGGATCGAAGTTTGATAGCTATTGTTGTTGGATACCATTAACTGACATTATCCCACTTATGAATCCATTCATTAACTTTCTATTTCCAGCCTTTCATAGGATCTATTATAACGTCTAAACCTTAATATATATATATATATATATATATATATATATATATATATATATATATATATATATATATATATATATATATATATATATTGATTGATCACATTCTTAAAACTAAAATCAAGAAGATTGACCAAAATAAGACTTTATAATCCAGAATTAGTGAAACTTGACGTCTATACCAAAATATACAGTAGAAATATTAAAACTTTGACAGAATCTTTCTGGAAAGGTTTACAAACTAAATCCTTTCTAAACATGCTGACATTTCTTTTAAACTCGGAGGATCAAACTTAAATCCTATAATCCATACTTATATATTGTAATCAAGTATTCAACATCATACACTCATCTTAAAACTAAAGCCAAGGTACTAACTTAAAAATCCATGCTTTCAAAATCATCATAAGATCAATATGACGTTCTCAATTTTTTTTTTTTTTTCAAAACCTCAATGTATCCCATATTACAACAATGCTCTAACCAAGTATTTTATAAATAAATCATTGACCTATCACCAATGAATAAGACTTTTGCGATTCATATAAGATTCATCATCAAGTTAACTTAACCCAAAGATAAAATTCCACGATAAGTAAAAGTTACACTAACGATCATTAGATTTTTTTTAAACAATCTAATTTATGTATATTCCATAGAGATCTCAAAATGGATAATATACTCTACTCACATCTAATGGACAACCAACAATGAGTAACCACAACTACATCACCAAAATTTTAAATAAATTCATCTATCTTGTCATAAACAAATGAAGTCTCTCGACTATAGGTCATATTTAGAAATAAACAAACCATTGATCAAGATAAGATTAATTAGTTCAAACATATCATCACACTATTCTTCCATAGGACAATCATAACATTCATTAACTATCTATTCACCATAACTTGTGGTAATCATGTGACATGTCACTTATCACCATACCATATGACATCAACATTTAATCATATCAATCTCCTTAAGATCACAGTATAATAACCATCATATATATCACATGAATATTTCTACATCAATAAATCACTAAAATCTTATATACACCAATTTTTCAATCTCAATAAATCTTAGATTTTACAATTCTTTAGTCCTTCAGTTTCCCAGAAGTGTAGGCCATCACCTTGTCATATTGCATAAGAACACAACTGAGCCCTTTTAATGAAGCATCACTGTATATGAACAACCATTCATTTCCCTGTGGAATAGTTAAAATGGGTGCGGTTGTCAACCGTGTTTTTAACTCCTCAAAACTCTGTTCACAATCTGAATTCTACTGAAATTTTGTATCCTTTCTAGTCAACTTAGTCAACGGTGAGGCAATCTTGGAAAATTCTTCCACAAATTTTCGATAGTGACTCGCTAACCCAGGGAAATTACGGACTTCCTTAACATTAGAGGGTGTTTCAAACTGCCTCAATTTTACTCGATCAACCTCAATAACTTCCCTTGATACAATATGCCCAAAGAAGGCACCCTATCTAGCCAAAACTCACACTTCTTGGACTTAGCTAATAATTTCTCTTCTCAAAGCTTCTGAAGCATGATCCTCAAATGTCTTTCATGTTCTTCTTCAAACCTCGAATATATCACTATGTCATCAATGAAAATGGTAACAATTTGATCCCGATATTCTTTAAAGATCCAATGCATTAAGTTCCTAAATGCTGCAGAAGCATTTGTTAATCCAAACGGCATAACCAAGAACTCATAATGCCCATATCTGGTTCGAAAAGCTATCTTTGGAATGTCCTCTTCCTTGATCCTCAACTGATGGTAACCAGATTGCAGATCGATTTTAGAAAAATACCAAGCACCTTGAAGCTGATCAAACAGATCCTTAATTCTTGGTAATGGATATTTTATTTTATTTTTATTGTCACTTGTTCAGTTCTCTGCAGTTTATGCAAAGTCTCATAAAACCATATTTCTTCTTCATGTATAGCACATGAGCACCCCATGGCAAAAAAACTAGGTCGAACAAAACCTTTGTCCATGAGATTATATAGCTGCACTTTGAGCTCTTTTAAGTTACGAAGGAGCCATCCGATATTATACCTTGGATACTAGAGTTGCGCACTTAATCGATGACGAATTCAATCTCTCTTTTAGGCAGTAAATCACAAAGATCTTCTGAGAACATCTTTAGTCATTCTTGAATAACTGAAATTTGTTCGAGAGAAGTATTCACCTTAGACACTTCAATTATTGCAACTAGGTAGGCCTAATAACTCTTATTCATCAATTGACGAGCCTTCATCACTGATAATATCGATATGAAAAGTTCTACTTTACCTCAACAAAGCGAAAATGGTTTCATTTGAAGGTTCAAATACCACCTTAACGTAGCCACTGTCTGAAGTTTTATACCAAAGTAATCATTCCATTCCTAGTATAATATCAAGATCGTGGATATTCGATGCTGCGAGATCTGTCACCTATTCCTTCCCATTAACCACGATTGGGAATCTCTCAATACATAACTTGAGTTCAACAGTTCTTCAAATGGTGTTGACAATATAAACTTGGTCTCCAGTTACAGAGGTGGACGATTCAATTTTTCTATGAATGTGAGACTACCAAATTAGTGAGTAGTCCCGAAATCAAACATGATGAGTGTCTAACACTAAGTTTGATACCTTCTCAACTTCCTGTTTGGACATTATATACACTCGTGTCGGTATAGTCTTCGTGACTCAAAGTACTATTCACATTCACTTCTTATCTCTCACATAGGGACTTATGAACATTACCCAAATTTTATAAAAATCATTACCATCTCATTTACACAATCAAGGTATACATGTCATATTCACTAATAACATTCTTAACCTTTCACTTTACGACATTAAACATTAACATGCAAGAATTTGCAATAATTGTAATATCAATTAACATTTCATAATTTAAACAAAAATTAACTTACCAAATTATCGAGGAAGATGCACTTGAGGCGTGACTCAGTAACCGAAACCTTTCAAATACTTTTTTTTTTTTGTTAAAAAAGTCTAAAGAATCGCTTTTAAAACTCTTAGCTCTGATACCAAAAATGTAACACTCCAAGTTTAAAAATCTAAAACCTAGGCGTGTTAACTTCCATTCACATTATATGTGGAAATAAATCGTTTAAACCTTAAAATTTTCATTTACCTATTATAAAATTTACAGAAATTTAGGCAAAGTCTCCTCTGTAACTTGAACTTAACCAACCTGTAGAGGGACATCATACCCAACCTAAAAATTTAAAACATCAATCACAATTCAACCACATTCAACATCCAATCAAAATTAAATATTAACTCCCACATCACCACATTTATCCAAACTAATCCCAAACTCCTCTATACAAAAATTTCTATATCAATAAACTTTAATTAAGTGAAATAAGTGATGATATAAACGATACTAGAAATATAATAACTTAAAGTTAAATTTAGACGAATAGTTTAAGGAGTAAACAAAGAAAGAATTAACCAATGAAAACTTAAATTTAAATCATTAAATTCAATTTTAAATAATTCAAGTCGGGTACTGCCTGAGCCTGCCGCCAGTGCTCTCCTCTAATCATCTAACTTTCATCACCTGAAATATTGGGGATGGATTGGGGTGAGCTAAAGCTCAGTAAGTAAACTTTATGCATGAAATGCATGCTTATGACATGAATGCTTTAAAAATTCCATATATGTATCCCCATTTACTTTACTTTCCAGAACTTTCAACTTTTCAAACTTTCACTTCATTTCCATCGTGAGCTCACTTGATGTAACTTCTTGTCAATCAGATAACAGCGGGGAATTCTTATTTGGAATCAGATCACATTTACAAGTAAAACCGCAAAGCGGTTAACATTCATTCCACCGCAAAGTGGCTCATTCACTTCATTCCACCGCAATGCGACTCATTACATTCGGGTACGCCGGTCCCCCGCGCCCCATTTCCCACTCGCATCTTTCATGAACTAGAAGTACACCCATTCTTTCTTAAAAACTTGGGATACATACTTTTGAACAAACTTGCACCTTGACACATTTCTTTCATTTAGAAACATTTTGACTTCCCAATTTCGATGCTAATGCATGCTTGATGATGCAATGATATGATAACGTGGATGCTTGAACATTCTTCTTAATAACATATACTTCCATAAGGTAAACAAAATTCATCAAAGCAAGTAAGTTGCAAAACAGTCGTTTACACATTAATTTCACATTTACATTCAACTTTGATAAAAATAGGGGGAAGTTTACTTACTTGACGTCCTTAGTATTTACCGCTATCTGGATTTTCAAGTGGAAAAGTCTCGGTTGCCCCGTGACGTCAATGTACCAAAAGTCCTATTTTATTCTCATTCGTTAACAAAATATAACTTTTAGTTGACAATTAAATTCGTTATTCATTTTAATACTCAATCAAACATTAACTGAAATTAAAACTTCAATTTAACTCACATATGATCTTACATTGAGACTTAAGCACATAAAACCAAAAAATTTCCTTTCATACTTTCGAATTTCCAAAACATTACATTCTAAATCCCTAAATTGCATAAGACTGTGAAATTATAATTAAGGTTTCAATTTAAACTAAAATCAATCAAAACAACCTATTTTAATAGTTTCCAAAATCTGAAATTCCAACTTAAAGTTCCAAATACATTCGTAAATCTGCAAATTACAAATTTCAATCCAATAGTTAAAATTTAAGCAGTTAGCTAATTTCATAAATTCGAAATCCTCAAATTTATCCAAAATAACATAAACTCAATTTTACGTAGTTTAACCTAATGTTATAAAATCACTCCCTTAAATTTCCAACAATTTTACAAATCTTAAAAATCAACAAATATCCAACTTTACCCAAACCGTTAACTAAAATACAATTTCATAAATTCCAAAGATCAGAAATTCATATGCACATACTTTAAGAATTTTCATAAATTTATTCACGTTTATTCCATTTTCCCAAATTCTAAAATTCTCGAATAAACAAAATTTAAAATTCAACAATCTAATTAAGCCCAAATATGAGATTCCTTCATATAATGTGCAAGACCCATACTCCTATATTTGAAATCTGAAAATCTATTGTGGAAATTACATATCTATATGTACATATATACATACACTAATTTATATATATCGCCCAAAATCTAAGTTTAACAGAGTAAAATTCCAAATTCCACTAGAACCCAAATCTGAAAAAAAAAATCTGAAAGCTTCATACCAATACATACATTCAACATATATACACACATATATACATATACATATACATATACATATACATATACATATACATACATTTGTGTGTGGGTGAAAGTGTGTGTGCGTGCGTTGTGTGGCAGGGGTGAAGGGGCGAAATATGGCCTCACCGAGGGCAGGGAAGTGGTGGGGCTGAGGTTGTGGTCTCCGGCGGTGTGGTGGTTGACATTGAAGTTGCCTGGAGGAGGAAATCGAGGGAGTTGCGTGAGTGAGTGAGAGAGAGAGAGAGAGAGAGAGAGAGAGAGAGAGAGAGAGAGAGAGAGAGAGAGAGAGAGAGAGAGAGAGAGAGGATAATACGGGGTAGCGTTAGATATAAAATTTTGGTAATTCACAAATTGGTCCCTCATTTCTCTTTAAGTACATACTTTAGTTCATAAGTTCTATTTACTCTCCAATCGCCGCCAAACTATCCCCAACTTTCAATTTAACACAATAAAATAGAAATAGCATGCTTAGGCAGTAAAACAAATGATCACAAAAATTTTTGTGCGTAACCCATTTTTTAAACTTTCAAATTGGTACATTGATCGAGACGGCGTCCAAGTCCTTCCACTGCAAAATAATTCCAATTATAGACATTAAAGATCACAAATTTATAATTTATAATAAAAATCACAAGAATATTACGTGAAATTTAAAATTGCACGTAAAAATGAAAACCGGTCTTACAGACATGGACGTCCAGTCAAGAGCATGGAGAACATACACCCAGATACACACCTCCTGATCGTGTCAATCCATAACTGATCAAATCTAAAACTTTCAAGTACGGAATAGAGGAAGCCTCAATCAATGTGATCATATGCCTTACCCATATCCAGCTTCAGCATAGTGTTCCCTCCTTTTACTTTATCATCCAGAGTATATAGGAGCTCATGAGCCATTAAAATGTTATCCCCAATAAGCCCTCCTGGGATAAAACCACTCTGCTGCGTGGAGATAATGCAAGGTAGTAATTTTCTAAGCTTGGTATTCAATAGTTTAGTGATGAACTTATTGAATACCAAGCACGAAGTACTAGGTCTGAAATCAATCCACCTGCAGGCTCCATCCCTCTTAGGGATCAAAACAATAGGTGTAGAAATAAACCCTCTAGGCATCTGGCTACTTGCGAAGAAGTTCAAAATTGAACTAACTACATCATCCTGTATGATATCCCAATATTGCCGAAAGAACAAGGATGAGAATCTGTCTGGCCCTGCGCCACTGTCAGGCTCAATGTTGAACACTACCTCGTATCTCCTGAATCAAAGGGGGCGATTTAGTGTCATATTATCGTCCTCCTTTATCATCTTGGGTATGATATTAGATTGAAAGGAATCCACAGGCTGTGAAGGAAGATCCTGGTAGAAAGAGATGGGTTATTCTCAGCAGTAGAGAGCACATCACTTGAATGGGTCGTAATAGACCTAATGCAAGATCTAATTTGATGTCCCTGAACCATCATATAAAAGTAGAGGTTGTTATGTTCTCCCTCATACGCACAACGAAAGAACCAACATTTTGCTTCCAAAATCCCTCCTTAATAACTAAGGTCCGGTTCAGTGCAGCCTGTTCCTGATGCAGAGAAAGCAAGGTCTAAATCATACTTACGATCCAACTCATCCACCCTACACTCAGCATCCCTAACCCTCTGAAAAACATCCTTGAATATATGTTGATTCCACCAACATAGTCCCTCTTTCAGCTTGAAGAGCTTCTCCCAAAGAGCGGACATCCCTAGAAGATGGGTGGGGTATGACCACTTCTGAGAGACAAAGACAGAAAAATCATGGTGCTTGGTCTAAACGTTGAGGAATTGAAAAGCTCTAGGCCCCAGATCCTCCTAATCATCACACTGAAGTAAAAGAGGTGCATGATTAGATGAAGTTCGATTCAAGTACATAATAGTGAGCTGACAAGAGAAAGATGCCACCACAGAATTAATTAAGACCCTGTCCAATCTCTTCCAGACCTGACCGTTAGCCCAAGTATATATACTACTAGAAAATCCAAAATCCTCCAAACCACAGTCCATCATCATTTCTGATAAATCAGAGGTACCTCTATCGCTGGTGTTATGGCCCGTACAGTCACCATCATGAGCAATAACGTTAAAATATCCTCCCAACTATCCACAGTCCGTCCATAGTTAGAGAAATATGGTGAAGACATGTCCACAAATCCCTCCTACAAGATATTGTACTTGCAGCATATGCATGAGTCAAGAGAATTGGCCATGACAGTCTTGGATCCTCAACTTTAATGCGAAGATATTGGAGATGATCATCCAACACAGTAACAATGGTCGCAAAATTCCAAAAAGCCCAAATATTTCCTGATGAATTGTGTCCCAATATCAAAGTGCAGCAAATGTATGATGTACTCAAACCTTTCCTATAAAATAAAAGGCTCCAAGATGACCAAAAAATTTACCTGTTATAGTTGAACCAACCTCTTCGGGCGCCTACGAGTAGTTGTACTAGTTACACCTCTCATGTTCTATACGATTACTAACATAAGGAATGGGAACGTGAGGAGGAATCCAATGATCGACTCTTGCCTTCATCCAAGTACGGGGAAATATGATATAATTGCCAAGACGGTTTTTCTTCTGGTTAAACCAACCAAATCATTAGTCGAAGATCTGCGAAAGGGTCCCAATTAATGAATCTCCAATTGAGTAGTTCTCTTAGTGTCGGAATGAACCTCAGAATCGGAAGTAATGGAAGCATCATGTTCTGCTAATAAATAAGAGGAATATTAGAAGCAGTAGTTGTAGGACTATCATAAGTTTTGATATGATATACCATGAAGAGCTCCAGTTCTATCTAATAATTCAACATCGGTTTGATAAATCTCGCCTAAGTCATTCTCTTGTACAACAATACTTTATGCTTCCTGTAATAAAGACCAAATTATTTTTACCAAGTTTGTAATCTTTTTCTGCTCATTATAAATATCACCAGAATCATTTGTGAATACTATAGAGGTCAAAGCTCAGACTGTTCTTCATTTGTTCTTACTTCTATATAATAGTGGTTCCTTAAGAGCATCTCCAAGGGATTCCCAAATTTGAGAGTTTTATCCCAAATCTGGGTATTTCATCCTACCACTAACTGCGAAACTCTATCCCAAATTTGGGATAATGAATAGTGTTATCCCAAATTTGGGATAAAACTATTCATCAATCCCAAATTTAGGATAAACATTTTTATTACCAAAATGTCATTGCTATATTTATGAAAATGTCATCTTTTACGTAAATTTTATTTTATCTATTTAATTAATCTGTTGTTGTTGTTGTTGTTATCATCATCATCATCATCATCATCATCATCTTTGTTGTTCATTTTTGTTTATATTTAATTATTATTCTTTTTATTATTATTAATGTTTTTGTTGTTTTTTTTTGTTGTTGTTGTTGTTGTTGTTGTTGTTGTTGTTGTTGTATGTTAATGTTACAATTAATACTAATAACCAGTGTTTAGAAAATCTAAAACCGGTTTGACTAAAAAAAGGCAACGGGTCAAGGGTCAAAAGGTTCGACCCAGTCGAATGAGGATCGAATCAGTTTCAACTAAAACATAAAAAATTATTTTAAAAATCACAAAATTTTCTTAAAAAAAAAGTTATTTTACAAATAAACTAAAATTTACTCATTTAGAAAATAAAATTATACACAAAAGTAGCTTAAAACAACTAGATAAAAACAAAACAACAACAAAAAACCCAAAAATCGAGTTGAAAAAGCGACCAGCTCTCTGTTTTTTCGATTGAAAATCGGGTTTTCCGGCCGATTTTTTTCTGGTTGGTTTTCGAGGTGAACCAAACCGATTTTTTTGGCTTGTTCCCAGTTTTTTTATCGAACCGGCCGGTCTGATTTTCTAAACATTGCTAATAACATCAATGTTAATTCGAATGGTTATAATAGGAAGGAATGAAATTTAATTTTCGAACAACTGTATAAACACAATAATTTTGGAGATGATAATTGAAAACAAACCTATCGCTATGAAAACAACATAAACAAAAGCCATTGAGTGGTCTTGTCAGTTGAAAAGTACGAAATCCATCGAATGGTCTTGTCATCTGAAAAGCCTAGCACCATTGAGTGGTCTTGTAAATCGACCCGCGTAGAAGCTCCACGTAGTCCAATAAGGTATAGTTTCAAGGGCTCAAATCTTAGAGAAATCCAATTTGAGGATTGAGATTATCCCCCTCATCTTGGCTTATCCTTGCCTCCACCAATAGTTAAAGTCTGGCATATTACCCTGAATATCACAACTCCCTCATTAACTTCACCAATAACAATGAGTTCCAATGAGTTCGGAGGTTCTTCTTCTCGACGTTCATCTTCAAACCATGATGATGAATGTGAAATAGAACCTTAAATTTATGAACTATGTTGGATGAGATTGAAGCCGAAAGAGTTGCGGTGGTAGGCATTCAGACCAATAACAACTTCCTTCGTTCTGAATATTACAACCATCAAAGAGATGTCATGCCGAGGCATGGAGGCTCGATCCCAAGCCACATAGTAATCAACCATGAGCGAGAAACTACAGATTTTAATTTATGTAATTATTACTTTTCCGAGAATCTAAGTTTTTATAAGGACCTATTTCGACGTCGATCTCGCATGTCTCTTAGTGTGATTATCGAGGATGAGCGTGATGTTGATGCCCCAATTCAAGACTAGAGGGAAGCACCACTCCCTGAAGTTGAGATGGCTTGGGATGAACATGCTCATTTTCAAAGGTTTTCTAGATGCCTTAATTGAGCATTTGTGGAACAATTTACTAATTCTGAAAATTAAGTTTATGTTTTTTAATCTGTTGGTCGTGGTGTTTGCTTTCGCAAACATGTCTTCATTTACTTTCGAAGACATGCCTTCAATGTAATTGTTCGAGATGAATAATGTAATAAATTGGTTTTTCTTGTTCAACATAATGATATTTTTCTTAGGTACCTCCAAATCTTTAACTATTAATTTAAAATAAAATTAAACTAATTAAATAGATAATGAATACATAAATAATTTGAAGAATTTAGAATAATAAGAAAAAAAAAATAAAAACAATTTATCCCAAATTCGGGATAAACTGTTGGAGAAGAAAAGGGTTCGAATGAAATTTGGGGGCAAAGTCCAAACCCTTGGAGATGCTTCAAGTTCTGTAGAGAAAATAATCTACATTTTATTTTCATATCATGTGACCTTTGCGTTAAGATTGCTAATTTATTCCACTATCTTTTTGAGAAATTTGAGCAAGTTAATCTACATTTTCAACCATTCCGGCCCCCTCTTGCATTTGGGGTCCTTCTATCCAACTATGAAACTTTGCTAATAAATGGTTGAAGTTATGGTCATAGAAGAAAGATATTAAGTTTTGTATCTGCGTTTTGTTTCGCGCATTTTTTGTCCAATGTTACACAAGCTCTTATCATGCTTCATATATCAGTTAAACTGAAAAAGAATAACGAAAATAAGCTGAAATGAGCATTTCTGTTGCTAGTCAACTATAGTGGTGTTGTAAGGTAGAACTGTATGTATCACAAGGATGGTGTAGACTGGTAGACGTAATTTTCCTTTTTCTTTTGTTTTATCTCTTCAGTTAAAATTACACCTGGTATACTTGTTGTAAATTATATTGTTGGTGCAGGATCCGCATTAGCCACTTCAAGATCTAGATCTAGTTGGAGAAGACTGTCTCTTCGTGTATAGGTCGAAATTGCTTCAATGATGAAAATAAATGACTGCAACTTATACATGAACAAATCCCAAACTCATGAACAAAACTAATGAACAAAACGGGGGTGGATTCCAAGGCACATGATGATGCTTTCTTTAAGAAAATATTTGCCCCGACACCGGTTATGCACACGAGTTAGCAAAATGCCTCAAGGATATAATGTAATCCAAAGAATGGTGTATGCGTTGTGCACTAACGAAGAACACCCCAAACACAAAGGAGAGATTAAACTAATCACGAGAGTCTAGTATTTTCTATTTCTGAATTACAAAATACAAACAAGTTTGAAAAGACAATGAATGCACATTTTGAATGAAAGAAACAATATCTTCAGTAGGGGATAAAGGAGAATAATATTCAATTATCATAACATTCGGATGTCAATTTTTATTCAAATATATCTATAGTTCTACAAATGAATGAAGCTATATTTATAGACCATCACACAACATTTCATCAAAGATTGTGACCAAACAACCTTTCACTAAAGGTTGTAATCATTCTCAAGAGTTGTAACACTTCATTTGAGTCAAGACAGTTCATATACCAATGTCAAAACAACATATTCTGAAAATTCTCCAACAATCCTCCACAACTCTCAAAAAATTGAGTTTTGAGAAAATCTCTCGTAAAAGACTTTACCAAAGTAATGCATCAATGAAGGTATCTTTTTGGACTTGAACAATCACCTAGTGGAAATGTCTCCAATGTTAATCAAAGTGACACGGTAGACAAGCTTTGAACCAGTGACTCTATGAGGCTAACTGGAAACACTCCATGCACTTGTTTGAATGCCCTTATATGTTTATAACTAACATGAGAATAGGTCATGTGCCATCAATCCTAGTTTTTCATGTATGTTTTAAGTAGCTAATGAATTTATCCTAGAGACGACACCATCCCCTAACATACATGTAGTTCGATTATATCAAGAATACTCATGTAACTAAAGTATTCTATAAACGTAGCAACATATGAAAAGCTATAAGCTTATCTTATCCTTTCCATGTTACATTTATTAAGCACTTTACCTTAGGGACAATTACATAGTGCTCGCAATCGCTCATATAATGTACCATACTCATTGAACCTAATATCTTGATGTTCGAGTTCCATTATTGGCAATTTTAGAACCTGGCTTAAGTCCCTATAATCCCCTTTGACATATTTTAATATCAATACCTAGCAAGGATTTAGCCAAAGGTAATTTAGTAATTTAGTCCTTGTTTGGCGCCTATTATGATTTTATACATTTTTCTCTTTCTTGTTTTCAATCACACATTTTTCAATATATTTCTCTCTCTTATTTGTTGACCACACATTATTCAAAAAATGCTATTCCAAAATTTATTTTTCCCAAAAAACTAATTTTAATGGGAATCAAACAAGGACTTAATTTATTTAAAAAATTGATTCCAAGTCAATATTTCATTAGGTACTTAATTTATTTACAAAGTTACTTCCAAGTCAATATTTCATTAGGTTAGCCACCTAAAACATCTAATTCTCAAACCTAGAGAATAGGATATAAATCAACCTTAATATCTATTTACCTGACTTTACATTTCATATTTGAAGACAAACTAAGTCACAAAAAAATTTACTAAGTCACAATGGAGTTTACGATGGCTTCTTTCCAAAATCAATCATTAACTTGTTTAGTTAGAGATCGCACTTTCCATTTAGAGACAATCAGTTTTCAAGTTACAAACTTGAGATGATCATGTTGAAAAAATAATCTCTTTTTGAGAATCCTTTATATGAAATTTTGTGTTCAGTAACAGAGTGTTGAATGAGTGTTACTGAACAGTGACAAGTAGTGCTCCTTGTTTCTACTTCAAATTGGCATGATTATCTAACTTCTAAATCCATTCCTGTGAACCCTTTGATTCTTATATTCTATGATCGCTTCGTATGCACGCTAAAATGGCTCTATGTAGGAAGCAGCGCTGCTTGTCTCCAACGATGATGGATCGTAGTCATAGTCGTAGTCGTCGTCAGGTTAGTGCGGGGCGGGGGACAGGGACAAATGAGTCGTGATTTGGAAACGAGTGTGAAAACGAATTAGGGTTAGGACGGAACTTTAAAAAAAATGTGCAAGGTCAAAAGTAAAATATAAGTGTCATAAAAGAGCTTATATGTATGTGATACCTTTTTGGTTGCTCACTTGCTCTCTAATATTTAATTATTTAAATGCTTTTATGAATAATTAAGATAAAATAGTAATTTCGGGATGAAATTAGGGTAAATTGGTATTTGGGAAGGTCAAACTTCTTCATAAGATGAAATAAGTGAGATCAAATGAACATATACCGAAAAGATAGGCTTCTCTTTTTTGACCTGTCTCAAATTATAAATCATTTTTCTTAAGAGTATAGATAATTTTTAAATTTTCTATATGCTCCTATTTAATTTGTCTTGTTATTATGATCTATTCCTATTTAAACTATTATTTAATGTAGAAATATATTAGAAAAATATAATAAAAAACTTACATTTTCAACTATGTTACATTCCTTAATCTGTGTAAAAATAATAACAAGGCCATCAGTATGAGGCTGAGGTGTTAGAAAATTTATCACAGATAAATTATTTATCCAAGATCCAAAATCATCATGCTGGAATTATCAATAATTAAATAACTGAAGCGGAAGCGTACCTTAATCAAACGTGATTCACGATGAACGATTCGGTGGTTGGATCTTCTAAATCGATACGTAGTCCTTATTTTCTCTCTGATGATGGGATGTCAGACAAGATGAACAATACGTAGGATTCAGAGACCATAACCGACTTTATATACTATATTGCCAGTTAACCTAATCCGGCCCATCATGAATTAGGTAATGGCCTGGTATCTACACATAAAAGCCTATACATTAATTAGATGCATTAAAGCCCAATATACCAAATCCTTATTAGATCACTTTAAATGGGCTTAACTAAAATTGATAGCCTTTTATTCAATGCACAATAATTCACATATAAGCCCACACGATTGATTAAAATCCTTACAATCTCCCACTTGGGCTATATGTGTAACCTTACAATTGTGTATCAATCATAACCTTATGAGTACTCAGAATTTTGCTATCATTACTGAATGCATCCCCAAACAATCCGGTCCATCAATTATATCAACATAGGATCAAAGCGACTTTCGCTACATTAATCGTAACTAAACCTTCAATGGTCACGTATATCGACATAACTGAATGACATGGATCAAGTATGGATGTGTAGCATGGAAATTACATGTAATGTGATCTTCAACATGCCTATTTCCAACTGGTCCAACTTTAGTGAGATCATCCTTAAACGAGTTCAGAGATAATAAACCTGAAACCTTACAGCTGTAAATAACTTTAACTTTAAACTGTATCCAAAAGGATAATAAATGTGTCTAATGCACCCAAAATACAAACTCCCACTGAAATCGAATATCGTTAAGAAATACAACACCCATATGAGTAATGTACTCATGAAAGACCTTGGATTGTAATACTTCAGTAAGCGGATCCGCAATTATGGAGTTTGTCCCAATGTGCTCTTATTGACACATGTCCACTCTGAACTGTATCCTTCACAACCAGGAACTTATGTCAATGTATTTTGACTTAGTTGAGCTCCTGTTGTTACTAGAATATAAATCTGCTGAGTTATTGTCACAATATAACTTTAGTGGTCTTTCTTTACCGTACAGAATATGCAGCCCAGTGACAAAATTTCGCAGCTATATTTCATAATTAGATGCCCCCAAAATTGCTACAACTGTGCTGCCAAGTGAAAGAAGCTAAAGTGTCTGTTATGCACTCCATCCGGAAATAGCTCCTCCAACCAGCAGATAAATGTAGCCTTATGTGGATCTTTTACTTTCTTGGCATCTAGTAAAAATCGGAATCATAATACCATATGATCTCCAACTGATCTGATTTTCTGTATGTGAGCATGTAATCTTTTGTTCTCTTTAAATACCTTATAACCCATGTTTGGCTGCTTTCCAAATGATCCATCCCAGGGTTACTTAAATATCTCCTTAGTATCCCAATAATGTATGCAAATCCGAACGCATACAAATTTGAGCACACATCAGACTTTCTATAGCTTAACTATATGGGATCCTCTGCATTTCTTTAACTTCAAGATAACTTTTCGGGCATTAGTTGAGACTAAATTGTCTCCCTTAGCGATAGGGCTGTCCCCTGATTTACTGTCTTGCATGCCAAACCTCTTAAGTACTTTATCGATATAGCCCTTTTGTGACAATTCAAGAATACCCCGAGAACAATCCCGGTGTATCTGAATTCCTAATACAAACTAGACGTAACCAAGATTTTTAATCTCAAATTCCTTGACAAAAAATCTCATAATTTTATGTGACATACCTATATCATTAGTGGCAAGCAATAATCAACATATAAAACCAGGAAAATATACTTACTCCCACTGAACTTGTAATACATACAATTATCAACAACATCAATCTCAAGACCAAATGAGATAATTACTTGATGAAATTTGTATTACCCTTAACGAGAAGCTGGCTTGAGTACATAAATGGATTTCTTTAATTTGCAAACCATTAGCTTTGGGTCTATTGACACAAAGTTTTCTGATTGCACCAAATAGATCGTCCCATCAATGTCGCCATTGAGAAACGCCACCTTAGTATCCATTTGATGTAACTCGAGGTCAAAATGTGCAACAACCTAACTTTCCTGAAAGAGTCTTTTGTAGAAACCAAAGAGAAAATCTCTTTATAATCAATGCCATTATTCTGTGTAAAGCCCTTAGATACAAAACGAACCTTATATCTTTCCACATTACCTTTCGAATCCTTCTTGGTTTAAAAATCCATTTAAGACCAATGGGCTTCGTACCTTATGGTAATGGGATAAGATCTCAAACTTTATTGTCGTGCATATGCTTATACTCCTTATTTATGGCATCAATCCACTTTTGAGAGTTAAAACCATGCATGGCCTGATGGAATTGATTGGACCATCTTCCACCATTCCATTATTTCCTTATATTCTTGGAAAAATACTATTTAAATTACCCGGAATAGCATTTTTTCCCTTTCTCTCGTGGATCTCCTTAATGGCTTTAGTTATTGAGGTTGTTGAGTTTGTAATTCTGAAATTTACCTTATTTTGGATGGGAGGTTTTTCAATATTGTCCAGTTGAGGTTCCGGATATGCTTCTTGATCAATGACATGCATAGAAACTTGCACATTGTAAAAAACAATAGTAGGAATCGAAACCGATCCTTCCTCAACTTTTTTCTTAAAGACAATATCTCTAACCTTATTTCTCCCCCCAAACTCAACTTCCTCAAAAATATTGCAGTTCCCGTTTCAAAAATTGACTTAAGTGTGGGATCATAAAATTAATAGCCCCTTAAACGCTTTTTTTTCTTTATTTGTTTTCTTGCCCTTATCTTTAGAGGTGTTTGCCAAGTGATTTCAGTTCTGTCATGCTTCAAATTTTCTTCCTCTTGCACACAAAATAGAATGAGCTCATTTAGAGTTCATTTATCCCTTTAACAGTTATAACTGACCTTAAATTAACTAAATTGTGCAAGAAGCTTCCACACTATGAAATGAGCTCATTGAGAGTCCACTTCTACTTTGACAATTATAACTAACCTTAAATTAACTATATTGTGCAGGAAGCGATATCAATACCAAATGCACGAGCAAGTCATTAGACAAGTCGAGTTTTAGTTCCTTAAGTTTTGAAGCAGTGTGAGACATCTACATGATGTACTCCCTTATTTTTCTATTGCCTTTATACTTTATTGAAATCAAGCTTTGCATAAGCGTGCTTGTTTCAGCCTTATTGTTTTTCGCAAAATGTTTCTTAATTTCGGCAAGGAATTTATTGGCATCATTTACCTCCTCAGATACTATGCCACTAAAGGCTTCCGAAATGCCGCACTTAATGATCATGAGACTCACGTAATTTAAGCAATCTCACTTCTCAAAGTTCCTCATTTGATTAGATGAACTTTCATCCGTAAGAGGAGCAGATTGCTCAGTCCTTAGTACACGGTCTAGATCCATGCCGCAAACGAAAAGTTAATGTTCTTGTTTTGATCCTTGAAGTTTGTTCCATAAACACAGTGATTGAATTTGAGCTTGTAGATATACTACTAGCAGAATTTGAAACTGATAGAGAACACTCAAACAAAATAGCTTACATAAATACCTTATTATGCAAATCATACTTTCAAATAATGGTAGGACCCATTACAAGATACCTAGCACAACATCAATATTTAGTCTTTGGACAGAAATATTGACTTCTAAGTGGTACTCTTGGTGTAGTAATCAAACACTGACAGTAAGACATGTCAACCAAAAAACATTTCTTTGGACCGATTTATTGATCACACGTAAAACCAAATAATCGTCACGTATTTATCACCACAAGTTCATGTGAAATTCGGGCCAAATATTGACCTTCCTTTGGGCCGATCAATATCCGCATGAAATAACACACAAACACCTAATTTTCCCTTAGTGCAGTGATCAAACACTGGAAATAAGACATGTTAACCAATAAACCTTTCTTTGGACCGATTTATTGGTCACACATTAAACCAAATAATTGCCACGTGTTTATCACAACAGGTGCATGTGAAATTTGAGCCAAATATTGACCTTCCTTTGGGCCGATCAATATCCGCAATGAATAACACACACAAATACCTTCTAATATTCAAAGTTAATTAATATCCACAAGAGAGGTTGCTTTGGTAACATGTTGCTTCAACTAACTTACTTTCGAATATTATATCTCTCAAAAGATTCTGATGTACCAAGATTTGAAATTGAAATCCATTGATTTGCATCTATATTTGACTTTAATCCTTAAGTTGAAAGAGTCAATTGCAATATTCTTAAACTTTAGGTGGCCAATTCTGTAAAATGTTAAGCTTGAAGGGCTTAAATTACAATTTTCCAAAACCTTATTGACCAATTTAGAGAAATTTTAAACTTTATGTCCCAATTTGAAAAAAAAATTCAAACTTTAAGGACCAATTTTGAAAATTTCCAAACTTTAGTGACTGAATTAGAAAATTTTCAAACTTTAGGGACCAAATTAAAGAATTTCAGAACTTTAGGTGCTGTATTAGAAAATTTTCAAACTTCAGGGACTGAAAATGAAAATTTTCAAACTTTAAGGGACCAATTTAGAGAATTTTCAAGCTTTAGGGACCAATTTTGAAAATTTCTCAAACATTAGGGGTTGAAATATTATACCCTTAACCTTAAAGGTACCAATCTTGAAAATTTTCAAAATTCAGGGGCTGAAATATAAAATCAGAAACTTGAGAGGTCCTGACTTAACTAAATTATAACTTTAGGGGCTCAATTTATAAATTCAGAACTTTAAGGGCCAACTTAAATGGTTTTATAACTTTAGGTTTAAACATTTAATCCAAAACAAAAGAGAGGACCGGAGGTGCAATTAAACATAATTATCCAAAATTGCAAAAGAGCCCTTGAAGACTTCTAATTTCCGGAAAAAGCCCCCCCGTCCCAAATCTGATTTCTCACAGTAGCTAGGTTAAACCCTAGCCCGCCGCCTTCTCCAAAACCGGCAGAGGCGCAGCCTCCCTGCCGGCCCCTCCGCGCCTAACGGCGCTTCACATCTCAGCCGCGCAACCAGTTCCCAATGTTTGACCTGCAGCGCCATCCACGGCACTGCATTGCAGCGCGATCTGACCCGCCAGTGCGACGGTATCGCAATTGCCGGTGGCTGTGTGCAACCAGCCAAAACCTCCACCAACCGGCCACACCTCAACCATCCTCAAACTTCAACCGACACAATCTTAAATCCAAAATCCAACTTAATCCATACCGAAATTCAACCAAGAATATATTCAAAACCACATTCAACCTTAATTCATACATAATATACACACAGGAATTCAATTTCAACACAGATTCTGATTTCGCATATACACATACATACTGTACACATAATCCGATTTCAATACAATTCGAAAAATCAATTTGGCAATCAGAGTTAAGCATATCAATTCGATTTATTCAAATTTCATCACCCAAAATCGGATTCCATAAAATCGCATGACCAGATTGGATAGAAAATTTCTATAGAAGCCATACTTTAATCCAAATCAAATTGTAATCCATATATATATATACACGTATAGGCACGGTTTGTATACAACCAAAACCATGGCAGTGTACGTGATTGTTCCAAATTCACAAGATTAAACACATATCTTATAATCAACACGATGATTGGCTCTGATACCACTTGTTAGAAAATTTATCACAGATAAATTATTTATCCAGGATCCAGAATCATCATACTGGAATTATCAAGAATTAAATAACTGAAGCGGAAGCGTACCTTAATCAAACGTGATTCACGATGAACGATTCGGTGGTTGGATATTCTAAATCGATACGTAGTACTTATTTTCTCTCTGATGATGGGATGTCAGACAAGATGAACAGTACGTAGGATTCAGGGACCATAACCGACTTTATATACTATATTGTCAGTTAACCTAATCCGGTCCATCATGAATTAGGTAATGGCTTGGTATCTACACATAAAAGCCCATACATTAATTAAATGCATTAAAGCCCAATATACCAAATCCTTATTAGATCACTTTAAATGGGCTTAACCAAAATTGATAGCCTTTTATTCAATACACAATAATTCACATATAAGCACACACGATTGATTAAAATCCTTACATGAGGGAGTTTCTATTCTATTATTTTGCTTAAATAATATTATATTTTAGTCACTTTTATCTTTAAAAGTTGGAATGCGTTTAAGTGTTGCTAAACTTGTCGAAAGTCAAATAATTATTTATTTGCTAACTCGTGGAACTCAATAATATTCCATATTTATCAATCACTCATTTTTATTATAAACACAACTATTTTAAACGCTTGCCAAACTTATACTTAATCAGTAATTCTACGGAGACATTAATAAGAAACATTTTAAAGTCACATTGTGATGTGGCGCGTATTCATTGGTTGATGAAAAATAAGTGGTAAAGATAGTTATATCAATTACCCAATAAATGTATACCATATTATAATTTCACTTAAAAATGTTTCTTATTAATGTGTTCCTAAAAATATTTAATTTGTGTTGAACATTTGACCCAAATTAAATTGGGAAAATTACACAAAATACCCCAAAAAATTAAGCTATTTGAAAACTACCCTTTTTAAACTAATCAAAACATTTTACACCGTATTAAATACTATTTCAACCAAACATAATCAAACCCAGATGAGATCCTGTTCCTCTCCTGCGAATTCCATTTTGCCATGTCTCTGATTTTACCAATCAATATGGGTTTCACATCATCTCCACGGCTCCACCATTTCGTGAGTCCAAGCCACCACTGTTGTCTCTCCCAGCCACTTGCTCGACGAGCTAGTCACCTTCTCACCATGTCTTTCTTACATCTACGCTTTCCCCAATAATATTTCAGAAATCCCTCCGCCTTAATGTTGCGACGATGTCTCCATTACCTTCGCCTCTGGATTCTCCGTCTGCCTCTGCTATTTGGTTCGCTTGTCTAGAATTCTCGAATTTTCGCTGAACTACTCGAAACCCATATCTCCCACTTCTGTCTGTCTGGAGATACAGCTGAATGAACGATTCGGCAACCAAATCAGAAGGTGGGTGGGTTTAAAGGTTTTGGTGTTGGAGCTGGTACTGGAGTGAGTTTTGAACTTGGTGCGGGTGGAGAAGAAGCCTTTCGTGGTTGTGGAGGCTTCGATTTGGAATTGTTGGAGGTGAAGATGGAAATTGCAGAGGTGGAGAATAGATGAGCTGCAATAGAGGTAGATGGGGCTGCTATTCCGATAACGATACAAATAAAATCTGTGAAGTTATTAAGAGATGTAATGAGTTTGAAAGGTTCATGATTCGTGACAGTAAAAGAGGCCTTTGAGCATTAATTTTTTCATGCTGATATGGACTTAGAATTGCAGATTAAATGAACTTAGTGCATAGGAAGTACATTTTCATGAAGAAAGAAAAGGGGTACATAACGTTTCAAGTAGAAATATATTTTTACTAGAGAACTTATATCTAGTTGCAGATTCTTCTCAGTTTGTGGGAACATTTCAAGAAACAAGCAGTGTAGTGTTACAAATTTATTGATGGGGACGAAGCAACTAAGGAAAGTATACATTATGAACTCGGAAATAGCCAAATGAAATATATCATCTCAATGTTGCATGAACCAGCCATATATTGTTGCTTTTCCATGGTTTCTTTTTACATATTTGGGACAGTGATATTGAGTTATACTCTTAAGATTGTCAACCCAACTTCTCAATTTTCTAAGCTAGTTAAGGAAAATGAATGAACTGAAATGATGGTGGAAAACATAAGAATTTGGCCCTTTTAATAAGAGGTTGATACACATGCATCAATATTTTCTTCCTTTAATTTGGATATCGATGCAGAATGGCAATATTATCAAGAAATTGAAGATAGAAAAGCTTAGCCTAGTGCATGTGGAAATTTGTCTAAAACTCGGAATTTGATAGTCAGCGTCAAGTGGCTAACAGTCTAACACAAACTATGTTAACCATAATAGTATAGGATAAGTCCCATTTTTTTCACTTTTTTTTTTATAAAAAAAGTCATAACTTGCCATTTTTTCATGTGAAGTTGGTCAATGCAAGATGCTTGTTGACATCAACCATTGAAGAAGTGTCATGTTGTTACTTTATTTATTTATTTATTTATTTTTAAAGTCGCATCCTGTCACTTTTTCATGTGAAGTTAATGAATGTAAGGTGCTTGTTGACATCACCATTGGAGAAGTGTCATTCTGTCACTTTTTTTTTTAAAAGTCGCATCCTGCCACTTTTTAATGTGAAGTTGATGAATGTAATGTGCTTATTGACATCAAGCCTTGTAAAAGTGTCATGTGAAGTTGTTGACATCACCATTGGAGAAATGTCATACTGTCACTTTTTTTTTTTTTTTTTTTAAAAGTCGTAACCTGTCACTTTTTCATGTGAAGTTGATGAATGCAAGGTACTTGTTGACATCATCATTAGAGAAGTGTCATTCTGTCACTTTTTTTTAAAAAAGTTGCATCCTGCTACTTTTCATGTGAAGTTGGTGAATGCAAAGTGCTTGCGGACATTAAGCCTTGTAGTAGTGTCATGCTGTCACTTTTTTTTAAAAAAAAAGTCGCAGGCTGTCAATTTTTCATGTGAAGTTGGTGAATGCAAGATCCTTGTTGACATCAAGCATCCGAGATTTGCCATTCTATCATTTTTTTACACAAAAGTCGCAGCTTACCACTTTTTCATGTGAAACTTGATGAGGCCCTTGGTAAGTGAAGTTAAAAGGCAAGCATTTCACCCTGCACCCTTGGAGACATATCCTATAATTTACCTAATTCACCAAGGTCCAGGGCAAGTGCGGGCCCTTAAGGTGTGGGCTACACCTTTTTTTTTTTTTTGGCAGTGTCATATATCATATATGGGGAAATCACATAAAATACCCTGAACAGTGAATGAATTATAAAAATACACTTTTTTAAAATATTGCAAAAATTGAAAAAGTGATATTTTAGTAGAAAAAGTAGTAAAATGTCACTTTTTAGTTCAAAGAAAAAGTGATAAAAAGAGACATTGCATCACATTTTTTTAAAAAGTGGCATTGTGTCACTTTTTAAAAAAAATTAGAAATTTATTAAAAAGGTGACAAAAGTTTTAAAAAAGTGGCACTCACTCAATGTCAATTTTTTAGTAAGTTTTTTTGTTTTTTTAAAAAGTGGTATTTTGTCAACTTTTCTTAAAAAAAGTAGCATTGTACCACATTTTAATTAAAAAAGTGACATTCGGTCACTATTTTTTTTTTTTTTAAAAAGTGGCATTTTGTCATTTTTTCTTAAAAAAAAAAGTGATAAAATGATAAAAAGTGACATTGTCTATTGTGTCACTTTTTTATTAAAAAAGTAATAAAAAGTGACATTGTGTCTAGTGTCACTTTTTTTTATTAAAAATTGAAAAAGTGACATTCAAGTAGCAAAAAGTAACAAAACGCCACTTTGTTTTACTAAAAGTTGACATCATATTACTTTTTAATTAAAAGAGAAGGCGAGTTAAAGCAAAAAGTGATAAATAAAAAAAAGTGGCATTGTATAATTATTCATTAATTTTTGTAGACTTATGTAATTTGTTAGCCAATGATGAATATTGAAAAAAATGAAATTAACCTTCAAGTAGAAAAAATATACAAATTGTCGCTTTTTTGTTAAAAGAAAAAGTGATAAAAAATGAAATTATGTAAAAGACACAATTATTCCAATATTTTGAATAAAATTAACAAGTCATGAATTTATTCTAAATTTTTAATTTATATTTGATTGAGAAAATAACATATATATCAATTTTTTAAAAATAAGTGATATTTTGTCACTTTTTGACAAAATTATTTAAAAAATGATAAAAATTTTAAAAAAGTGGCACTCAAGATTTACAAAATATTTTTACTTCCTAAAAATTTCAAAAATTTATTATTATAAATGATCCAAAAATAAGAGTATTTGTTTTAATACCCCAATTAAAATTTCAACAGATAATTGGGCCTTTCCTTTGTTAAATGTGTTGGATTGTTAATAGATATGGCACTAACTATCACCAGTATGTGTGTGCGTAGGGAATTGGACTTTAGTTGTGACAAATCCCATTAGGGAAAAGTCAAAGACTCAAAAGTTTCTGCATTACTTTGCCGTGGAAAGCAAACACGTAGTCAACAAAGTTAATTAGGAAATAGAGTCAATTTTAAATACGTGAAGAAGAAAAGAAAAAGCAATCTTTTAGGTCATCTCCTACCAGGAACTCTAAAATGTAGTCAGCTTTACACTAAAATGCAGTTTCTCTTACTCTATCTTCATAACTCATCTCCAACTCAGAACTTCAAATTTCACACTAAATAAACATAATATAACTCATATCCAACCAAAAACTTCAAATTTCACATCAAATAAGCATAGTATTTTTACTTTTCTTTTTGAACATACTTTTTATTATTATTTTATTTGAAATATTTATTTGATCATTAAAATAAAACGAGAAATATACTAAATATATTTATTTCAATAATTTAATTCTCGGAATTTGAATGTTGTTCCCACAAATGTTCAATTAAAGCATTTCAGAGTGCAATGTGAGCCTCCTTATCCTTAATTTGACGATGACGAGCGAGAAACTCCTGGAAACGGACATTTTCATCTACAACCATCTCAACTTGTGGGCTCGACGCTTCTACCCAATCTCGAATAGGTGCTTCAACATCACGTTCATCCTCTATGATCATGTTGTGCATAATGATGCATGCAGTCAAGATATCGTGTAAGATGCTTTTCTTCCAAAATCGTGATGGTCCTGTAATAATTTCGGACCTAGATTGTAAAAACCCAAACGCTCGTTCAACGTCTTTTCTACAGCTTTCTTATTTTATTGCGAAATATTTTTTCTTCGGCCCACGTGGCTCGTGAATTGTTTGTACGAGAGTGGCCCACTTCGGATATTACCATAAGCTAAATAGTAACCCATATTGTATTCGCGTCCCTGTATGACATTATTAGCGGGGGGAGCAATACCTTTAGCGAGGTTGACAAATAGATGGGAGGCCTCTAAAACATTGATGTCGTTGTTTGAACCTGGCATACCAAAGAATGAGTGCCATATCCAAATATCATAATCCGCTACGGCCTCTAAGATAATGGTTGGAGATCCACTCCGTCCTACGTATTGGTCTGCCCATGCAGTTAGACAATTTTTCCACCTCTAATGCATACAGTCAAGACTACCCAGCATTCCAGGAAAACCACGTTGTTGACCAACGTGAAGAAGCCGTGCAATGTCATTAGCGTTGGGTGAACGCAAATAACGGCTTCCAAATACCTCCACGACTGCACGACAAAACCTTTTCAAACTTTCAATAGTTGTTGACTCACCAATCTTGCAATACTCATCAGTTGCATCTGCCGCAATGCCATATGCTAGCATCCGAAAGACGGCAGTAATATTTTGGAGAGAGGACAATCCTAGCCTACCTAGCCCATCCCTTTTCTGTACAAAGTAATTATTATGCGCCTCCACAGACTGCACTATGCGTAAAAATAAATTTCTTGACATGCGATAACGTCGTCGAAACAACCTTGTATCGTATTTTAATTTTCAATATTTATGTCGTCACTTTCATATTGTACTTTTTCAATCTCTACATCATCGTACCAATCGTGTTTCCAAAATGTCTAGTATTATTGAGTAATCTATTTTATTGTCATTTAAACTTAATGTTTTGATTTATAATACAAAAAAATAGTCAAATTAAAAACCAAATTCAAAAATGTTGGATAACTATGAAATAAACATGTTTTCCATCTATAAAAAAAGAAAAAAAAAATGATACAATTTCTAAATAAATTTTTGGGAGCATTCATCAAATAACCTTGTTTTGTAAATAAACAAAATAAATAAAATTAAAAAAGGGCAAAATTGGAATCAAAATAAACACTTGGGGGACAAAATTGATCTAAAACAAAGTTTGGAGACTATTTGGGGCAACCACATAGTTGCCCTCAAATGAAATGCAGTCTCTACAGTAGGATGCCATATATGGCGTCCTTCTGTAGAGAACTTCATTTTACAGTTGAAGATGCAGTCATGGTTGGAGCAGAAAATCAACTGCAATTTGGTGTAAAATAGAGTTTGCCGTCAGCGTTGTAGATGCCCTTAGGACACGAATTCTACGTATTTTAGGGTTGTCTTTACTTATAAATATGTGTGTTGAGAAGTCAATTAATTGTGCAATCAAGAGTGCCATATTGTGACCAAATGAGAGAAAATTGTGAGCTTTTCTTTGTAGTTTTTTGGGAACTCTTTATGAGATAATTCAAGTGGTAGAAACTTGAGATAGATAATAGCTCGTTGTTAGTATTTTCTCTGTGGTTTGTGGGATTCAGTTGGTGAGTGAGAAATTTTATATAATTGTAACAATTTATTATATAGTGAAAGGCTTTGACGATCCGAAATTTCTACGTTGTTATTATTTTCTCGTTTGCTTGTATTACTTTGATCAAAAAGCTCCTGTGTGCTAAAGAAGGAGAAATCCGCGACTAATTCCCAACAATTTGATCATGTGATTAGAGATGACAATGAGTCGGGTATGGATCGAGTTTGTAAAACTCATACCCTACCCACTAAAGATTTATAGCATTTGTACCCTACTCATATACCTATTTAAGATTGGCGGGATGGGTCAAGTACGGGTCGAAGGCGGGTATGCTTCTATACCCATTTGAAACACATTACTATTTATTTATTTATTTTTATTTTTCTTAGGGCTATAAATATGTTATAGGTTATAGGAGCTCCTTGAATCACTTAAATGTTGAGTTTCACTTAAATTTGACTTTAAAAAAACTTGTTATAGATTAAAACTAAACAAGTAAATTTAAACAATTTTTTTAGATATTAACAAAGTCAATAGTTTAAACATATTAAGGTTTAGTTATTAACAATGTCAATAGATATTTGAGTTATATTATTTATTTATATTATTTATTATTTTTTTACACAATTACTTTTGTTTTAAATTCTAATTTTTTTTAAGGAAATTAATGGGTGTGTGGATCGAGTATGAGTATTGTAGTAAAATTCACACCCGACCCGTATGCATGTCGGGTTTTAAAGTTTAACTCCATACGCTTACCCACGAACTCATTTAGTCGAATAATTTTCGCCCATTTATTTTGAGTCTTCAAGGGGTATCGAATTCGTGAATAGTATTGTCATCCCTACGTGTGATGATCTCTATTGAAGAAAGCAAAAGGAGCACATTACATGATAAAGATAAATTGAAAAACTTGAAAAGTAATACGAGTATTATATTTGCTGTGATCTTTATACGCAATAATCTATATTTAACATTTTTAAATTCGTACTTTATTCACCACAAATTACAATAAAACCTTCTCATAGTGTAAAAGACATAGATACACTTACTAAGATTATAAAATAAAAAAATACTATTATGATTAAAAGTTGATAATACCCTTTCACAAACAAAGTAAAATAAAAAAATTCTCGCTTATAATTTTAAAAGAAAATCTAATTTTTTATTTGTTTTCTCAAACACAAATAAATAATCTCTTTTTTCATCTTCTTCAATTCTAAAATTTGAAAATTATCAAACGCTCAACTGAATGATCTCATTTTATTAGTTTTACTCGAATCAATAAGTATATTTACATATATTTTGTTTCGTTCTCTGTAAATTGTATACTATGTTTAATTGAGTAATTCAAGTGACATTTTTAAGTGACATTGTGACATGTCACACATTTATTAGGTGGTGAAAATAACTACCTCACCACTTATTTTTTAATCATCCAATAAATATGCGACATGTCACAATGTAACTTAAAAAAATATCCCCCAAAAAATATCTCTCTAAAATTATTGTTTTTAATTTTGTTTTTGTTTTTGTTAATTTATTTTGACACGTGCCAATAAATAAATAGATGTTTAAATTTATTCAATGGGTCTATAATTTTATTAAGAAAAAACAATAAAATATTCATCTATTATTGATTTCATTTTAATTAAGTTATATTTTGACTTCATAAGCAAAAACCAGAAATATAGAAATGTTTAAATTTATTCAACAGATCTATAAATTTATTAGTTAAAAATAAGCCAAGAATCTCATCTGTTATTGATTTTATTTTTGTTAAACTATTATGACTTTGTTAAGCAAAATAATAATAATAATAATAAATCACTTTCCTGCTTGCATGTAACAGATGACCCAGATTGTCTAAGTCGTCTTAGGGCAGTCGATCAAGAAAAGTTTGGTCGTCTGCTATCGACGGCCCAAAAGAATATGGACCTCTGGCGGATAGATGGTCCGGACCTGCCGAGCAGTCGACCCAAGCACTTGGGCCTACAATCCGCGAATGACCAAGATTAATTTTCCCCCACTCTCATAACGTTTAACCTGTTTTATGAGCATTTATTCCAATTTGTTATTTTCGTGAATCTCAAATGGATGAAAATGATCGATGATCTTGGAAATAGACAAGTGATGGAAATGAGTGTTACTGAAATTTTGATAAGATCAAGTACATCATTTACAGACTTGTATCATCGATTAAAAAGAAAAAAACTCAACGTTGATCTTTCTCAACAAGATATGGATTTGAGATTTCTATTTAACGATCATTTGACCACTCCTATTTCACCTGTAAAGGGTGTTTTTTAAGAGGAAATGATGTGGTTAATTGAACTGAACAAAAATCATGATACTACACATCTTTGCTAAACTTTAGTAAGGAAGGATATCCTCTATAATGAACACAAATAATTCGATGGTGAGGGTCAAAATGTGAATGATATTTGGAACACTATGTAGTTAGATCACGAGGATGACGTTGTTATTCCTAATACGGTTGCTATATACCATGGTCTCATTGTAGTGTACATATCTCATGAGATAGTTGAAGACAATCACGGGGAAATTTCATTTACAAATGATGATCTAATTGTTTTATTCAAACAAAGACATGAGCATGGTGGGGACTCACGGTCTAGGCCCAGTTCACAATCTTCTAATTTTTAGCATGTGGTTCCCGATAATGAAGATATGCAAGTCCTAAAACATTTGACATAAAAAAAAGAACTCCAAGAGTTGTGCATATTATTGCATTGAAACACAACTTCCAATTTAGAGTGAAGAAGTCGGATAAGAATACCTACACAATTGTCCATATGGACAACAATTACAGTTGGCATTTGCGAGCAATGAATGTATACACAATTCAGTTTTTACGGTTTGCAAGTATGCAAGATAACATACTTGCCAAATGGGTATTCGTTGAAATGATCATAGACAAGCCGGTCATATTTTATTGATCCAAGGGTATGTAGAGAGAAAAATAAACTGAAACATAAAAACTTTAAATAAAAAATAAATGTAAATTAATAGGAATATGTTTATTTAAAAAGAGGGTACAATTTGTATTTTACAATGGAAAAAATAGATGATAATGAGTTTTGCATAGAAAAGATCGATTTGCTCAATGAAAACAAACAGTAGGGATGTTACTAGTGCTTTAATCATGAGAGAAACTTCCTGGACAGAAGAGTAACTCACGGTGTCTTCATTAAAGTTTAAAATTGAGAAGTTTGATGGGAAGAACGACTTCAACCTGTGGAGAGAAAAGATGTTGGCATACCTTGGAAATCTTAGACTTAAAGAAGCTGTGAAGGAAGAGACTGATATGGATGCAACTCTCCAGAGGTTCTTAAGAAAGCAAGAAACACTATTATCCTCAGTCTTTGTGACTCGGTTCTAAGGAAGTTGATCAAGGAGAAAACAACTTGTGATATGTGGAAAAAGCTGGAGGATCTTTTTATGACCAAAGCCTTGCCTAACCAAATCTACTTTAAGAAAAAGTTCCACAGCTTCAAGATGGATGATACAAAATCCATTGATGACAATATTGATGAGTTTACAAAGCTGGTTGCAGATTTGGAGAATCTTGAGATCAAGATTGATGAAGAAGACCAAGCAATCTTCTTGTTAAGACACCTTGACATTGAAAGAAGTAACTTCAGCAGCCTATTCTAAAGAATTGGATCTAAAATCAGCTAGGAATCCAGTCAAGATAGATGGGACCATTTTGAATGTGAAAGGAAGAAAAGAAAAGAAGTTGTGCTGGATTTGCAACCAAGAATGAAATTTTAGAAAGCAACGTCCTCAAAGAAACAAAAGGGGAATGGAGCAAAGAAACTTCAATTGCAAACAAAAAGGAGATTGTGAAAGTTTCCAAGATTGCTATGTAAGTGGAAAGGTTCTTTCTGTAACAAATTTAGACCTGATAAATGAATGGATGATGGATACTGGTTGTGCATTTCATATGACACCAAGACAGGACATGTTCTTCGATTACAAACCTGTCATTGGAAGCAAAGTGTTGGTGGAAACGGAAATACCTATGATATTATTGGTGTTGATTCTCTCAAGATAAAAATGTGGGATGGCTCTACAAGGATCCTAGGTGGAGTGAGACACATACCATGTCTGAAAAGAAATCTTATCTCACTGGGAACACTAGACAAGTCTTGTTTTGTACATAAAGCTCGAGGTAGAGTGCTAGAAGTTGTGAAAGGATCTGAGGTGGTTATGAAGGGATTGCTACAACAAGACATCTATGTTTTGCAAGGAAATGTGGTCAAGAATTAACCAGAAATTAATCCTGTAGATTCGCTCACAAATGTAATTCCAGTCAGCAGAAGCATTGGATCTACTGAAGTTAAAGTCTTGTTATCAACCAGGTAAGATGCTCTTAGTCCATTTCGATTAATCAATGTTCCTTAAGATTCAAAGGTGGAGAATGTGGAGATATTGCCTCTTGTATATTTCTCTAAACACATCAGATTAGTGGTTGAAGGATAAGGCTGTGTTTGCAACTTGATTCTAACAGACTTATTCTAACTGATTGGAGCTTTTTTGGTAGTTGCTTCAGTTGGTACCTGGTTTACCCCTATTTGTTAGATGGCTAGGTCTATAAATAGATCAAGTTAGCTAGGAGAAAGAGAAACAAATTTGGAGAGAGAGAGAGATTGACAAAAATAATAGTGCATTTTTCTGTACAGTGTAGTAGAGTTCTCTGTTACTTGCAAGAACAAGGAAATTTCTTGTGTTTTCTATGGTATTTCAAAGCCATAGTGTTTGATTTCAAAAAGAAAAAAAAGGCCATAGTGTTAGCCCAAGAGTAAACTAACCAAGAGGGGGGTGAATTGGTTTATAAAACTTTTTCGATAATAATCTCAAACTTAAAAACCAATGGGTACAAATATGAGCACTTAGTGTTACAAGTAACTAAACTATCAATGTAGTGTGCTATATATGTGTAAACTTAATTGATAAGGCAAGTATAGCACTAAGATAAAGCGTTGCACAATACAAATTGATAGAATAGAGTAAGTGCGATGTAAGTAAGTAAAAGGGATAAGAGAATGCAAACGCGGTTTATGGAGGTTCAATCAACCAACGTGATCTACGTCCCCCGTTACCGAGCTCTCCGTCACGAGCAAGGCCAAATCCACTATTTTGGTAACTTACAACAAGGAGTACCAAATCCTTAGGCGACTTACAACAAGGAGCGCCTATCCTTTACAATCGAGTTTTCACACGGCTCTCGAAACCAACAATCGGGTTTTCACAAGGCTCTCGAAACCAATCAATATAATGAATTGAGTTTACAATTGAAACAACTCTCTTGACTAATGATATACTCAAATTAAGTACCGAGAGAGTTAGGCTAACACTTCAATAGATAGCAATGAATTAAACTCGAGTGTTAGAGAAAAACTTTGATGCAAATGATAATGAAAATTTCAATGCAATCAAACAAAGTTTTTCAAATAATCTCTTGTTAAAAATATTGAATCAAATTACGTTCCAAGAGATGCCACACTTGAATAATTAACAATAAGTTAAGCTCAAAGTGTTTAGGCAATGGAACTTTGATGAATCAAATGATAATGAAAAATGTAGTACAAATAATCAAAGTTCCTTAATTGGAATTTATCTCTTTTAAAAGATTAAAACAAGTTTAGAACAAAGAGAGACTTACACTTCAATTCCAATATAGTGTGAAGATGTTGAAGAAGTTTAAACAATGTAAAACCAAGAATCTTCACAAAACTTTCTTCCAAAAACTTTGATGAATTTGATAAAACAAAGTTTAGATCAATCAAAGTTTTATGAAAATAAAAGATAAATATAAACCAAGTAAGAACACTAAATTCTCACAAGAAAGTTTGTATAAAATGTTTTCTAAGTTGTTCAAATTGAATGCAAATGAGATGGCTATTTATAGATGAAAAAATTCAAGTTCAGCCATGTTTCGGTCGACCGATTCCATACTTTCGGTCGACCGAAAGTTATAAACTAGCCGTTGCATTATAGCCGTTTAACTTTCTCTTGATCAGGCTTTTTCGGTCGACCAGACTTTCGGTCGATCAAGTATACTTTCGGTCGACCGAAAGTATAAAAACATGAATTTTTATTTTAATGTCAAAAAGTTTATTTTTCCAAAAACTATTTCATGATATGATTTGAAAAATCATAATTATGCAATTGATGAATTTTCAAATAAGTTTCTTGATGCATAAAAATCATTTTCGAGCTCGTTGAATTTCATCGCTAAAGATTGAGAGTGTTATACCTTTACATATGTTAAATCAACTCTAATCTTGTATGCTTGAATTCTTGATCTTCATGTCATGCTTTTCAACCTCAATTTTGATCTTTGAATTCTTTCATGATCTTCTTTGCGTCTCATGTGCTCGATCACATAATTTTGATTTATTTCCTTGAGAGACGATTTGAACATTGAGTGCTTTGAATATTTATCATTACATGAAACACTTGAAGCACACTTGTTAGCAACACAATAAATTCTTGTTTGTTATGATCAAAACAATAAGGTCAAATTGACCATAGGTCAACAATTTCCCCCTTTTTGATTATGACAAACAAGATGATTTGTAATGATAATATAAGCAATTGAAGCATGTAATCAAAGTATAGGGAAATGAGAATAATTGATAAGTTCAATTTTAGCATATATTCCCCCTATCTTATACAAACCAATGAGGTATAATCTAGCATATAATATAATCCTTTTTATGCATATAGATTATCCAATGTCAAGCAAATCTCAAATCATCACCATATTTTCCCCCTTTTGGCATAAGCAAAAAGGTGGCATCTATCCCTTAATCATGAGCATAGGTGTGATAAGCATAATAATGGGGCACATGTAGAATATAGTGATTGTAATCATATTCCCCCTTAGTAAAGCATTCCCCCTTAGTGAAACATTTGTAGTATGAAATAACTTAAAGGGTTTAACAATGCATATTGTCGAAGTATCAAAGTAATTTCAACTCATTGAATAGGTGGATCATGTGTGGATGAGTTAAAAAAAATTTAAAAGTATCAAAACAATTTTGGTCAACAATCATATCACTCTTAAAGCAAAAAATAAGTGATCAAAAGTAATGTATCACAAGAGTTTTATGAAGAGGAGAAGATGATTTCAAGTCATTTAGGGATTGTGTATGAAAATTTTGAAATTAAAAAAAATTCCTTATTTCAGCCACTTTCGGTCGACCGAAAGTATGAACCGGTCGACCGAAACTCTGCAGAGTAAAAATCAGGAAGCTGCAGACACTTTCGGCTGACTAATGGTCGACCGAAAGTCTGGTTTCGGTCGTACAGTTGGTCGACCGAAACATCTTTCGGTTGAGCATTTGTTCGACCGAAAAGATAGTTTCGATCGTCCGACAAAGGTTCGGTCGACCGAAATCTACAAAAATTGAAATTTTCATTTGATTTCGGTTAAAACATATATGTAACATACAATTATGCATAAAACACATATTAGCACTATGTTACATATTCATACTCATACCTCTTTTCAATGTAAGAAATTTTTATGAAGAGCAAGAGGTTTAAATAAAAAAAAATTTCTAAATCATTTATCATTCAAGGTCCAAGAGGTATCAAAGAAATTTACCTCATCCTCAATAGTCATGAAGCACATGTTGGCCATTTCATCTTGACTCTCATCTTCATCTTGCTCATCATCACTTTCATCCCAAGTGGCTTGTAGAGCTTTCTTTTTAAAGAATCTTTTCTTACTTCGACACTTGGTACTTTTGTGACCGGGTTTGTTGCAATTGTAGCAAACAATCTTTTCATCTTTTTGGATTCGATGATTGTTGCGAACGCCTCTCCACTTCTTGATAAGGATAGCAAGATCATCAAGTTCCTCATCACTTATGTTTGAGTTTGATGAGCATTTACCATATAATGATTTAAGATTAATTTCGCGCTTGGCCTCTTCTTTTCCTTTTCTTGTCTTCTCCTTTGTTTCGGCATTGTTGAGCTCATAAGTCATCAATGTTCCGTAAAGCTCCTCCAATGGATGTGTGTTGACGTCTATCGTGTTTTCGATCAACATCCTCAAAGGATTCCAATCTTGGGAGAGAGACCTAAGAATTTTACTCACAAGTTCACCGTTAGTAAATTTATGATCAAAGCCTTTAAGACCATTTACAATATCGGTAAAACGAGTAATCATGCAAGTAATGGGCTCATCTTGCTTCATAAAGAAATTTTCAAAATCTTTAAATAAAAGATTTGTCTTAGTTTCTTTCACTTTGTTTGTACCCATGTGTGTGATTTCTAATGTATGCCAAATATCAAATGCGGAATCACATGTGCAAATACGATTAAATTCATTTTTATCCAAAGCACAATAAAGTATATTTTTGGCCCTAGCATTTAAAGTAAATTTTCTCCTATCATTTTCATCATATTCCTCTCTAGGTTTTGAAATAGTTTGATCCGGTTTTCCATCAACCTTAATGACCATAGTAAGCTCATGAGGACCGGATTCAATGACATCCCAAATATTATAATCAATGGATTGAATAAAAATCATCATTCTAGTTTTCCAATAATTATAATTAGTACCATCAAAGAAAGGAGGACGATTTGTAGAGTGCCCCTCAAGATTATGGTTAGCCATTTACTCAAGATTGTAAAATCTTTTAAAAATGAGCACCTAAGCTCTGATACCAATTGTTAGCCCAAGAGTAAACTAACCAAGAGGGGGGTGAATTGGTTTATAAAACTTTTTCGATAATAATCTCAAACTTAAAAACCAATGGGTACAAATATGAGCACTTAGTGTTACAAGTAACTAAACTATCAATGTAGTGTGCTATATATGTGTAAACTTAATTGATAAGGCAAGTATAGCACTAAGAAAAAGCGTTGCACAATACAAATTGATAGAATAGAGTAAGTGCGATGTAAGTAAGTAAAAGGGATAAGAGAATGCAAACGCGGTTTATGGAGGTTCAATCAACCAACGTGATCTACGTCCCCCGTTACCGAGCTCTCCGTCACGAGCAAGGCCAAATCCACTATTTTGGTAACTTACAACAAGGAGTACCAAATCCTTAGGCGACTTACAACAAGGAGCATCTATCCTTTACAATCGAGTTTTCACACGGCTCTCGAAACCAACAATCGAGTTTTCACAAGGCTCTCGAAACCAATCAATATAATGAATTGAGTTTACAATTGAAACAACTCTCTTGACTAATGATATACTCAAATTAAGTACCGAGAGAGTTAGGCTAACACTTCAATAGATAGCAATGAATTAAACTCGAGTGTTAGAGAAAAACTTTGATGCAAATGATAATGAAAAGTTCAATGCAATCAAACAAAGTTTTTCAAATAATCTCTTGTTAAAAATATTGAATCAAATTACGTTCCAAGAGATGCCACACTTGAATAATTAACAATAAGTTAAGCTCAAAGTGTTTAGGCAATGGAACTTTGATGAATCAAATGATAATGAAAAATGTAGTACAAATAATCAAAGTTCCTTAATTGGAATTTATCTCTTTTAAAAGATTAAAACAAGTTTAGAACAAAGAGAGACTTACACTTCAATTCCAATATAGTGTGAAGATGTTGAAGAAGTTTAAACAATGTAAAACCAAGAATCTTCACAAAACTTTCTTCCAAAAACTTTGATGAATTTGATAAAACAAAGTTTAGATCAATCAAAGTTTTATGAAAATAAAAGATAAATATAAACCAAGTAAGAACACTAAATTCTCACAAGAAAGTTTGTATAAAATGTTTTCTAAGTTGTTCAAATTGAATGCAAATGAGATGGCTATTTATAGATGAAAAAATTCAAGTTCAGCCATGTTTCGGTCGACCGATTCCATACTTTCGGTCGACCGAAAGTTATAAACTAGCCGTTGCATTATAGCCGTTTAACTTTCTCTTGATCAGGCTTTTTCGGTCGACCAGACTTTCGGTCGATCAAGTATACTTTCGGTCGACCGAAAGTATAAAAACATGAATTTTTATTTTAATGTCAAAAAGTTTATTTTTCCAAAAACTATTTCATGATATGATTTGAAAAATCATAATTATGCAATTGATGAATTTTCAAATAAGTTTCTTGATGCATAAAAATCATTTTCGAGCTCGTTGAATTTCATCGCTAAAGATTGAGAGTGTTATACCTTTACATATGTTAAATCAACTCTAATCTTGTATGCTTGAATTCTTGATCTTCATGTCATGCTTTTCAACCTCAATTTTGATCTTTGAATTCTTTCATGATCTTCTTTGCGTCTCATGTGCTCGATCACATAATTTTGATTTATTTCCTTGAGAGACGATTTGAACATTGAGTGCTTTGAATATTTATCATTACATGAAACACTTGAAGCACACTTGTTAGCAACACAATAAATTCTTGTTTGTTATGATCAAAACAATAAGGTCAAATTGACCATAGGTCAACAATTTCCCCCTTTTTGATTATGACAAACAAGATGATTTGTAATGATAATATAAGCAATTGAAGCATGTAATCAAAGTATAGGGAAATGAGAATAATTGATAAGTTCAATTTTAGCATATATTCCCCCTATCTTATACAAACCAATGAGGTATAATCTAGCATATAATATAATCCTTTTTATGCATATAGATTATCCAATGTCAAGCAAATCTCAAATCATCACCATATTTTCCCCCTTTTGGCATAAGCAAAAAGGTGGCATCTATCCCTTAATCATGAGCATAGGTGTGATAAGCATAATAATGGGGCACATGTAGAATATAGTGATTGTAATCATATTCCCCCTTAGTAAAGCATTCCCCCTTAGTGAAACATTTGTAGTATGAAATAACTTAAAGGGTTTAACAATGCATATTGTCGAAGTATCAAAGTAATTTCAACTCATTGAATAGGTGGATCATGTGTGGATGAGTTAAAAAAAATTTAAAAGTATCAAAACAATTTTGGTCAACAATCATATCACTCTTAAAGCAAAAAATAAGTGATCAAAAGTAATGTATCACAAGAGTTTTATGAAGAGGAGAAGATGATTTCAAGTCATTTAGGGATTGTGTATGAAAATTTTGAAATTAAAAAAAATTCCTTATTTCAGCCACTTTCGGTCGACCGAAAGTATGAACCGGTCGACCGAAACTCTGCAGAGTAAAAATCAGGAAGCTGCAGACACTTTCGGCTGACTAATGGTCGACCGAAAGTCTGGTTTCGGTCGTACAGTTGGTCGACCGAAACATCTTTCGGTTGAGCATTTGTTCGACCGAAAAGATAGTTTCGATCGTCCGACAAAGGTTCGGTCGACCGAAATCTACAAAAATTGAAATTTTCATTTGATTTCGGTTAAAACATATATGTAACATACAATTATGCATAAAACACATATTAGCACTATGTTACATATTCATACTCATACCTCTTTTCAATGTAAGAAATTTTTATGAAGAGCAAGAGGTTTAAATAAAAAAAAATTTCTAAATCATTTATCATTCAAGGTCCAAGAGGTATCAAAGAAATTTACCTCATCCTCAATAGTCATGAAGCACATGTTGGCCATTTCATCTTGACTCTCATCTTCATCTTGCTCATCATCACTTTCATCCCAAGTGGCTTGTAGAGCTTTCTTTTTAAAGAATCTTTTCTTACTTCGACACTTGGTACTTTTGTGACCGGGTTTGTTGCAATTGTAGCAAACAATCTTTTCATCTTTTTGGATTCGATGATTGTTGCGAACGCCTCTCCACTTCTTGATAAGGATAGCAAGATCATCAAGTTCCTCATCACTTATGTTTGAGTTTGATGAGCATTTACCATATAATGATTTAAGATTAATTTCGCGCTTGGCCTCTTCTTTTCCTTTTCTTGTCTTCTCCTTTGTTTCGGCATTGTTGAGCTCATAAGTCATCAATGTTCCGTAAAGCTCCTCCAATGGATGTGTGTTGACGTCTATCGTGTTTTCGATCAACATCCTCAAAGGATTCCAATCTTGGGAGAGAGACCTAAGAATTTTACTCACAAGTTCACCGTTAGTAAATTTATGATCAAAGCCTTTAAGACCATTTACAATATCGGTAAAACGAGTAATCATGCAAGTAATGGGCTCATCTTGCTTCATAAAGAAATTTTCAAAATCTTTAAATAAAAGATTTGTCTTAGTTTCTTTCACTTTGTTTGTACCCATGTGTGTGATTTCTAATGTATGCCAAATATCAAATGCGGAATCACATGTGCAAATACGATTAAATTCATTTTTATCCAAAGCACAATAAAGTATATTTTTGGCCCTAGCATTTAAAGTAAATTTTCTCCTATCATTTTCATCATATTCCTCTCTAGGTTTTGAAATAGTTTGATCCGGTTTTCCATCAACCTTAATGACCATAGTAAGCTCATGAGGACCGGATTCAATGACATCCCAAATATTATAATCAATGGATTGAATAAAAATCATCATTCTAGTTTTCCAATAATTATAATTAGTACCATCAAAGAAAGGAGGACGATTTGTAGAGTGCCCCTCAAGATTATGGTTAGCCATTTACTCAAGATTGTAAAATCTTTTAAAAATGAGCACCTAAGCTCTGATACCAATTGTTAGCCCAAGAGTAAACTAACCAAGAGGGGGGTGAATTGGTTTATAAAACTTTTTCGATAATAATCTCAAACTTAAAAACCAATGGGTACAAATATGAGCACTTAGTGTTACAAGTAACTAAACTATCAATGTAGTGTGCTATATATGTGTAAACTTAATTGATAAGGCAAGTATAGCACTAAGAAAAAGCGTTGCACAATACAAATTGATAGAATAGAGTAAGTGCGATGTAAGTAAGTAAAAGGGATAAGAGAATGCAAACGCGGTTTATGGAGGTTCAATCAACCAACGTGATCTACGTCCCCCGTTACCGAGCTCTCCGTCACGAGCAAGGCCAAATCCACTATTTTGGTAACTTACAACAAGGAGTACCAAATCCTTAGGCGACTTACAACAAGGAGCGCCTATCCTTTACAATCGAGTTTTCACACGGCTCTCGAAACCAACAATCGAGTTTTCACAAGGCTCTCGAAACCAATCAATATAATGAATTGAGTTTACAATTGAAACAACTCTCTTGACTAATGATATACTCAAATTAAGTACCGAGAGAGTTAGGCTAACACTTCAATAGATAGCAATGAATTAAACTCGAGTGTTAGAGAAAAACTTTGATGCAAATGATAATGAAAAGTTCAATGCAATCAAACAAAGTTTTTCAAATAATCTCTTGTTAAAAATATTGAATCAAATTACGTTCCAAGAGATGCCACACTTGAATAATTAACAATAAGTTAAGCTCAAAGTGTTTAGGCAATGGAACTTTGATGAATCAAATGATAATGAAAAATGTAGTACAAATAATCAAAGTTCCTTAATTGGAATTTATCTCTTTTAAAAGATTAAAACAAGTTTAGAACAAAGAGAGACTTACACTTCAATTCCAATATAGTGTGAAGATGTTGAAGAAGTTTAAACAATGTAAAACCAAGAATCTTCACAAAACTTTCTTCCAAAAACTTTGATGAATTTGATAAAACAAAGTTTAGATCAATCAAAGTTTTATGAAAATAAAAGATAAATATAAACCAAGTAAGAACACTAAATTCTCACAAGAAAGTTTGTATAAAATGTTTTCTAAGTTGTTCAAATTGAATGCAAATGAGATGGCTATTTATAGATGAAAAAATTCAAGTTCAGCCATGTTTCGGTCGACCGATTCCATACTTTCGGTCGACCGAAAGTTATAAACTAGCCGTTGCATTATAGCCGTTTAACTTTCTCTTGATCAGGCTTTTTCGGTCGACCAGACTTTCGGTCGATCAAGTATACTTTCGGTCGACCGAAAGTATAAAAACATGAATTTTTATTTTAATGTCAAAAAGTTTATTTTTCCAAAAACTATTTCATGATATGATTTGAAAAATCATAATTATGCAATTGATGAATTTTCAAATAAGTTTCTTGATGCATAAAAATCATTTTCGAGCTCGTTGAATTTCATCGCTAAAGATTGAGAGTGTTATACCTTTACATATGTTAAATCAACTCTAATCTTGTATGCTTGAATTCTTGATCTTCATGTCATGCTTTTCAACCTCAATTTTGATCTTTGAATTCTTTCATGATCTTCTTTGCGTCTCATGTGCTCGATCACATAATTTTGATTTATTTCCTTGAGAGACGATTTGAACATTGAGTGCTTTGAATATTTATCATTACATGAAACACTTGAAGCACACTTGTTAGCAACACAATAAATTCTTGTTTGTTATGATCAAAACAATAAGGTCAAATTGACCATAGGTCAACAATTTCCCCCTTTTTGATTATGACAAACAAGATGATTTGTAATGATAATATAAGCAATTGAAGCATGTAATCAAAGTATAGGGAAATGAGAATAATTGATAAGTTCAATTTTAGCATATATTCCCCCTATCTTATACAAACCAATGAGGTATAATCTAGCATATAATATAATCCTTTTTATGCATATAGATTATCCAATGTCAAGCAAATCTCAAATCATCACCATATTTTCCCCCTTTTGGCATAAGCAAAAAGGTGGCATCTATCCCTTAATCATGAGCATAGGTGTGATAAGCATAATAATGGGGCACATGTAGAATATAGTGATTGTAATCATATTCCCCCTTAGTAAAGCATTCCCCCTTAGTGAAACATTTGTAGTATGAAATAACTTAAAGGGTTTAACAATGCATATTGTCGAAGTATCAAAGTAATTTCAACTCATTGAATAGGTGGATCATGTGTGGATGAGTTAAAAAAAATTTAAAAGTATCAAAACAATTTTGGTCAACAATCATATCACTCTTAAAGCAAAAAATAAGTGATCAAAAGTAATGTATCACAAGAGTTTTATGAAGAGGAGAAGATGATTTCAAGTCATTTAGGGATTGTGTATGAAAATTTTGAAATTAAAAAAAATTCCTTATTTCAGCCACTTTCGGTCGACCGAAAGTATGAACCGGTCGACCGAAACTCTGCAGAGTAAAAATCAGGAAGCTGCAGACACTTTCGGCTGACTAATGGTCGACCGAAAGTCTGGTTTCGGTCGTACAGTTGGTCGACCGAAACATCTTTCGGTTGAGCATTTGTTCGACCGAAAAGATAGTTTCGATCGTCCGACAAAGGTTCGGTCGACCGAAATCTACAAAAATTGAAATTTTCATTTGATTTCGGTTAAAACATATATGTAACATACAATTATGCATAAAACACATATTAGCACTATGTTACATATTCATACTCATACCTCTTTTCAATGTAAGAAATTTTTATGAAGAGCAAGAGGTTTAAATAAAAAAAAATTTCTAAATCATTTATCATTCAAGGTCCAAGAGGTATCAAAGAAATTTACCTCATCCTCAATAGTCATGAAGCACATGTTGGCCATTTCATCTTGACTCTCATCTTCATCTTGCTCATCATCACTTTCATCCCAAGTGGCTTGTAGAGCTTTCTTTTTAAAGAATCTTTTCTTACTTCGACACTTGGTACTTTTGTGACCGGGTTTGTTGCAATTGTAGCAAACAATCTTTTCATCTTTTTGGATTCGATGATTGTTGCGAACGCCTCTCCACTTCTTGATAAGGATAGCAAGATCATCAAGTTCCTCATCACTTATGTTTGAGTTTGATGAGCATTTACCATATAATGATTTAAGATTAATTTCGCGCTTGGCCTCTTCTTTTCCTTTTCTTTTCTTCTCCTTTGTTTCGGCATTGTTGAGCTCATAAGTCATCAATGTTCCGTAAAGCTCCTCCAATGGATGTGTGTTGACGTCTATCGTGTTTTCGATCAACATCCTCAAAGGATTCCAATCTTGGGAGAGAGACCTAAGAATTTTACTCACAAGTTCACCGTTAGTAAATTTATGATCAAAGCCTTTAAGACCATTTACAATATCGGTAAAACGAGTAATCATGCAAGTAATGGGCTCATCTTGCTTCATAAAGAAATTTTCAAAATCTTTAAATAAAAGATTTGTCTTAGTTTCTTTCACTTTGTTTGTACCCATGTGTGTGATTTCTAATGTATGCCAAATATCAAATGCGGAATCACATGTGCAAATACGATTAAATTCATTTTTATCCAAAGCACAATAAAGTATATTTTTGGCCCTAGCATTTAAAGTAAATTTTCTCCTATCATTTTCATCATATTCCTCTCTAGGTTTTGAAATAGTTTGATCCGGTTTTCCATCAACCTTAATGACCATAGTAAGCTCATGAGGACCGGATTCAATGACATCCCAAATATTATAATCAATGGATTGAATAAAAATCATCATTCTAGTTTTCCAATAATTATAATTAGTACCATCAAAGAAAGGAGGATGATTTGTAGAGTGCCCCTCAAGATTATGGTTAGCCATTTACTCAAGATTGTAAAATCTTTTAAAAATGAGCACCTAAGCTCTGATACCAATTGTTAGCCCAAGAGTAAACTAACCAAGAGGGGGGTGAATTGGTTTATAAAACTTTTTCGATAATAATCTCAAACTTAAAAACCAATGGGTACAAATATGAGCACTTAGTGTTACAAGTAACTAAACTATCAATGTAGTGTGCTATATATGTGTAAACTTAATTGATAAGGCAAGTATAGCACTAAGAAAAAGCGTTGCACAATACAAATTGATAGAATAGAGTAAGTGCGATGTAAGTAAGTAAAAGGGATAAGAGAATGCAAACGCGGTTTATGGAGGTTCAATCAACCAACGTGATCTACGTCCCCCGTTACCGAGCTCTCCGTCACGAGCAAGGCCAAATCCACTATTTTGGTAACTTACAACAAGGAGTACCAAATCCTTAGGCGACTTACAACAAGGAGCGCCTATCCTTTACAATCGAGTTTTCACACGGCTCTCGAAACCAACAATCGAGTTTTCACAAGGCTCTCGAAACCAATCAATATAATGAATTGAGTTTACAATTGAAACAACTCTCTTGACTAATGATATACTCAAATTAAGTACCGAGAGAGTTAGGCTAACACTTCAATAGATAGCAATGAATTAAACTCGAGTGTTAGAGAAAAACTTTGATGCAAATGATAATGAAAAGTTCAATGCAATCAAACAAAGTTTTTCAAATAATCTCTTGTTAAAAATATTGAATCAAATTACGTTCCAAGAGATGCCACACTTGAATAATTAACAATAAGTTAAGCTCAAAGTGTTTAGGCAATGGAACTTTGATGAATCAAATGATAATGAAAAATGTAGTACAAATAATCAAAGTTCCTTAATTGGAATTTATCTCTTTTAAAAGATTAAAACAAGTTTAGAACAAAGAGAGACTTACACTTCAATTCCAATATAGTGTGAAGATGTTGAAGAAGTTTAAACAATGTAAAACCAAGAATCTTCACAAAACTTTCTTCCAAAAACTTTGATGAATTTGATAAAACAAAGTTTAGATCAATCAAAGTTTTATGAAAATAAAAGATAAATATAAACCAAGTAAGAACACTAAATTCTCACAAGAAAGTTTGTATAAAATGTTTTCTAAGTTGTTCAAATTGAATGCAAATGAGATGGCTATTTATAGATGAAAAAATTCAAGTTCAGCCATGTTTCGGTCGACCGATTCCATACTTTCGGTCGACCGAAAGTTATAAACTAGCCGTTGCATTATAGCCGTTTAACTTTCTCTTGATCAGGCTTTTTCGGTCGACCAGACTTTCGGTCGATCAAGTATACTTTCGGTCGACCGAAAGTATAAAAACATGAATTTTTATTTTAATGTCAAAAAGTTTATTTTTCCAAAAACTATTTCATGATATGATTTGAAAAATCATAATTATGCAATTGATGAATTTTCAAATAAGTTTCTTGATGCATAAAAATCATTTTCGAGCTCGTTGAATTTCATCGCTAAAGATTGAGAGTGTTATACCTTTACATATGTTAAATCAACTCTAATCTTGTATGCTTGAATTCTTGATCTTCATGTCATGCTTTTCAACCTCAATTTTGATCTTTGAATTCTTTCATGATCTTCTTTGCGTCTCATGTGCTCGATCACATAATTTTGATTTATTTCCTTGAGAGACGATTTGAACATTGAGTGCTTTGAATATTTATCATTACATGAAACACTTGAAGCACACTTGTTAGCAACACAATAAATTCTTGTTTGTTATGATCAAAACAATAAGGTCAAATTGACCATAGGTCAACAATTTCCCCCTTTTTGATTATGACAAACAAGATGATTTGTAATGATAATATAAGCAATTGAAGCATGTAATCAAAGTATAGGGAAATGAGAATAATTGATAAGTTCAATTTTAGCATATATTCCCCCTATCTTATACAAACCAATGAGGTATAATCTAGCATATAATATAATCCTTTTTATGCATATAGATTATCCAATGTCAAGCAAATCTCAAATCATCACCATATTTTCCCCCTTTTGGCATAAGCAAAAAGGTGGCATCTATCCCTTAATCATGAGCATAGGTGTGATAAGCATAATAATGGGGCACATGTAGAATATAGTGATTGTAATCATATTCCCCCTTAGTAAAGCATTCCCCCTTAGTGAAACATTTGTAGTATGAAATAACTTAAAGGGTTTAACAATGCATATTGTCGAAGTATCAAAGTAATTTCAACTCATTGAATAGGTGGATCATGTGTGGATGAGTTAAAAAAAATTTAAAAGTATCAAAACAATTTTGGTCAACAATCATATCACTCTTAAAGCAAAAAATAAGTGATCAAAAGTAATGTATCACAAGAGTTTTATGAAGAGGAGAAGATGATTTCAAGTCATTTAGGGATTGTGTATGAAAATTTTGAAATTAAAAAAAATTCCTTATTTCAGCCACTTTCGGTCGACCGAAAGTATGAACCGGTCGACCGAAACTCTGCAGAGTAAAAATCAGGAAGCTGCAGACACTTTCGGCTGACTAATGGTCGACCGAAAGTCTGGTTTCGGTCGTACAGTTGGTCGACCGAAACATCTTTCGGTTGAGCATTTGTTCGACCGAAAAGATAGTTTCGATCGTCCGACAAAGGTTCGGTCGACCGAAATCTACAAAAATTGAAATTTTCATTTGATTTCGGTTAAAACATATATGTAACATACAATTATGCATAAAACACATATTAGCACTATGTTACATATTCATACTCATACCTCTTTTCAATGTAAGAAATTTTTATGAAGAGCAAGAGGTTTAAATAAAAAAAAATTTCTAAATCATTTATCATTCAAGGTCCAAGAGGTATCAAAGAAATTTACCTCATCCTCAATAGTCATGAAGCACATGTTGGCCATTTCATCTTGACTCTCATCTTCATCTTGCTCATCATCACTTTCATCCCAAGTGGCTTGTAGAGCTTTCTTTTTAAAGAATCTTTTCTTACTTCGACACTTGGTACTTTTGTGACCGGGTTTGTTGCAATTGTAGCAAACAATCTTTTCATCTTTTTGGATTCGATGATTGTTGCGAACGCCTCTCCACTTCTTGATAAGGATAGCAAGATCATCAAGTTCCTCATCACTTATGTTTGAGTTTGATGAGCATTTACCATATAATGATTTAAGATTAATTTCGCGCTTGGCCTCTTCTTTTCCTTTTCTTGTCTTCTCCTTTGTTTCGGCATTGTTGAGCTCATAAGTCATCAATGTTCCGTAAAGCTCCTCCAATGGATGTGTGTTGACGTCTATCGTGTTTTCGATCAACATCCTCAAAGGATTCCAATCTTGGGAGAGAGACCTAAGAATTTTACTCACAAGTTCACCGTTAGTAAATTTATGATCAAAGCCTTTAAGACCATTTACAATATCGGTAAAACGAGTAATCATGCAAGTAATGGGCTCATCTTGCTTCATAAAGAAATTTTCAAAATCTTTAAATAAAAGATTTGTCTTAGTTTCTTTCACTTTGTTTGTACCCATGTGTGTGATTTCTAATGTATGCCAAATATCAAATGCGGAATCACATGTGCAAATACGATTAAATTCATTTTTATCCAAAGCACAATAAAGTATATTTTTGGCCCTAGCATTTAAAGTAAATTTTCTCCTATCATTTTCATCATATTCCTCTCTAGGTTTTGAAATAGTTTGATCCGGTTTTCCATCAACCTTAATGACCATAGTAAGCTCATGAGGACCGGATTCAATGACATCCCAAATATTATAATCAATGGATTGAATAAAAATCATCATTCTAGTTTTCCAATAATTATAATTAGTACCATCAAAGAAAGGAGGACGATTTGTAGAGTGCCCCTCAAGATTATGGTTAGCCATTTACTCAAGATTGTAAAATCTTTTAAAAATGAGCACCTAAGCTCTGATACCAATTGTTAGCCCAAGAGTAAACTAACCAAGAGGGGGGTGAATTGGTTTATAAAACTTTTTCGATAATAATCTCAAACTTAAAAACCAATGGGTACAAATATGAGCACTTAGTGTTACAAGTAACTAAACTATCAATGTAGTGTGCTATATATGTGTAAACTTAATTGATAAGGCAAGTATAGCACTAAGAAAAAGCGTTGTACAATACAAATTGATAGAATAGAGTAAGTGCGATGTAAGTAAGTAAAAGGGATAAGAGAATGCAAACGCGGTTTATGGAGGTTCAATCAACCAACGTGATCTACGTCCCCCGTTACCGAGCTCTCCGTCACGAGCAAGGCCAAATCCACTATTTTGGTAACTTACAACAAGGAGTACCAAATCCTTAGGCGACTTACAACAAGGAGCGCCTATCCTTTACAATCGAGTTTTCACACGGCTCTCGAAACCAACAATCGAGTTTTCACAAGGCTCTCGAAACCAATCAATATAATGAATTGAGTTTACAATTGAAACAACTCTCTTGACTAATGATATACTCAAATTAAGTACCGAGAGAGTTAGGCTAACACTTCAATAGATAGCAATGAATTAAACTCGAGTGTTAGAGAAAAACTTTGATGCAAATGATAATGAAAAGTTCAATGCAATCAAACAAAGTTTTTCAAATAATCTCTTGTTAAAAATATTGAATCAAATTACGTTCCAAGAGATGCCACACTTGAATAATTAACAATAAGTTAAGCTCAAAGTGTTTAGGCAATGGAACTTTGATGAATCAAATGATAATGAAAAATGTAGTACAAATAATCAAAGTTCCTTAATTGGAATTTATCTCTTTTAAAAGATTAAAACAAGTTTAGAACAAAGAGAGACTTACACTTCAATTCCAATATAGTGTGAAGATGTTGAAGAAGTTTAAACAATGTAAAACCAAGAATCTTCACAAAACTTTCTTCCAAAAACTTTGATGAATTTGATAAAACAAAGTTTAGATCAATCAAAGTTTTATGAAAATAAAAGATAAATATAAACCAAGTAAGAACACTAAATTCTCACAAGAAAGTTTGTATAAAATGTTTTCTAAGTTGTTCAAATTGAATGCAAATGAGATGGCTATTTATAGATGAAAAAATTCAAGTTCAGCCATGTTTCGGTCGACCGATTCCATACTTTCGGTCGACCGAAAGTTATAAACTAGCCGTTGCATTATAGCCGTTTAACTTTCTCTTGATCAGGCTTTTTCGGTCGACCAGACTTTCGGTCGATCAAGTATACTTTCGGTCGACCGAAAGTATAAAAACATGAATTTTTATTTTAATGTCAAAAAGTTTATTTTTCCAAAAACTATTTCATGATATGATTTGAAAAATCATAATTATGCAATTGATGAATTTTCAAATAAGTTTCTTGATGCATAAAAATCATTTTCGAGCTCGTTGAATTTCATCGCTAAAGATTGAGAGTGTTATACCTTTACATATGTTAAATCAACTCTAATCTTGTATGCTTGAATTCTTGATCTTCATGTCATGCTTTTCAACCTCAATTTTGATCTTTGAATTCTTTCATGATCTTCTTTGCGTCTCATGTGCTCGATCACATAATTTTGATTTATTTCCTTGAGAGACGATTTGAACATTGAGTGCTTTGAATATTTATCATTACATGAAACACTTGAAGCACACTTGTTAGCAACACAATAAATTCTTGTTTGTTATGATCAAAACAATAAGGTCAAATTGACCATAGGTCAACAATTTCCCCCTTTTTGATTATGACAAACAAGATGATTTGTAATGATAATATAAGCAATTGAAGCATGTAATCAAAGTATAGGGAAATGAGAATAATTGATAAGTTCAATTTTAGCATATATTCCCCCTATCTTATACAAACCAATGAGGTATAATCTAGCATATAATATAATCCTTTTTATGCATATAGATTATCCAATGTCAAGCAAATCTCAAATCATCACCATATTTTCCCCCTTTTGGCATAAGCAAAAAGGTGGCATCTATCCCTTAATCATGAGCATAGGTGTGATAAGCATAATAATGGGGCACATGTAGAATATAGTGATTGTAATCATATTCCCCCTTAGTAAAGCATTCCCCCTTAGTGAAACATTTGTAGTATGAAATAACTTAAAGGGTTTAACAATGCATATTGTCGAAGTATCAAAGTAATTTCAACTCATTGAATAGGTGGATCATGTGTGGATGAGTTAAAAAAAATTTAAAAGTATCAAAACAATTTTGGTCAACAATCATATCACTCTTAAAGCAAAAAATAAGTGATCAAAAGTAATGTATCACAAGAGTTTTATGAAGAGGAGAAGATGATTTCAAGTCATTTAGGGATTGTGTATGAAAATTTTGAAATTAAAAAAAATTCCTTATTTCAACCACTTTCGGTCGACCGAAAGTATGAACCGGTCGACCGAAACTCTGCAGAGTAAAAATCAGGAAGCTGCAGACACTTTCGGCTGACTAATGGTCGACCGAAAGTCTGGTTTCGGTCGTACAGTTGGTCGACCGAAACATCTTTCGGTTGAGCATTTGTTCGACCGAAAAGATAGTTTCGATCGTCCGACAAAGGTTCGGTCGACCGAAATCTACAAAAATTGAAATTTTCATTTGATTTCGGTTAAAACATATATGTAACATACAATTATGCATAAAACACATATTAGCACTATGTTACATATTCATACTCATACCTCTTTTCAATGTAAGAAATTTTTATGAAGAGCAAGAGGTTTAAATAAAAAAAAATTTCTAAATCATTTATCATTCAAGGTCCAAGAGGTATCAAAGAAATTTACCTCATCCTCAATAGTCATGAAGCACATGTTGGCCATTTCATCTTGACTCTCATCTTCATCTTGCTCATCATCACTTTCATCCCAAGTGGCTTGTAGAGCTTTCTTTTTAAAGAATCTTTTCTTACTTCGACACTTGGTACTTTTGTGACCGGGTTTGTTGCAATTGTAGCAAACAATCTTTTCATCTTTTTGGATTCGATGATTGTTGCGAACGCCTCTCCACTTCTTGATAAGGATAGCAAGATCATCAAGTTCCTCATCACTTATGTTTGAGTTTGATGAGCATTTACCATATAATGATTTAAGATTAATTTCGCGCTTGGCCTCTTCTTTTCCTTTTCTTTTCTTCTCCTTTGTTTCGGCATTGTTGAGCTCATAAGTCATCAATGTTCCGTAAAGCTCCTCCAATGGATGTGTGTTGACGTCTATCGTGTTTTCGATCAACATCCTCAAAGGATTCCAATCTTGGGAGAGAGACCTAAGAATTTTACTCACAAGTTCACCGTTAGTAAATTTATGATCAAAGCCTTTAAGACCATTTACAATATCGGTAAAACGAGTAATCATGCAAGTAATGGGCTCATCTTGCTTCATAAAGAAATTTTCAAAATCTTTAAATAAAAGATTTGTCTTAGTTTCTTTCACTTTGTTTGTACCCATGTGTGTGATTTCTAATGTATGCCAAATATCAAATGCGGAATCACATGTGCAAATACGATTAAATTCATTTTTATCCAAAGCACAATAAAGTATATTTTTGGCCCTAGCATTTAAAGTAAATTTTCTCCTATCATTTTCATCATATTCCTCTCTAGGTTTTGAAATAGTTTGATCCGGTTTTCCATCAACCTTAATGACCATAGTAAGCTCATGAGGACCGGATTCAATGACATCCCAAATATTATAATCAATGGATTGAATAAAAATCATCATTCTAGTTTTCCAATAATTATAATTAGTACCATCAAAGAAAGGAGGACGATTTGTAGAGTGCCCCTCAAGATTATGGTTAGCCATTTACTCAAGATTGTAAAATCTTTTAAAAATGAGCACCTAAGCTCTGATACCAATTGTTAGCCCAAGAGTAAACTAACCAAGAGGGGGGTGAATTGGTTTATAAAACTTTTTCGATAATAATCTCAAACTTAAAAACCAATGGGTACAAATATGAGCACTTAGTGTTACAAGTAACTAAACTATCAATGTAGTGTGCTATATATGTGTAAACTTAATTGATAAGGCAAGTATAGCACTAAGAAAAAGCGTTGTACAATACAAATTGATAGAATAGAGTAAGTGCGATGTAAGTAAGTAAAAGGGATAAGAGAATGCAAACGCGGTTTATGGAGGTTCAATCAACCAACGTGATCTACGTCCCCCGTTACCGAGCTCTCCGTCACGAGCAAGGCCAAATCCACTATTTTGGTAACTTACAACAAGGAGTACCAAATCCTTAGGCGACTTACAACAAGGAGCGCCTATCCTTTACAATCGAGTTTTCACACGGCTCTCGAAACCAACAATCGAGTTTTCACAAGGCTCTCGAAACCAATCAATATAATGAATTGAGTTTACAATTGAAACAACTCTCTTGACTAATGATATACTCAAATTAAGTACCGAGAGAGTTAGGCTAACACTTCAATAGATAGCAATGAATTAAACTCGAGTGTTAGAGAAAAACTTTGATGCAAATGATAATGAAAAGTTCAATGCAATCAAACAAAGTTTTTCAAATAATCTCTTGTTAAAAATATTGAATCAAATTACGTTCCAAGAGATGCCACACTTGAATAATTAACAATAAGTTAAGCTCAAAGTGTTTAGGCAATGGAACTTTGATGAATCAAATGATAATGAAAAATGTAGTACAAATAATCAAAGTTCCTTAATTGGAATTTATCTCTTTTAAAAGATTAAAACAAGTTTAGAACAAAGAGAGACTTACACTTCAATTCCAATATAGTGTGAAGATGTTGAAGAAGTTTAAACAATGTAAAACCAAGAATCTTCACAAAACTTTCTTCCAAAAACTTTGATGAATTTGATAAAACAAAGTTTAGATCAATCAAAGTTTTATGAAAATAAAAGATAAATATAAACCAAGTAAGAACACTAAATTCTCACAAGAAAGTTTGTATAAAATGTTTTCTAAGTTGTTCAAATTGAATGCAAATGAGATGGCTATTTATAGATGAAAAAATTCAAGTTCAGCCATGTTTCGGTCGACCGATTCCATACTTTCGGTCGACCGAAAGTTATAAACTAGCCGTTGCATTATAGCCGTTTAACTTTCTCTTGATCAGGCTTTTTCGGTCGACCAGACTTTCGGTCGATCAAGTATACTTTCGGTCGACCGAAAGTATAAAAACATGAATTTTTATTTTAATGTCAAAAAGTTTATTTTTCCAAAAACTATTTCATGATATGATTTGAAAAATCATAATTATGCAATTGATGAATTTTCAAATAAGTTTCTTGATGCATAAAAATCATTTTCGAGCTCGTTGAATTTCATCGCTAAAGATTGAGAGTGTTATACCTTTACATATGTTAAATCAACTCTAATCTTGTATGCTTGAATTCTTGATCTTCATGTCATGCTTTTCAACCTCAATTTTGATCTTTGAATTCTTTCATGATCTTCTTTGCGTCTCATGTGCTCGATCACATAATTTTGATTTATTTCCTTAAGAGACGATTTGAACATTGAGTGCTTTGAATATTTATCATTACATGAAACACTTGAAGCACACTTGTTAGCAACACAATAAATTCTTGTTTGTTATGATCAAAACAATAAGGTCAAATTGACCATAGGTCAACACATAGTGTTTAGTCATTTGTTAATAAAATTGACTAAGAAAACTAATTCAAGTTTCCTGTGATTTCTTTCTTGCCTCCTGCTTCCATTCTTGTTTCTGTGTTTTGCTTTTCTTTCCACATTAAAATGTATTCTCTTGGATTCTAGTTCTTCTTTTTCCTCCAATAACTGAGTTCTTGGTAGCAGATTGGGAAGCCAAAATCACAACATACATAATACATGTATTATGTAAACACGTGTTTTTATTTTCATCATTTATTTATTTTTTGGTGCCCGGGGGGGGGGGGGATTGAATGAAAACATGTATTATCAATTATGTAAATACGAAAAGCTTTGATACCCCTACTCTAGTCCCACCCCGAGTGTTTGTGAGGGGCACAATTCCAGTGCCCACAACGGGCACAGGAGCAGCCCTCATAATTAATAAATGAATATTAATTATAAATTTATGGTAAAAAAATAACGCTTGATTTTGATTATACAAATTAAAATAATGGCGAGTATTGGAGCAGCCCTCATAATTAATAAGTGAATATTAATTATAAACTTATGACAAAAAAAAAAAAAAAATAATGTTTGATTTTGATTTCATTTTGTAAACTAAAATAAAGAATAGGTTTTAAAATATTTTTCTAATTTTTATAAGATTACTTTTACTTAGGAAGAAATCACTTGTACGGACAAGTCAATTCACCACATCTCACATTATAACCCTTGTTTGAGCCCATTACTCAAAAAATGAATTTTGGAGTAGTGAGTTTTTGGAGGAAGTAGGAAATTTTTTTAGTTTACACGTGAATAATTTTATTTATAGAATACGTGGTCGAAAATGAATTTGAGGAAAACGAGTTTTTTAATAATTATGTTCAAACAGAGGTCTAATTTGATTTTTATTCTGTAATTTGTCAACACCTCAATTATAATTTTTTTTTTTTTTTTTTTTTTTTTACTTTCATTATTATTTTTTGCATCTTTCCTTTTTTAATAAATTTTCAGGTCCGAAGCATAGGACCTACCCTAAACCCGCCTTGCGAACTCGATTATTCGAGGCTAGCCCCCTAATAAGATCAAGTTGACGCGATCTCAAGTTTGCCAAATCGTTTTTAGGGAAAAGTACATAATTACATAACTAAAACTATCACATTTTATACCTAACAAACTTAAGGTTTTTTTTTTTTTTAACCAATATAATATTAAATAAAAAAAGCTTAAACAATACTTACAATAAGTCCATTCCAGTTGTCATCATCCCCACCACTCGACACCCACCGCCACCGCCACCACCCCCATCGACCCTGCAAAGTCACAATTGGTCAAATAAAATTCAAACAATACCTAATTCACAACCGCCCCGCCCCAACGCCACTCAATCCACCCGTTACAATTCGGTCACATAAACAAATTTTATAGCAAATTTCACCCCACCCCAACCCCACTCCACCCACTCCCACTACTCCCACCATGCAAAGTCATTGTTGTCATACAAAGTCACAGTAGTGATGGTAACGGGACGGATCGGTGCCGATCCAAATATGCTCAGTGAAATTTCGGATCAGGTCAGATCGGATCAAACAGTAAAAATCTCGGATATTGTCTGGTTCAGATTGGGTCAGAACAAACATTAAGAAACTTTTGCTATATATTTTCGTCAACGACAAGCAAAACAATACATAATTCATAAAATAATTAATATAATATGTAATTCATACAATAAAATATTACATATATAGAGAATTAGGGACTTTATATCAAATTCAAAAATTATATATTTTAGATTTAATAATTAATTTTTTTATTAGAGACTTTATATCAAATTCAAAAATTATATATTTTAGATTTAATAATTAATTTTTTTACATATTTTCTTAATTTTTTAAAAAATAAATCGGATCGCGGATCAGGTTGGATCGGATCACCCCTGATCCAAATCCGATCCATCAATCCACGGGTCAAGAATTTTTCGGACCGGATCGTGTCGGATCGACGAATCGGATTGGATTTTTTTGACATCTCTAAGTCACAATTCGTCACAATTACAAATTTATCGCAAATTCCACCCGGCCTTAACCCAACCCTACTCGTCCCCACCCATAAAGTCACAGTTGGTCATACAAAGTCGCATTTCAGTCACAATTACAAATTTAATCGCAAAAACCACCCCAACCCCTCACAAAGTCACAGTTGGTCATACAAAGTAATGGTTCAATCACAATTACAAATTTAATAGCAAATTTCATCCCACACTACCCGCAAAGTCACAATTAAGCACATTTCAGTCACAATTACAAATTTAGCGCAAATTTCACCGTACCTCCCCAGCAAGTCACAATTGGTCACAGAAAATCACAATTTGGTCACAATTACAAATTTAGTCGCAAATTTAACCTGATCCCGCCCCATCCCACCCGCAGTAATAGTTTGTTACATAAAGTCACAGTTCGATGGCACAAGTTCACAGTTCGATCACATGAGGTCACAGTTAAGTCACACAAGGTCACAATTCAGTCATACGAGATCACATTTCGATAGCATAAGGTTACAGTTCGATCTCACTTAGTAATATTTGATACAACTATAGGTCACATCACGTTCTCATCCAATGATCACACAAAATCACAACTGGTCACAATCTCTAATATTAATTGGCGACAATCATCCATAGTTGATCACATATTATTCATTCATTGGTCACAACTTACTCGTTTCTTGTTCATGATTAATCAAACATTTTGTCATATATTATTTATTTATTGGTCACAACTTACTTATTTTCTTGATCATGTTTAGTGAATTTTTTTGTCACAATTACCTATTAATTGGTACATTCCATATTTGTCACAACTCACATAAAGTCACATTTAGTCGATAGTTTGATCACAATTAACTAATAATTGGTTACAATTAACTATAATTGGTCTCAATCACTATTCAAGTCACAACATCCTAACCCCACCCTACCGGCCCACCACACCTGATTGCATTATTACCACCATTCAGCTATTTGCACCACCGTGACCGGCCACCAACACCACACCCACCTCATCCCACCTCAATCACACCACCACCAATTCCAAGCAACCACAACACCACCATCGAGCACAACTAGCCATTTAGTGTAACCCCCAACACTAGACCCTAGGTGGAGCCCCTCCCATCCCGAAACTCCTAACCTTCTACCATCACCACCCGATGCTAGCAACCACCATCCACAACCAACACATTGCAAACTGTGACGACATCACACCAAAAACAAATAAACACCACGAAATGAAACATCAAATGAAGACAAAATAAAGGAAGAATGCAGCTAGAGGCGATTAGGTAAAAGCCATCACCACCACTTCGTGAATCGCTGACTGCTCAAATATTGAGAGATCACACAGCACTGTGCTTCGTATAAGATTTGATCAACTACGCAACCTGTGCTTCAGGATCTTGGGGTGGGTGGGGTGTGTGTGGGTGTTTATGTGTGTGTGTGTGTGTGAGAGAGAGAGATAGAGAGAGAGAAGGTGGAGGATGGTTCGTCAATGGTAGTAGAGCGACGGGAGCAGAGCAGTGGCACTACTGTTGCCACCGGGTTTGGTTATCGACTTGAGAGAGAGAGAGAGTGAGAGAGAGAGAGAGAGTGAAATGAAATACCTAATGAAATTAGGGTTTGATATAAAATGAGAATTGTATTTATTTAACTTGAATTTAGACATGGCAATGGGACGGGTTCCCCCGCCCCGCCCCAAATTTTTTTTTAAAACATGGTTTTCTTCAAGTTTCTAACTTTTTTCCCACTCAAATGAAAAAAGACTCAAATGAATCAAGCACCCAATTTATCATTGAAATGAAGATTACCTTTGTTGTGATTACATCTAATCAATCCACTTCGATGTACCTAATTGGCCATGCAATTGTACTTCCTAATGCATCTTCAAGAAGAAAAAGCTCACGTGTAGGACGATATAAGCTAACATTATCAATCACTTCAGTAACCCAAACTCTCCAACATTCATTACCAAGTGGTACATGATGCACTATATCACTTGGATTTGTTGATGCAATTTCTCCTTTTGCTACAACTTCAGCTTTTCCAAACCAAGACATCAAATTGCACTTCTTATTCTTAAGATTATGTATATCATTCAAACTTGTTTCTCTAGGCTGTAAATTCATATTCAATTGTAAAATTTGTTATTTTAAGAATATAGATGTATATGTAAAATAGAATAACATTATCAAATTATAATTTTCACTTACATTATCTTCTTTTTCGACACTTTTACCCTTCCCTTGAAACAAAGCTTTTAATTCTTTAACTTCATCTCTCAACTCTTGGAATTGAGTTTGCAAATTGTGATTGTGCACCAAAGTATTCAGCTTTGAAGGATTCGGATCAAAGCCAAGACCTCTTGCCCGTCCTCGATGTTCTGGACCAAGTACTCTTGCAACATCATCGTCTTTGAGAGAATGTTTATTTGGAGAGGTAACCACTTCTGAATATGCTTTTAGCTTTTCATAATATCATGAAATTCAGTAATGGGTTAAAGTTATATAAATACAAACTATAAATGACAAAAAAATAACAAAAGCAACATTGTTACCAATATTTCTCCAGCTAATTCATTTATTGGTTCCCCATTTTTTCGTGTATGTCCTCATATATAAACTAGGTCTCTCATAACGGAATCAGGGTCTTCACTTTCCATGCACTGCAATTTTTCATAAATGAAATAATTTGTAAACATGTAGAAGTTTTCAAGCAAATTTAACTTATAAGGATGAAAATTTTATCAATTCAGCTTCTAATCGACAAATCCTTTTCTACTTGTTGTATGCATCATTGTTTGGCTAGCCCTCATCTTTTTGAATCTTTCATTCTTTTCCTGCAAAAATCAATAAGTTCTGTATAAGTAAAACTTTATATAGGAATATAGACTTCTTAGGAAAACTTTGAGTCTCTAAATAAAAGTTTGCATAATTCTAGTTAAGACCAATTAATAGCTTACTTTGTATGATTGAGAACCGCGTTCTTTAACAAATGCTTGTCATTCTTCCATTGAATCAACATTATCAGGCTTAAGGAGAGCTGCAGCTCGTATCATGCCAATTTCTCTGCCTGTGTTACTGATTGCTTTAAGAATATTAGATCGATGATCTCGCCAATTCTTTCCCAATTTTTGCATAACATATTTTCTATGACAAGAGTCAACTTCAAAAGATAGGCAGTGCATTGCCAACACTACCAAGATCCAGAGATGCAATGAGTGGTGGTGATGGCCATCTGCAGGTCAACATCGAATAGTATTGCATTTGAAGGCCTTCATAGCTGCCTCAGCAAAACACTGGGTAGCTTCTGCCGGCACCCCTTGCTGGTTTTATTAAACTGAAAAGATTCCTTCTTATGTTTGATATTTTTCCTGCCACAATAATTCTTCTCCATTACTCTTTTAAAGATGTTCTTTAAGCATATGGATTAGATTATCCCTAGGATAAATTATTCTTAGACGATTTAGACTTGTTGAACAAGGTCGAGAGTTCATCACACTTGAACAAGATTGAGACTTGTGGACTCGACTTGGCCTAGGTTTATACTCAAGAGTCACTAAGGCTCTACTCGGTCTTAACAAGGGAACTAGGATGAGACTCACTTGGACTTATGTTTCAACAGGGTCAATCAAGGTTGAGACAAACTAGAGATCAGCTTCCAATTCGTAGAGCAACTACCCCAAGAAGTATATAGCTATTATTTTTCGACTTCAACTTCATCCCTTAACGGTTAACTTTTCTATACTCCTATCATACACTCATGTTATACAAAGACTTTAAATGGAGAATCCATTTCTCTAAAGCATTGAATAAACTGAATGGTGCTTTCCCAGTTTTATACCTTTATATGTGCCAAAAAAGATGTGTAATAAATTTGTACCCACTACCAAGATATATCTCTGAGCTCAAACCAGCGTAAACAATATCAGAACTCAGAAGTATTGAATTAAATGAGTCAGTATAGTGGACTATGTTTTATTATTGCAAAACACATCCTATGAAACATGACATCACAGTTTGAACTAGTATGAAATTTATTTTCTGAATTGCATAGTATATTTAAATAGTTTTCCCTTTTTCCTAAATTTAGACTTATACTGCACATAAGTGTAAAAAAACAAGGTGCAATTTGTCTGAACGTATTTATGTTTAAAGACGTCCTTAACATGGCTGAAAACGACCTCAAAAGAGAGGCAACAAAAATAAAAAATTGCACAGTCCTGTCTGATGACTCTTCCAATTGAAATTAAATCTTTCGACTATAAGGACAAGGTGATCCTTTTTCATTAAGCAATCTATTGCTATGCATACAATTACACCCATGGTCAAATGTTCAAACCTATCTAACAAAAAGTCAGTGAAGGCAACATAGCAAACAATAAGGGGACAGAACCATGTCACAAACACAACAAAATCTGAAATCCCAAATTGTGAAAACCTGAAATCAAATAAAATCAAATCACACCCCTATCAAAATCCACCCCAATAAAATTTGAAGTCCGAAAATCAATCCCAAACTATCCAAAGCGTTAAAAACTAAATAAATTAATTAAGCTAATAACCAATTTATAGAAACCCTTCTGTGTAATAAATTAAAAATTAAATAAATTAATTAAGCTAATGACCGATTAATTAAGTTTCAGGTAAAGAACTCCCAGTCATAACAAATTTATAGAAACACAATAAACTCATATTTCATAACTCGAATTGAATGGAAGAGGCTCAACATAAACAATACCTAAACTGTTAGGGCTCAACGTAAAGGTTGAATCGCTTATTGATGAATGCAATATAATCTCTAAGAGAGGAGAAGTCTGAAGGAACAAGAAGTCTGAAGCCTGAAGGAAACAGCGAAAAGAAGAAGACCTAGAGAAAGAAAAGGAAAAGGAAAAAGAGAAAATAAAATAAAAGGAAAAAACTGAGGGAAACCAAACATAGATTTTCTGGGTTTTCATCTACTTTTTATGGCGTACGTGTATGCCGTAAAAGTTTTGAATTCCCAAAATAATTAGCTTTCACGGCATGCAGAACATGTACACCGTAAATACTTTATTTAAGAGATCGTTTACGGCATGCATAGAAATGTGTGCCGTAAAAACATTAAATAATTCATTATTTACAGCACACGTATAAGGTACGCCGTAAAAATTCTCTTTTGCTGCATGCCATAAATGCACGACGTAAATGTATGCCGTAAAAGGTCACTTTTCTTGTAGTGGCCCAATCAGGTTCGGGTCGAAACGGGTTTTTTTGTCATCCCTACTTGAATTAACACTTGATTTCTAAAAAAAGAATTACCTACACTTTAAGCAGTGTTGGTGCTTTTGGTGGTGCTGGTGCCCCATGACAACGGGGGACGGTAGGCCACAGTCAGGGGCGGAGGCAGCCCAAGCCCAGCGATGGACTTTTGGGCTGCCCCGGGTAAGCCCAATGAAAAAAAAAAATTAAATTGAAGGAAACGCAGCAGACTGCAGTAGCCAGTACAAATGCAGATGTGAAAGCCCTTTGGACAAAAAAAAAATCAAACAACCAGTTCCACTTCTTCCTCGTCAATACCTCATCCCCGCGTCGCCGCCGCTGTGCCGACTCTGAGCTCCGACCAGCAAGGCGAAGTCACAGTCCGAGTTCTCTGCTGCCGAATGCCCTCAGTTTCACTTCTTCCTCAAGAGTCAAGACCTCATCCTTCCACTGCTCCAGTGCTCCTCCGCGTCAATCATCATCACCGCTGACCACTGCTGCAAGCCTGCACCGCATGTAAGCTTCTTTCCTTCCTTCCTCAGCTTCCTGTGTCGGCTGCAGTCTGTCCTTTCCTTTTTTAGTTTTTGGGTGCAAATTTTGAATTTTATAATACCAAATGGTAAATGCCATCAGACGACATCACTGCCTTTTTTTTTTCAATTGCCTATTTTAATTTTAAAATACTGTTTATTCACTTACTTTATTGTTGGAACCTGAAACTTTTATGATTATTAATGTTTTAAAAAGTGAAATGTTAGTTTGTTATGTTAATTAGGTTTGTGAAAATAATATTGATTTGGCATTTGGGGGTTTTTTAATAAATTTGATTAATTTTGTTTGAATTTTCGTAATTTGAGATTTGTGGTTTGTAATTGTTATTTCTTGAGTTTGTTTAATTTGGGAGTTGTGATTTGTAGGAAAAAATCATGTCAACCTCAGATAGATTTTTTAAAAGAAAATTTTCAGTTGTAGAAAATGTTGATGAGGAGACTTCAAATAGAGTGGATGTTGATATTACACAACTTTCCACTGATCATGAAAATAGAGTGGATGTTGATCTTGCACAACTTCCAACCGATCCTGGATTAAGAATTCCAATTTCAAATTACAATATTAATATCCGTGATCAAGTTCGAAGAGCATATTTCCAGAAGGGTGCTTGTCAACCTTCAGATCATGTATTCCCGAAACTAAAGTTCGGAACATCCCAATTTAGACGATTCCAGTCTTCCTGGTTCAAATAATTTGGTAATTGGTTGGAGTATAGTATAGCAAAAGATGCCGCTTATTGTTTGTATTGTTATCTTTTCAAATCAAGTCATGGTAATCAAGGAGGAGGTGAATCTTTTGTAAGCGAAGGGTTCACGTGTTGGAAAAATAAAGAAAGATTTCGACTTCATATGGGAAAGCATGACAACGAACATAATAAAGCTCGAATGAGTTGTGAAGCATTGATGAATCAAGATCAACACATTCATTCGGTTTTGCACAAGAAGTCAACACAAGCACGTAGTGATTATCGTATTCGTCTTGAGGCATCAATTGATTGTGTCAGAGTTTTGTTACGTCAAGGGTTGTCATTTCGGGGCCATGATGAATCTGATGGTTCTCTCAATCCAGGTAACTTCCTAGTTCAATTGCAATTTCTTGCTGATCATAATGATGATATTAAAGCTGTGGTATTGGGAAATGCTCCTAAATATTGTAAATTAACATCTCCTGATATTCAGAAGGATATAGTGAGTGCTTGTGTTGTTGAAACAATTAATGTTATTATCAAAGATGTTGACGATTTATTATTTTCTGTTCTTGTTGATGAATCTCGTGATGTATCAGTAAAGGAGCAAATTTCAGTAGTCCTATGTTATGTGGATAGTAGTGGACATGTGAATGAACGTTTGATAGGGGTTGAGCATGTTAGTAGTACCACAGCTATATCATTTAAGGTTGCAATTGATATGCTATTTTCTAGATATAATTTGAGCATAACTAGGTCGAGAGGACAATGTTATGATGGGGCAAGCAATATGCAAGGTAAGTTCAATGGTTTGAAAGCACTCATTTTGAAGGAGAACTCATATGCCTTAAACCCAGAGTTATATTAGAAATATAGTTTAGGGTTTAGTGTAACTCGTCCAATCCATGACCTGACCCACAGGTGAGTTAACAAATTTCTTCCTTCGTTCTCTCTCAAATCACCATTGTCGACCTTCAGCCAACCTATTGCAATGTAAAGTTCTCCCCCCAAAATCAAAGATAATGCACAAGAATCACAAGAACATAACCTACAAAAATACATGTTCATCCTAACGAGGCCGTCGCAAAAAGCCGCCGGTTTGTGATGTTGGAGTTTAGCACCCACCACTAGTTCCTCAATTGAATCATGAAGAAGCACATGAGCCAGAAAAAATCAGAAGCCCATGATGTTCAAAATTGTCAGTTGAAAACACAAAGAAGAAGCTTGTAAGATCATATCCTTACTTGGATAAATCTCGGCACCTCTTGATATTTTTCTGTATTAGCATTTTTTAGGTGTGAATTCTTGCTATGGTATCATTTCAGATTTTGATTCTGGTGATGATAGAGGCACCGATTCTAGAGAATTTGTAGAGTAATTTTTTAATTCTCATTATGTATTTTTGTGTGTGCACGCTCCTGGATACATAAATACACATACATGTATTTGCATGTGTTTGTTAACTTTTTTGCTTCTAATTACTTCCTATCAATTTCAATTTTTCATTTTTTACTCCCATTTTATTTTATGTTATTCTTGATTTGTTTTCATTTAGTTATTTCTGCTTTATTTAAGTATTCTACTAGTAGTTCCTGTTATTATTTTTTGCATACATCAATGAATTCGACTTTTATTCCTTTATTTTACTAGAATCTTCATAGCATACTTAAAGTTCAATTTTTTTTGTTTAATTTGAATGGCCACACGAAAACGTGTTCAATTCCTATTGTTCTTTTTTTTTTTTTTTTGCTCATTTTTATTTTATGGACTTTGTGGTATTATTTCGGTTGACTCGTTCTATTTCTTTTAATTTACGAGTAATTCTAAAATTTATATGCATATGTGTAAAATAATGCTACTTGAATTTTTCCAACAGAATCATCAGACCAGTCTTCAAAAGTTTTAATCTCTTTTTTTTTTAGTTCTTCATATGAGACTTCAAAACTTGAATTGGTGTACAATAATTATTGTGAATTGATTTTGTCATTCTTGACATATGATATGTCAAGTGTCTAGAAAAACATGTCTCAAATGTTGAGAATGACATGTGGAATTGTCGATAATTGTCATAAATATCAATAATCATGTGTTGAATTTCGAGATTTTATTTATATTTCAAGTTGGCAACCAAACATTCACGTAAATATAATAGAAGTTCGGAAATGATTTTACAAAGACAAATGACACATCTGCTACTATGTTTGTTGCAATATTATGTTCGATTCATGGCTTATCCTAGAAATATCAAACTCAGCAATTTAAATCATACATTCAATTCTAACTAATAGTTGTATACTTTAACATTAAACATTGGTTGTGCACGACTAGGTAATTCATGAATTCATGTTTGGAACTTTGAATTTCAATTGAATTCTAAATTTTAGTGTGTCAATATTGAGCTTCTCATAATAAATAAAAACAAACTCTCAATAGATTTCATAATTTATTGGTCAATTTTTTTCTCAAAAATGGAAACAAGTATTTCCCTCCTTCAATGTCAAGAACTATGGATATGAAATTATAATAGAAGTTATACATATTTAAAAAAAAAAAAAAAAAAAAAAAAAAGAAGATTAAAGTGGTTATTACCTAATAGGCCTGGTGATCTCCTACCCGCTGGAGGGTAGGTTATCCTACCCTCCAGCACCTTTTCCATCATTAAAAAAATATTTTCTGGGATGGAAAAGGTGCTGGAGGGTAGGATAACCTACCCTCCAGCGGGTAGGAGATCATTGCTTTACCTAATAGATAATAAGAAGTTTATTTGAATCCAATGAATATTAACTACTCTTGATGTGACTTATTAAGGGTATAATCATGACATTGAGAATGAAAAAAATATAATTTTTTTTAATGTTTCATTAAGGGTATGATAGTCAATTAATTTATACCTAAATTTAGACATTTTTGCAAAAACTATGGGTAATTATATTGACACCACCAAATTTGTTAATCACACCACATTATATATACACATTTACTAAAACGTGAATTTTATAATTACACCACATTCCATTTACAAATATAACCTTCACTAAATAAAAAATGAAAAAAAAAAAAAAATACACTACAACAAGAGACTTTTTCCATCTTTATCTTCACACACTACCCCCAACCAGATCCATGAGACTCCTTCCATCTTTATAATTACACCACATTTCTATTCTATTGTTCATTTTCCGATAGTCAACTCATTTATAATGATTAACGAGTTTCTTGCTAAACCATTTAAGGAATACAAAGTCACAATCAAATTCAATTGGGCTTCTTTGCTGGTTGAATCTAAGTGTGATGATGTTTTATAATTATAATTAATGCAATTGAAAAGCATGCTGATTCTGTGTACTGGATAGATGCATATTTATATGTATTTGATTCATGAATTGTATGACTTTCTCCAAGTGGAGGAATGCTCAAGATTAAACACCAGACAATAAGTATACTTGAGGAGGGCGCACTTTCAACAGTTTGATGCTTTTGGATCTTTACGACCATCCTTTTTTCATTTCTCTTCGCCTTTTATTTAGAAAAAGGAAAAAAATTATTCTAGTTTGAGATAGAACTCAATTTGATTTCTGAATTTGAATAGATAATGGAGATATTGAATATCTTGTTTGGCAAGAATTGTAGGCTGAAAAATATGTAATACATATAAAAATTTGGGGTTTTAATTTTTGCAGTATACATAAGAGTAAAAATTAAAAATTAATATAATAGGGTGGCTTTTTTGGTCAATTTAATTGTGGCTAATTTAGTAAATATAAAAAGTGTGGTGTGATTAATAAAATTGGTGGTGTCAATATAATTACCCCAAAACTATTAACTTTAGACACAACTATTGTGATTAGTATGGAATTGGACATTTTTTAAAATTCCCCTATAGAATATAGTGGGATACCATAGAAATGACCAAATGAAATTGGCCTTTTATGAAAATAGCCAAAAATTTTACCAACTCATAAAAATAACCTTAGACATTAGGAACTACCAAAAAATACCCTTAAATATCATATTTCAACTAACCCTATTAGAATTTAGAAAAGTTACAACCAAGTCCTTAAAACTTTATATTTATATACTATTATTAATTTTGTTTATATGATTTTATTTGATTTTTGGTCGCTCACAGTAGCCCCCCCCCCCCCCCCCCAATTGGTATCAGAGCCATATGGCAGGTCTAAAGATAAATATTATATGACAAAAAATAAAAATGAATATATAATATATACATCAAGATTTATAATTATGCATACATTAATACTACATAATAATTATAAAATAGAAATCTTGAGAACTCTAAAAGATTTAGACAAAGATATAAGAAGATATATTTATGATCTAATAAATTTCGATATAATAAAAGAAGATTTTATCATAAACGAAATATTATATTTAATCCATAAAGATATACTAGAAGAATTATATAAAAATTATAGAAATTGATTATCATAGAGCAGATCCTCAATTAGCTAGATATCTAGACATAGAAACAAATGAAAAAATAGATTTAATAATAGAACAAAGAATAAATTTAATGGATCAAATAAGAGAAGAAAGAAATATGAAACGACAAGAAAAATTAAGATTAAAATTATTAGAGAAAAACAAAGAATATTATAATAGAATTTTGAACCAATTACCGAAAATACAAATGATTTTAGAAGACAAAGAAAAATATGATGAAACAAAAATATTGGAAGACTATCTAAAATATTACAAAATATATCATAGAAAATTAATGATTGGATCAATAGAAGAATATTGTGAATATCAAATAATGAATTATAAAGAAGCAAAATATGAAACAGGATTTATTCCATAAATCGAACATATTAAAGGAAGAAATTAATGACATAATTTTCAGAAATAAAATTTAAAAAACAAATAATAGAAACTATAAGACTTCTAGTGGGATCTTATTAAATAAAAGGAGCTAATACAACCATGTTCCAACTATTAAGCTAATTGGGAGAATCCGATGGTGATGTGATCCAGACCAGGCAACGAAGGGCGAAGTCGAGCCATCAACAATATGATAGTGATCTACGTGCAAAACGGAGCAAGTACCGTGTTGGGATCGGGCCGAGAAGAGGGACGGATCGAGCCGAATCGAGTAAAAGAAATTGTTTATGCAGAAAAGACCTTACGGCCGTAATGGAAATTCTTCACGGCCGTAAAACATGTATTCACGGCCGTAAATCTTACAATCACGGCCGTAATCAATTAACGAGGAAAAATGAAGATTTTCTGCAAAAGGAGTCTTACGGCCGTAAGCATATTCTTCACGGCCGTAAATGAGGAGCGGGCCGGATTTTGCGGATTTTTAATTATTTTATTTCCTTTTATTATTTTAGGTTATTTTCCTATTTTAGAATTTTAGCATAATTAGAATTCTATTTTGAGTAAATTAGATGCTAGGTTATTTTGCTTATTTATACGCTTTTCAATTCATTGTAAAAACAGTTAAGATTGATTTTGAGATTAATATAGTTGAGAGAGTTTTCTCCAATTGAAAGGTTGAGGAGTCCCTTTTGTGTTCTTCAAGAACAAATCCGACCTATCAGATATTGTGGAAATATTTGTGGCGTTGTACTTATCAAATATTCGCGAGAATATTTGTGGCGTGTCCGATTAGAATCTTATCAAGAAAATTGACAAGTCCTTGTGGTGTTTCGAAAACCTTGGATCTCGATTCCGCATCGTCAATTTCTTGCGTCGTGAATCTTGGGTCAAGGTCCTATCGTCAATCTATCTTTTAATTTCTGTTCAATTATTCGTGTTCTTGTTATTTTTCGTGTTAGATCTGATTTAGATCTTTCCTAGGGTTTTAGATTTCGTTATTCCGCGTTTCGACGAGATTCCCCGACTGGGATCGCGTCAGATGGATTTCTTAATATGCAATTAAACTGGATAAGTGTCTTTTTATTGCAAACATATAAAAATATAAACATACAAGATAAATTGGCTATTGAAGAATTACAACAGTTAAATATACAATATATGAATATCAAAGAAAAATTACAAAATATTCAAAGCAAACTAACAATACAATTTAAAGAATTAAAAGATATAATAGGAGAAGTTAAAAATATAGATGAAGAGATTTTCAAAGAATTCCAAAGATAGTCAGGAGAATTAATAAATAAAGATAAAAAATAAGAAAAAATGATAATGAAAGAATAATATCAATAGAAGAAAAAAATCAAAAAATTAGAAATCAAAATAGATGATATGTATGACAGATTATTTAAGGTACAAAAAACCCAAACTACTAAACCAAGAGTATAAAATGTCAATAAGTGAATATATTGAATATCTGAAGATATTAATAAAATCATTAATAAGTAATGTTCAAGAAGTAAAAAATAAATTAAAAGAAGTACGAAATGATAGAAATATACTACAACTAGAAATTAGAGAATTCAAAGAAAATAATAAATACAAAAATTAAAAAATAGAAAAAAAACTCATAGAAATAAAATACTTAGAATGGGAAAAAAAACACTTTGAGCAAGAAAAAATTATAATATAAGCAGGAAGTATGGATGATGAATTTGGAAAAAACATATTACCAAAAATACTAGAAGAAGAATTAGAATTACAAAAATCCATAGAAAAAACTTTAGGGAAACTAAAAGTTGAAGAAAAAACTGAACAAGAACAAAATAAAAATGAATGAAGAATTAGATTTGCTTATAAAATTTTTTGACTAATTAAGCCTAGAAAATTTTAATGAGTATCAAGTTTTAATGAATACTGAATGAGCACCTAGCTCAGCTCCAGTATGAACTTCCAAACAAAAATTACCAGATTCAGATGAAAGTTATGCACCCTTATATAGTAAATCATACCGACAATATTATGATAGAATCAAAGATAGACAACCTCCTAAAGGGAATAAATATAAAGATAGATTTGAATCAAATAATAATTACGAAAAATCTATTAATTGTGGAGGAACAAAACTAGATTTGGATTGTAAAATAGATCCTAAAAAAACTTTATTAACTTGGGTAGATTCAATGGTGTTGTTCTTTTTATGCAATAAATATGACACATGGGAAAATACTGAAAGAATAATAGATTTTTTAGCATCATCTTCTGAATGACATGTTAGGAATTGGTGGGAAGGAATAAGTTGTGATACAAAAGCATTAATAAGAAGAAATGTACAAACGGAATTAATAAAACTAGATAGAAAATGTATAGAAAAATTAGTAGATTATATTGCTAATGAATTTTTAGGAGAAAATTGGATAAGTAATGCTGAAACAGAATCAATTAGAGAAAAAGATAATGCAAGAATGAGATTAATAAATTTAACAATATGTGATATGTGTAAAATCAAAGAATACACTTTTGAATTCAAAGAATACTATTATGTCCAATTCTTTAACAAGAAAATCAAGAAGTATACAAAGATATGTATTACAATAAATTACCAGGTTCATGGGGAATATTCTTTAAAATAAAATTTGAAAAATTTATCAGAGATAACCCTGAAACACCTAGGACATTAGGATCAAGGATAAAATTCCTATTTGAAAGATTAGCATATATATGTCAACAAAGATGATTATTAGAGAAATCAAGAAAATTAACTAGAATATGTTGTGAAGATATGGAAAAACCTACCCAATGGGGATGTAACCCTGAAAGAAGAAAAGATAATAAAAGAAAATATAAAAACAGAAAGTTTAAAAAAATCAGAAACTTTAGGAAAAAATATAAAAAACCTAAGAGAAGATATTACAAAAGAAAATATAATCCAAATAAAAAATAGAAAAATAGAACTTATAAGAAAGACAAAAGTCAATGCAAATGTTGGAATTGTGGAGAAATAAGACATATAAGCCCTGATTGTAACAAAAAGAAAGTTAAAATATTACAAAAAGAATATCTAGAAATAGAAAGTGAATTAAGTGAAATATCTGACATTGAAGAATACTACGATCAAGAAGTCTATATAAGTGAAATAGATTCAGAAAGTAATGAATCGAATCAGAATAGAGAAATAGAAAAAATAGAAAAAAAAATATAGATAAACAAGAATATGAAGGAATGGAAGGTTATGGATTAAAACTAACTTTTGATAATAATAAGTTCATAAAAATACAAAAATTATCTTTAGATTTGAAAATAGGAAAATGAGAAATATTAGACAGAATATGGAGAAAAGAAATAGTAGCAATAAATGAATATCATAAAATTGAAACAGCAATAGATATTAGAACTACTCAAGGAACACATAAATTAAATATTTTAACAAAAAATACTGTTACAGAACTATTAACAAAGATCAATAGAAAACAAAGTGAAAAGATCCAATATGTTTATTTAGCAGGTATCCAAATAATGTTTAAATCTTTATTTAGAGAAGGATTAAATTCGCCTTTAACTGTAAGTTTAGATGATGGAAGAATTATAAATTTAAAAGACAGTCATTTAGGAACAGTAGAAGGAAATCTAGCATATAAGAAATTAATATTTACATGTTACCCAAAATATTGTATATCATTGAAAGACAGAAATTTTAATGAAGTTTTAGAACTACATTTTAATTACATAATGATGATATAATGGAACAGGAGATAAAATTATGACTATAGAATATAGGGCATTATACACATTACTAATTCTAATTATGGAAATATTTATTCTAAAAAACCATATATTGAAATTCATAAAGAATGCAAAGATTTTGGTAAAGCTGTGGAACCAGATAAACAAATAAGTTTAGTCCCAAGAAACTATGAACTTACTATAATAAAAAATAAATTAGAAATTATAGAGTTAAGAGAAGAAGAATATCCTAATAATAACATAACATTTGAAGATGGCAGATTAATTAGAAGATTAACAAGTTTACCCAATAGAAAACAATTAGGAGAAACTAGTAATGCAAGAGAAATAAAACTTCATAGAAATGCCGGAAATATGAAAATAGAAGGTGAATATTTCAATGGAAAAGAAAATATAAAAGGATCAAATATATTAATTGACACGGGAGCTAGTGAATCTCATATAACTTCAAACAAGAATAAATGACTAATATCTTATAGAACTGATCTGTATAGATATATAAATTTTGATGGACAAATACATATGACTGAGCTTGAAGTTAAAGTACCAATAAAAATAGGAGGAATAAATCTCTTAGTACCAAGTCATGTAGATAACAATATGGTAAATCCTCATGTGTTATTAGGAATGAGCTTCCTAGATGGGCTAGAAGATTATAGTATAAAACGTGAAAGATTATATATAACTCATAATGGTCAAACTATACTATGTACAAAAGCTGAATAAATGAATAACCAAATAAGTTTTCCATTAACTGTTTATATTCAAGTTACTATTGCTGAAACGAATATAACAACATGTGCATTAATAGACACAGGAAGTGATATAACAATATTCAAAAATTTCTTAATAAAATCATGGAATACTAATGGAAAGATAAAAATCTATTATATAAAAGTAGGAGGGCTGGACCAATTTTTCCCGCCCAAGGAATCTCGCTCAAAAAAAGACGACGCCGTTTTGGTTTTTTTTGGATAAAATACAAAATCCGATTATGATTTCTCTATTCATTTATGTCGAAACCCTAGCGCCGCTTCCTCAGATGTCTCCATTCATCTGTCGAAAACCTAGCATAGCTTTTGTGTTCTCTCGAAAACCTTCACTAGCTTCGGTCTTGTCTTCTCCGTCACCGATGCCGGGCCCTACACCAGATACATCTCCCTCTCCTGCTTCCGCGGTTGAAGCTCCAGGCCCGTCCCCAGAATCAACATTCGCTCCTTCACCGTTGTTGTCTCCCTCGTGCCTCCGATAAGCTCTCCTGTGGGTAATGGTACGATTATTGTTGTAAGTTTGTGTGACTGTGAGTGAAATTTGATACTGTTGACCTTAATTTATGTTTGACAGGTATGCTTCTGGGACCATGTTCTGGATGATGATTATCCTGCTGCCAAAAAATGACGACCCACCGCTTAGTCACCGCAAGACCGACAACTAGCTTCCAATCGACAGGTTGCCGCCAAGTCTCCACAAACCATGAAAGGCACTGGAATTCGACTGCGAATCGAACTGCACAGAAATTGTTTCTATTGAATCAAGGTAGGATTCTTACAGATATTGTTTCTACCGAACTGAGATAGGATTCTAATGATGTAATGTTGACTGGATTTTGATTTCAATTGATTAACTATTTTGTTGTATTATTTAATTTTGCTGTAATGCTCTATTCTCCTCCCAAATTATGGCCCGTGTTTGAAGTGTGAGAAGAGGAGGGGTTGCATTAAGGAGTGGTAACAAGCAGCTACTCTATTTTGTAACAATATGGTTTTTGCTGTTGATTTCCATTGAAGGTGTATGCATTTGTTGATATTTCACAGTAGCACATATTTAGTATGATATCTGAATTTGGGTGTCAATGATATTCTTCGGCATTGCATATGACTGTGTGAAAGTAGCCTTAGTGTGATGAAAGAAAGCAAAGCCTGTGGTAGATTCAAATCAAATTGTTTCTGCAAAATCAAGGATTTATTTTGGAAAAATGGTTCAAACTTTGAAACTAGAAAGGGGCAGTTGGGGGGGGGGGGGAATTGGTCTTTCCAGCCTTTTTGAATTGAACTTTTCTGGGTCATATATTGTGTTGAATCGTCGTCGGTCGTGGTGTGAAGAGGATATTATATGGAAATAATTTTCCTTCTAATGTTCTATCGTTCATCTTTAAATATTTATCTATTACTGAAGCATCAAGTCTTTAGCCGCGCCGCAGCTGATCTGGTGCTGCCTCAGTTTTGAAACCAACTGCGCCGATTCGAAGGCTTAAGGTATAGTTCTGATATTTTTATTTATTTTTCAATTTCAAAGAAGCAGAATTTTATTTACTGAAAAATAAATCTTTTGTTCTCTTTGACATCCAAAGTACTGACACAGGAGTGGTTCAGCTGACCTATGGTTGTGGGAAGACTTTGAAATCGCTTGGTATTGCTGCTTGTGCAAAGATTACCGATGTCTCATTAGAAGCCGTGGGATCACACTACAAACATCTTCAGGCTTTGTCATTAGACTCCGAGAACACCCAGAATAAAGGCTTGGAGATAGTCTCTCCATCATCAGGTATGGCACAACTGATCTTTTTGCATCAGCAGTTTATAAAAGGCTAGGGCCTGACTTCAGTAATCTCCAACCTTTCGTAATTTTGCAACTACTTATTTGATGGCACAATAAACTGGAAGCACTACACTCATGTTTATTTTGCAATTGTGTTGATCAATAGAAATAATTCAACTCTTAGTTTTTCTGGGTTTTGCATGATTGATTAATTATAACTAATTCTAAAATGTGAGACCATTCTTATTTGACCTTTTCCTCACTTTTCCCTGACTTACCTGTCTAAATACATCTTCTATTGTTCATAGAAATGCAAATTTTTATTCAATCTAACTAGGCCCAAACCTCCTGTTATATAAGATCAATTGCCCTCTAGATTCTCTCATTTTTTTATTAATGCCACTGCACATGTTAACACAAAAAGAAATGCTAATACTTTGTTTAATGAGATTAATACTTTGTTTATTCATGGCATTCTTTGAAACAAAAAGAAATGTTAAAATATCTTGTGCTATTTGTACTGATATTAGCTTTTAATTTGATGAATGTTGGAACTTGATAAATGTTGAATACATGCCTTTTTCCTATGCATATTAGTTGGTATAGAATATACTGCTACATTAGGTCTTAGTTATTTCTTATATTTTTTGTGTGTTTTTCAGGATTCGTTTGACATACCACAGGATCAAGCTTCTAGGAATGGAGATATTGAAATGGGAACACAACTCACATAAAATTCAGGAGATGTAGGCTTGGACAATTCTTTTAAGCAGGTGATGTAGCCCATAGACTAGATTAAATGTTTCTGTTGTTTTTCCCCATTAAACTTGAATTTTGACAATATAATCACAAAACCAAGTATGTAAATTTTTATTTTGGTTTTATCGTAGTTTTAACTTTCCATTTCCCTTTTGTTGCTAGGTTCAAGAGATTGAGAAAAATCATGAAAAACTTACTAAAAAAGCTTTAGGTAGGAGTTTCTCTCCTCTATGAGTCACAGTATTTGAGTTTTCTGGTGTGACATTCCTTTCTTGCAGGCTACAGTTTAGCATAAGAACAAGATGAATAAGGGTTTATTTGAAGAAGAGCTCAGCTAGGAGTTGGCTATTAAGAGTTAAATCTCAATCCGTGTTCTTTTTCTTCCTCTTATCTAAACATATAGTGTTAAGATATAAGAATAAAGATTATCTCTTGAAGAAGAAGAAGAAACATGAGGAAAATAGTATGGTTAAGATTCTGTTGGATTTGATGAATGACACATGGAATGTCTGGATTGATAACCTATTGTAAATTTTCAAGATATATTTCCTTCATTTTATTTTGTGATGTATTTTTATATTTGATTTTTATGCTATAAATTGAAATTGTAAATGACATTAGGTAAAAATTCTCTTCTGACATTGATGTGAGGACCTTGAACTCTGTGCTGTGTGTTCTAACTGTATTTTGTCTCAGGAGCTTCATGCCCAGAAACAAGAAAATATGCAAATGGAGCATATTTTTGTAGAATTTTCTGAAAAAGTATTGATACAACTACTTCGGCACACGGAATATGACCAATCTCTGATTCCTTTGATGAGACCTCTTGTTTCACATAAAGTTGCTATTCCTTGAAAACAAGAGGTTGGAGCTTATAGTTACGTAAAAACAATGCTTTCAGATTGCATCAAATGCAGGTCATGTTAATTCATCTTTTTAATAATTTAATATAATTTCACTATTGACATCACTATGAATAGTCTACTGGAAATTGACATTTTTCTTTGAATGTATCAAATTTCGAATAACTTCTGTGAAATTATCAGCGTATATTTTGCTTGAATTTGAAGCACTCTTTGGGTATTTACATTCAAGTTTGATAATAAGTTTAATCTTTCTATGTTTGTTACACTAATGGAGCTTCGATACAGGTGAACCTTCTAATATCAAGAAGGGAGTTGATCAAATTTTTCGATGAATAATATGGACCCTCAGTTTGCTTCCTACACTGACTGTGCATAATGTCTGCTTATGGACATGAGACGGAGCCTCAGTTTGCTGCCTACACTGACTGTACAGAACGTCTGCTCATGGGGTTGGAGAGAAATAAATGTAAGTGATGCAGAGTGTGCTTGGGATCTGATGGCTGCATTAATTTAATTTTTGTCTCTAATAGAAAAAAGTTCATGTTGTTAAATTTCTATTTGTATGATGGGAGTAAGCTATGTGTCTCACATGCTTGGCTATTTCATACAATAAACTTGATGATACAAGGGCTGAAGTTTATGAATAAATGTCTTATCCTCACGCCATTTCATTTTGCCCTGTTTCTCTTGATGGTTGAGTGTGTATCTTGCTGGCCTACTCATAATTTTATTTGACCAGTGATTTTTTTTTTTTCCATTTTTTCCCCTCAGGCTGGGTGTTACTTCACTTGAATTTGACTCCAAGCTGATTGTCGAATGATTTTTTGTTGAGTTTTTAATGTTTGATTCCTAAATGAATTTCCTCTCTGCTTCAATGTTGTTTTATGAAAATCAAGTTATTACTCTATTTTCTTCAGAATAAATAAATATCTCATTTTAATTTAATTTTTAGGAAAATGAATAATGATATCACTAAATGTAAGTTATTGGTAATGCATCTGAATGTAGGTAAAGCCTTGGCTTGACAGTTAAGTGATAACATAAAAATTATGTTAAACATATACAAAATCCTGAAGCCATAATCCAAGGCAAGCTTGAGTAAAAGTTATCCTTGCCATGATTTTCTCATAACGTTTACATATTATGTTTTGGGTTTCCTTTTGCACCATTAGCTTTTGTTTAAAAAACGATTGCTTCATAATAGAGGGTCTTTTGTTACCAATTCTTTGATGTATATCTATTTCATGAAGAAAGGTCTCATGTTTCTCTTCATTTAGGATGCGGGCTTATAGTATTCAGTAAATGTTCTCAGATAAATATTTTGGTCTATGAATGATTACCTTCTTTTGGTAAGGAGTATATCTGGCGTCAGTAACAAAATCAGGTTGCTTAACTGTGCATGACTTTGATAATCTTCATAATCCAGGTCACGAGTCATACCAATCAGGGGTTTTATTCTCTTTTGTCTTTTCCTAATGTTCTGGTACCCTGTGATTAAGCCTTAAGGTGTGCTAAATTGGGACTTCTTAATGCAAGCACATTTGCTTCTAATATTTGGCCGCGGTTATAATTTAAGATTATGGTTATTACCTGATAAGCATTTTGATCTTGCTGGTCTTTGTGTATTAAGGTCATCTGTTTTACTTCAAGTCAAAGTGCTTGGTTTTGTTCTGTTAGTAATAAGTGCATTGTCTAAATTTTCATATATCTAGCAATTGTCATCGAACTTTGATTGTATTTGGTTGCAGACATAATTGGTATTAGGAGGTTTTTCTTTTTGTCATTGTATTTACAAGGCAAGACTAGATACTTTTTACTTTGAAAGGTACTAATGCTTGCAAAAATTATGTTCTATGATCAATTTTCTGTCAACTAAGGTTTCATATCCCTTGCTATCTCCCTTTTGCTCAATTTTAAAGAGAATCCTCAGTTTCGGTTGGCCACTTTTTATTGTCCATAATTGTTTCAGTTAAGTTACTTGATTATTTTAATTCTTGCGTTTTGATTTTAATATGTCCAAGAGCATAAAATCAAGAAATTTTTTGAAATGAATGTAGAGCCTTCCAAATCTACTGGAAACATCAATATTGCCAGTTCAAGTGTGTGTTTCTCCCAGTCTTAAGCAAAATATTGCTAATGGAGGATGAACTTCGATGAACTTCAATATTTGGGCATGACATTGAATCTTTAGCGTGCTATGTTTTCGTTGCTTCTATAGTGAAATTGAACTGTTGTTTGTTTTCATAAGAGATACTGACATTTTTGTGATCTATTTTTATTACGTACATGTATTGATGTCTTGGACTCTTATGCGGCCTTTTTTTTTTTTGTACTTTGATACCTTGGCGTCATATATGATTTTTTGGGTTTTATTACTTGTTTAGAACACTATCGTTGGCAGTTGATGATTGGACTTAAGTAAATATCTAATACAATATACTTGGCAGTGAATGGATATTTTTTGTGTGAAAAATGGATGAGGACCGATATTATTGACACAAAACAGTCCAAACTATTTTCATGGTTTGATAGGTTCATAGGATGTACAAAGAAATGCTGATCAAGTTCAAAGAAGGGTGCTCGCTGAAATTCTCCCTAGAAATTGCCATGTTGAGTACTTGAAAAGAAATGGACTCAATGGGCATACTGATAGAGACACTTTCAAGAAAATCATGCTTGTGGTTATATATGAAGATATTCAACATGATATCACCCGTATTGCCTACGGTGATAAATGGCTTATTCTTTGCTCTCAGCCAATTTTTGATTTCTTAACTAGGTGCATATTTTAGGCTTCATTTATGAAGTTTTTCTGTTCACATTGTATATTATATTCATGCATGTGGGTTTTTTTTTGTTATGCAATTCTGGGACCCCACCATTGAAGAAGAATTGAGGAGGAAATCATTGCTTAATAGTCTTTTGATGCCTTTGATGAGCAATTTTGTTACTATTTTTTGTTAATCTCTATTTAGAATTCAACATGTATAAATGACTTCTAATGAGAATGAAAACACTGGACTCAGATATGTTGACTTGAGCAGGTCGGTGTTACTGATTATTAGTAGACTTCTAAATATTTTAGGTTTGAGATTCTTTGATCATGAAAAATATTAAGTGACTATAACAGATATTCAATGCTGTTACGATGTAATTATAAATGCTTCAGAAATATAAATTTATTTATAATACCAAAAAGAAGTGTTGATGCAAAAATCTTTTTGCTGAGAGGTGGATAATTCTTTGTTAGAATGAGATGAAGTGGGTTATTACTATCTTAATTTATGACTGAATGAAGTGGGAAAATTTTAAATGTTTTCTTTCCCTTATTATGTGAACTATAGACTTTCAATAATATATATATATATTTTTTTTTGAAATCACTCACACGAATTACAACTTCCGTGCAACGCACGGGTAATAACTAGTTACAGGAGTAACAGGAGAAAGTACTCAGATAATTAATAGTGCTGATAAAATTGATATAATACTTGGAATTAAACAAATAGTTTTAAATAAAATATATAATTACAACAAATTAGAATGTGATATATTACTAGGAAATGACTTTATACAACTGTTGACCACAAAATCCGGCTGGACCTTGGACCAACACATCTTAGCTCCTCCCTCTTGAATACGTGGATCTCCTGCGCACTGTGACAAACAATCAGTTTGCAAAGGGGGCCGAGGTAGCTCCCGTTTGCACTCCGATTGTCTAATGCTTCAAATATGCGATCAGGGGATTCATCCAGGATCCCTCTTCTTCTACTGCCAAAATCTCCGGTCCTGGCTCAATAGAAGAAGTCAAATTGCGCTCAACTGGGATTAGATTATGTAGTTCTGGATCACCGCTGCTTGCTAGTTTGGACAAAGGATCGGCGTTGAAATTTTCTGTTCTGGGGATGTGCTGTAACTCCATTTTTCCGAAGTGCACAGCCAAATCTCTTATTTTCTTCAAGTAAGCGACCATAGAAGGTTCTTTAGCAGAAAATTGCCCATTGAATTGACTCACAACGAGCTGTGAATTGCTATTCGACACTACAGACTTAATCTTCAATGCTTTTGCAAGTCTTAGCCCAGCTAATAACGCCTCGTACTCAGCAACATTGTTTGAGGCTTTGAATTCAAAGCGGATCGCACTGTGTAGTTTAAACCCCTCTGGGCTTATTAACAATATTCCCGCACCGGATCGTCCCTCAGCCGAGGAGCCATCAACGAACAATTTTTACTCTTGGCTGTCATCTGTGTTATCAACCATCTCGACTTTCGGTAGATGTGTGAATTCGACTACGAAGTCCGCCAACGCTTGACCCTTTATGGCGGTCCGAGGCGCATAATGTAGGTCGAACTGGCTGATTTGTATCGCCCATTTCAGTAACCTCCCAGATACGTCTGGTTTTTGCAACACTTGTCTCATGGGAAATTTGGCGAGCACGCGTATGGAGTGTGCCTGAAAGTAGGGACGAAGTTTGCGAGAGGCTGTGATTAACGAGAGAGCAAGTTTCTCCATATCTGGGTAGCGTGTCTCGGCATCCAGCATAGCTTTGCTGACATAATATATTGGGAACTGATTCCCATCCTCCTCTCTGACTAACACCAAGCTAATAGCCTCTTTGGATACAGCCAAATACAGGTAGAGAGGCTCGCCAGCTTTTGGCTTCGATAGCAATGGCGGCCGTCCCAAAGATGCTTTCAGGTCGGCGAAAGCCTGCTCACATTCTGGTGTCCATTGGAATCGCTTTCCCCCTTTTAGGACCTTGAAAAATGGCAAGCATTTTTCAGTGGATTTGGAGATGAATCGATTCAAGGATGCAATTCTCCCCGTTAAGCTTTGCACTTCTTTTGGATTTCGAGGTGATTGCATGTTTAGCAAAGCATTGATTTTTTCGGGATTAGCTTCTATTCCCCTCTTATTCACCATGAATCCAAGAAATTTTCCAGATGCTACTCCAAAAGTGCACTTGCTGGGTTGAGGTTTATTCGGTATTTCCTCAAAACATCGAAGGCCTCTGACAAATGGCGGACATGATCCGCAGTGACCATGCTTTTGACCAGCATGTCATCAACATATACCTCCATGGTGTTTCCTAATTGTTCTAAAAACATGCGGTTTACTAGCCTCTGATAGGTAGCTCCCGCATTTTTCAAGCCGAATGGCATAGCTCTGTAGCAATAGAGCCCTCTATCTGTAATAAACGAAGATTGCTCCTCGTCCGATTCGCACATGGGGATTTGATTGTACCCGGAGTAAGCATCCATGAAGCTTAGCAGCTCATGTCCTACCGTGGAGTCGACCAACTGATTGATCCGAGGTAGTGGAAAGCTGTCTTTGGGACATGCCTGGTTCAAGTTGGAAAAATCAATACACACCCTCAGTTTCCCATTGTGTTTTGGTACCAAAACAGGATTTGATACCCACTTCGGATAGCTAGACTCTCTGTTGAAGCCATTTTTCAATAGCTTTGTGACCTCGTCTTTCAAGGCCTCATACTTTTCAGAACTCATGGGCCTTCTCTTTTGCCTATGCCCAGGGCTTCGGGGATCCAGCTGGAGTCTGTGGCAGGCCTCTTTAGGATCGATCCCAACCATGTCACCATGCTTCCATGCGAATACATCGAGATTTTCAAGTAAGAAGCTCTTCAATTGATCTTTGTATTCAGTTGGTGAATCCAATCCGATCTGCAATTCCTTGATTGGATCAAATGGGTCTACACCGAATCATTCTAACCTTTCGGCCGGGGTGGAGCAACTGTCACCTGCCATTCTTGGGTCTAGATCTGGTAAATCCTCTTCCAGTGTCATCGTAACATCCTTATTTCCAGAAGGCCCTTCACCCAATCTTTCAGGGTCTGGAGCAGCCATGGCTACGTCACTGATCATGTTCAAGCTTCGATCTTGAAACTTTCGGATTGCATTTGTGTAACAAGCCCGTGATTCAATTTGGCTTCCCCTTACAGTTGTAACGCCATGCTCCATGGGAAACTTCATGCAAATGTATTTCGTATTCGTCACAACCCCCAAGTCAATGAGACCAGGCCTCCCAATTGAGCCATCATAGGAGGAGATTTTGTCCACAACCAAAAATTCCATGGGGATTCTGGAAAGAGTTGGTGCTTGCCCTACTTCAGTCATAAGGGTTATAGACCCCCTGGGGGTTATGCTGTCCCCACTGAATCCATATATTAGGTCCGGGACTGGGATGAGTGGAGTGTTGATCCCCATTTTATCGAAAGTTACCCCGTAAATTACATTTACCGAGGCACCGTCATCCACCATCATTCGTGATAACCCATTCCGGGCTACCACTACCCTGATAACCAATGCATCATTATGTGGGAAGTGTACCCTAATGACATCGTCTTGGGTAAATGTGATAGATTCTGTCCGAGGCACCCCAAAAGGGTGCGAATGGATATGTTAATTCACGTTGGTGGGCTGCTTGGCCTCCCTGATATACTTCTTTTGGGATTTGTTTGTGCTCCCACCTGGGTGGGGGCCTCCCAATATTGTGTCGATTTCATAAATGGGGAGGTCGGCCACAGGCACAGGTGGTTCCCGTGTATCTTTAACATGCGCCGAGGCGGTATCCTGGCCCTTATTCCTGTCTCTTTGACGATTGTCAATCCTTTCCTTAGTTGAGTTCTTCCACGGAGCTCTCCTATCATCTCGGTTGAACTTCTGAGCACCGGATTTTTGAGTTCTCCCCGTTTCGGGGGAGAAGTCACTTGCCCTCCTCCCCTGCGCCTTTTAGTCAGCTAACATGTGGATTTCCCTGCAATCTTCTGTTGCGTGATCGTAGTAGCTGTGGTAGGCGCAGTAAGCCCCAATCATGGGCTATTTCCCACTTCGGCCACTTTCCATCCTTCCTCGGGCCGTGGGAGGATTCTGAGAAGGGGTATTGGAGTGCAAGTGGGGGATAGCTTCCGTGATTTCTGCTGGAAAGCTAAATCCTGTCCCTGGAAATAGACGCAGCGCTCCACCTCGGTTGTTACCGATCCTATCCTTATTTCCTCCCTTCTTGAGATTTGCTTCATTTGAATACCCAAGATTGTATCTTCCTTGGGGGTGGTTGTCCCTGGCCCTAGCCATTTCTTCCGATACAATCTCCTCCTTCATCAGGTCTACGAGGGCATTGTAATCCCTTGGTTTTTTGCTTCGGACATCCCTCCAAAACATGCTTGTCATAACTAGTCCTCCCTTTAAAGCGAAAAACATCTCCGCCTCGGTGATGTTTTCACAGATGTGCATCTCTTCAGTAAACCGAGCAAGGTAACTTTTCAGAGATTCATCCCTTCCTTACCTTAGATCCTGAAGGCGCTGGAGTGGGAGCTGTCCAGGCCAGGAGGAAACAAATCCATTTTTAAAAGCCGTTTTCAGATCTCTCCAACTATGGATGCTGCCAGGGGGTGTTTTTTGTACCATCGTATCGCACTCCCCTCAAGGGTTAAAGCAAAGACTTTACATTTCAGTGTCAGGGTGGCTCCGGCTATTTCCATGCTGGCGCGGTAATTTAACAGGTGATCGTCAGGGTCACCTCGGCCAGAATATTTTACTATTTCTGGCATTTCGAAGTCATGAGGCACGGGGCACCTGCGGAGGCCCTCTGTGAAGGGGCTTATTTCCTTTTCGTCATCCAATTCATATGAAGGTAGTTCACTGTTCTCGTCGTGACCGGAATACACTGGATCACGGTATTGGTCATAGAGTGGCGGAGCATACTCCTGCCTTTGTGGTGGCAAAACGCGGCCATAGTTTGGCCTTTCATGGTTCAGTAACTCGTTGCAAGGATTGTCCGAACTGTTTCGGCTCTCCTTTCCTGCCTATTCCTAGGCTTATGCGTGGGGGTGAACCTTTCTCCCCCCGTACCTTGTTGGTCCCTATGCATTCGACTCTACGACAAGGATTCTTCAGCGCGTCGCTCCCGCCTATTTCTAGGCTCAGCTGCATTGTTCTGACCCCCTTGCCTGCCTCTGACCTATCCGGCTGAAGATACTGCCAAATTTTGTGGCTGAAGCCTCCCTGTGTCTAGCTGGGAGTGGGGCTTGTTCCTCACGTGCTTCATGTTCCAGGCCTTCCTCGTAGAAGGGCTCGGATTCCACCTCGGCATAAGCCTGTGGATCTTGATAATAATACAAGGCGGTGGCCGCATCGGATGGTGAGTAATGTGGCTGTGGGTATTGTGGAGGCATCATGGGTTCGTTCACAACATACTCTCTAGCCATGTAGGGATTCATTGCAGCAGTCTGTTCTATCTGCTGCTTCTGCATTTCCAGCATTTGGGCCGCCATGCGAATCATGTCCCGCAACATGCGGCGATTACGGTGCCGGCGTGGTGGGTTAGGTTGTGCCACTCCCTCATTGGTGTTCTCATGAGGTCCTTGAGGAACCTCCTCCTCGCTGTGCTATCCATTTATTCCCCTACGGGGGTTAACATCACCATTGCTTTCGTTCATGTTTCTAAGAAATTTCTTGGTTTTAATTTATCTTTCAAGGATAGACAGATTCTTATCTCGACGCTCTGAGCCTTTTTTCAAGGTTGTTAAATAAACTTATGTTTCAAAGCTTTTTTACCTTAAATAAACTTATGTTTCAAAGCTTTTTTCAAGGTTGTTAAATAAACTTATGTTTCAAATTTTTAAGCCTTTTTCAAGTTGAATAAACTTATGTTTCAAAGCTTTTTTACCTTTTTCAAAGTCACCGAACTTATGTTTCAAAGCTCTTTACCTTTTTCAAGGTTACCACACTTATGTTTCAAAGCTCTTTACCTTTTTCAAGGTTACCACACTTATGTTTCAAAGCTCTTTACCTTTTTCAAGGTTACCACACTTATGTTTCAAAGCTCTTTACTTTTTTCAAGGGTACTAAACTTATATTTCAAAGCTTTACAGTTCTCCGCTCTTTTGCAAGAGGTTACTCGCCCTTTTTCAGGACTTCCTTTCTATGTGTGGCTTTTCATCATGTGTTTTCGTGGTTAGCAGTATGGTTTCCCACAGACGGCGCCAAAATGTTGACCACAAAATCCGGCTGGACCTTGGACCAACACGTCTCAGCTCCTCCCTCTTGAACACGTGGATCTCCTGCGCACTGTGACAAACAATCAGTTTGCAAAGGGGGCCGAGGTGGCTCCCGTTTGCACTTCGATGCCAAAGTCAGCGGCCATGTTTAGCAAATATAGTTTGAATGCAGAAAATATAGATGCGTAAAAGAGAGAAAAGGGAGTGAGAGATATTTATTTAGTTAAGAGTATGTAATTGCTAACCTTTTTCTTAGAGGCAAGTGTGATCTATTTATAGAGGAACTCGTTGTCTCGGATCACGACACGTGGCATACTTTACACTTGTCTTCACCCTAGCTCTTGGAGGTGACAACCTTGCTTTTTTACTGTAATCATTGCTACATTTCGTAGGGGATGGGCGTCTGTCACATCTTGATAAAGGCAGTGTCACATCTCTGACTTTATGCCTTGTCCCAGCCTTACATCAGAAGTACTACTGTAAACACCTCGGCTAAGCATAAAGCGCCTCTGCTAAACACACACCAGTTCGGTCAGAGGGGGTTCCTGTGCCTTTCCACCTCGACCATTAGTCCAGGGCGATATCTAAAATTTTGGTCGTGGGCTGAAGTCCAATGGACCCTTGTTGGGCCCTCACTGGCGGCCCAATGTGCCTTATTTTGGGTGCGATCTCAACAACAACAATTTCAATATTATAAACAAAATAATTACATGATAATGTTACAAACTCCTTGTGGACATTTACTAAAAATATCAAGAGAATTTAGACCTTACAGAGTTCAGTAAACACAGCGTGGTGATAAATGGGACTAAAAGCCAATTACAAAAAATGAAATAAAAAAATAAAAGATTAATATATAAATAAGTCTTAAAAACGAACATACAAACAAGCATGGAAAAAATCATTGATCAATTAGAAAAAAATTGTGGAGAGAATCCATTATTATTTTGGAAACCACATCATCCAAAAGCTAAAATAGAATTAATAGAAAATGTTATTATAAGAGTTAGACTAACGATGTATACCATACAAGACACAGAGGAATTTAAAACTCAAATAAAAGAATTACTTAACCAAAAATTAATCAGACCTAGTAATGGACCCCATAATAGTCCAACTTTTATGGTCATGAAACATTTCGAACAAAAAAGAGGAAAAGCTAGAATTGTGATAAATTATAAAGAATTAAACAAATATATTAAATTTGATGGATACTTTTTTTACCAAAAAAAGAGGTACTAATAAATCTTGCAAAAGGAAAACAATATTATTCTAAATTTGATTGTAAATCAGGATTTTGGCAAGTAAAAATGGAAGAAGATAGTATTCAATATACAGCATTTAGTACACCCCAAGGTAAGTATGAATGGATGGTTATGCCATTTGGTTTAAAAAATACGCCACAAATATATGAAAGAAGAATGGATAATATATTTAGAAAATTTAATGAATTCTTAATTGTCTATGTTGATGATATATTAATATGAAGAACATAGAAGTCATTTGATAAAATTTATAAATGAATGCAAAAAAGAAGGAATTGTTCTTTCAAAAACTAAAGGTACAATAGAAAAACAAGAAATTGATTTTCTTGGATTATCAATAGATAAAAGAGGAATAAAATTACAAACTCATATATCTAAAAAGATAGAAAGGTTTTCAGATAAATTAGAATCTAAAGAACAAATACAAAAAATTTTACTATGTTTAAATTATGCAGAAGGATTTATTGAAAATCTTTCAAAAAAGAAATATAAAATTCAGATTTTACTTAGAAAAACAAATACCAAAGAATGGAGTAATGAGCACACAGAAATTGTCAAATCACTTTAGGAAGAATGTAAAAATTTACCAAAATTAAGGTTATCAGATGAAAAAGATAACCTAATAGTTAATACTGATGCCTCGGATAAATATTGGGTAGCAATATTAAAAATAGATGTTAATGAAATTTGCAAATATTCCAGTGGAACGTTTAACGAAGTATAAATAAATTATACTGCTCATGAGAAAGAATTATTAGTAATTATTAGAGGAATAAAAAAGTTTTCATTATTTTTATTATCCAAAAAATTCATTGTTAAAACTGATAATTCTCAAGTTGCAGGCTTAATAAAAAAATAAGTTGTCACCAGAGCCTCAATATAGAAGGCTCCATAGATGGCAAGCCTATTTGGAAATTTATAATTTTGATATAGTTCATATTAAAGGTGTTAATAATTATCTTGTAAATTTTTTAAGTAGGAATATTGAATTTGCGGATAGATAATATCAAAAAATCCTTGATAGACGCCAACAGCAAATGAACTTCCTCACAGAGGAAGCTGAAGATATAAAACTTGGAATTGAGTAATTAGCAGAAACTCTCCAGGAATGTTTCAATCAATTGATGGAAATCCCAAAATTTCATTACAATTATACCAAAGAATTGAGCGATAACATAATTGAGATTGAATCTCAGTTTGAATCGTTAATTACCAAACAGGGTGATACCAAACAGGTTATATAAAAAATACAAACAGGTACATCTTATGGAAGCAGTGGTGGACCAAGGATTAAAAGAGATGAACCAAGTCCAAAGAAAGTAGCCATAAATGAAGCCAGTCCTCGAAAAGTGATAATCAAAGACGAACATACAAGGGTAATCAAAATTCAAGCCGAGGAAGAAGATGATTCTCTTTTTTTACCAAAAGAAGACGAATATAAAACTACTGTCAAAGTTATATATGAACTCCAAGAATGTGATTGTTATTACATTTCATCTGGAGATCATGTATATCTACGATTGATCGTTACTTTGGGAGGAAATCCCGTTATGACAAAAATGGCAGCAAATTATGGATTTTTGGATCTTGTCTACCCTAGGAAAGATTTGAAAGAAATTGAAAATTTTGATGATTTATTATAAGGAGAAATTTCAAAGTTTGTCCAAGGAAGACCTATATATTTAAAATTTTAGTCGATCAGTCCTGAAATTGATGGAAGGATATATTATCCTGCTAAGCATTTTATCACGATTGGGTATGTTGCTCGAAATTTTCAAATTGAAGTTGGAAAAAATACCAAGCCACTACCAAATGTTACAAGATTATGGTTTAGATCTCGAAAGGTGTTGGGAATTAAGGTTCTCTACAATATTGCCAAAAACTTGTATGACAAAAAATTCAAATGTATATGTCAATATAATGGATGGACCCTCCTCACTAATGTAGGAAAAAAAAAGTCAACAATCTTGAAAGAATACATCAACAAGTTTGACACTCATCAAATTCATGGAAGCTTTACTATCTTACAAGAGGCGTGTATAGCCAGGAATTTCCCCACATGCCAACAGAATTGATGGACAGGTGGAAGCTACTTGATAAATCTGCTTTAAAGTAATAAGGCAGCACAATGTAGGGGCCATGTGAAAACTGAAAATAATAGAGGGATAGGTGTCCCTATAATGTAAGGGTCATGTGAAGAAATAAATAACAGAGGACAGGTGTGTCCTTTTAATAAATAAAATAGGACAGATGTGTCCTTATGTAATGAAAAGCTGTAAAATTATTAGATCAATGATGTAAGCAATGATGTAATTGTGTCCAATGTCACATTATAAATAGAGGCCTCCGGGCTAGTTGAAAGGCAGAACTCACTTGAGCAATCAGTTTGTGAGAAAGCCAAAAAATCTTCTGTCTTTAAAAAAATTCTCATACCAATCTTATGTCTATCTTCATATTATCAATAAAATTCCAATCTACTTATCAAATTATGATGAGTTTCTAAATTCTTGTTTTCTAAACCCTATTTCCAAAAAGAAGATATATTATTAAGAAAACTCCCTACACTGTGTCCTAAAATATTTCCCATCTAAAAGGTTATGCAGTGAAGGGATATATCCAGGTTTAGCTAATAACCCATGAAGGCAGGAAGCCATTGAAGGGTGTGGAGCAGAAACCTATAAGTATGAAGGTCACTAACAATAGAAGGAAAATATAAAAGTACTGAGAACAGGAAAAGAGGTTAGTATTTTTAATAAATATATCTTTACGAACTTAGGAGGAAGAAGAGCTTTTAACATGACAGAATTCAGAATTGTTAAATTTAATTATCAAAACAGTCATTATAAGGATGAATATCATAGCATAATTGAACATTTATTCATGCATAAACAGTTTACTAGACCCAATAATGAAATAAAAAAGTTATATCATGTCTATATGTCATGTTTGTTAGATGTTTTTTTTTCTAAATTAGAAGAATTATTAGGAATAGAAATTACAAAATCAATCATTTACTTTTGTCTTGATAGTGATAATATTGAAATAAATAATGAATTATATTTAGGATATGTGTTTAGTAGTGATAATGATTATGATCCTATAATAGATTATGACAGTGATGAAAGAGATGAATCATTCTTTACCAGTTATTGAAAATTTTAACATCATGAATGAAGAAAATTTACATCATAAGAAAACCCACATATAAGAGAGGTCCATATAAAGTTAAGAAGAATATTAAAAATAAAAAAAGAATTGAATATGAAAATGAAATTGATAAAATAGGATACCAAGAGCAACTTTATGCATTACAAGAAATATTAAAAAGTTTTAAAGAAAATTTGATAGAAAACTTTGTTAAAGGTACTGTAAGCTCTATAATAATACAAGACATTCAAGATATAATTGATAAATTAGAAAAGAAGAAGAAAAATATTTCAAAATATAATATACCATTTGAACTAAGTATAGATATCATGACTCATATAGAAATTATCAATTCCCAAACACTAATAGAATTTGAAAAATTACTTGAAACTTTATAAATTATTTATCTCTGTGTTTAAAATGCCTGAATATACTATTGAAGGATTAGATAATTTGTTAGAAAGAATAATGGAAAAAATAGATAACATTATATATCAATTAATAGATATGAATGAATCATCTGAACAATATTATATACTTTCAGAAAATCACGATCAATACATTATAGATTATTCTGATATATTACAGTTTAAAATAGATCTAGAAAATAAAATAATGACAAATACAGTTCAAACATAATGCCAGGATATACAATAGAAGGACTAGATAACCATTTAGAAAAATTGAAAGATAAAATGGAAGATATTAAACATCAAATGGAAAATGAAAATATATCTTCTAAAGTATATAATAAACTTTTAGAAAAATACGAACAATATATTGCAGATTATTATATTTTACTAGATCAAAGAATGGGCTTATACCAGAAAATTTTGTATAATAATTTACCAACCCAATAATCTATGGATACTACAAGCATCAACTTCTAATAACTGTGATCATAAACTATATTTAGAAAATAAAGAAATTTCATTTTTATTAACTATTGTTGAAAAATCAAAAAATATACATTCTGTTGGACAATATAAACTAAAGAAATATACGAAGACATTGACTATTTTATCCTAAATAGAATAGAATTTAATTATGTTGAAACAACAAAAATATAAATACGGTTCATAAAATTATTAGAAGAATACGAAGATATAGAAGAAGAAGAAGTTTTAGAAGGAATAGCATTAGGATATATAACTAAAAAAGATCATCCTAATTTTTTTGAGAAATTATCACAATATTAAACATTTTTAGAAGAACTTAAAAGATTAAAAAATATGAATATAATAAAAAGTATTGAATTAAATCAATCAAATTAAATTTAGGGACATATCTTGCAAAGTAAATAACCAACTTAATTAAGGGTAATATAGACAATTTACAAAAGATGGTCATTTTGAAAAGTTACATATTTTGTATGGCTAATTTAATGAATCCCCCCATTTTTAATATCAAAAGATCGTTAAATGAACTAAATTCTTGAACAGATTACGCGAGAATAAGTATATTTGACTTTCCCGAAGGCTACTTCATGAAAATATAGAACTCAAGTGAAGGCGAGTGTCAAAAGGATTTCTGAGAGTTAAACGACGAACCAGGAAGAAAAATCACATAAAAAATATTTGGTTCTGTTTTACAACCTTGAGTTTCAATTTATGCTTTTCCTGGCAGTGAATACATTGGCATCATTTTGTTTGTTCATCTTGCTTTATCTGATTTCGTAGAGCCCTGCGCATTAGAATTGATAGATATTAGAAACAGATCATATGTAGTTATTAGTTAAAATATAAGTGCATATATAAGCAATTGGAGACAAATCAAAAAAAGGTTGAACGCCAATAGGCGCCCCCAGTGTCCCTGCCATGCGGATTGGTGAATGATGTAAATCACAGGTTGTGTTCCAAGATCTGAGCACCCCTCATTAGACTGACAAAGTGCCGCAAATTCAAACATGCGACCTCTATGCTACTAGCGTTGTAGATCCCCAACCTTTCTCAATTGGGAAGTGTCCTTGCGGCGTAATTGGAGACAAATCAAAAAATGACTGCAAATGGAGAGGACACAAAAAGAGGCATATCTGGACTTCAAATCAGAGGACATAACAAGATGCATTTCTGGACAGATTTCCCAGTTTGAAGTGCTTATACCACGTTAAGAAGATGAATGTTTATTGGGAGACAATTGCCAACAAACCTCGAGAACCTGGACAGAGTAAATTCGTCTTCAAGAGATAGAGTTGAATACTAGCCTCGATCTACCGCTTTTTTTTTTTTTTTTTGCCTTCTTTGTTTCTGCTATTTTTTAACAAGTTTTTGTTACAGGATATATTTTTTATCTTCACTATTTACCCGAGAGAAAGCACCGACACTTGTCGCATTTTCTCATGAAGGATCTGTTCGGTAACAATGTAACAAATATAAATTGGTATATTTATATTTTTGAGATAAAATGTGTGGTTAAAAAGTGAATAAAGAAAATATGTATAGTTAAAAATTGGTTGGAAATTATATTGTTTATAAATTAATTTATAAATTTAATGATTGTGTTGAATATTTGCCACACAGACCATGGTGGATTTATCTGGGCACATAATCTGCCTCATTAATTCCCATACATAAGAGGGGCAGAGAAGTACCACTTGTAGAGCATGTTGTCCATAATAAGTATGAAATAGGCGGCTCTTCTCCTCAGCGTTCGGGTTTTCTGTGTGTCCTTTTAGAAAAAAGGTATCACTTTTGAAATTGTAAATTTCCAATAAGCGAAAACGATCAGGTGCACGTCAGACGTATACAGTTTCGTGCACGTCAGACGTGCGCTGTTCAGAACCCTCATGTGAGTTCTCAAAAAAGTGTACTGCACGTGCATGATACGGTGCACGTTTGACGTGCATCAGATCAGTTCTGTTCCAATAGATGTGTCTCTTCATTTAGAGATAAATATCAAGAAATGTGTCTTTTGAGACACAACTTCTCAACAACTATAAATAGAACCATATGTTTAGATTTTCATTTTTTTTCTCACGATTGCATTATCATATTAATGCATATTCACTTCAAAATGTTTTGTGCATTTATTTTGAGTTAAGTTTCATGTAAATAGAGTTTATTTTAGTCAAGTTTCATATGAAGACAATTCAAGTTCATTGGCCAATGTAACTTTGAGTGCTCTTATTGTGAGACATGATCGTTGCATCTTTGAAGACGAATGTCAGGAAATCATTAGCACTCGTGTGGAGCATTATTGTCTTAAGGACAGAGAGTCAAACTCTTATCTCGACGGAATTCATATTCATGCATTTTTTGTTTCTACTCCACATATTCAATTTCCATAAATGAAAATTGTTTCTTGTTTTATGCACATAAAAGGTAAGTTATTATGATATAATTATGCAAGTTATTTTTTTTCAACATTAATGACAAAAAGTTGACATAATAATGTAATGTAATTAATTATAAGCCCTAGAACAAAATAAATCCAATTAGCTCAATTATACATTTCATTATTGGCATTCAAATTATTTGATTCGTTCTAGTCATATATCACATGAGAGGGATCTGCGAGGCGGTGACCTGAGATATTGTTTCACAATGAAGGGTCACTAAAGACAAAACAAATACAAGGCATATATAATAATAATAATAATAATAATAATAATAATAATAATAATAATAATAATAATAATAATAATAATAATATGAATATGAATATACGTTAATTGAATTTGGCCAACATATGAAATCCACAATAAGCCAACTGGTAACTACTAAATACAATAGATAAGGTCCAAGATCCTGTGTTTTGTGGGACCTTTTTCCTCTAACTGCTTGCCAGTAGACCAAGAAAAAAAATTGAAAAACATGACACTTTTAACAATTTTTCCTTAGTAGTTAGTACAAAAACCCCTCATACCCCTCCTTCCCTCATTATTTATTGTACTGAAAACACTTTAGCAATAACAGTAGGTTCACTGCAGTAGCTACAATGGTCAGACTGCAGCAACGATATCGAGGAGTTCGACAACGGCATTGGGGCTCTTGGGTCTCCGAAATTCGCCATCCTTTACTGTAAGTTGGTCTTCAATCTTGATTTAAAGCATGGACTGTCATGATTTATCTTTCTCCATCATTTGAAACGAGAGATCTTAATTTTTATGTCTATTTGCAGGAAGACTAGAATTTGGTTAGGCACATTTGAGACAGCAGAAGATGCAGCAAGAGCCTATGATGAAGCAGCTAGACTAATGTGTGGTCCAAGGACTAGAACCAATTTCCCTTACAATCCCAATTACGCGAATCGCCCTTTGTCTTCTTCGTCGAGGCTTCTATCCGCCACATTGACAGCAAAATTGCACAAATGCTACATGGCTTCTCTTCAAATGACTGTGAAGCAATCAATGCAGGAACAGTGCCCTCGAATAATTCCTTCGCGTGACGCCAAATTCCCGAGCAATGCCAGTGATGTTAAAGGAGAGAGTAATAATATCTATGAAACCAGTTCTTGGCCAGCAGATTATGAGAAGAAAACAATGGTGCAAGTGCAAGAAATCAAGCCACTTGAAGAAGACCATATAGAGCAAATGATTGAAGAACTTCTTGATTATGGCTCCATTGAGTTTTGCTCATCTCATCAGCCTATCTAAACCAGCTACTAGATGCCCTGCTGCTGGCTTATTTTCGACAGCTTCACTCTTTAGCTTCAAGTTAAACATGCTTTTTAGTATAACCCACTTTTCTAAACCTTAATGATCCCTAGAAACTCTTCAACTCTGTTAGGACTTCACTTGTATTAGATGAAGATTATGTATATTGTACTGTGTTACAATCTTGCCCCCGGGAATAGCTCAATTGATTAAAAGAAGGGAGAGCTGAACTGACAGTTACAGGGTAGGAGTTCGTATCTTACCAAAAGTATGGATGAAGCTCATTGCAAGCGTGGTTAAGCAGCAAGCTCTCAACTCTGCTCCACTGAGGCACATCCCGTGATTTATATTCTCTACAAATTCCTATGACAGGGGCTATAGGGGTTCCTAATGTTGGAGTTCAACCTTTTTACTATGTTACAATCTTGCCTAAGTTGATTTAGAAATGCTACTACTATTTTCAGCATTTTTCTTAGTGCTTTTTAGCCTCTAATTGGTACAATTTTTAATTTAAGTCCAATTTAACAATTAATTTCAAACATATATTTCATAGGATCCATAATTTTTCAATCACACGTTTCATCAATTTTTATAAAAATATGCAAAAAAATTTAATTTCAATCTCCATCAAACAAGGACTTATAAAAAGAAGTTAAAATCATGTTCTTAATATATGGCTGATTATGATGAGTACTATCTGCCAACTAAGGAAATAAATCTCAAAGAAAACAAACTGTTGCAGTTAAACTTAAAAGTTAAAAAATTGGAGAATATATATTACAAGAAGGATATGGTGCCCATGGGCAAGTAACTCATGTCTAACTTTTTTTTTAGTGGAACACATGTTAGCATCTTGTTCACGATAAGTATCATAGCACATGCTTACCGTGAACATCGTATCATTACTATATATTAACAGTTTGTTGAAAATGTGTCATGAACTTATATTTACAAGTGTTATTCAGATTCAAAAGAAGAGTCTGTATAAAAGCGTAGAGTACGTGTGTGGTGGTAAGAAGATGAGAAAAAAAAAAAAAAAAAAAAAAAAAAAAAAAAGTACTCTCATTTTCATTCGAATAGATTGTGTTCGGTAAACTTTTTTTTCAATGTCACTTTTTAATCACACATCTTTTCTCTCTTTAATTTTTAATCACATAGCTTACCTAAAAAATACAAATAACATCAATCATTACATGTTATAACAGTTGTTGAACACATGATTATAAGCTAATTTTTCTGAGTGTGTTTGGGAAAAAGTAAACTCTTCTTTAAGTGGCAGTGATTGCTGTGGGATTGCCGCTGGTCAAAGCAGACAGACATCGAAAGCAATATATTACGTTCTAAGGCTCTGTTGGATATGAACTAATTTTTCAAAGAAAAGGGAAACATTTTCCAAATTTTCAGATTTTAGTCTATTTGGTGGAAGAATTTTTCCGTGAAAAATCTTTTTCACACATCCACGCGCCTAGTTTTCCATGTCTTGGCTGAAAATATTTACCTCAACATTTGGTAGGAAAATCTTTGTCGTCGTATTTGATCAATTTTGTTCTTGATAATTGACTTATTTTTTAAAAAAATAAAATTTATTATTATTATCAAGTACAATTCTATTGAAAAAGTAGAAAAAAATTGATTAAAATAATTAAATCTTACTTTATTTGTCATGAAAAATAATGTCAATCGAATAACAAAACTTGAAAAATTTCACACTTTTTTCACTTGCAAAATTAAACAAATCAAACACTTTTAATTGATATTTTTCGCAAAAATAATTTTCAGGCAAATAATTTTCTTGAAAAATATTTTCTTTTCACCAATTTTCAACTTCGCAATCAAACAAACCCTATTTTCTTAAGCCTAATATGAAAGAAAATGAGAATTTTTAAGGGTAAAAGTATATTTGGTAAAATATTTATAGACCTATTTTGCAAATCACTTTTTAACTATAATTTTTATCTTTAAAAATGAAAAAAATTTGTTTATAAATATAAGTTCATTTTGTTTATATAAAAAAAAAAAATAGAATTTTTTAATAAATTTTGATAAAGTTGATAGAATATATGGCTTGGTAGTTATTAATTTTTTAGAAAATCATAATTAATTGTTAACTTTAACTTCAATTTATTTTACTTTTAAAGTTGAACCAAACAAGGAATGTCCAAATTATTTGCAATTGTTCTCTCATGAGGTAGGGAAAGTACAACTTGAACAACCCAAAATCAGGGGATTAATTACACCAAATACCATTCATGTTTACCAAAAATTTCAAATTTACAACTAACGTTTCAAAATAACGTAAACTACCACTTATGTTTAAAGTTCTTACACCATATATCATTTTGTTAATTTTCTACTTTTAAAATGCCTAATTGTATATTAAAGACAATTTTTTTGCATAAAAAATGTCAACTCATATTAAATTTTTTTTTCTTTTACCTTTTTGTCTAAAATGTTGGTACCTATTTTAATTACATTATTGGTCCCCCAATTTTCAAGATTTGTCATTTTAGTCCTCAAAATTTGAAATTTCTTTCAAAAATGCCCTCATTTATTTGTAACTTAAGTCCTTCAAGTTTAGATTTTCTTTACATTGTCCCCAATTTTTACTTTTATTTCAATTTTATCTTTCCCCGTATTTGCTTTACTGGTCTTTGTCTTCAAATATGTATAACTTTTGATCTATAACTCTAAAAAATTGAACTCCTTTTTTTTGCGTTGAACTACAAATTCAACCATCTTTCTTATGATGTATAATGTGCTTATTTATTAAACATTTCGTTTTGATTTTTGTATTATAGATTATTATTTTGTTAGGGCATCATTGATCAACATAAATTGATTTCTGCAAATTTTATTGAAACGTTGAAATTTTAAGTTTAGCAATTTTTTGTTGAAAACAAGTATTAAAAAAAAAAAAATACACACACACACACAAAATGTTTAGCCCCTTGTTCGAGCCATATTAAAATTTCAATCATTTTTCTCTTACTTTCAACAGAAAAATGCTAAAGCTCTGTGCGACAACTGGGTTTATTTCAATTTTTTTTTTTTAATGATTGCAATTTATAATTTACACAATATTCTAAACAACTTTTTAACCAACACATTTTTTCTCTTCGATTTTAACCAAACATTTTACATTAAAAAATCAAAAGTCAGATAAATCCAATTTATAAATTTTGCTAGCCGCCAAACACACCAAAATTAAAATTTACAAGTTTCAATAAAATCTACAGAAAACAATTTACATTAATCAATAACGTCCTAACAAAATAAGTATCTATAATACAAAATTCAAAACAAAATGTTTAATAAATGAGCACATGATATACCATAAGAAAGATTGTTGAATTTGGAGTTCAACGCAAAAAATGGAGTGCAATTTGAAGTTGTAGATTAAAAGTTATACACGTTTGAACACAATGACACATAAAACAAATACGAGAAAGATTAAATTGAAAGAAAAGTTAAATTTGGGGACTAATGTGCAAGAAAATCTAAAGTTGAAGGACCTAAGTTGCAAAAAATGAGGGCATTTTTGAAAAAATTTCAAATTTTGAGGACTAAAATGACAAAATTTTGAAATTGGGGGACCGATAATGTAATTAAAGTAGGTAAAGAAGAAGAAGAAGAATATTTATATATGAATATGATAAGAGAAATGACTTAAGAAGGTTCATCTAAAGAATATAAATATCAATTAAAAGAAAATAAAGAACAATTAAATGAAAGATTAATATCCGATCAAAAAATATATGAAACGATTTTGAAATCAAAACTAGATGTGGAACCAATGAAATATTTTATTTACCATTTTAGCATAAAACAAAGAATAGCATATGTAGTTAGAAATCATAATTATCATATAGATATAAAAGACACTACAGGAAATACAGTAATATCTATAATTACTGAGGAAATTATAAGGTAGGAGATAAACCTATTAAGTCTTGAATTAAAAGAAAAAATAAAGAACATGTATTTAGGAGTTGTACAAATAATAGCCAAAGCATATTTTAGACAATGAATAGATACACTTATAGATTTTTATATAATGGATATTAGAATTGTAAGTTCAGTACAAGATGTTTAATTAGGAAATGTAATAGGAATTTAATATATCAGAAAGTAAAATTTACAAAAAGACAAATTTGAATATAAGTACGGGAGAATAAAAAATAAATAAATATTTAACATTATATCTATATAATATATAATTATATATAAAAACAGCTGAGTTTTGGCGGAAAAACTCAGTTTTTATTGTGTTCAAAACCTATAATATCATGAATTTGATGCGTCTTTGTCAATCTCACAATTTTAGTTTTTCTTTTCCTTTTTTTATGATTATCAAATTCGTTTCTTATACGAATTATTTTTCATTATCAATGGTCAAAACAGTGAATCTTATCTTTGAAACGCATGTTCTATATTATTAATTTTTTTATCTATTGTTTAATTGTTCAGAGTACATGAACATTGGATATCATATATTTAAGTGTTCATTTTGCAAGACGGATTTTTGGTTTGAGGAGAAAGTAGATAAGCATTATAAAACATGTTGTAATCCGAAATTCTCACTTTGTTGTAGAGGTGAACACGATTTGATTTGTGCGATTTATAGTAATATTTCAAATCAAACAATTTAAAACCTTTTGAAATTTTTTCAAACCAAGCCAAATTATTTTCCAAACAAAACTAAATCAAACTATTTTTTGCGGATTGCTAACGAATGAATTAGTATATTTTAAAGCGAGCTCAAAAACACATATTCGTCTAAAATTTTGAGTTGAAATTAGCTCAATAATAGTATTCAGTTTCTCATTAAGTGCTTTATTGTGAATCAATTCATGTTGATAAACAAACTAACTATATGAAGTACATATTTAATTTTTTCTTAAATAAACTATGGTTAGTTCTTACATTAAAAATTTTATTTTAAGAAACTATCTTGGATGATGATTATGAAATATAGGTGCAAGAATTATTTTCAAATAGTTGTTAATTTGAACAAAATAATTTTTGACTCGTTAATTTTGATTTATTGACAGTAAAAAGTGTGTTGCATTTTTTTTTAATTGAATGATTGCTTCTATTTCTATTTTTATTTTTTAAAATTTGGTGAGTTGTCTATTTGAAACCGCAATTTTGACAATTGAAACCTAAATCAAACCATTTAGGGCGGTTTGAAATTTTTCCAAACCTAACCAAACCATTTCACATTTGAAACCGAATCAAACCAAACCATTTGTTGTGGTTTATTTGTTCACCCCTACTTTGTTGTATGTAAAGGAAATTGAAGATTCCTCGTATGGAAGATCATCCTTAAATTTAAAAGATTTGTTATATGGTAGGGAAGATAGAATTAAGAATTTCATTGAGAACATTCGGACATATAATATGATATTTTCGTTCACTTCTATGCGAGGGAATAGATAATGGGCTGGATGATGGTAGAGGATCTCCCGGCTTCAGATTACACGGACAAAGTTGCCATAAGATTGGGAGTTTGTTGCTTGATGACAGTTCAGCTCCGCAATTTACTCAGCTTTACATTGTTGATAATGCGAATGAGGTTGAAAGCAGAAAAAGGGTTGTAGGGTATATATTATGCATTTATTGCTTATATATTTGTTTTGTCTACAAATTATTTTATTGTGATAGTCTAAAATTTAATTTATGTCTTTTAATGTCCCCCGGAAGGAGTGAATCATGTGATTCAATGTTGTTTGATTGTATAGTTTCTAATTTGAAGAATATGCTAGACAAATACAACAAATTGGTAATGCAGTTTAGGTCGGTTAGAGAAAAAATGATTGAGGAAAACACTTCAACGTAAGACTTATACTTATTGGTCGGTGGGCGACCGATGATAGACGATATGATTTACTTGTTGTTGATGAAACTGTCGGATTGATTGTCGGTTGATTTTGATACACAACCTGGACATAGGGATATGTTTATTGCGGCACGTGGTGGACCATTGCAGCGTTTAAGAGAAGTGCATCATCTTTATTTTCCTTTGCAGTAACCATTGTTCTTCTGGGAATATTGATTATACACAGGGTTGCGCAATGGAACAAGGCTGATACTGATAGTTACAAAACTTGGCGACCATGTTCTAGAAGGTCAAATTCTTTCTGATGATAATGAAGGACACAAGTTCTTTATTTCAAGTAGTGATGGAAACAGGGCGGGTTCGGGTTGGGTCCCCCAGACCCGTGCCCCGCCCCGTGAGAATTTTTCATTTCCAAACCCGCCCCGCGACCCGCGAATTTTCGGTCGGGGCTGGTTCGGGTTCGGAGCGGGGCTGGTCAACCTACCCGCCCCGTTTAATTTTTTTTAATTTTTTCAATATTTTTTTTATTTTTTTTCCTTATTATCTTTTATTAATTTATTTAATCAGGGCGGATTCGGGTTGGGACAGCTAAACCCAAACCCACCTCGCGACCCACCCGGGTCGAGGGAAATAGCCCCATACCCGCCCCAGTGACCCGCGGGACGGGTTGGGTTTTTTTGCCATCTCTAATTCCAAGGACGTTGCTGAGCCCTTCTGATTCTAGGATACCTATTAGATTCGAAATAAGATAATTTTCATTGATGGTGTCCTATATCATGACTATCAATAAGAGTTAGGGACAATCAATCTATCATGGGGACTTCTTTTTAAACGTCTGGTATTTACACATGAACAACTTTATGTTGTGATTTTTTTGGTGACGAATCGTTCAGGATTAAAGATGTTGATTTGTGATAAGAATGAAATACCAACAAAATCAACAAACAATATTTTGTAGAAAGAAGTATTCCAATATTTGTAGTCATATGAAATTAATAAATAATGATATTATCTCTTATTACGAAATTTATTTATTTTATTTAAATGATTCATCTTATTTCACATTAAATTATCTTTATCCAAACGTTTCTTCCTGTATATCGCACGGATGATTCACTAGTTATAAATCAAAAGGAATAGATATGAAATCAGGAAGTAAAACTACAAGCTTAACTAAGAATCTAGAACAATATATTCAATATCCAATGAATCTGTTAGTAGTCTAATCTTGAAACTTGTAATTTCAATAAATGCAATCTTGGCAAAATATAAATAGACAGTGAATTTGATTATCCAAATGTAGAACATCAAACGCACCCTCTAAGCTAAAACCAAAAGTCTCTTTGAATATAATTTCGATTTCTCTTCTTTAAAATAAATATTATCTCACTTTTAAAGTCTCTTAGAGGTGCTATAGTGATTACATTTAATAAGTTACATAATTTAATACTATATTTCTTAAATTATAAGTAAATTGATTTGCCAATAATTGATTTTAATTAAACTGAAATTCACAAATTCTATTAATTTTTCGGTTATATATTTCATTAATTTTATCAAAAATTATTAAAAATATATCTTTTAACCTCATCTAAACCATAAATTGACATGGAATTATGAAAAGCATAACTATTGAAATCATGGAAAAATGTGTACTTCAGTCCGGAAGCAGGTACAGTCACGCGGCGATTAGAAATTAGAAATAATTTATTTGACAACTTTTACTTTATTCTCATAATTTGTCGAATCTCATTTTAACAAAATCTACAGTAAAACTGGAATATTTACTCAAGACTTTGTACTTAATGATTTCTTTCAAACTAGTGGAATCACTTTTAAAAAAAAAAAAAAAAAAATTCCCAACGGATCAAAAGCAATTTTTGACTTCTTAAAAATAATTCCAAACAGGCCCTAATTCCAAGTTTGGTTTAGTTAATAAGTTTATTAAATTTAAAGTCAAAGTCAACAATTAATTTTAATTATTGATTTCATCAATATTTTTATGAAAATATATCAAAAAAATGATTTTTAACTAAACTAAACGGGAATAATGATTGACTCGCAATATACCAAATTGATTATTCTAAGGTGAAAGTTATAATATGACAATATTATAAAGAATTCTACTACCATGCGTACCATTATTATTGGATTGTTATTGTTTTTCTAAATGCATGCTTAGATAATATTTTTGGTGTCCCGTCTTCTTCAGTGTAGAGACTCATGATTGTGTCCTGTTTGGAAATTGATTTTGCCCACCACAATTGACAAACTTAAAAGCTATTTAATCTCATTATTTTTGTTTCTCACTTTCTATTCACTAAAGTTGTCCAGATAATGACATTGCCATTAAGTTTACCATCATTAATTGTTTGAATTTGTGTCCATGAACCTACCAACTTCCTCAATCTCAAGACTTTGTCGATCACAATAGCAATGTCCAACTAGCTAGCTACAATATCAAACTTTTCATCGACTCGAACAAAGCTCGCCCACCAAATTTTGGACCAAATTGACTGGTCGAATTGATCGTATCATGTACAACGCTCATCAATATTTATTCATTTAGACTTTTTCTCCCTTCTCAACTATGGAAAAGTTTCGAGAGAGAATTAAAAGTTCCTAACATGAATAGAACCAAACCCTTTTATTTCACTTTTCATTATCTTTTAAATAAGCAAAGCTCGCCATCTAAGCCAGTCGGCCATGTCCTTTGTTGTTCCATTCATGCCCGCAAGAATGATACAAAGAAGAAGCTCTTCCCCTTCCCCTTCCCGTCCCTTCCAGAAAAAGGAAAATAAATAACTAAATAAATGAAAAAGCAACTTGGGATTGGATGTGGCGTCTATTTGATTCAATTCCATTGGCCTTTCCATTATGAGCATAACAAGAACCGATTCAGACATTTTACAAAGCATGCTACAATCTCTTTTATGACATAAAGGCTCACTTGGGTCTATTCAATAAAATAATGTTTGCCTAGCTATTGACGAGCTAATAAGAAAAAGGGACAAAGTGTTGATGGAATTAATGTTGATTTCATATCAAAATTAATGATAACCAAATGTACGAAAGTTATCGAATATGTCAAAGGATTTTTTTGTTTTTATTTTTTTACAAGTTGTTTGCAATATATTGTTATAAAACAAGTGGTCGAGATAGATATTAAGTTAAGGGAAAATTACCCACAACCCTACATTTTAATTCCTCAGTTCAAAAATCAAGTTTAGAACTTTTTAACTTAAACTCGTGTTAATTCAGCTATTTAACATTAATTAATACTAATTCTAAACTACAATAAACTCATTAATCTACCCTCACCTGCCCCCCCCCCCCCCCACACACATCACCTCACCTCCACCCCTTAATTCATTTCACCCATTCACTGTGTTCCTCCTTTTCTCCTACTGTGGCCTAGATTGGACCGAGACCTCATCTCTTCCAGTGATGGCGTCGATTCGACAATACGAAGAATTGTTGGATCGCAAACCACAACAAGGCCATGCTCGTGACCTCGGATCGTGCATCATAGCGATATCTTACGACTTCCCATCTTTTTCTTCAGACCGACGTTGTGATTTTCTTAAGTGATGTTTAAATGTGTTGAGACATTCGATTTCACATTAGTCAATACTATTAATTCTAATCATCAAGTTTTACTCCTATCTATGTGCTCGACCGAACTCACTTATGCATATGAAATTCCCCTCTCTGGTTTAAGTCAACTCTACCTAGTTTGTCGACCGTGTTAACAAACAACAGGTCATAATGACTAGGTGCATAAAATACAAGAATTCATTTAGCGGTCGCAATACTAATAAACATATATCTCTATCGTTTATACATGTACCAAATTTTATCCCTAGATCTAATTGTTAGCTCAATTCTCGAATTATGAAAACACTCATGATATCGTCAATGAGTGATCAATTCATTCACGCATTAAATATGAAGATAAAATCAATACATACAAATTATATGTAAAATCCAATTCATGAAATTAATAGCGTAAAACTTATGCTAAATCGATTATCCCAACTAATAGTTTAGCTACTCATCACAAAATAATTAAAAGTACAATAATTAAATATAAACATGTTGGGCATATCTGATTAACAAAGATAAAAAAAAACTCTTGCACCATGAAATTTTTCCATGTTGATAATCTTAAATCCTCTCCATTTGCCTTGAATTTCCTTCCAAGAATTTGATGTTAAGAACACGAGATTATGATGTTTTAAGCTCTACAAAGGTCTCCTAATTCGTGAATGGGAGGTTATATTTATAGGTTGTTGAAGAAACCTAGGCTTTTGGCACAAGAAATCACGCATGGTCCTGAATTCACGCTGGGCCGAAAAGCTGCGCGGCTGCCCTGTCAAAGTCTGGCGGCCGTACAGTTATCTCAAAACAGATTCTGCTTATTTTGTATTTTTCGTACGACCACGACTCTTGCATTTGGTGGTCTCGTAGTACAAAATGTTCTGGCGTACTTTCATCTTTCAAAGTGCATAAGTAGGTCCCTGTCTTTTATTTGCAATTCCGGTCCTTCAACTTTCAATTGTTGCAATTCAATCCCCATACTTTCGAATCTCTTCCAAACTTTCTTCCAACCTATCTTCATCTTCAATTGAGCCATTCAACTCTGATTTCTGATACTTTGCACTTCAAGCACATGCCGATTGACATGATCATCGTCAATTTTAGCTCCAATTATCACCCTAAATACGCATTATTCACTTCAATCGCACAATTCACTCAATTTTGGGATATTTCCTCGAATATAAACAAATACAAACAATAATGTAGACTTTATTCTAAAACGACAATAGATAACTCTAATTTAGATATATAAATAAGTGAGTAAAATACACTTATCACCTAGATTGGGCTGCGAATTCATCTCTTCCGGTGATGGCACTGCGTCGACAATGCGAATTAGTGTTGGATCACAAACTTCAACAAGGTTCTGCTCGTGACCTCGGACTGTGCATCATAGTGATATCTTACGACTTCCCATCTTCTTCTTCAGATCGACGTTGTTAGGATATGTTTGTGTCGGTGTGAGGTATCGATGGTTGTGATGTAGTAGAGATGTGGTGGTGGTGGTGATTTATTACTATAGACGGTGTTCACGGGTGGGTGTATGTGTCGTGGTAGTAGCAGATCTATATCGACGTCCATCTCCTTCGTCCTTTCCTCTTTTAACGATCGGTGGAGGTGGCGAATAACTAAGGTGAAGGTCGGTGGAGGTGATAGAGCTGTGACGGCCATTTCATAGACAGGTCTGTTGCGAGCCCTCCTCAATTGTGTTGTTGAATTTGGTATAATGGATGTCATGGGGTGAGGGGGTGTGTAAGGAGAGTGTTAGTGGATCTAAGGCAACAACGACCTTATTAGGTGGCGCCGACGGTGGAGTTGGGGTTAGATTGGGTGGGTGTGGGTGGCGGTGCGTAGCAGTTTGGTACTATACTGCGGTGTTGTAGGTGGCGTTGGTTTGATTTTTTTCTTGATGTGGTGGTGTGGTGTGGTGTGGTGTAGGCTACAGTGACGATGGTAATGGTGTGGTGCCCACGGCGACGACGATGGTGTGGTGATGGTGGCAGGGGTGTGGTTAGGGTTGGGGTTGAGGTGGGGTGGCGTTAGGGAGTGGGTAGTCTTTGTGATCAATTATGGGCGACTATCATTGTAAATTCGATAAGTTGTGATCAATAAATAATATGTGACCTAAAATATTTGAGATTGCAACTAAATTTGTAATCGTTTTTCAATATTTGTTAAGTTGTGATCAGTTGATTTTAAATTTGAGAACGTAACATAAGTTGTGACTAGTATATTTCGAAATTTGTTGTTACCTATTAAAATTCGAGATTGTGATTAAAAAAATAAGTGTGACCATATAATTCATGATTCGTGATCAAGAAATAAATTGTGACCTAATAAATTTGTAAATTGTGACCGAAAAATAAACTTTGGTCGTTATTTTCATTATTTGTGATTGAGAAAGAAGTTATGACCTATAAAGTTTGTGATTGTGATAAAACTAAATAAATTCTGGCCGATTAATTTGATAACTCGTCCGAGAAATGATTGCGACCTATAAAATTTGTGATTTGTGGTCGAGAAAATTAATCGCAACCTATAAGTTTGTGATTTGTGATCGAGAAAAAAGTCATGACCTATAAAGTTTGTGATTTGTGACCGAGAAATAAATCGTGATCGATTAATTTGAAAATTTGTGACTTGGAAATGATTGTGACCTATAAAATTTTGATTCGAGAGCGAGGAATAAGTGATTCCTTGTAAAATTTGTGATTTGTGATAAAAATCAAGCCGTGATCAATTAATTTGATTATTTTTTACCAATAAATAATTTGTAAAATATAATTTTTTTTAAAATTTGTGACTGTGTCCATAAATTGTATGTTATTGTGACTTTAATATCTTTAATTAATAAAATATATTTAATTACCTATTAATTTAATAAAATATATTTAATTACTTATTTTTATTAATTATCACCTGATTTTTTAAAATATTTTTTTAAAAAATATGCTAATTTTAAACACTAATCTTTAAATGTTTGTACTTATGTATTCTTCCCTCACGGTATATAGAAGAAACAAAAAAAATAAAGAAATTGGCACGGAGAATTCCAATATTCATCAAAAGATAACCTCCTAATAAATAATTTACAACAGACTAAGCTTAAGAAGACTAAAAATTTTACATCATCAAAAAAAAAAAAAAAAAAAGAATTTGACTTTTCCATGGTACGTATAGCTTAATTTCTCATAATCATTGGTCAAACCAAATGATGATGTGTATGGAATATCATGAAGAAATGTTGGAGAAGAGACAAAACAAAAAGCCTTTAACTAATTTTAATTTTCTGTATATAATATAATGTGATGTGGGGTTCAGTATCATTTTGTTTTGGATTCTTCAAATCAATTGAGTCATGCTTGCAAAAAAAAAAAGGGGTTCAGTATCATTTTGTTTTAGATTCTTCAAATCAAGTGAGTCATGCTTGCAAAAAAAAAAAAAAAAAAGCCAAAACTCACATATAGTATTTGAATTTTATCATTTTATGCATGTTTGTGTGATTGCATTTAAGTAATTAACTGCATTTTCACTCTAATTCAATCTTGTAATTATACTTCAATTTTGTTCAATCGAATGATTATACTTTAAATAGTTTAAAGTCAAGTCGGCGGTACATAAAATGTGTGGTTAAAAATTGGAGAGAAAAAATGTACATCGATTTGAAAAATTATGTAAAAAAAATGGTTTTTAAACCAGTACCGATAACATTGTTAATTTCAATTGAGTAATTTCATCTGAGTCTATCACTTGAACTTGTGGAAATCAATGACATAATAGTCAATAAATGTTGCTTAATCATTTGCTTACTTTTGTACTTATTTCTTGTCAATAACTAACGATTATGTGTGATAACTATTGTTACGTTATCAATTATTGTAAATGAAATTGAATAAAGATGCATTAACTGAATCAAATTAAAGTGATGTTGAATATTAAAATCAAATTAAAATTTAGTAACCTGATTAAAATTATATTGAAGTGTAGTTGCCTAATTAAATAAAATTGAAGTATAATTACCTCATTCAAATAGAGTAAAAGTATATGACCAGTCTAAAAAGTCCCGACAAGAGCATGGGTCCAATGACGGCCAATTCAAGGTCGGTCCATTCAACTAAGGTTGGCCTATTCAAGGTCAAGCTAAGATTGACCTATTTTTAAGGTCGGTCCACTCAGCCAAGGTCAGCCTATTTCAAGGTTGGTCCACTAAGCTAAGGTCGGTCATGATCAGTATGAATTCATGATCATATCATTTAAGAGTAGGACTATGGGTCATTGGCTTACATATTATAGATCTTCCCAATCAAGAGCTATAGGCCAGGCATATTGCCCGACCTCATTGGATCCTTCCCTTCACATGCCCATAGGTTGTCCCTCATGCTCGGGTACATTCCCATAGTGAGATCAGGCATTGTCCGATCACATCCATATCTTGTTGAACCGTGGGTTTTCAAGTTGGCCCATCTCGATCTCATCACACCAAAAGCCCATGCAAGCAGGTCTCGAGTCATTCCTTGTCTATGGACCTCATGAATGAGTTACATTCGTAGCCCTAAAATAAGGTATTCCCCCATAAGGAAAGATCCCAAAAAAGGGAAATCCTTATAAGGATCCTTTCTTAAAAGGTAATTTTATGCAAAGAGGACTCCTTCTCATAATAGAAAAGGGTTCTAGCTTTTGAGCCCTATAAATAAAGCTCCACTAATCGAAATTCATTCATTCATCACTAATACAGTTTTTTATTTATATATTTCTCTCTACTTTTCTGTCCAGAAAACTAATTCTCACACCGGAGGAGCGACGGGGAGAATCCTCCTTACCTTTTTTGCAGGTCATCCAAGGTAAATTCATTCATCTATTTCAGTGATCAAGCTACTCCGATCTTGTCACGTCAAGATTAGGAATTTTTACAAAATTAGTATATTACCGCAAAATCAATTTAATAAAATCTAATTTCAATGTCATCGATGATATTCGAAAGTCACTAAAGAGTAGGATCGTCAAAAAAGATTGATTGATCATATTCAATTTTTATAATTTGTGTTTGTTGGTAGCTATTTTATTACAGAAAAATAGGTTTATAGACTCTAAAACAGTAAGTCCACGTAATGGGGAATTTTTTTTTTTTTTATAACCATGATTCTTGATTGACAAATAAATAATTAAAATAATAAAAAATATCCCTCCTTTAAGCACGATCAAATATGCTTGAAAAAAGGGGGGATATACATGACATGTCTCATCATGTCGCATGTCAAATTCCACGTGGTCTTGTGATTGCATTTTGGTCCATGTTAACGACGAATGACAACTCACCATGTGCATGTGCTTCTTCTATCTCCCATACTTTTTATCAATAAATTTCTCAATTGATCATGCTATTTTAGGCATTAAAAACATAAGAAATTATTCAGATATTATGTTATGTGATCATAGAAGATAATTGAAATCCAATTATCAATATACCCTTTAAAGATTATACTAATTATTGCACAACTTATAATTGAACTATAACAAGATATTCACTCTTGAAAGTGGATGTAAAAATGTCGGTCTATTACATGATTTACGTGAGAAAATAAAGATATTGAGATTATGTCATCACAATAAGATTTAATGCATTGTTGTTGTATAATTAAGATATAATTCGGTGTGACAAACAGGGGCGGAGCCCATTAAGGCCCAGCGCGGTCTATGGACCGCGCTGGATTTTGGCAGTCCAGCCCAGGCCCAAAAAAAAAATATATATTTTTTTTTTGGCCCAAAATCACTCTTTCAGCAGGCCAGCTATAGCCCACCACCCAACCACTCCCGTCACTCCTTTCGCTTCAGCAGGAAGACATCATTTCAGAATAGGCTACAGAGATTACACTCTATTTTCACGCCATTTTCACCCAACCACTCCCTGCTGGCTGCTGGAAGAAGACCAAGGCCGAAGGGAGCCTGCTGCGCCGCTGCTGGGCGACTGAAGGAGACGAAGGGAGCCTGCTGCGATGCTGCTGGGCTGCTGGGTGACTGAAGAAGACGAAGGCCGAACCGCCGAAGGGAGTCCCATGCTGAGTGCTGGCTGCTGCCTGCTGCTGGGGCCTGGGCGACTGATATTGATTACTGAAGAAGATGAAGTGCGAAGAAGAAGTCCTCCGGCTGAGCTCCACAGGATGCAGCTCCGCCTCCCCTGGAGCCTGGACGCCTCACGCCTGACCTGACGCCTGGAGTCCTGGACCGCTCCGCCTGGACGTTGCTCTTGAAGCCTGAAGGTTAGCTCTTGTTCCCTGTCTCCGGCCTCCGCCCCTGCCCAGCCCAGTGACCCTGTGTCCGGTGTCCCTGTGGCTGTGGTTGTGTGACTGTGTCCAGACACCAGTGTCCCTGAAAATCTGAATGTGAAATGCACATTTGAGGTTAAAATGAATAATATTATGTTATGTCATATTTGAATGATTAATGAATAGAGTATCAGTATGTGATTAATAACTTATTTGATTTTTGAATGACTTATTTAATTAATAACAATTTGCAACATTTTTTTTTTTTTTTTTTTTTTGAACAACTTTTTTAATTTTTGAATTGTGACACAATATCTTGGACTAATGGACTTGTTTGGATTTTTATCTTGAAATTAGATTTCAAAATATTGATTATTGGATGATATTTTGGGGGTATTGAAAATAATATTGATTTGGCATTTGAGGGTATTTTTAATATATTTGATTAACTTTATTTAAATTTTCGTAATTTAAGATTTGTGGTTTGTAAATTGTAATTGTTATTTGTTGAGTTTGTTTAATTTGAAAGTTGTGAATGTCATTGGAGCATCTTGCAAACGTTCTGATCTGCTTAGAGAGAAACATTCAGACTTTATCGTTGAAGCGTTGGAGAGAGGCGGTGTTTTAAGTGGACGGGGACTTAATCAAGAAACTACTCTTCAGCGTTCTGGTGATACACGTTGGGGGTCACATTATAATTCTTTGATCAGTTTGCTTTCAATGTTCTCTACTGTTGGTGATGTACTTGAATTTATTTCAGAAGACGAATCTTGTTCTGGTGATCAAAAAAGTGAGGCATTTAATTTATTGGAGTCGATACATTTGTTTGATTTTGTATTTAATCTACACTTGATGAAAAAAGTCTTAGGAGTTTCGAATGAGTTGTCAAAGGCATTACAATTGAAAGATCAAGATATTGTGAATGCAATGGGATTGGTGAAAATATGCAAACAACGCTCCAATTGATGAGAGACAACGGGTGGGATTTGTTTTTGGAAGAAGTTCATTCTTTTTGTCAGCGATATCACCTCGATGTTCCCAATATGGATGATGTGTTTATACGCAGTGCACCTCGTGGTCGTCCTCAACGTAATCCACCACCAGAAGTGACAAATTTACATCATTACCGTGTAGATTTATTCTACGCTATCATTGATTTGCAATTTCAGGAGTTGAATGATCGTTTCTCAGAGGTAAATACAGAGTTACTCCTTTGTGTAGCTTGTTTATGTCCACAAAATTCATTCTATGATTTCGATAAGAAAAGATTGATTCAACTTGTGGAGTTTTACAAAGAAGATTTTTCAAGATTTGATCTTCTCACACTTGATGATCAACTTGAAACTTATATTTTTGATATGCGCTCTAACATCGCATTTCAAGAATTGAAAGGCCTTGGTGATCTTGCAGAGAAGTTGGTAATGACAAAGAAAAATAAGGTATATCCATTGGTTTATAAGCTTTTGATTTTGATGCTTATTCTACCGGTTGCTACAGCTACTGTTGAAAGAGTATTTTCTGCAATGAGCATTGTGAAGGATAGATTGCACAATCGAATGGGTGATGAGTGGATGAATGATAGCCTTGTTGTTTATGTAGAGAAAGATATATCTTTGAAGATTGATAATGAAGCTATTGTACAACGATTTCAAAGTATGAAAACACGCAAGGAACGAATTTAAGGTACTACATTTGAGTTAAGATTTATTTATTTGTCATTTGTGAAATTAAGTTTTCTTTATTTCATTTAATTTTTCTAAAAAAAAAAATTTCGGGGGCGCTGCCCCTGAACCCCCGTCCCCCCCCCCCCCCCTCAACTGACTTCAAATCCTGGCTCCACCCCTGGTGACAAACATATATATATATATATATATATATATATATATATATATATATACACTCGTTTATAAAGAGGAATAATAATGAGTTTGATAAAATATGTGGATAATAATGAATAGTGATAAATGTATGATTAAAACTAATCCTTAATTTTTACTAGATTTATAAATCTTTTAAAAACGTGTATCCAAACGGAAGGTTTATGTGGAGAAGTTAGAAGAGAGGAGACAATTTAACAGAGCCTTTAGCTAGTTGACAGAGCAACATATGACATGGAGTGGGGAAAAAAAAGGCTAACTAGGGCCATTAATATCTTTAATTAGTTAATTTTTTAAATCTAGTAAATATAAACTATTTTATTTTATAAAATCACCAAACCCTAGTCAATTATTTTCCCCTTTCTTTCGTATTCTCTCTTTCTCTCTCTCTACTTCGACGCTTTCAAGTCTCTTATGAAAAGTTATTTAGCTGTGACTTCCTGGTGTGGTTATGGTTGCATGAAGACAAATAATTTTTGTGCAATTCCTTAGCAACTTAAAGACCAAGTGATCGAAAGGTACCTTCGTGCTGACAAGCGTCTCTCAAGACCCGCACTTAATTTTCTTTTCTTTCAAGACCAGATGAAGTAAATCTTCATCTTTAGGTATTTGTGCAGAAGTTATTTTTATTTGCAATTCGTGCTCGTGCAAGTAGACTACCAATAATTACTTGATTAGTATCTTCAAAAACGGCAATTGTATCTAAATTGGTGCAGATGTGTATATTCATTGTATGGGAGAAAACAACATAACGTGGATGAATACAGCAATTCAAGTCACGTGTATTAGGAAGCAAGTGCCAAATAAAGAAGGCAAAAAAAGGAGAGCTATGTTTGGCTTTTTCTTTGTTGAGGTAGTTGCGGTAATGGTGTTGAGACGATAGTAGTGCTATTGGGACGATGACGACGACGACAACGGTGGTGGTGGTGGCGGCTGCGACGGCGTGGTGGTGGTTGTGGTTGTGGTGATATGGTAGGGTGGTGAAAATGTAATTAATTACAAATTAATGAGTTATAATTGTAAATAATTATCAACTGTAATTGGTTACAAAATATAACTATGTTGCAATTAAGGTGAATTTAAAAAATTCATTTGATTTTTCCAAAAAAATATGTCATGTTCTGCAAATTCGTTAATTATAATTGTAATTAATTGCAAAATTGATGGGAGTCGAATTTAACAAATAATAATATTTTCTTGTTCTCATAAAAATAAATTGTGATAGTATGAGTAAGGTCGAATTCACAGGGATTTGTTAGATTTAATTCTTCATAAATTAAAACAGTAATTTTAAAATTGGGAGTTTTGAATTTTGAATGTAAAATCAATTTATAAATAAACAATTTCGAAATTAAAGTGATGTAAATATCAAATTAAATAAATATCCAGCTCAAGGTATAATCATAGTATTGATTCATAGAATTGATCATGGATACAAAAATAAAATCATTTACTCATTTTTTAAATTGGTTATGGTTGTTCATACGATCTAACAACCTATCTCTCCTTACTGTGTTGATAATCAAGAGACGCTCGTTGATTATTTCCCTAATCGATAAACAACTCTAGATACGATCTTAGTATTTAATTTACCAATAGCATTAGCCTCTAGAGAGATTATCAATTATAACCAACAAATTCACACTTGTGATTCATTTAAGTTAGATTATATATCTTCATAAAATAAATTGAAAATCAATCTATAATCAACTATGTTATTTGTCACTTATATTAGAAAACCTACAATTACGGATTTAGATGCCTAATTGGCTAAGTATCATTTTGATAATTAAAACAACGTGCACTTTTTATTAATCAATCAAAACAACAACTTCAATGCAAACAAAAGATATTTAAATAGAAAACAAATAAAAGAACAATTAAATTAATTATATCTCACAATTCTTGTAGAATCAAAAATTCAATTATCCTTGAACTGGAATAATAGTTTAGTTATCCATAAAAATTGAGAAGGAAAAATAAAACTAAGAGAAAAGAGAATAATGGAAAAACTAAGACCTTAAACAAGAAAAAGGGATAGAGAGTCATTGTATGTAAAGATTCACAGAGATAAGGAAGGATCTAGTTTCCTTCCTTTTATCAAAATGTAATTATTCCCTAAAATAATAAAAAATTATTAATTACATAAATAATCTCTCTAAATATTCATATCCCCTTAGAAAATAATTGTGGGTCCAATAGTAATATTTTCTCCATCCAAAAATCGCCCATATAAGTCAAGCCTTCATGAAACAGTAAGGCATGTCAACACCTTATGAAAAGTCCTTCTCTGATTGTGTACTTTTGAGTTCCAAACTTCTTCTTTCCAATTTGTGATATTGAGTCAAACTTGATCTCAACTCTCCACATAATCCAAAAAATATGAAATATAATCAATATCCACAAATTAAAGCAATTTAAATCATCAAATCAAGAGGAAATATCAATGTTTTAAAAATCGGCCCGGGTATCGACCTTGAAAAGGCAAAGGGTCAAAGGTCAATGAGTCGAATCGGGGTCGACCCGCTGTATTAAATAATATTTTTTGAAAAAAAAATGAAAAATCAAACAATAAGAATTGGGGGCAATAACATTTTTTATTTCAAATTTTTTATATAAAAATTAAATATATACAAGATGTAGAAACATTATAACAATAATATTTTTAATTTAGAATTAACAAATCAAAGAAAATATAGATTAATTGTTGCTAATTATATTTATTATACTATAATTTATTTCAAGACTTAGAAATACAAAAAATAAAATAAAAATAAAAAAAGTGAAACATGCCAAAATCGCACCAAGAAAGTTTCGAACTTGTGCACAGTTTAAAGCTCCATTGCCAACGCGGATAGGCTAACCACTGGTAGCCACTGTGTTAATAAGAGATAAATTGAAGCAAAAATAGAATTGAACAGAAATCCCACATCGGACAAAAATGATAAAATAGGGATTGAGCATGCCTATAAATGTGGCTGTTTGGGATTCTCTACTTCAGTGTGCTGGGGTTGTTTATTGCAGCCTCCACTGTTCTAGTTTAATTTTTTTTTTAAATTAAAAGGTTTAAAATAAAATAAAATTAAAGGAAAGGAAAGACTAAAAATATGAGCCCAAAAACCCGGGAAATCGTACCCAGGTCGGCGATTCGCTGAAAACTGGTCGGATCATCCGATTTTTTTCTGGGTTTTATAAATCAGAGTTTTTAGCCTTTTTTGACCCAATTTTTTGGTCACGGGTTTTCGGGTGAACCAACCAATCCGGGCTGGGTTTAACAACAATGGAAAATATCACGATTTAAACAATAATTATGTGCTCTATCAAATCCACCTATACTTAGACAATGCTTGTCCTCAAGCATAAAATAGATCAAGTTTATCAATTGTTCTCATCATTCATTCTTCTACCTCCACCTATCCATCCACAATCCAAACCATCATGCCTTAAGGATTTAAAACTTAATACAAGCAAAAATAATGTAAATCTACATCTACCAACACAAGGCTAATCACTTCAACAATTTTTCGAAATTCACGTGTAGTGGAATTTAACACCTCACATTAGGCTCACACAATACCCTCAAAGTGTTTAGGGTGTAAAGTATATATGTACTCTCAAGTCAAAGCATAGAAAATTCTTACCATAGGCTTGTTAATATATCACATCGGAGCCACCAATGGTTTTAAATGCAAAGTAAGGGTCTTGACACTGGTTGTAATGGGACTTGGGTAAGGTAGGATAAAAAAGGATATATTTTGGTTATTTTCATCGAAGGAATTATACAAACTTCTTAACAAGAGCTCACTTAGCCTTCATGTACTTCAATCAAATCACTTTCATAACCCAGTGTGGTTTATATCCTTTCACCTCTCGTGAGTATGCTCTCAACATCTATCAATGAATTACTACATGGGTGTTAGTTTCGATCAACTCGAAGGCATGGAATATAGAGCAAGTAATTTAAACCACTCATAAGTATATATAATGGGAGTTAACACCCTCACTAGGTATTTCTCTCTTTGTACAAAGTGTATAAGGGTGAGAATTTTCATTCAACTTACTGCATGTAGAATTCATTGCCACAGACTGCTCAGATGTCATGACAGAAGCCAAGAATAACACAAGTACAAAGTAAATGTCTTTACTTGGTTGTAATGGGGTTTCGGGTCAGGTAGGAAAAAAAAGAAGAAAATATTTAGGCTAAGTTGAGAGGAGAGTTCACAAGCCGAATTGGTTCAACACGATCATCTCTTCCTCCACCTTTCAATGTGATTTTTCACTATTTCCTACTACCCAATCGATTTAGCACTTGATTCTTGTTATGTACTTGAAGGTTTATTCTCTTCATCGGGGAATTTTCTTGATCCGGAACCTTGAACAATTATTTATTTATTTATTTTCAAATGAGTTTACTGCAGCTTGTTTCCTTTTGACCTCATTATCACCTCATCCTTGATTAGCACAAAGTGAAATCACCCATCTTTTTTGAAGCTTAGTTCGTCTCATACTTCTCAATCAATACAAGCTTGTGAAATTCCTCTCTTGTGGGTTCAATATAGAGGTAGCATGATAGAACGGGTATCCGTGGCTTGTAGCGTGGTACCAAAATTTCAAAGACAGGCTAAGGTTCAAAGAGGCTTATATTGGTACATGTATCATGGTAGGCCCTTTTAGAAGGTCAAATTAGGTTTCACCTAATGCCTTTACTATGTTGCATTTTAGTCAAGAAGTTACAACAGCATATACAAGAGAGCACATCTAAGAACAAACTAACCATGCAGGACACACATCAAAGAAATACACTAGTAGAAAAACGTGGAAAAAAAGAGAACTGACGCCTGAACCAGAAGTTTACGCGTCGGTTCTTGGTGAACCGACGCGTAAAGTCTAAGGTTTACGCGTCGGTTTACTAAGAACCAACGCATAAACTTCCGATTCAGGTGTCGGTTCTTGAAGAGCCGACGCCTAAACCCTTTAATATATATTTCAAAAATTCGCGCGATTTCATTCCCGACCGCACATATCTCTCTCTCACTCTCTCTCAACACTTCAACATCACGAAGCCATCACCACCGTGCCTCCACCAACACCATGACGCCACCAACACCGCGACGCCACCACGAACCCGCCTCCATCTCGTAAGAACTTTACTCTTATATGTGTGTGTGATATGTGTGTGTGCGTGTATGTATATATATATGTGTGTGTGTGTGTGTGTGTGCGCGCGCGCATGTATGTATATATATATATATATAAGTAGATCTATATGTGTTTGTGTGTATATATATGTGTGTGTATATGTGCATATATATGTATATATCAGTATGTGTATATATATGTATATATGTGTGTGTGTGTGTGTGAATTATTATATATATGTATATATATATTTGGATGTATAAAAATGTGAATTATTATATATATATATATATATATGTTATAATTTTGGTATTGCAAATAGTTAATTGATATAATTTGAATTATTGGAGTTATATTGAAATTATGCATGGAATGTTAGGTTATGAAATCATACTTTGAGCATTTTAGGAATTAAGAATTGATTTTGGATTAATTTTGAAGTGGTTGATGATGTTGAAGTTTGATTTATTGTGTTTGAGTAGTGAATATGTAAAGGTTGAACATTTTTGTTGTATTGTTGCATTTTGATTCCTCCTACAGGTTGGGTAAGTCCAACTTATAGGGGAGACTCTGTCGAAATTACTGTAGGATTTTACAAATAAAAAATGAAGATAATAGTAATTATAGGTGATTTTCACTATCATAGAATTAACCATACTAAATAAATAACTAAACAAAATATACTAGTAAAATTATGAAGTATTCAACGTAATAAATTATCGTATGCATGTGATTTTAATTATTAATATATAGTTGGTTCAAGTATATAACTATCATTAGAAATATTCACTCAAAAGTAATATTTTTTTAATTATATCTTCGCATATAGGTTATTAGATATGGATCAAGATTGGATGTACGGCAGGCGTAATACACATGAATATGTGAAAGGAGTTGAAGAGTTTATGAAATGTACGGACGAACACATGAGAGAGAAAGGTGAAGCAATGATTTTGTGTCCTTGTTGTGATTGTAAGAATTTGAGAAAGTTTCGTAGTTTTGAGCAAGTGAAGAGTCATTTGATTCGTCGTGTGTTTAAAGAAGGTTATAAACGATGGATATGGCATGGTGAGAGTATGCTTCCTAGGACATGCACTAGTGATGATGAAGGTGGACTGTAGGAGAATAATTTAGGCAATATTGATGAGAATGATGTGGAAAATGACAATAATGATATGATAGACGAAATGATGCGTGATATACAAGGGGAATTAATTGAAAAGCCTCATGTGTTCGATAGCTTGTTCAATGATTCTGAGAAGACTTTGTTTCCTGGATCTAGAAAATTCATAGTGATGATGAAGGTGGACTGCAGGAGAATAATTTAGGCAATATTGATGAGAATGATGTGAAAAATGACAATAATGATATGATAGACGAAATGATGCGTGATATACAAGGGAAATTCATTGAAAAGCCTCATGTGTTCGATAGCTTGTTCAATGATTCTGAGAAGACTTTGTTTCCTGGATCTAGAAAATTCACAAAATTGTCTGCTGTGTTGAAATTGTATAACTTGAAAGCAAATAGTAGGTGGAGTGATAAGAGTTTCACGGCATTACTGGGTATTTTGAAAGGATAAGAGTTTCCGGTGTTCTTACAGTATATGTATCCATTTGAGAGATACATGGGTATTTTGAAAGGATATGTCAGAAATCGATTTCGACCCGAAGGCAGTATCATTGAAGGTTATGCCGCTGAGGAGGCTATTGAATTTTGTACTGACTACCTTGATGACATTGAGACTATTGGTGTTCCTAAATTTCGTCACGAGGGAAGACTCGAAGGTAAAGGGACGATTGGATGCAAATCAATTGTCCCTAGTGTTGAATTGCGAGATAAAGCATACCTCCTAGTATTACACACCTTTCTCAAGTTCATCCGTATTTGGATGAGCACATGTCCATCCTAAGGCAGCAGAATCCTTCTAAAGGTGAAATGTGGGTAACTAATCAACACAATCGTTTATTTGCAAAATGGTTCAAAGATAGAGTCATGAAAGAGTTGTTACAAACGTCGAATACCATTGTTGAAACGGTAAAGTGGTTAGCGTATGGTCCTAGCACGATTGTGAGATCTTATGAAGCATATGACATTAATGGGTATACGTTTTACACTAAACGTCAAGATGATAAGAGTGCGGTGCAAAACAGTGGAGTGACACAAGTAACACTATCAAGAGATTTTTCAAGTGCTAACGATACAATGCCAATGGTATTGATTCAAATGGATTCATGTCTCTGTCACACATTGCGTCGGTGTCGGTAAGAACAAATGCCAATGGTGTTGTAAATTATATGGACGAGACCATGAGGGCAATGCAAACAAAGAAATTCATTCTAGCACCGTATTTTCAGGAGTAAGACCATTCTCTCTTATTAACAGTTAATTTTTTTTTTTTTTGTAATTTGAATCTCACATGTTTGAAATTGTATTTACATGTTCATAATACGTAGGAACCACTGGATGTTGCTAGTGATTTCTCCTCAGAAGAGTACGGTGTACTTATTGGATTCAGCTAGTGCATTTAAGCGTGACTTAGATATCAAGCCGCTATTGAATACGTAAGTTATGATAATTTTCATGAAATAATTGTGAAGTTGTGGTGAAATTGATTGTGGAGTTGTGGTTTCACTTTGATGAACATATGTTTTGATTGTTGAGAAGTTGTGATAGATTCAATAGCAACGCGTCTATTTACAGGTTGGATAAGTTCAATTTATAGGGGAGACTCTGCCAAAATTTTTATAGAAATCTTAGTTTTTGTATTTATTTATTTTGTAACTGGTTCGAATAATTTAATTCAATTTTAGGGCTTTCAAACTATATTGGACACAAGGAGGCATTAGGATAAGAGCCAATATAACGTGGCTAAAAATAAAGGTATGAAAACACATATTTAAAATATATTACAAATCTTTGAATTATTTTCATATTCTATTTAGTGTGATTATTAATGTTAGTTTTCAATGTGAAAATTTTAGTGTCCTCAACAGCCCGGAGGTTCTGAGTGTGGCTACTACGTCATGAAAAATATGTATGAGATAGTCACTGAACACTTTCAGCGTCCGTCGTTGGAAAATGTATAATTTATTGAACATGATAATTTTTAATTATGCCTTCATATTTTATTAGAAAATAACTGATAATTCATTTTGATTATTTGTAGGCATTTAAAGAGTATTACTCAACGGAGGAAATTGCTGAAATTCAAAACTTATGGGCTAAATACTTCGTCGATAGGTGTGTGTAAATTGACGTGTATTCAAACTTCTATTTACTCAATTACATGTGACATTAACAATCTTGTAAATCTAATTATTTCTCATTTATTTAACATTATTTTAATTATGTCGATTATATACATATTTGGTGATGTGCATGTGGAAAATGTTCAGTCCACGTTTAGGTGATTGCAGGTCATGACCTGCAGTGATCTGGATCATTGCAGGTGACGTTCAGGTCATTGCAAGTGACATCTAGGTCATTGCAGGCCATGACGTGCAGTGGCCTGGGTCATTGCAGGTCATGACCTGCTGACGTCCAGGCCAATGCAGGCGACGTCCAGGTCATTACATGTCTAGGTCATTGTATTTTACTCTATAGGAAAATGAATTTCGTACCCAGAAAAAAAAAATTTGAAAACGCATCGGTTTTGGATTACAATCGACGCCTAAAAAAAATTTTTTTTTTTCAACTTTACGCGTCGTTTTACAACCGACGCGTAGTCTTCACTTTACGCGTCTGCTTCATACGCGTCGCCTCAAAAATCGACGCCTATTCTCTTAAATAACCGACGCGAAAGACTGTTTCTGTACTAGTGATAAAAGCTTAATATAAAGAGTGAAAGCAGCTCATAGGCTCAAAAGCTCACGAATTACAGTTTATATGTGTTGCTTCCATCCATTTATGAGATATAGGTCATTGCCCGGTCCTGGTTTCGAACTCAAGATTTAGTGGCCAAGGTTTAATGCTCAAAAGAGTGGAATTAGGTTAATTGGGGTGGTGTTACATCATATAAACTTTGGTTTGACTCTAATAGGTTACATGATTTTTTTTTGTCAAATAAAAGAACATCATATATTGCAACTCAACCACTCTATCCTAAACATTTCTTTCACATTATCACTCCTCAAGAGATCAATGAGACTTACATCATTGGTCTTTGATTCCCAATATTTTTCAATTTCAACCAAAATAAATTGAAACTCGTGTGAATAAGCTTATATATTCCTTCAATGCAAGGTTCAAAAGAATGGAAGATTAGCAAAGAATAGGATTTCTCATGACTTTTATTGTGGTTAATTTTCATCCAAAAGGCTAGCTCAAAAGTGGTTTTCTAGGGGGTATATTTTAAGGTAGGCATTATAAGAAAGCTTAATTTGGCTTCACCTAAGTGCCCTTACTTATTTAGTGCATCCAATTACCAAGGGCATCTCAACATGCATAACAGAGCAAGTTCTAGAAGAAATCAACTACACATGACAATCACACAATCAAAGAAATAGAGCATGGCGTAATGTTATATGTAAGTGCTCAAGAGGCTCAAAAGCTCACAAAACGGGGTTAATGTGCATCAAATCTCACACACCCTTCATTCAATCCACCATCAAGAGCAATCAATTCAGTGCAGTAAACAAAAATTCAACTACTCGTGCCATTCCTCACTGTGCCTCAACTCATCTCAATAATGCACAATTATTCAAATCATAAAGGGACAAGCATCGACTAAATCCAGAATTAAGAAGATAAATTAAAAAAAAAATTGAAAAATAGAGCAAACATGGATTATACTAGAAATTGAGGTGCAATTAAAATGAATCAAATTTCACAAACTAAGCAATAGCACATCAAAACCCTCCACTGCACTTAGTCCATACATTGTCCTCAGTGTAACAAAATTATAATTACAAAAACCATAAATAAATTAGAAAAAATTAGAGGACTCTCTGGAAGTTGTCCCAATTTTCATTTGTGCGAAGGTGATTGGACCGCATCTGGAGTTGTTCAAGTTTCTGCACTGGGGTCGGCCAAATAGATTTTTTTTCTCTGCTGTGTTGAGATGGTTTTCTCCCTGCCCATGATGCTCAAACTCGATGGTGGTGATTTTAGGATTCCAACGAGTTGAGTGAGAGGGGTAGGCGGGAGATTACGGTGGGTAGTGGCGGTGTGAAGGTGAGAAAGAGAGGAGGTGCTGGCTGTGAGTTGTGAAGGGAGACGGTGGAGAATAAGGTTGAGGAATGAAGGTGATGACCGGTGGATGTTGTATGGTGGTCGGATCCTGGAGTGGCAACCAGAGGTAAGGTGATAAAGAGAAAATGGGATGAGGTATGTGTGTTGGTCGTGAGAGGCGATTGCGGCATGATGAGGTGAGAAACTGTTGTTGAAGCTGTAGATAAGAGAGAGGGAGAAGGAGGGAGGTGGCTGGTGCTGTGGAGTGAAGAGAGTTTCAGCGGTTGAAACTATAGATAGGAAAGAGGGAGAAACAAGAGCGAAGTTGAAAAGGGTTTGGAGTATTTTTTTTTTTTAAACAAAGCCTTGTTTCTTAACCCGAGAATCACCTTGAATAAGGCGTGGGTACGCCTTATTTCAAGATTCTTCAATCCATTGCTTTCTTCATAGAGAGTGCCCACGTCCTAATAAAGATTCATATCTGTACAAAAATCAAAAGAAGGTCAATTTCATTAAAAAATTATGGAGATCATAAAATAAAAAAATAGTGAATAAATAAAAACAAAAAATTTAATTAAAAATAAAAATAAAAATGATTGCTAAAACTAAAGAAAAGCTCGGGTTGCCTCCTGGAAGCTGTTTTCTTTTACGTCTTTGGTTAGAATTTTTTTTTTCCTTCAACCGGGATCAATTGGATTCCCCTGACCCAAGTTTTTCACGTTCTTCACTTGGTGACCTTCAAAGAAATGTTTATGTCTGTGATCATCAACTTTGCGATGCTTACTATTGGCAACTTTCAAGCCATCATTTCCACTAAGTTAGGAAACTTTCTGTGGAAAGCAATCAACAACATTAATAAAATATACATAATTAATATCATTAGGACAATTTATGGCATCATAAATGTTAAACTTAATAATTTTACCATCAAATTTCACTGTGAGTGTACCATCATGCACATCAATTTTTGTCCTAAATGTTTTCAAAAATGGCCTTCCTAGAAGAATTGGTGTAGAATTAGAAGAAGAATTTTCGTCCATATTAAGTACATAAAAATTAGCAGGAAAAACCAACTCATTTACTTGTACTAAAACATCCTCAAAGACTCCTTCAGGATACACATTAAATCTATCAGCAAGTTGCAAAATCACACATGTTTCTTTTAATGGACCAATATTCAAAGACGAATAAATAGACAGGGGTATGATATTTATTGAAGCTCCTAGATCTAACATTGCTTTCTCAATTTTAAGTTTACTTCTTTTGCAAGCGATAGTGAACGTACATGGGTCCTTGCATTTTGGAGGTAGTTTCTTTTGGAGGACAGCGAAACATTTTCTCCCATACTTACTTTTTCATTACCTTTCAACTTCCTCTTACTGATGCAAAACTCCTTGAGAAACTTAGCATAACAAGGTACTTGTTTAATTGCATCAAGTAAGGGAATATTTACCTCAATTTTACGAAAAGTTTCAAGGATTTCCTTCTCATCTTTCTCCTTCTTGGATCTAATCAATCTTGTAGGGAACGGAGGAGTTGTTACATAAACTTTAGGTGGTTCTCTATTGAGGACTTCAAGCCGATCAGATTGATGTTGTGGAATGACTTCATTTTCAAATTCTTTTAATCCTTCCCACTTCTCAAGATAATTGCACTAACATTTTGTTTTGGGTTGACAATAGTTTCGAAAGGCAATTTACCTTGAGATTCTAATATGCTCATAGTTGATGCCAATTGACTCACTTGAGTCTCCAAATTCTTCGTGCATATCCTCGTTTCCTGTTGAAATTGTTGTGTATTAGTTGCAAGTGATTTAACAATTTCTTCTAGAGACATACCTGAACTTGAAGACGGTTGTTGTGGTTGAGGTGTAGACTCTCTAGGCTGGAATTGTTGGAACTATTGAAATTGCGGCCCAGTCTGATAACTAAAGTTGGGATGATCCCTCCATCCTAGGTCATAAGTATTTGAATAAGGATCATACTTCGGTTGAGGTGGGCCTGGAAATCTTCCAACTGCATTAGCTTGCTTAAATGAATCTTCTTGAAGAGTTGGGCATGTGTCCGTTGGATGACTAGTGGCAGAACAAATTCCACATGCTTTAACCTGTTTCATATTTCCTGTAGCCATTTTTTGAACAAGATGGGTTAGATTTTCTATTTGATTTTCAATAGAAGATACATTTACCTCGTTCACCCTTTTCACAGGAGTGTCTTGTTTGAATCCAAACTGCTGTGTGTTAGCGACCATGATGGAGATCAAATCCCTAGCGGCAGTTGGGGTTTTATTCACTATAGCTCCTCCGCTGGCTGCATCCACCATCTTCCTCTCCATTGATAACAATCCCTCATAGAAATATTGAATGAGTAATTGTTCAGAAATTCCATGTTGAGGACAGCTTGCGTACAGTTGTTTAAACCTTTACCAATATTCATGCAAGATTTCAATATCTCTCTGTTTGATTCCACATACCTCTCTTCTGATATTTGCACTTGAAGCTGGAAACTTTTATCAAGAAATAATCTGACCATCCCTGTCCACGTAGCTACAGAACCTGAAGGTAAGTAAAATAGCCAATCCTTTGCCATGTCAGCTAATGAGAATGGAAAAACCCACAACTTGATTTGCTCTTCTGTCACTCCTTGTGGTTTCATGCTTGAACACACTATGTGAAATTCCTTCAGATGCTTGTAGGGGTCTTCATTCTCAAGACCGTAGAATATAGGGAGCAAATGAATTAAGCCAGGTTTTAGCTCAAAGTCCACCAATAAAGCTAGGTATTAAATGCAAAGTGGCTGTTGATTTTCATTTAGTGCAGCAAATTCCCTTAATGTTCTTTCCTCGTAAGCCCTTTTTTGTCTGCCTCAAAATCACTAAATGATGAATCAATTGAGCTTAAAGGGGATAAAAAATAAAAATAAATAAATAAAAACTAAAAAGAAATTAAATCTATTTGACGTCAATCCCCAACAACGGAGTCAAGAATTTGATGGGGGTCGAATCCAACAAATAATAATATTTTCTTATTCTCATAAAAATAAATTGTGATAGTGGTGAGCAAGGTCGAATTAACAGCGAGTGGTTAGATTTAATTCTTCAAAAATTAAAACAGTAATTTAAAAATGGGGGTTTTGAATTTTGAATGTAAAATCAATTTATAAATAAACAATTGCGAAATTAAAGTGATGAGAATATCAAATTAAATAAATATCCAGCCCAAGGTATAATCATAATATTGATTCATAAAATTGATCATGATGCAAAAATAAAATTCTTTACTCATTTTCTAAATTGGTTATGGTTGTTGATACGATCTAACAACCTATCTCCCATTACTGTGTTGATAATCAAGAAACACTCATTGATTATTTCCCTAATTGATAAACAACCCTAGATACGATCTTATGATTTAATTTAACAATAGCATTAGCCTCTAGAGAGATTACCAATTCTAACCAACAAATTCACACATGTGATTCATTTGAGCCAGGTTATATATCTTCATAACATAAATCAAAAATCAATTTATAATCAACTATGATATTTGTCACTTGTATTAGAAAACCTAAACAATTACGGATTTAGATTCTTAATTGGCTAAGTATCATTTTGACAATTAAAACAACGTGCACTTTATATTAATCAATCAAAACAACAATTTCAATGCAAACAAAAGATATTTAAATAGAAAACAAATAAAAGAACAATTAAATTAATTAGATCTCACAATTCTTGTAGAATCAAAACTTCAATTATCCTTGAACTAGAATAATAATTTAGCTATCCATAAAAATTGAGAAGGAAAAACAAAACTAAGAGAAAAAAGAATGAGGGAAAACCTAAGACCCTAAACAAGAAAAAGTGATAGAAAGTCCTTGTATGGAAAGATTCCTAGAGATAAGGAAGGATCTAGTTTCCTTCCTTTTATCAAAATGTAATTATTCCCTAAAATAATAAAAATCTATTAATTACATAAATAATCTCTCTAAATATTCATATCCCCTTAGAAAATAATTGTGGGTCCAATAGTAATATTTTCCCCATCCAAAATTCGCACATATAAGTAAAGTCTTCATGAAATAGTATGGCGTGCACACACCTTATGCAAAGTCCTTCTGTGATTGTGTACTGTTGAGTTCCAAACTTCTTCTTTTCAATTTGTGATATTGAGTCCAATTTGATCTCAACTCTCTACCTAATCCACAAAACATGAAATATAATCAATATCCACAAATTAAAGCACTTTAAATCATCAAATCGAGAGGAAATATCACAATTTAAACAACAATTATGCGCTCTATCAAAAATTGAAATAACGTCACAATTATAATTAACTCAAAAGTGAAATAAAGTAATAATTATAATTAATTGTGAATTGCAATTCATTACATAATGTAATTAAATTGCAGTTGCAGTTGTAATTATGGTGAACGTAACTAATTCAATTAACTTTAGCAACAAAAAAAAAAATCTATCATATTTTACAAATTCATTAGTTATAATTGTAATTAATTGTAAATTGTAAATGATTATAAAATATAATTAAGTTGCAATTACAATTGTAGTTAATGTGAATGTAAATAATTCAATTAATTTTAACAACAACAAAAAATGTCATCTTTTACAAATTCGTTAGTTACAATTATAATTATTTGCAAAATTGAACAATTGTAACTAATTGAAAAATCTGATTTTGATAATTATTTTTAAACTTTTGTAATAAATTACAATTCACCTGATTACAGATATTCCAAATCTTAATGTTTGTAATCATGAACTTAACCCGTGGAAAAAAAATAATTAGGATATGTTTTCACCAATTTTTCATGCTTGCAATCAAACAGATTCTTAATGTAGTTGACATTAAATCTATTGAAAATAAAACTTATAATTGGTTATAGTGTTGAAGTTTAGAGGATGAACGAAAAATGATCACACGTTTTGTTAATCATACTATGTTATTTTATACATGTTGAAGTCAAATATAAGCTAACCTAGTCTTCATCTCAATAAAGCTTGAATACAATTGTGTTACCTCTATACAAAAGATAATGAATTACAAGACTAATAAAAATAATTAAAGGTGTCAATTCGGGGTGGTCTAGGCTGGGTCGATCTCTGCAGGTTTATGTGTCGATTCAGGTCGGTCCACAAATTTTGAACTACAACATAGGTCCGTTCGTTGACCCATTCAGGTCAAGCCCATGCAAGTCGCAGCTCGTTCCGATTTAACCTGTATGAATAAAAACCTATAATTTTTCATATTTATAACAATTTTTATTTATTTATTGTTAAATTGCTAAATATGAAATGAACAAAATGATAAATTAATATTTATAAAAACAAAAGTTATCATAAAATTAAAATCTATATCTTATGTTAAATTACTTCTAACTTTGCAAAGTTAAATACAATATAAATAAATACCAACTAAATTGCATTTCTAATTACTACTATCAAATATTTATAGTTTAAGTACATTCCAATTATGTTGTCATTTAATTTACTATAATTTAGCCCTCATTTGGTGGAGATTAAAATCAGATTTTTAGTAGATGTTTATAAAAATTGATGAGATCTGTAGTTGAAAAGTTGTGAATCCTATGAAATATGTGATTGTGATTGATTGTCAACTTTGACTTAAATTAAAAGCTAGATTTTAATTTTTACCAAACAAGGGCTTATAGTTTAAGTACATCTCAATTAGGTTGACACCTACTTAATTATGATTTAATTATTCAAATTTAAATTTTTAAAATTTTCTAATTATTTTTTATTAATTCACGGGCCAACTGGTTAATCACGGCCCGTGAAGGTGTGATCTACAAAGCCTGTGATTCAAACCTTCTTGACACATGAATCGTCTGCTCGGGTCACGGGTCAATTCACGGTTCCGGATCGATTTTCACGAATCCGGTCAGTCTGCCCTTCTTAACACCTTCATAAATAATCATTAGCAACTGAAGTTATAGTGTTGAATACTCAGTAGTCGATTAATTGTTGGTTTCAAACTTGTCTTCTTTTACTCCCCGCAAGGTGGATTTACCATTAAAGACTCCAATCATGGACTACAACCAAGTGAATGGTGCATTAGTAAAGTGGTTTAGTCGATTCATCTGTAGATGGTCAGACTTGGATATATTAGAGCATCTACAATGCACTTCATGGATTGTGAGAAAACATGTGGCACATCAACAAATAGACGAATTTGTTAAAAATACTTCTCCAATGTACTTCATGAATTACAATGTTAAGCTGATGTGACTTAAAAAAAATAGACAATGTGGGAGCGGGATGATCCGTCTAGTTGTAGACACTCCGTGTGACTTGATGACTCAGTATTTTATTTAATTTTATAATTATCTTAACTATAAAAAATAACGTTAAATTTAGGAGTTCATATATAATTGGAATAAACTTTATTTTTTAACCTAAAAAGTTTGAATATATTAATAAATATTGTTTTTAAGATTAAATTTTTTTTTTACAAAAAAAAAAAAAAAAGATGCATTTTTAATAAATTTAATTTATCAACGAAAAATTATCGCTAAATAAAGTTATACAAAAATATTAGTTCAAGAAAAAAAACATTTATATTTTATAATAACAAAATATTTAAGATTATTATAATTATTTTGCAAATGAGTTATTAATTTTAAGTTTAAAAAAAATGCCACATAATCAAAAAAAAAAAATTAAATGTAGAAGGAACCATTGAAGGGTAAATTTTAAACTTCTCTGTCGACTTATCCACATTCTCTAGAAGTCCGTCTATTTCATTGTCGCGTCAGTTTCAATCCATGAAGTGCATTGAAGATGCTCTAACAGCCATTGGTGACATTGTTTTACACTAGCAATGTGTTTTATGTGAGTGGAAGACTAGGTTGTGATAAGTACAATTTTGTATTTATCTTAACCTTAAATTTGGATAATTGTGAGTATTTTAGAATGCGACATTGTTAATTGTGTATTTATTTTAATTGTCTTAGAAAAAACTCGGATTTTGATGTGTTTGGAGGCCTAACAAAGAAAAATGACCAAAACTACGCAAACTATCAAATTGGGGACCAACTCAAGAACTTTCAAAATTGAAGAATTCAAAAACATGAAGGACTAAGTGTCCATTCACTAAAGGACTAAGTTGGGGGGAGTTTTTTCATATTTTATCATAGATTAAAAGGAGAAAAAGGGGGAAAGTTTTTTCACATTTTATCATAGATTAAAAGGAGAAATTCAAGAAATCTAGGGTTTGAGTTGGAGATTGGATCTTGATGCAAGAGCTTCTACTTCTTTTCAATTTAATTCCAAAACCTGGTGATGTATTCAATTCTAATGACTTTTTTTCGTATCGTGTAACTAATTTAATTATTGGGGGTGATGATGTAACCTAATTTGATTATTTCAATTTCAATTCTCAAGTTTTGTACTTCAAACATATGTATTGAATTTATTTTTGAACTCAACGAATAAATTACTTGATCACCAATTTATTGATTTGTGGGTTGTAACGAATCGAGATGTGAGTTAAATATCTAGACCACTTTATAAATTCCGAAATTTAATAAAAGGATAGAGATACATGGTTGTGGTTGTTGTGATCATTACATGAATTCAGGTTACTGAATGCATTTATTTAGGGCTTATTCTTACCCAATATAGTGATATTTGGTTGATCTAATTAAGTAGAATTAATTTAAACTCGAGATGAGAAAATTAGATATAATAGTGAGTTCGATTAAATACTATTTTAGGAAGAAAACTTGAAATGAAAGATTGAATATGAGAACTAGGATAAAATCGTTAGTTTCAACACTTTCACTTCATAAGAAAAATCCAATTTTTTTTTTTTTTTTGCATAGTTAGTAGATTTCATAATTGTTTGCTTATAAATTTTAGTAAATTAAAAAAAAAAAACCAATACTTGTGTTTTTCATTAGTTTAGGACTTGATTAATCAAAATTAATATTTAAATAAAATAGTTTTCATGGGATCGAAAATTTGGACTTTTCAAATTCACTTTATTACTTGTTTGCGATACCGTGTAGTTGCAATAATTTTCACAACAAGTTTTTTACTCCATTGTCGGGGACTATTTTTATTTGCTATTAGTTTATTTAGATTAATCTTTGGAATTAGTTTTTTTTTTTTTACTTGATTTTCGTTCTTTCTTTTTACAGAAAATGTGTCATTGTATGCTCTGTTCACAAGGCAAAGATCTTGAACATCTAGATCTCAAGATTGAACGCACTTTCAGAAGATGGCACAAGGAACACAACCAAAAAAAAATTGCAATAAAATCTAATGGTTGGAGAACACGCTCGTATAACTATGGAACAAGAAGCCGCCAGAGCGGCTGTCTTGGCTACTCAATTAGCTGCTACATACATTTAGTAATCTGAAAAAGACGAAGATGATGAAGATGAGGGAAATATTCCAATGGAACAATTTCTGACACCAACTGCAACTCCTAATCCCCCCATCACTATTTATCCATCATTTGGGAGGAATGGTTTCTAACTCATAACTGATTTCGTTAATCTCTTAGCAACAATATGCAGTGCTTTGAAAAAGCACATGAAGACCCAAATTCTCATGTTGCTAGATTTTCAAGAATGTGCCATAATTTTAAATTTGATGAGTGAATGAAGATGCTATCAAATCGAGATTATTTCCTTTTGCTGCATTGGAGTGACTCAATTCAGAACCTGAATCTAGTATCACTACTTGTAAGGACTTGGCTAGAAAACTCTGCAACAAGTACTTTTCACCTGCTAAGGTTTCCAAGATGAATGTAGAAATCTTTATTTTACAACAATATGAAGAGGGAATTTCCACGAGGCTTGGGAAGATTCAATGAGTTATTTCAAAAATATCCAAATCACGAGTACCTACAGGTACAATAATTTTATTCTGGACCGACTCTTCAATTCAAATCAATAGTGGACTCATCTACAAAAGGGTCTATCTTAAACAAAAGAGTTAATCAAGCTTGGGACTTGTTGGAATTGATAGCAAAAGCACAAACCATGTTCCCAACTGACCGAGTAGTTCACTAGAAAGCAGTTGGGGTACATAAGATAGATGCTCTTGTGATGAGAATCGGGAAAGTCAAACCTCGATGCACGTGCCCGTGGGACCCATGACGAGATCCGAAATTGAAGAGGTTCAAGATTCGAGGCTAAACAATGTGAATAAATCAAGAAAAGAAGTCGAGAATCAAGTTGGAGCCAAAAAGAAGAAGAAATTGGAATCAGCCAATTTCGGTCGACCGAAAATCATTCCGGTCGACCGAAATTCTGCAGATAAATTTTGTTCCAGCCTTAGGCGTTTTCGACTGAGTGGCGGTCGACCGAAAGTCCAGTTTCGGTCGACCCAGTGATCGACCAAAATAAGTTCGGTCGACCGAAACACTTCATTTTACAAAAAAAAAAACGGGGTTTTTCTTGCAATTTCCACAAAAACGGGGGTTTTCTTGTAAATACCGAAATTGCACATTTTTCCCATTTTGTACATTATATTCACATTTCTTGTTCATTTGTAATAACTTTGGATGTTAAGAAAATTGCTCTTGAGAGCTAGGTCTTGAAGACCCCCTTTTGAGGTAAGGTAAAAACCTCTTTGATCTTGTATTTTTCTTGGAAGTTAATCAACTTTGCTTGAGTATTATTATTCTTGTGTTGTTGTTTATTTTCCGCCACCTTGGAATTTGTTTTAATCTCTCCATTGGGCTAGGGTTAGTTTAATCCTTGAATTTTGGGTTAGATTTAAACTTGGGTTAAGGTGTTTATCCTTTATTTTACCACTTTAGCTTTCTTGGGTTGATATTAAAATTGTTGTGGGAATTTTCGGTCAACACACCGAAGGGGTTCGCATCATTTGGTATCAGAGCTTGGCTCTAATTTGGTAAACCTATCTTTACATTATTGTTGTTGTTATTCAAAAAAAAAAAAAAAAAACAATTCCGAAAATTGAAAAAAAAAATTGTGGAAATTTGTTGTTCTTGATCATTTGTTGAACTCCACATATTGGGCATTTTGATTGTTGAACTTATTGGGGAATTCCATTAGTCATACACTTGCATTTCTATGTGTTCAAAAGTGTGCCACCAAGTGTTTGATAAATTGTTCCAAAGAAAAATACTCCATTAGTGCTTTGTTGTTCAATGCCCATACATTGCTAATTACTTGGGGATATCCAATTCTCATCATTGAGATTGTGTTATCAACATTTTATTCTATATATCACTTGCTTCATCCATTGGATAATTGTTGATCATTCATTCATTGCCACATTTGGGTTGTTGGGGATTTATTCATATATCCACATTATACACATTCAAGGCCACTTCAAGATTGAGTACAAAGTGTTTTCTAAATTGCTACCTTGAAAAATTACACTCTTGTGCTTATTTTGCTCTACATATATGCCTTGTCTAATACTTGTGGTTATTCAATCCCATTGTTGAAATTGTGATCCTAACATCCTATCCCACATAAATATTGTTCCTTTTGAGTTTAGCAAGCACATAAATTCTACTTGCTATTTGTATCTACTTGTTATAAATTCCTTCTTCCTTTGTTTGTGATTTCATTGACTTCACAAGAATTATACTTTGTGGTTTAGTTGATTACCTTCCTTGGAGAACTTGAGAAAGGAGATTTTGAGTGGAAAAAGGCAAGAGTGGTGAGCTCAATAGAGGGTAAAAGCCAAATTTGAGTGAAACACGAGAGAAATATTTTCTTGTGAGAACACTTTCACACTTGCACACCATGTCCATTTTCAATTCTCAAACTCAAGATTTGAAGTACTTGTTGGAAAATCTTTCAACCACCATGGCTAGACAAATGGAGAAAAGTAGGGGTGAGTTGGAAAATTTAGGAACAAGAAGGGAGAGTACATCAAATAGGGGAGGTGAAGAAATGATGTGTAGTAGAAGAAGGGTGAGGGATAATCTTGGGGACGTAGTGTATAGGGATGGAAGTAGAAAACCAAATGGGAAGTTGAATAGGAAAATTAGAATGAATGTTTGGGATGATGAAGGGGATGGTGAACAAAATGGGAGCATGTATAGGAAAAGAGGAGAATGGGTAGGTAGGAGTGGAAATGGAGTTGATGAAAATATTGATAGTGCGAGAATGCAAAATTCATCACTCCATGGAATGGGTAAAGGTGGAGAAGTGGAAGAAGATTGGAGAATGGGTAGGAAACGAAGTGAATGGGTAGATAGGAGTGGAGATGGGATGGATGAGAAGGTTGATATTGAGCAAATGAAGACTTCATCATTCCATAAGAGGGAAGGTAGTGAAATTAAAAAAGTAGTGAAGGAGATGAATGCTAGGCCACCACAATCTTTGGCCCATGCTAATGAGATGGAGGAACATGGGGAGGATGATTTCTACACTGGTGCCTAGTAAGTGATAAACCATGTAGTCTCATGATAGATGGGGAGGTTGGCACTAATTTGGTGAGTGCTAGTAGAGTTGAGAAATTGGGGTTACCGGTTATGAAGCATCCTAATCCCTATGTATTGCAAAGGTTGAATAACTATGGGGAGGTGAGGGTAAGTGAACAAGTTCTTCTTACTTTTCACATTGGTACTTATAGTGATCAAATATTATGTGATGTGGTTCCCTTACACACTACTCACATAATCTTGGGGAGACCTTGGAAATGTGAGCGAAATGTGATCTTGATAGGAGAAGGAACCGGTGTAACTTCAAAATGAATGAAAAAAAGGTTGTGATCCTATCTTTGAGCGCGGAAGAAGTATGCAAAGACCAAATGAAGCTCAAGAAGGAATTCGAGGAAGAAAAAGAGAAGGAGAAAGAAAAAGAAGAAAAAGAAAAGGGGAATAGGAAAATAAAAGAGAATTCAATTGAGCAAATTGAAGAAAGCAAAAATAAGAGCATGAGAGTTGGAGCCTCGACCCTAGAAAAAGGTGCGGAATTGAGAGTTGGAGTCACGACTCCAGAAAAAAGAGAGGCAAGAGAAGAACTGAGAGTTGAGGTTCCTACCTCAGAAAAAGATGAGGGAGTTATGAGTGCCACCAAGAAGATTGAGAGAAAAGATCACCCCGAAATGTTCTTTACTCTTGAATACTCTAACACTTCCCTCCCTAGTTTTGTCATGTCTTTGTTGCAGGAAATTGTGAGGCCAACTTATCAAGGTAACAAAGAACTCCAAAAGCATGCCTTATGGAAGAAATTCATGGAAACATTTTCCTACAACAACGAGTACAACCGAGGTAAAGAAAATGAGATAACCAATGCAACATCTAGGTGGTATGCTCCTAACAATTCTTTAAATGCAAGGTTATTGTGTTTTGAATACATTAGAGGGTTGTATGATCTTGATATAGATTTGATAAGTGTGTTGTTGACTTGTGAAAATGTCACATGTGGTAGGAATCATTGTCATGATGAGTGCTTAATTTGTAAACGCAACTTTTTGCATGTGCCCAATTGCATAAGTACCAAATCCTTGTGTGAAAGTGTTGCATATAGTACATTTCATGGGCATGTTGAATCCTTATTTTGTGAAAATATGTTTGACGTGCATATTTGCTCTCTAAAGAAATTGCTGGTTAGGGGAGTCCATGGGAGAAATTTATTGAGATGTCTTGGTGATAATAGGACTTCACTTCTAACATTTCTTGATGCCCCCTCATTTTATTTTGAACATGTTAAGGGCATGCATGTTAATAATCCAAATTTATTAAATATTTATGAATCATGTTGTGAGCGATATTTTGATGAATTCTATGGGCATGATAATTATTTGTTTTGGAAAATTGGGTTGTTTCTTTTTAAATGTGCCATGTGCAAATTGCTAATGGGAGAGGCACATGATAGTTGTTTGATGGGGCGATTTAAAATCAACGGGGTCTTAGGGGTATTATACGATCAATCTTATTGGCCTACTTTGAAGCTTGGTGTTGAACATGTTTGCACTTGTAGTAAATTCCGAACTTGCAAACTAGCTAGACTCAAGTTTTTGCCCCAAGAATTCCATGCATATTTGCCCATCCTGAGTAAACCTTAGACTGCTATTTCTATGAATTTTATAGTGGGTTTACTTGGAATAAAGAAAGAAAATGATGCTATTTTTGTGATTGTTGGTAGGAGTATTAAAACGTCGCATTTGATTGCATATAACGAAACCAACAAGGTCATCAACATAGCTAATATTTTCTTTCAGGAAGTTGTGCAATTGCACAAAATTGGTGCTAATTTTGTGGTTGTTAAATTTGCTTATAATCTACTTGTTCATCATATTAGCAAGTTTTCTCCACTTAAAGATGCTTGTGACTTTATCCTATTAACTCTGTTGAACTTTATGCACATGTTTATCGAAGAAAGAGTTGGTTTAGGTGGGCACGAGAATGTACCTTTGGTTAAGCCCCTTTGCAGGAGGCTCGAGCTTCCATTTAGGGGAATTGAAATGCAATGTGCTTCCGATGCCAACCATGGTGGGAAACATATTCCGTTTGATCCAGGCGGCCGGATGTGTTCCCATTCGTGGAAGGAGCGACCCCCCGATCAAATAAAATCCAAACTACTACTCTGTGGTGTTGGCGCATCTCAAACTCTTGGCAGCATCTACAAATTGATTTTGCACGGTGAGTATGAAATTTCAGTTACATTTATTGTGTCTGAATTTTCTATTTTTATTGTAGGTACCGATTCGTGGTCGAATCTCTTTCGAGAAGGAGGAGATGATGAGAATCGCGAAGGTCCAACTTCATTGCATGAACCTGTGGTACACAATGTTTCAAGATCAAAGTTCAAGGAGTTTCACGACAGTGCATTCAAGCAAGATTCGAGGTCGAATCATTTTCAAGAGGGAGGGGATGATGAGAATCGGGAAAGTCAAACCTCGATGCACGTGCCCTGGGACCCATGACGAGATTCGAAGTTGAAGAGGTTCAAGATTCGAGGCTAAACAATGTGAATAAATTAAGAAAAGAAGCCGAGAATCAAGTTGGAGCCAAAAAGAAGAAGAAATTGGAATCAGCCAATTTCGGTCGATCGAAAATCATTTCGGTCGACCGAAAGTCTGCAGAGAAATTTTGTTCCAGCCTCAGGCGTTTTCAGCTGAGTGGCGGTCGACCGAAAGTCCAGTTTCGGTCGACCCAGTGATCGACCGAAATAAGTTCGGTCGACCGAAACACTTCATTTTACAAAAAAAAACGGGGTTTTTCTTGCAATTTCCACAAAAACGGGGTTTTTCTTGTAAATACCGAAATTGCACATTTTTCCCATTTTGTACATTATATTCACATTTCTTGTTCATTTGTAATAACTTTGGATGTTAAGAAAATTGCTCTTGAGAGCTAAGTCTTGAAGACCCCCTTTTGAGGTAAGGTAAAAACCTCTTTGATCTTGTATTTTTCTTGGAAGTTAATCAACTTTGCTTGAGTATTATTATTCTTGTGTTGTTGTTTATTTTCCGCCACCTTGAAATTTGTTTTAATCTCTCCATTGGGCTAGGGTTAGTTTAATCCTTGAATTTTGGGTTAGATTTAAACTTTGGTTAATGTGTTTATCCTTTATTTTACCACTTTAGCTTTCTTGGGTTGATATTAAAATTGTTGTGGGAATTTTCGGTCAACACACCGAAGGGGTTCGCATCATCTTGCCACTACAAATGTTCAGATAGTTGCATTAACAAAACATGTATAACTTTTGGTTAAAACACAGACACAATGAGTACAAGTCATTCATCAATGTTTAGTATGTGAAAACTACGTGGAAAATCATCCTACTGTGGAGTGTATGTTGCTAGTCACTGCTAAAGAACAAATTAACTTTGTTCAAAACAATAATCAATAGCAATACAACACATATTCTCATACTTACAATCTGGGTTGGAGGTAACATCTGAATTTTAGATGGTTGAACAACCAGAATAATGCCAACATTTCACAATAGGAAAAGAGATAAAGTTTGGAGAGATGTTTTAGTAGTATATTCAAAGAGTAGACAAGATGTTTGAGAAAACGGAAATGAACTATCAGAATCAATAAGCATCAATAGTCAAGCAAGAAACGCAAACCGGACAAAGAGCTTCACAACTATCATAGAGAGCACCAGGGAACTTACCTAGGAATATGGTGACAAATCCAAGGGAGCAAGATAATGTCATATCTATTGTGAAAATCGAGAAATTACAAACTTCATCTTCTAAAGTAGCTATTGAAGATTGGCCATAAATTCTTAATAAAGAATATGTCTCACCAAAAGCATACATGCCTCCAATTCGATTCCCTCAAGCACTTTGATGATACAAAGCTGAAGGGACAAGTGTGCAGGCTATAATTATCAAAAGTGGTGTTCAACTACCAGAAATCCATGTGAAGAGTCCTGAAAAGAACAAAAAGAAGGTAGAATAGGTAGTAATTAAAGGATGGGTTGAGAATGAAGCCACATCAACATCAAAGTATCAAGACAGAACTGAAAAATCAGAAGAAACATCTCCACCTCCTGTCAAAGCTTATGTGCCACCAATTCTCTTTCATCAACGTTTGAATAAGCACAAGCTAGACAAGAAGTTTGCTAAATTCCTTGAAATCTTCAAGAAGTTGCACATTTATATTCCATTGGAAGAGGCTCTAGCTCAAATGTTCATTTACCTCAAGTTGATGAAGTGATATCTAAAAAGAGGAAGCTTAAGGAATTTGAGATTGTATCATTGACAGAATAGTGCAATGGAATTTTACAAAACAAACTGTTACCAAAAATTCAAAGATCCAAGGAGTTTATCTGTGCACTATTGGTGATGTGATCCGATACGGGGATCACCAAGAACACGCAGAATGAAACGCCTGAAAGCTCTAAAATCCAAGATAGTAGACGGTAACAATGCAACCTCGACCTCACGACGCAAGAACTATGGGTAGGGTTGCATTGTTACCGTCTACTATCTTGGATTTTAGAGCTTTCCAGCGTTTAATTCCGCGTGTTCTTGGTGATCCCCGTATCGGATCACATCAATTGGTAACTTAAATTTTGATAGAACTTTGTGTGATTTAGGAGCAAGGATTAATTTAATGCATCTTTTTTTTTATAGAAAACTTGGATTGGGAGAACCCACTACCACCATCACATTGCAGTTGGCTAAAAGATCAATAAATTATCCATGTGGAATCCTAAAATGTGTTTTAATAAAAGTGGAAAAAAATATCTTTTTAATGGACTTTGTGATTTTGGATATTGAAGAGGACATCAAAATGTCGCTTATACTTGGTTGACACTTCCTTGCCAAGAGACGAGCTTTGATTGATGTTGGCAAAGGAGATGTGAGCTTAAGGATGCAGGATTAACAAGTGTCTTTCAGCATTACTCAACGAATGAATCAATGCTATTAGCCTTAAAGTTGCTTTAAGTTGGGAGAAGTGGTACTGAAGAATAGTTAAAGACACATGAAGTTAAACTCAATAATCGTAAATTCATAAAAGTGCGACAGAAGATGGAGACATACAAAGCGGGCAATTGTAAGCAATGTAAAGAATCTACAACCTGTATTAGGCCATCTTAATGAAAGCTGCAAAAAGTCGAGTTAGAGACTATAAATCAAGAACTAAAAGATGGAAACCTGAATTATAAACTTTAATCTTTTGCAATTGAATTTTGATTGCAATAGTTTTCATTAGGGCTTGCATTAGACTGTATGACCTGTTTCCCCATTTTTGCTATATTTTTTTTTAAATAAATCTATCGTCGTTGTCCCATACAAGAGTTCTTAGCTTATAGGTAGACATCTTAAGGCTTCACCTAGATTTCAATCTTTGAAATAAAATAAAAAACTTAGGAGCTGTTCTCTTTGCTTTTTTGGGCCATTTTAGTTTTCAGTTTTTGAAAACACTGAAAATGTGTTTACTTGCCTATTTTCATAAACAAATTTTTAAAAACTAGAAAAAAAAAATTAATAAAGAAAACGGAAAATGGTCAAAAAGTCATTTTGACTGTTTTCAATAAAAACTAAGCAAAAATTCAAAACATGAAAAACGGATTGGTAGGGCCTCTTATTTCTGAAGGGTTAGGAGTTCGAATCAAGTTCACTGCAATTCAATACCAATTTATTTAAAAAAATTTGTAGGTGGCAAGATTCGAACTCGAGTCCCCAACATGGAATTTCAATTCCTTAACCACATTGGCAGTTGCTTTTCTTTGTTACATGAATAAACATAACTGTTTGTTTTTGTGTGTGTGTGTGTGTGTGTGTGTCTGTCTGTGTTAGTTATATAATAATCATGTTTTTCAGCTTTCTAAAATCAAAAAATAAATGTGTTTTTTAGTTTTCTATTTTGTTAAAACAATTTTCCAAAATGACAAAAGTAACATGTTTTTCAGCATTCTCAAGATGGACACTCAAAACAAAAAACAACCTAAAACAAATTAAAAACTCAAAGCTAAAAGTTGAAATACGAAGAGAACGACCCCTTAACTTTTCCTAGTTATAAGGTTTTTACAGAAATTACACTCTGTTAGAAAGTTTTTCTAAAAGTTACGAGATTGAAAATCTTCGTGGTGTGAATTCGTTGATAATATATAAACCTTATTTTCTATCGCTAATATCTATTTTGCACTTGTGTACCATTGGACAATGAATTTAGTCATGCTCAACTTCAAGTCATACCCCAATGGAGTGCACTATTCTTTTTTTTTTTTTTTTTTTTGACCTTTTATCTAGTTTAATTTTTTTCACACTGAGGAAAATGTGATTCTTAACTTTGGGGGTGTGAGCAAAGATTCAAGTAACTTATTTATTTTTGTATTTGTTGTTAATCTTTCTATTGAAAAAAAAAAAAAATTTGAAAAAAAAAATTAAAAAATGTCCAAAAAGACTTTTTTGTGTTTTTTTTTTCATGCTTATTTGTTAGGTTAAATAGCATTATCGACTCATGATTTGACTTAATTAAATTGTGTGATTCATGATTTGTAAATATAGATGGTATGGTTGTGATAATTTGATTCATGCTAGATTATTGATTGAGCACATAATTAACTTGATTATTGCACAGATAGATGGCTCGTGTATAAAAATAATAGGTTGCTAGTATGGAACTAAGGTTAAATATCCACTTGAAAAAAGAATATTACTTAATCGTTTGACCAATTAGATAGATAGTTTGGAAGAGTAGATCTGGTGGTAGTAATTATTTGGGGGTGTGTTGATCTCATGTGTGCAAAATTATATGTGGAGTGGTCTTGATTGACCAGTAGAAGCTAGGTAATGATCTTAATGCATGAATTACTCGATCACTAATTCATTGATTTATGAGTTGTAATGATTCGAGGGGTATGTTACATGTCTAGACCACGTAATAAATTCCAGCAATTCAACAAAATAGTAGAGATATATGGTTGTGGTTATGATCATTACATGAATTCTTATGAAATATATTTAATTAGTGCTTATTCTGGCTTAATATAGATATATGTTATTGATCTAATTATGTAGAACTAATTTGAATTTAAGAGGGAAAAATTAGATATAATTTTGAATTCGATCAAATACTACTATAGGAAGAAAATTTTGGATGAGATATTGAATATGAGAATTAGGGTGAAATCGTTAATTCCAACACTTTCACTTCATAAGAGAAATTCAATTTATAATTTTCGAATATTTAGTAGATTTCATAATTGTTTTCTTACAAAAATTAGTAGATTAATTAACAAAAATTAATACTTTTGTTTTTCATTAGTTTAGAATTTAGTTAATCAAAATTAACATTCTTTAATTTAATTTCACTTTATTACTTATTTACGATTTTATGTACTCGTAAAAAATTTCACAAGAAGTTTACATAGAGAAAGGTGGCTTCAGAGATTTTTACAATATAAATGGTGGGATGGTGGGCAAAAGTTGACGTTCTTTATTCTGCCAATTCAATGGGTTTGAAAATAGCCATAGGACCTTCAAATTAGAGGGGTCAACGATGCGTAAATATGAAGCAACTCTGTTTATCTGGGGTGAAGTTTGAAGGATATTTTCCTTTTTTTACCCTTTGAATTTGTTTTGAATAATTTTATATTACAAACTATCTATATTAAGTTTTAGTACTTAAAAAAAAATAGTATTATTTAATTTTTTTATTGTTAATTATGTTTATTTTAATTTGGTTATTATCTTTATTAACATAATAAAATTTAATTAATTGAGTAATAAATACTAAGTGATTAATGATATAATTATTCATTAAAATTGAAAAGTTACAAATCTGAAAAGGTAAATGCAAAGTTGTTATAAATATTATACTATTTAGTGAATGACATTCATATCCATGTAATCTTAGGGATAATTACTTTGTGTATCCCTTTCATTCCCTATATATATGGGGCTCTGGTTCTTAATAAAATACAAGTTTATTTATCTCTTTATTTTCTTCTCTCTTTCTCTCTATTTTATAACACGTTATCAGCACGATTTTCTAAAATTATTATAAGGTAATTTTGTTTAGATATAATCATCTGTCATGTGTATAAAAATTAATTTGATGACACATGAAATTTTTTTAACTGCATCACAACGAGGTCAAGCTTGTTCAATTTGGAATTTGATTCGTAGAGCTTGATTTTTTTTTTAGTCCAAATCATTACTATTTCAAATCAGTTTATAATTCTAATCCAATTGAATTTAAAATATGAATTCAATTCATTCCCAAATCACAATTGGTTGCATGATTGTATGGCTAATTGTTGAATTGCATCCATATTTCCGAATTAATTTTTCTATTTTTTCCAAATTCAAATAAAGTTTTCGAATTACATAAATTTTGTGCTATATTTTTATGTTTAGTTGATGTGTTATTCACATATGTATTTTACATATTATGCGTATTTAATGAATTACGTTGTTACTCCTGAAATAGCGCAACTGTATAATTAATATTCCAGAAGAATATTAATATATGTGTTTAATTTATATATTATTGTTGATTTTTTTTTTCATTACGTTGTTGCTCCTGAAGTAGTGCAACTGTATAATTAATATTCCTGAAGAATATTAATATGTGTGTTTAATTTATATATTATTGTTGAATTATTTTTATCATTTAAATTAATAGTTCATTACGTTGTTACTCCTGAAGTAGCGCAATTGTATATAATTAATATTTCAGAAGAATATTAATATGACTATCATAAATAATTTGTTATTACTCCTGAAGTAGCGCAACTGTATATAATTAATATTCCAGAAGAATATTAATATGACTATCATGAATAGTTTGTTGTTGCTCCTGAAGTAGCACAACTTTATAATATTCAAGAAAGATTATTATTTGCTCCAGGAGAGCATAAATTATAATTGTCAATATTCCAGAAGAATATTTGACCTATTATTGAAGAAATAATAGAAAAATACAACATGCTCCCGAAGTAGCATATATATCGAAGAATATGTCATAATGTTTATCCATGAAGGAAAACATACAACTTATGTGATGTTGATGATTTGATTTATTATTATGTGGTTTAATCACATTCTACAAAATTAATTGTATTTTTTTATTCATTGTGTATTAATACAAATGACCAACATCACTAAACTCGAGTTTGTTGCACTCGACATATCTGGAAAAAATTATTTATCATGGGTCTCAGATGTTGATATTCCCCTTGTCTCGAAAGGTCTGGGAGAGACAATAAACAAAGGAAACAAAGAATCCCTACAGGATCTTGCAAAAAGACTCATATTCCTTCGTCACCATCTTCATGATGGATTGAAAGTTGAATATCTTACCATGAAAGATCCACAAATTCTCTGGAAAAACTTGACTAAAAGGTTTGACCATCAGAGGACTGTAGTTCTCCCCAAAGCCCGCTATGAGTGCATGCATCTCCGTTTGCAAGATTTCAAAACTGTCAGTGAGTACAATTCTGAATTGTTCAGAATAAGTTCTAAGTTAAACTTGTGTGGAGAAAAAATCACTGATCAAGATATGTTGGAAAAAACTTTTTTCTACTTTTCCATGCCTCGAATGTGCTCATGCAGCAGCAATATCGTGAGCGTGGTTTTAAAAAGTACTCAGAACTTATATCATGTCTGCTTGTAGCTGAACAAAATAATGAATTGCTGCTGAAAAATCATGGGTTACGTCCAACTGGTTCTGTACCGTTTCCTGAAGCAAATGGTATCGCATTTCCTGAAGTAAATGCAATATCAAGACATGAACATGGACGTGGACGCAGATGCGGACGCGGGCGTGGACATGGACGTGGAAGAAACCATGGACGAAATTTTCAGCAAACAATCAGCAACAAGGGAACAATTTTAAAAGGCATAAAGCAAACGAAAATAGCATATCAAGAAAGGAGCATGAAGAAATTTGCTTTAGATATGGAATGAAAGGGCATTGGGTACGTACCTGTCGTACGACAAAACATCTTGTGGATCTTTATCAAAAATCAATCAATGGGAAAGAAAAAGTAGAGACAAATTTCGCTGATTATGATGGTCCAATTGATGTGACTCATTTGAACGTCTCTGACTTCTTTGCTGACCCAAATGGCAATATCGATCATTTAATTGGAGGCGGTGTACTTGAGAATATTGATTAGTTTAATTTTCAGTATCTGAATTGTTCTTTTTCTTTAAAAGTTAGTATGAATTATGTTTTTACTTATTTTTTTTAAAGTTAGAGACATTTACATTATTAAGCATTTTTAGTTGATTAAAAATGTCGCTAAATTTCCTTTTATGAAATCAAAATTTTAGAATATTTATTTTGTTTTGTTTATAAATTCAGGATGAATGACCAGGATATCTGTTTAGTCGATAGTGCAACTACACATACTATTCTTCAAGACAAAAAGTATTTCTTGAACTTAACATTATCAGATAATAATGTTAATACAATATCAGGTGCATCAAAAATCGTTGAAGGCTCCGGAAGAGCTTGTATTATTTTATCAAATAATACAAAATTATATATTGATGATGCACTTTATTCTAGCAAATCCAGAAGAAATTTGCTTAGTTTTAAAGATATTCGCATCAATGGATATTACATTGAGACGATGCATGAAAATAATGCAGAATATCTTTGCATAACTTCTTTTATATCTGGCCAGAAGCAGATAAAAGAAAAACTTCCAGCACTCCCTTGTGGCATGTATTGTACATCTATAAAGATGATTAATCAAATATTATCACGAACCAGAAGTTAGTTGATCCAAAAAGTTTTATACTTTGGCATGATAGACTTGGACATCCAGGAACAATAATTATGCGCTGAATAATTAACAACTCACATGGACATCCTCTAAAGAACCAGAAGATTCTTTTACCTAATGATTATCCATGTGCTGCTTGTTCGCATGGCAAGTTGGTCATTAGACCTTCGACTACAAAAGTCAATATTGAATCTCCAACTTTCTTGGAAAGAATTCATGGAGATATATGTGGGTCAATACACCCACCATGTGGACCATTTCGATATTTTATGGTTTTAATTGATTCATCTACTAGATGGTCCCATGTTTGGATACTTTCCACTAGGAATGTAGCATTTTCTAGACTACTTGCTCAAATTATAAAATTACGAGCTCAATTCCCTGATTACTCAATCAAGAAAATTCGTCTTGATAATGCTGGTGAGTTTAGATCACAGATATTCAATGATTATTGTATGTCAATTGGAATTGAGGTTGAACATTCGGTTGCTCATGTCCATACACAAAATGGATTAGCTGAGTCGTTTATCAAACATCTACAATTAATTGCTAGACCATTACTCATGAAAACAAAACTTCCAACTTCTGTTTGGGGTCATGCCATATTACATGCTGCATCATTGGTTCGTTTAAGACCAACTGCGTATTATCAATATTCTCCTTTGCAACTTGTAATTGGTCATGAGCCTAATATTTCTCACTTACGAGTTTTTGGTTGTGCCGTCCAAGTCCTAATTTCACCCCCACAACGTATCAAAATGGGTCCCCAACGAAGACTTGGAATTTATGTTGGTTTTGATTCACCATCAATAATAAGGTATCTTGAACCTTTAACGGGTGATCTATTCACTGCACGTTTTGCAGATTGTCATTTTGACGAAATGACTTTCCCAACCTTGGGAGGAACAAAACTACATCCTGAAAAAAATGGTAAAATTTCGTGGAATGAAATATCTTTGTCTCACTTTGATCCCCGCAACAATCAATTTGAGCAAGAGGTTGGAAAAATCATTCATTTACAAAGAGTTGCAAATCAATTACCGAATGTATTTGTTGACACAAGAAAAGTGACAAAGTCACATATACCAGCAGAAAATATTCCTGCACAAATTGATGTACCTGAAGGACAATCTGCTGTAGCAAATGAATCTCAAATACGCCAGAAGTGTGGTTGACCATTTGGTGCTAAAGACTCTGTACCTCGAAAAAGAAAAGTACAAGAGAAAAACCGACCAAAAACTTTAGAAGAAGTAGTATTTGAAAAGATTGATCAATCAGATATTGAGAATATGGATCAATCGGATATTGAGAATACGGTTCCTGCAGAACCACAAGTATCCGAAAATAATGAGATTTCAATAAACTATTTAGTATCTCATAAACTATGGAAAAGAAATACTATTGTCATAGATGACATTTTCTCCTTTAATGTGGCTCTTGAAATAATGAAAGATGAGGATCCTAAACCACTGTCTGTGAAAGACTGTCAGCATAGAAGTGATTGGCCAAAATGGAAAGAAGCCATACAGGCGGAGTTAAATTCCTTAGAGAAACGAAAAGTATTCGAACCTGTAGTTCGAACACCTGAAAATGTAATCCATGTAAGATACAAATGGGTTTTTGTAAGGAAAATGAATGAAAATAATGAGATTACAAGATACAAAGCTCGACTTGTAGCTCAGGGTTTCTCTCAAAGACCAGGAATTGATTATGAGGAAACGTATTCTCCTGTAATGGATACTACCACTTTTAGATTCTTAATTAGTTTGACCGTGTCACAAAGGCTTGATATGCGCCTTTTGGATGTAGTAACTGCCTATCTATATGGTTCACTTGATAGTGACATATACATGAAAGTCCCTGAAGGAATCAAAATTCCAGAAGCAAATAATACATGCCCAAGAACTATGTTCTCTATTAAATTGCAAAGATCATTATATGGATTGAAACAATCCGGACGTATGTGGTATAATCGTCTTAGCGAATATTTGTTGAAGGAGGGTTATAAAAATGATGACATTTTCCCCTGTGTTTTCATAAAGAAAACAAATAGTGGACTTGCAATTATTGCAGTATATCTGGATGATTTAAATCTGATTGGAATTCCTGAAGAGCTCAATAAAACCGCAGATTATTTAAAGAATGAATTTGAGATGAAAGATTTGAGAAAAACTAAGTTTTGTCTTGGGTTGCAAATTGAACATTTCCCAGAAGGATTATTTGTTCATCAATCTTCTTATACACAAAAATTTTTAAATCGTTTTTATATGAACAAAGCACATCCATTGGCATCCCCTATGGTTGTTCGATCATTTGATGTGAAAACAGATCCATTTCGTCCACCTGAAGATGGAGAAAAAATTCTTGGTCCTGAAGTACCATATCTTAGTGCAATTGGAGCACTAACATATCTTGCAAATTGTATTCGACCTGACATAGCTTTTTCTGTAAATCTCCTTGCAAGATATAGCTCTACACCAACTTAAAGACATTGGAATGGTGTTAAACACAATTTTCTATACCTAAAGGGTACTATTGATATGGGATTATTTTATTCTCAAAAATTGGGATCTTCTTTACTGGGATATGCAGATGCAGTTATCTCTCTGATCCACATAAAGCTAAATCGCAAACAGGATATATGTTTACACGTGGAGGAACAACTATATCTTGGAGATCCGTGAAACAAACCTTGACAGCAACATCCTCAAATCATTCAGAAATTATTGCAATCCACGAGGCAAGTCGAGAATGTGTATGGTTGAGGAACATGACCCATCATATCCAAGCATCATGCGGATTAACTTCAACTAGAGATAGTCCAACAATTTTGTATGAAGACAATGCAGCTTGTATTGCACAACTCAAAGGAGACAGAACAAAGCATATCTCTCCAAAGTTCTTCTACAAGCATGAGCTTCAGAAAACTAGGGATATCGATGTTCAACAAATTCGCTCGAGTGACAATGTAGCTGGTTTATTTACAAAGGGATTGCCAACATCCACATTCAAGAAATTGGTTCATGAGATTGGAATGCGTTGACTCAAAGATTTACAGTGATCAGTATCAGGGGGAGTAGTTGTACTCTTTTTCCTTCGCTCAAGTTTTGTCCCACTGGGTTTTCTTGGCAAGGTTTTAACGAGGCAGCATTTATTGTAATACTCCAAAATAACTGTACTCTTTTTCCTTCATTTGATTTTTTTCCCATTGGATTTTTATCAAATAAGGTTTTAACGAGGCAGATATTTTGTAATATGACATTCAAGGGGGTGTTATAAATATTATACTATTTAGTGAATGACATTCATACGCCTGTAACCCTATGGATAATTAATTCGTGTATCCCTTTCATCCCTTATATATAAGGGGCTCTGGTTCTTAATAAAATATAAGTTTATTTGTCTCTTTATTTTCTTCTCTCTTTCTCTCTATTTTATAACAAAAGTAAAATTATTCATTTAGATAAATTATTCATTTAGATAAATCTGAAAAGGTAAATGCAAAGTAAAAGTTACAAATCTGAAAAGGTACTTTTATTTTTTTGGTGACATTAAATGTTTTTTGTTTTGTTAATTGTGATACTTAGTGTATGGCCTTTTTAAATTTTTTTTTAATAAATTCAGTATTTTAGTTAATTTAATTTATTTTTTAACATAAAAAACTAAGTACTAATATCATATGTAATTAAATAATTTTTGAAACAAATTAATTATTTAGAAATTAAAAGAAATAAGAAATGTAAAAGTTGCACCAATTTAGAGATTGTGATTGGGGATACCCCATGGCATATCTCCCAGTGATAAAGGGGAGTGCTGATAACACGCTCAACGCGACCAGGTGAGGGGTTTGAATCCTAAAAATAGATTTGGCTTTGGGGCAAGCGAGAGTTACTATCACTCGTGGGAACCTTCAGTACCCTCCATCATGACCTCTAGGAGGCACATCCTACGATATACCACTCGAACCAATGGCTCAGGACATAGTCGATTCGGACCCTCAAGGTGTGAGTTACATCTTTTAGAAATTGTGGTTGAGGATGAGCTAGACAAGGTTGCAAACCCAAATTACCTCAACAGAGCATGCAACATTTTAGTTACACGTACATTATATGCCCATGTAAATTAGGGATGACAATTGAACGGTCCAAGGACATGTTGTCGTGATCCGTCCCCGGACCACAAGAGTATTACCATCATCATAACCCTCTTATGGTTGTTCGGGACAGTTTCTTGCACCGCGAATTTATTTTATATTTTTAAAGGATTAATTAAGCTTTACACTACATCTTACTATTGGGTTTAGAAAATTACATGTTTTCCAAATGATTTATTAGAATCTCACGATAGTGGTTTTCTATCTCCTCTACAGACAACATTGATGCAAGAGCTCCATTTGAACTTGTGAATGCTAAATCCAATGGTAAGATGTAGTTTAAATACTAAATCCAAGTCGGAACTGAGGTCTGTTGTTTCTATATGTTTGTGCGTCCAGTTTTATTGAAGCATGGCATAATTCACCACACTCTGCTATTTTGGCATTTGATTGATAGTTCACCAGTTATTATGATATAAATATATACCTACAGGAAAGTGTACAATGTGATTGGATACCCCCAAAGTCCAATAGAGTGAGTGATGCAGATGTATGGTAATTTGCCTTGTTTTACTATTTTCACTCGTTTTCATTGTGAGCGAGATGTATGAGTTGAGCAGTTCCAGGGATTTTTGGAAAATCATAACATATGTGCAAGGTTGTCGTGATATACTGGGTTTGGCGTGTTTGAGAATCGTTGTTCCAACTGAGACGGAGAAAAATGAACTTATGAAGTGTAATTCCTTCCTCGAACTGTTGTAATGAAGTGTATTTTTCTTATAATAAAATGTAATGAAGTATAGATACCGAGTATTACAATTCGTGTAAATGAAATACACTTCATTACAACATTTAGTTACGTGGTTTGTAATGTGTCCTGTAATATTAAATGATATATGTTATTACCACATTCGTAATACTCAATAATCACTTCAAATTCATGAATTAAGGTGTTATTACGAACATATAATATTACGACATTACTATACATTTTGTAGGGAATCTATTTTTATTATTACTATATTAAAGTAGAATAGTTGAAAAAGTTTTTCCTCCAAGGTTTCCCTCTAGACTCCCGCCCAAGGAGGGAAAAAAAAAAACACAAGAAACAGCCAACCATTTTCTGCCAATATCCCAAATCACACCGTCATGAGTCATGCTTTATCAATCAACACAAGTCGGTCAACAGTAATTAAGTAAAGAACAACAGCAATTTTTGAGTTTACGTGGTCCCACTTTAGTTATATTTTTGAAAATATTAGGCATTGTACTCTTTATTATTTTGAGATCGTTTTCTGTTTTTATTTTCGAAAATACTAAAAATGCGTTGTCTTTAGCATTTTCGAAAATGCATTTTGAAAAAAAAAAAAAAAAAGTTTGTACACAAAACGCCAAAAACCTCGTTTTGGACGTTTTAAGTGTATTTCAACAAAAAATGTTCAAAACGCGAAAAATGCATTTTTTTTTTATAAAGAATTATCCTAACGTGGAACTAAGTTTAAAATAAAGTTGATTTTTTTGTTTTTTTTTTTTTTTGAAAATTATCCTAACTTGGAACTAAGTTTAAATAAAGTGTTTTTTTTTTTTTTTTAGAATTATCCTAACTTGAAACTAAGTCTAAAATAAAATTTTATTGAATTCAATATCAACATTACAAAAATAATTAAGTGGGAATTCTTGTTATTATATTTCAAAAAATGCCTTCATAAATGGACTCTAGTGATTTTGTAAGAACTTGCATTTTCTGGATTTTAATAGAACTAGAGCTTCCTCAAATCCCAAACATAATCCCAAACCTGACCAAGCTGTATTAATATAGACTCTTAGTACTCACATTAGTGTGTTGCAGGTAACCATATTTTCAGTGTATTGTGAAAGAAAATTTGAGTTTGAGCCAGTAGTATTCTGCAAGCAAATTAAAAAAATAGTTTTTTAAGAACTATTCTGTAAAATTTCAAACAAAACGTGTTTTTCAGTTTTTCATTTTCAAAAACAGTTTTCAAAAATGACAAACCAAACGTGTTTTCAGTTAATTTGAAAACAAAAATAAAAAAGGAAACATGAAACGTTTTCGAAAATGAAAATGCAAAATAAAATACAAACAGAACGTCACCTAACATTTTTTGACTGACTTCAAAAATAACAATAATCTACACATAATAAATTTTAATAATTACGATAAAAAAATAAAATCTAATTAAAGTTATTACGTAATATAAATATTTGAGTAAACCTTTTTTTTTTTTTTACATAATTTCATGTTTGATGTTGATTTTAAAGAATTTATTTAAAGAAATAATTTTTTGAATAGTGATTTTTAAGATAATGTGTGGTTCAAAAGTAAGAAATCTTTTAAGGTTTTTGTGTAATATTATTTTATTGATAAATGTCTGATTAAAAATAAGAGATAAATTATCTTTTTTTGTTTTTAAAGGGTCCAAACAGGATATAGAAAAGTAGTAAAATTTATAAATTGATTTATAAATTATAATAATTACGTTAAATAATATAGGATTAGTTAAAGTAATTACTAATTACGTAAATATGAAAAAAAATGAGATTTTGAATAATGAGTACCAAACAGGAAGTTCAAAGAATATCAAACACATGCGAAACAAAGTAGTAATAATATGTTGTTATTGTTATTTATATATTTTGATTATATTAACCATGACTTTTTTTATTAGTGATGGTAATATTAAATGAATTAGTAATATTGTTTGTAAAATTTTAATAATTATTGTAATATAATAATATTTTTTATGCATTTTGTATTTGTGTTGATTATGTATAAACATTAAAATTTTACAAATTTTGTTTATAAATAGTTTATTTGAAATGAATTTTAATGATTATGCTAAAAAAACAAAATCTAATCAAAGTAATTTCACTAATATAAATATTTGAGTAAACTTTCTATATAATGACCTGGTTGATGTTGATTTTAAGGAGTTTATTTGAAGAAACAATTTCTTGAATAATGATTTTCAAGATAATGTATGGTCAAAAAGTAGGAAATATTTTATGGATTTATTTGTAATATTTTAATATTTATTGTAATATAATAATATTTTTTATGCATTTTTTTTATTATGTATAAACATTAAAATTTTACAAATATTGTTTATAAATAATTTATTTGAAATGAATAGTGATTTTTATAAATAACGTGTTGTTGAAAAATAGAAATTATTTTTTAGATTTATATATAATATTACTTTATTGATAAAAGTTTGGTTAAAAGAAGAAAAAAAAGGGAAAAATGTGATTAGTTTACAATAAGAATCAAATCAGGGAAAGGTGAAATGAAGACAAAGACTGAAAAATGCGACATTGCTTCATTTTTAAATGAATATCTTATAAAAATCTGATAGCTACCAAGATAAAGGTGTGACAATTTTCTGAATGTGCAATACATGAGCACTTCGGTTTGATATTTCTTGAGAAACACAATTATACACACGGTTTTTAAAGTAGAATATTAATCTTCTTGATTATTTCTTTATGATTTTCATATATAACTAATTTGAAAATATTATTTTCAAACTGGAAAAATCATAAATTGAATTGTTCTTTTTTTGGGAGAATAAAGTTTAATCTTTTTGCCGTTCATTCTTATTATTGTTAACTATATATTCTACATTTTCCCTTATAGTGATAGTGTAACTAATTTGAACTTAAAATCTTTTCTTATATTGGGTATTTTTATAAATTTTCTACTTGAATTATTAGAAAAAAGGTGATTAAGTGACTAATCCAAAACTTAACTAAACGTAGGCTTAGTTTCTGTTTCTAAATTTTATTTTATTTTATTTTTAAAAAAAAGGATGTGATGTTTTAGTGATAAAATAAAGTGTGTGATGTATAAGTGGTTTGGAAAAACGTGTTGTTTAAAAAAAATATAAAGTTTAGTCTAAATAACTAATTAGAAAAGTGTTGTTGGGAAATGTGTTGCAAAGTGGTTTTTTCTTATAATGATAGTGTATCTAATTTGAAAAAATATATATTAAATCTTTTACAAATATTAATGATAGTATAAAATGTGTTGAAAAATATTAATGGTAATATTGAATGAATTCGGTCAATATTTATAATTATTAGTGTTAATGAAGTATTTTATTTGTTTGTTGTTCTTAATATTTATAAATCATATGTGTAACTATCAATATTAAATTATATTTTGATTATTATTATCATTTGTTATCTTTAATATTACTAATCATATTTTATGAATTATATATCCCATATATTATGAATTATATATTATATTATTATTGTGTTTGGTGTTTTTGGTTGAGAATTGAAAAAAAAAAAAAAGTTAAATACGAGAGGTAAATAGTAGTAATTTACTATTGAAATATATAAGTTGTGTTTTACTATTCAAAGAAGCTATTATAATTTGAAATAATGAGACCCATTATGACAATATTATGTGTTTTGTAATAGCAATTTTTCGGAGAATGTATGATTGAATAGTAGGAAATCTTTTTTGAGTTTAACGACAGACAATTTTATTGACAAAATGAGGTTAAAAAAAATTTGAAAAAATGAAGTTTTGTAATGTAATATTAATTTTTTTTTATTGATTTTGTAATATAATACATCTTTATTGTTAATTGTATATTTTTATTAAAATTATCATGATTATTTTTTATTATTACTCGTAATATTGAATTAATTCAGTCAATATTTATAACTATCAAGACAAACTATAATTTAATGAGGTATTTTATATATTTGTTGTTCTTAATATTGTATATCATATGTGTAGTTATTAATATTATATTTTGATTATTATTATTTGTTATCTTGAATATTAAAAATCATATTTTTTGAATATTGTGTGTGTGTGTGTGTGTGTGTGTGTTGTGATTGATTTTTTTGAATGAAAATTGAGAAGTTGAGAAAAAGATTACTATTCCAAACTACATTATTTGAAATAATGGATCTCAAACGGGGGGCTAAATTTTTGAAAACTGTGTAATTGAATAGTAGATAATCTTTTTTATACTGTGTAGTTTTTTGTTGGTTATGATTTATTAACATGTGAATGTAACTTATTAGGATATTGAAATGGGGTGATGGGGGTACTACAATAGTGACATTGAAACAAGAAAAATGGTTTAGGTTGAAGAACTGAATGCAAATCTTCAATTGCAAGTTAAGATCTATTTTTATTGAAATGGTCTTATTTATATTGTACAAGTGATGACAACTTTGGAAAACATTGCGTGAATCCATTAATTGCAAGAGAAAACCCACCAGAGAAATAGATTCAGATAGTGATAGTTGATGCACATTAATTTTGGTTTATGGGTTTTGTGAATTTGAAATAATTTATCAATTTTAATTTATTCTTCATAAATATATAGATCTATAAGGAATATTCCGTATTTTAGAATTTAGTTTTTTCTTTGCAAGTTTAATTTTTTACATTTTACTTCAAACATTTTTATATATCTAATATCATGCATCGCAAAGGTGATAGAACTAGTAAAATACCATGATACTATGGGCGTTGTAGTATTACATTACTTCTAAATAATTGGAGGTTATAATATACAATGATATTACAAATATTGTGATATCACGTCCGATTTAGAAGATGATTTTCCATATTATTAAATAATTTAATTGTAAAATCCATATTATTATTTTAGTTAATCACACACCTAATTTAATCTCCTAAATAAATGGTAATTATATCCCTAAATAATAGGTTTCATAATTAATGAGGTCATTAGAATAAAACACTTTCTCATAGAATCTAGTATTTTTCTAAATTTGATGAGTAAAATTCTGTAATATTACGAATATTTTCAAATTACGTACTTTTCAATTACTATTCATTACATTTAGGTACTTACGTAAATTTTCCTTTCTGTAAAGTAGGGGTGGACAAAATAACATAACCAAACCAGAACCAAACCAAGCAGTTTGGTTCGGTTCTACATAAAAAAAAAATGGTTTGGTTCTAAGAATCAAGAACCATTTGGCTTCGGTTTTGGTTCTCTTTCCAGAACCAGAACCAATAATCAAACTCAATTTATATATATATTTGCAAATTAGTGGGTATTCATCTTACCAAAAAATCCAAATATGAAATTATAAATGTGAAATGTACAAAAATGTTATTTACCATACATTTTATCTCATTTTTTATTAGATAAAGATTTTAAATCATAAATCTAAATTCTAATTCTAATTCTAATTCATTTATCTTCTTTTCAATTATAGACACGCATTCACACTGCTTTACTTGTACTCCTATAACACAACAATCGTTGCACTCCTAAATCACCATTGACGGCATTGATGTTTATTTTTAAAAATGTATGTATATATAAACCTCAGCCTAGTTCTTCAATTCTCAAGAGTTAACAAAAACTCAAATTGCAAATTTCATCTTTAACTCACACTGCATCACGGTAGAATGGGAGTCAGAACTTCATCGTAACCTGTAACTATAAGTCTAAACAGCATTTATGTTCGATTATCTAAGTTTGACGAGTCGGCGACCTTCCTTCAGGCAAGTTTCTTCTTCTTTGACTTAAAATTACATGTTACTTTTTCTAAATTTTTGTTTTGTTAACTAAAAATTCCATTTTCTATTTATTAATGATGTATATGGATTCTAATGAAGAAGCGGATATAAACATGTTTTAATTTACGTTTATTATTTAAAAATTCAATGGTCTCAGAACCAAACCAAACCAAATAAAACCAGAACCGAGCGGTTTGGTTCCATATATTTTTTAAAAAAACAATTGCTTCCATTAGTAAAAAATCATCGATTTATGGTTTGGTTTGGTTTCGTTCTTCTGGAACTAGAACCAAACCGAACCACGTCCATCTCGTAACCCGACCAATTTATTCTCCAAAATCAAAATGGGTATTGGATTAGTTTAACATTCAAAATGGGTATTGGATTGGGTTAAAATTCAAGATGGATATTGAAGTTGGATTATGCGTTGATGTGTGTTAAAGAAAATTAAATTAAAAGCTTATTTTACAAATTCTCAATTATTATTTGACTTTTCTATATAAATTTCGGGTATTTTAGGGCGGTATAGTAATACCCAACCTGAACTGAAACAAGGCAAATAAAATAAAATAAAATAAAAATCTGAATTCATGCTTACCTCGTCATCCATCGTGACAAGATTTCACCCCATTCAATTTAGATAACCCCAATTCTCATGGATTACGGTTCAAAATGCCATCCCCAATACATCGTGTGTTATAGGTTCTTTTTAAACATATATAATATGTTCCTTTTACAATATGTAATTACTCCAACCCGAGTGCATGTTTAGAATTGCAACTAAGTATTTGTAGTTGGTAAAGGTAAAGTCACATTCAAATCCATAAATAGCAAGAATTAATGGTCTCTCTAAGGTCTATTTGTGATGACTTTTAAGAAGTCAAAATCTACTTTTGGAAGTAGTTATGCAAGTTAGAAGAATTTTTAAAGAAAGTCCATTTAGTATGACTTCCTCTAAAAGTACTTCTAAAGTCAGAAGTGTTTTTAAAAATTATTATCCAAAAAAATTAAGTTTTTTTTTTTTTTTTCAAAGAAACAATTCTTCATGAAGCAAAATCGTGACAAACGGACCCTAAATACAAAATATTCTCTTTTTGAAGAATCAATACAGAAAATAAATTACAAAAGAGTGTACCCACACGAAAATGGGTTGGAGGGAGTTATTTGGAGGATTCAAATCCTTAACGTCCAACAGCTTGCCTCTACTTCCATTCAACTTCCACACATATTAATGATAAAAAGAGAGCTGATATGATACATATTTTGGTGAAATTTGGATATGAATATATACCTATGGAGATAAGAGGGGTAGAACCACCATTTATGGAAGAAACTTCACAAAAATTGACATTTAGAGCATGTTTGGTGTAAAAGTTTTTGAATGAATTTTGAGTTTTTGAGAGAATGTGTGGTTGAAAAGTGATTGAAAAGTGTAAAAATTGATGGGGCCCATAAAAATGTGTTATTGAAAATGAATTTGCGAAAAATTTCAAAAATTTAACTTTACCTAACAGGCTCTTAGGTTGTGGACAATGATTCCCTTCCATTGTGATAGGGTTCTAGACCAATGGGAGTGATTTAAATTCAGATTGTTGTTTTATATAAGGTGCAAGTGACTCAACCATGATGATCTTGGAATTTTTTTAGGTCAAGTAAGCTTTAATACTTTAATTTCGGATAGAAACATGCAACTAAAGTCTACATTGGTATCAGAGCCTTTACAGGTTTTTTCTTGCATGTAAACGTATTAATGATGATACATTGCTATTGCATGTAGAGAAATTTCGTTAAAATTGTTTTTAAAGAAAGCTAAAAAGTTCGATAATTGGAAGATTTAGAGAAAATCTTACCTAGAATTATTTGATCCACCAACTGATTGAGAGTTCTAAGGTTGGAAGAATTAATGTATTTCTCACCTAGAACTTTGATATTTTTCGTTATGAAATTAACTTTATGATAGTAAAAATATTAGGATATTGGATGATGATTGGGAACATAGTGAACTTTCGACTCTATACCGAATGTTGAAATATCATCTACGTTAACACAAAATGATAAATGTGCATAGATGGGCATTGGTTGAGAACATTATTATCTCTAAAATCTGATAGATCTTGACATCAAGATCTATAGTGATTGACCTTTATAAAGTGATGAGCTAAATGTGATAACATTTTGCGTGATAAGAACTTTGGTGTACTAGAAGAACATGATGTTTTAAAGAGCATTAACCACAAAATAGTAGGTCAAACTACTCTATAGAATAAAGATCAAGAACTTTGTCAAGAACAAACAAAAGTAGATTCTATTGCTTGAGAATTTGATTTGATAAATTTTATTATAGATGATCTTATTCTCGAATGTGACTGCACTGAAGTGGTTAGTGTGGTGTTGACAATTTTAGTTGATTTCATTTTTCCTGAAGAGTAGTAGTCTGAATTGACTGTCTCCAATAGTTGGGAACTTTGTAAGTCGATAATACTTATAAATTGTAGCAATATTTTAGTTTGCATAAGACTTCAAGTCTTGAGTATTAAATAAGCTAGAACAACGTGGAATATATAAGGAGACTAGAAAAGAGATCAAGAAGAGCATAATTGATAGTAAGTACATGAAAGTGGTTTGGTAGATGATTAATATCGTATAGGTTCAGGTGCTTCAACTATAAGATTTTGTATCGCTTAGCTTAAAATTTTTTGAGCTATTAGTTATTGCACTTGAATATATTCCTCTTGGTATTGTTTATGTTTCTTATACTACCTATTGGATCTTGTCCTACATGGATAGTGGATTAAAGGATTCAAAAACCACTTTACGAGAGATTGAGTTGTTGTTCAGTCCATCGTTGAGTCTTTGACTTGGTATAGGCCATGCAACTTAGCATTACAAAGTGGAGAAATTGACCTCCTATTTGATATTACGATAGTATCAAACACTCTAATAAACTTGATCTCAGTTGTTGTTTTAGGTGGTCTCTAAATTGAACTTATACGTGGTAGTTATGTTCATACTAATAGTTATCATGTTTATTATGGTTCTGGATATTTGTGCTATGGTTTAAGGTTATAAGTTGTGAAAACCTTCCAATGATATAGGAGCTAAATTTCCATAGAGTTTGTCCATCTAAATTGATTAACTACAACTTGATGCTCAATGGAGTTCTCTCTATGTTTGTACCTTTAAAATTGTATTATTTTTTGGACATGAGATAACTAGATATGGGTTATCTTACACTTGTAATAAACTTCGTAAATTCTTGATAATTCTCAAAATGAGTTTGGAAACATGAGTCTGTTAAGAATGAGTTGTATCTCTATATGATAAAATGACAATCCAAAAGATACATTTGTAAGATTTTGGATGGATATGAGTCATAAGATATGACAAATATCATTTTCCTAGTTAAGGAGAGACCATTGGAGAATATAAGTTTATTTAGAACATTTGAGTTCTCGAAAACTAAGTGGAAGAATAATGAGTTTATGATAGATAAAACTCATTTCTATTTTGGAAAAATGTTAAGTGAGATAATTGTTTTTATGATGTTGAGATTCGCTTTTGTACGTCTATGCTAGCCGTGATAGTGTATTTAGATTTAGAGTTATAACAAATAGACCAGAGACTGTATTTTTATTCTCACTGAGAATTGGTTAAAGATATCTACATGAATTGACTTGTAGATTTCATGTTGAAGGTTATCTAGTATTGTGATAACTTTATAGTTACACTTGTATCCTAACACAATCATCTTGACAATGGTACTTGAGTTTTAACTGGGTTTAAAATCTCGTAAAAAAATTTATCACGTGGATGAAGATCATTATTTTATTTCAAGGTCTGATGGTGAATTGTAATTATAATTTTTGAGTTGACAACATTTATTGGCTAAGCATGAGAAGGAATATATTGAGACAATTTTGAATTGGTTGTCCTCAATCATTGAGACGAAGGACATGGGTTCAGCAAATTGTATACTTTGAGATAGAAAATTATTCTAGTCTTCTTTCTTTTTCACAAGAGTTGTATACTATAAAGATTCAAAAATGTTTCTTAAATATAGAATTGCTACTCCTATTGATACTCCTATTGAAAGGCGAACATATGAGTCTTCGTATATGTCCAAGGACTCCATTAGCGCAAAAAGAAATATTCATAGAACCATATCTAATACTGCTAGGAGTTAGAAGTATGATATTATGTATACTTGACCTAACGTTTATCATGTCATGGATCTAGTCAGTAGGTATAAATATTAACATGAGAAAGGATATTGTGATACCTTAAGGCTACTGTTGATAATTATTCTATTTTGTTTTTTGAGGAATGACTTGTGATTGGAATATATAGACATATGCTGACTAAGGATGAGAGCTATTCGAGCAGAAGTAGATATTGGACTTGTACACTCTTACTATATAGAATAGAGAGAAGCATATTTTGAGATATATGTCTTAGCAGCTGAAGAAATTATTTTCTAAAGATGTATTGATCATCTAATGATACTAGTTAAGAATATAAGATCCATGACAGTAATGTAACTATCTCATAAGTCGAGGATCTCAATTATCACTATGGGACCAGACACTCAACGGTATTTTTGTACGAGACATTAGTAAAAAAAAAAGTATAATTCGATCTATCTATGCACATGATGATATGAGGTCATCATACTTTGAAGGTGGTAATGATGAATCTCTAGAATTGCGTAAAATATGATGCTTTGTGCATCAGAAAACTTTTGATTGAGTTTTGTATGCCCATAGATGAATGGTTTTGAGTTCATATGTAATCTATTGTTGTGATTATTGAATGATGATCGATATACACATATAATGTTTGTCAAACAGGCTTAGATTGGTTCACTCTCACGAACAATTGACTCTGACTAGGGGTGTAAACGGATTGGATATGGATCGGATCTGCCTTTATCCGATTGGATAAGAATAATTTTCGGATCCGATCTGATCCGATAATCCGACAGATATTTGATAGTTAAATCCATATCCGATTTGCTACCTTATCAGATATCCGATCCGAAATTATTTTTAGCATAATATTTTTAAATGTTTACATATTAATGAGTAAAAATTTACTTATAATTAATTATAATTTCATATCATTCATCTACATCTACACTACTTTAAAAGTTTGGAAGGAAAAATCTTTGACTTCGAAAAATTTAACCTCACGTATTTTTCTCTATACCAAATGTACCCTCCTCCTACTACCCATAACGGCGTAACCTATTACACTGCCTCAAGAAACAAAACATCACCTCTCTCTTTCACAAACAGGTACATCCCTTTTGAAACCCAGCCCAAAATAGTTGGAAAAAATTCCCCCAACCCAACCAAATCACATCTACTTCTACAACATCGTCACACCGTTTCCCCTTTCCTTGGCGACGAGTTTTTTAGGGTTTCTTGGTACTATGATCGTGAAGCCATTCACCTGAATTCTTTGATTCAAGAAGGCAAAAAGGACTTTTCACGGGTACCTTTCATTCTTGGATCAGATATTTATTTCCTCCGCCAAGTTTTTCGATTTCCTGCATTTAATTGTATGAACAATTTCATTTTGTATTTTGGTATGTGAAGAAAGGTTTTGATTTGTGAATCGGTTAACATATTTTAGATTCTTGGTTGTCATTATCCCATTTATTGGTTGTCGTTATCCCATTTGTGTTAAACCTTTGCTTCTTTATTATTATATTACTATATATATACTCAAGTGAAGAAAATAAGGGGAAAAATCATATTGTATTATTAAATTACTATATATTTACTCAAGTGAAGAAAATAAGGGGGAAAGTCATATTGTGGAAGAAGCTAGTAATGGGTTCCCTATTTATATTACTATGGTGTAGATTTAGTATGTAATTTTTCGAAGTTGGTCTAATAATTAATTGCTTTCCAGAACCATATTTTAATTCAAACGTCTCAATGGGAAACGATCGACATCGCACTGTGGAAGAAGATGGTACTGGGTTCTCTGATTGTATTACAAATTCAAAATGTTTCCTCACTGTGTATGATTCGGGGATTACTGCACAACCTCGGATTTTCCTCAAACGAAGGTAAAACCAATATTATGTGCATGAATTCCAACCTGATGTAATTTTTTTTTTATTCTAAACAATTAAAATCGTGTGAATATACGTTATATGAAGAACCAATGATGCATTGATTCGTCAATTTACTGGAATTTCACTTCTATGAGGGTTAACATCACCACTGTCTGTGTATATCTGTGGAAGTCGTGCATTCATTTTTTGGTTGTCGATTTCGTACATATGTTGAATTAAAATTGCATTTGAAAATTGTTTCAATTGGAATATGTGAATATATCATGCAGAAAGTGTGAATTTTCTTTATAGATTTTAGCCTTTTATTTTATCTTATCTATCTTGGAACTTAGGAACAAATCTTAAAGCATACAGCAGGCAAGATGCAGGTGATAATTTTGTGAAAAGTGTATACTTCTTTGAGATATCTTGGATGACATTCTTGATACTGAATATAAAAAATATTAGGAAGGGCAGCTAAGGCTCCCATTTACTCGCCTCAATTATCCTTGAAACAATGAAATCTATTGTTGTCTCTCACAATAATTTCTCTGCAAATATGAACTTTAATGCACTATGGTAGTCGAGGGGGAACAATGAGTCCAAATGCAATTGCAATCATCTTACTGTGGTTCCAAACTTTTGATATGTCTGTCTCTTCATCTTCTAAATCATAGAGAGCAAAGTGTCAGGAACATATCCAGCAACCTTCATCTTCCTTTTCAACTCAGTTAGCATTGTTTTGGTGTTTGTATTGTTCCTTCCTTCATTTTAAGTGACTGAATGCAACAATGTTTTTTGTTTTCTCAATTCTAATAATTGTAATCTTAGGATGACTTCTGCCAATGCCAAGTGATTGTGTTTCCCATAGCTTGGATTTTTTATCAACCTAAGAGCATCTCCAATGCATAACGTGAATTGGGGCTGATGTGGAGATAAAATAGACGAACTTCTAGAGAACGTGAATAAATAGACGGAGTAGTTCAAAATTTACTCTCCAATGGTGCTTTCTACATTTCAATAATATTGATTATGTGGCATTTTTTATAATAAAATTAAAATTAATTACAACATTATCTCTAATTTACTGCATAGTCCAAAAGGAAACTAATTTATATCATACAACTTAATTGGGCCACGTCCTTATCTACAGTAATTAAATAATTGTAAAATAAAAATTAATGCTGAGTCAGCAAGTCTCACGGAGCGTCTAGATGTAGACGGAACACTCCACAATGTCTATTTTTTTAACACCACGTTAGCTTAACATTCTAATCCACGTTGTGCATTGGAGAGAGATTTTTAACATATTTCATCTATTTGCTTACGTGTCAAGTGTATTTTCTCAATCCACGGAATGCATTGGAGATGCTCTAAATACATGGTTTTTGATATATGTCCTCGTATGAATATGATATTTTTCCCTTTTATTTTCTTCTCTCAAGTATATATATTAATATAATAAATAAAAAAAAAGCAAAGGTTTAACAAAAAATTAAACAGAAAGTGCTAAAATGGACCTATGCCACTAATAATGAAAAGGTTGGGGATCTATGGTACCAAAAAAACAAAGGTTTGGGTGTTTTTGCAACTGAAATGAAACGCTAGGGACCAAATCTGCAAATAATCCTTATGGAAATGAAACTGTAATTATTAGTTCGCCAAAAGTTGAGGGATGAAGCAATGGAAATGTGGTTTTTTCTATTGAAGCTCCACTTGTAAGTTGGATTGAGACTTTGTTGTGAATTGATTGTTTTGCTAATTAAAATAAGATCTATTTAAGATTTTCTTAATTAATGGTAATGAAATAGTATTGTCAACATCTTTCTGCTTTGCAGGTTCAGATTCTTACTGAATTCTTACCCAATTCACTACTTGAGGTTTCACTTACTCAATTCCTACACTAAATCAAATTTTATACTAGAGACGAACTTTTGAAAGTATTTAATTTTTTTTTTTTTTTTTGTGGGAGATTAAACTGTGATACATTATTCCTAGACAGTTAAGGCATGGCATTTAGGCATTAAAGACATGCAAATATTGCCTCCATCTCGCCACCCCAGTCATTTAAAGAAGCCATCATGGATTATTTGTAGTTCTGTCATGTAATAAATTATTATTATTATTATTATTATTATTATTATTATTATTATTATTATTATTATGTGTGTGTGTCTTATTGGGTTTTAGCTATTTATGCTCCTGGTTGTTTTCTCTTTGAATGATGGTCTGTGTTTTGGGATATAATATTAATCGACATGACAAATGAGAATCACTCTGAGGTTGCTGCATCTTATATTGAGGTCGATTGAAATTCTAAAAATGTTTTTTTATTAATATTCATTTTCTATGATACTTTGGTTGGAGAATTTAGTGTTTTCTCATGAATTTGATTTGAGATGTTTTAACCTTTGATTGAAGGTGAATTATATTATCCATTTAATTTTACGGTACCTTTGAATGATTGTGATTTTATATTTTTTCTGTTTGGTAAAAATCGAAAGATCAGTGTAATCTTAAAAGATGCATCATATCATGAGTATAACACATTTAGTTTTTCATTGTAGAAAGTCTATACGTATGCAATTCTATATTTATAAATGTTGTTACTTTTATTCAAAACTTTGTGATATATCCATATTTTCTAGAATCTTTTTTTTATGATAATATATTTTCTAGAATTTAATACTCATATCATATACTGTTTATGTGAGACGTGCAACACACATGCTTACCACTTGTAAAAAATAAATCATAATATCTCAAAAAATTACAATAATATTTATATATTATAAGTTTTAAAATAAATATTATAATATACTCCCTCTGTCCCATTATATAGGTTTATTTGAATTTTCACACAGATTAAGAAAATATATTTAATTTCATTGAAAAAGTAATTTTTGCAAAGAAAATTTCCAACTTACCCTTATTTAATATCAAAACTATTATATTGGAAGTAATAAATAGGGGTACATTGATAAATAAATATTTCTCAATAAAGAAATAAGTCTATATAATTGAGACAAACGAAAAAAGTAAGGCAGCCTATATAATTGGGACGGAGGGAGTATATACTAATATTATATTAAATTATACTTTATAAAATACATTACAAGATTTAAAAATTAAAAAAAAAAATTATATGGAATAAAATTATGTAATAATATATAAAATATTATATTATTGTAAAAAAATTCGGATTGAATTGTTATCGTATCGGATTGACTTATATCCATATTTGTTCTATTTAGTTAACGGATTATTGGATTCGGATCCTTATCGAGTTATCGGATTGAGACATTTAATTCATCTCCCGTTAATTTCATCGGATTAGGATGTAAATCCGATCCATTGACAGCCCTAACTCCGACATTTTGGGTGTGCTGAGATAAGACAGAGTGATTGTGTTAAGTACATGATCTGGCCACCTTGATGATTAAATATCAAGATGAGATTGCAAAAGGTAATCGTAATGGATTTTGGTATCCAATAAACCTGTTTAGAAGCCAAATCGAGTTCTCGTTTGAGATTGTTGAGATGAATGAACGTGAGGAGAACTCAATTTAGGTATCGAAGAATACCTGAAATAGAATCTGTATGGTGTTATTTTTAAAGAATATGACATACGCAATAAGAGAGAGAGAAAACACAATAGCACGTGTTTCATACCACATGTGCTCTTACGACCTATATGGGGTAAATGAGTAATTGGATCTTGCTTCCTCATTGCGTGAGACCCTGAGGTTTATATTACCTCACTCATATCCTTTTTGACTTTTAACTGTTTCTCAAGATTTTATTTCAATGATTCTACTTTAGCATGTTACCAATAACTATGATTGATTCGGTTCAACGGGGTATGTCTAAGAAAGCAAATGATCTAAATTTGAAGGATCTAAGTAGGAAAGGAAAACTATTTATACCAACATTTGGTTTGTATTCTCCGGCCGGACAATTGTGCTAGCCTCTTGAAGTTTAGAATACAATTGTGAATACAATGATAAATTGTGAAGTTCAAGTCGAGGGATCCGAAATACTTGTATTAATGTTGGAAAATGAGTTTAGGGTATACGAGATGTGATGTTTCTTTAGTACATATACTATATATCCCTAACAGGTTTATAGTATTGTGGGCTCTTGGTAGACTTGCTGGTGGCACGACCTATTTGCCTGTATGAATATTTGTGAGTTAGGTCTTAAGATAGTTATGCTTCTGTTCAAGTCCATCATGTGCGAGTGAGGGATGTTGGAATATGGGTCATAGGTCGCCCATATGGGTTGACCGGGCCCATAGGAGAATAGGTTGGAGGGAGTTATTTGAAGGAGGATTCAAATCCTTAATCTCCAACAACCTGCCTCAACTTCTATACAACTCTCAAACACATATTACGGATGAAAAGAGAACTGATATGATACATATCTTGGTGAAATTCATATATGAATATACATCTATGGAGATAAGGGGGTAGAATCACCATTTATGGAAGAAACTTCAAAATTGACGTTTAGGTCGTGGAAAATGATCCCCTTCCATTGTGATCGGGTTGTATAATATATAGTGCAAGTGAACCATGAAGATCTTGAATTTTTTTCAAGTTCAAGTAAGTTTTGATGTTTTAATATGTTTTATATTACACATATTACACTCTTTATAAATAGAGTTTATTGAATACGTTCTTACTTTTAACAAGTTAATTGAACTACATAAAAGAAGTATAAAAGACTTCTTTTTTGACTATTTTTCAACATTATTTAAACAAAATAAAAACTGATAATTGCAATCTTCTAATTATTGAATGATGTTCAACCTATGTTTGGTATAAATTAAAATTCAGGTTATAAATTAAGCCAAAATCAATAATCAATTTCAATCAAATATTTTATGAAATCTATAACTTTCCAATCACACATCTTAGGGATGAACAAATAAATCGCCAAACTGCAAAATGGAGTCAAACATCAACAAATGGTTTGATTAGTTCGGTTTCAAATGTGAAATAATTTGGTTTTATTTGAAAAAATTCCTAACTCCTTAAATGGTTTGGTTTAAATTTCAATTGTCAAAACCGCGGTTTCAAACCGCCAACCCACCAAATTTTAAAAAATAAAGTCAAACGCTCAATTTTTAAAAAATGCAACACATTTTTATTCTCACCAAATCAAAATTAGGGAGTCAAAGATTAATTTATTCAAATCCATAACCATTTGGAAAGAATTCGTGTTCCTACATTTCATAATCAGCATCCCAGACATTTTCTTAAAATAAAATTTTTAATGTAAGAACTAACTGCAATTTCTTTAAGAAAATTTTAATATTTGTTTCTATATAATTAATTTTTTTATCAACATGAATTGATTCACTGCAATTCACTCAATTAGAAATAGAATATTATTATTGAGCTAGCTTCAACTCAGAATTTTAGACGAATATGTCTTTGAGATAGCTTTAGAATCTACTAATTTATTCGTTGGCAAGCCATGATTTCAAACCACACCAAACTTCAAAAAATAGTTTGATTTTGAAAAGTTCTTAATCTTTTTAATGGTTTGGATTAAAATATTGCTACAAACCGTCCAAACCAAATCGTGTTCACCCCTGACTCATCTTATCAATTTTTATCAAAATCTACCAAAAGTTTTATTTTAATCTCTACCCCATAGGGACTGAATGAGTAACTTTGAACAATATGTGTGTGTGTATGTGTATTAAAAAAAACTTCTATATTAGTTATTATTTTGAAGCAAAATTTATCAGTAATGTATAATTTTTATATTTTTTTTTTCTAAAATTTCTGTTGTAGATTAGCACTTTTGGATGAATATATATGGATATAGGAAAATTTCCGTAAAATACTCATTCCACACTGTGTCACCCTCCACTGGTTGACTGTTAGGTGAGGCTGACTGGACACCACCTAACAACCAATCAATAAGGGGCAAATGTCGAGTTGGTGGAAATTGATATGAGGAAATAAGGTGTGTTTGATGCACCCAAATTTGCCATGGAAAATGCAAACATTTTTCATCTTTTGTTACTTTCTTGTGTTTGACAAACCAAGTTTGGAAGGAAAAATATTTTCTTGGTTTTGATCCACGTGCCATATTTGCCTTGAATGGGTAGAAAATGTTTTCTCTCAAACGCCAAAACTTGGAAAATTTCTCAATTTTTTCATCTAGAAAATTAAACTAATCAAACACTTTCAATTGATATTTTCTACGACAATAATTTCCAGGCAATATTTTCTCTCCACCTATTTTCTACCATAGCAATCAAACGCACCCTGAATAAAAAGAGAAAAGGTGATTTTTGAATGAAAATAGTTAATATTTAATAGGTAATAGGTAAAATGCTACATAATGTGCCACAGTTAATTTGTGGTCTTCCTTATTTTGTCATTTTCTGATTTTTTTTCTCCCCTTCCTTTATTTGGTTAATTTTAGAGGCTAATTTTATGGGCTCAAATAAAGTCGCAATAGCAAGACCTTGATACGAATGTGAAGTTCTCATGTAGTACTTTATCACATTATTTTTGAATCGCTAAATTGTCGACCATAACAAAAATTGCAGCTATTTTAGATGATCCCTTAATATAGTATTTTGTTTTTTAGCATTGTTTTCCTTCATTTGGTTAACATTGTAGGCTCAAATAAATTCATAATATTAAAATCTTGATATCAATATGAAGTTCTCACACAGTATTTATCATATTATTTTTCGAAATAAAAGACCGTAGACTATGACAAAGATTATACCGGTTTAAAATGGTCAATTAACAATATATTTTTCATTTTTTTTCATGATTCAACTTTCGTCTCATTTTCAACAAATGCACTCTAGGCAAAACTAAATTTTTAATGCACCACTTTGACGTCCTCATAAAAAATTACAAACTTATATTTTGAAATTATATAACGACTCTCAAAATAAGACGAACGCACATCTAAAAATAAAAACTCACTTTTTTTTCATTCTTGTAGTTATTGGTCCTTAAAAATCTATTTTAGGATTTTCCTTTCGGGTTAACTTCTGCCCCATTTTCAAAAGGAAAGAATACATATGTAAACCTTTCAAAAGATAGAATTTAAGATTTAAGAAACTTGAAGTTTTAGTTCAAAAATTAGGTTTTTAATTAATAAAAATGTAAATTATATATATATATATATATATATAAAGGTAATTAAATAGGTTAATCACAATTATTCAATTTATGGTCACAATTAAAAATCAAAAATTTTAAAAGTCACAAATTACGAGATATTTCACTCACAGATTATAAAGTTATTTAGTCATGACTTAATTCTCGTCACAAATTACCAATTTATAGGTCACAAATTATCTTTTCAATCACAAATTATCAAAGTAACCGATCACAATTTATTAGTCGGTCATAAATCACAATATTAAAGGTCACAGCTTATTTTTCGGTCACAAATCCCAAAATTTATAGGTCGCGACTAATTTCTTGGTCACAAATTATAAAATTATTTGATCACGACTTACTTTTCGGTCATAAAATAAAAATTTATAGGTTACAACTTATTTTTCAGTCGCAATTTATAAAATTAATTGATCACAATTTATTACTTGATCGCAAAAGTTATAAGTCACAACTTCATTCTTGGTCACGACTCATTTTTGCCACCAATTATCATTTTAATTGGTCAAACTCTATTTCTTGATCATAAGCCGCAAACTTATAGGTCACAATTTTATAGATTATGACTTATGTTAGGCCACAAATTATTAAATTAGTTGGTCAGACTCATTTCTCAGTAAAAAAATAACACATTTTATAGGTCACAATTTATTTCTCATTCACAAATTATTAAATTAATCAATCATGACTTATTTTTAATTACAATCATAAATTTTATAGATAAAAACTTATTTGGAAATCACAAATTTAAAATTAATTGATCACAAATATCAAATTGTGAGTCACGATTGCGAACAATCTCAATCTCAAATATTTTAAAGTCACAAGTTATTTATTGGTCACAATTTATCTATTTTATCAGTCACAATCCCTAGTAATTGGCCACAAATACTAATTAAGCAAACCCACCCATCGCTACCCCACTCCATCCCGTTACCTAATCTCACCCATCCACCACCACAACGTCGTTGACACCCCCATCACTACACATCTTGGCGTCGTGTTGCACCATACACTCACACACACCACACCAAACGACACCACTTCACTGCACAACTTCACCTCCACACCTCCTCAGTTGCCTCACCACCATCGTACAACCGCACACCACCACACAAACTGCACAGCCTCACCTCTATACCTCCACTGTTACAACCCGCTTTTAATTTTACAAGTCAAATATTTATTTTGTCAAGTCAACATTTATTTGACCAATTTAGTCCAAGTGGGGACCAATTTAAATGAGTGGAATTTTTTGGATTTTACTTATCACCATGTATAGTTAAGGATTAATGAATAAATATGTATTAAAGGACCATGCATACAATTCCTATCAAAATTAAATTGTCTTGACTTCGGGAGACACACATAAACCAAACACAAACATTACCAAAGAGAGAAAGAGTGGGCTTGGCAGTGAGGGGGAAAAAAAAGGAAAAAGGGAGAAAAATGGGGTTTTCACTCAACCATCATTCTCTTCTACTTGTATTCTTCATCTTCAAGAGGTAAAGCAAATACCCATTTATTTGACATGTAATTTTAATTTTAGGATTTTGCTTATTGAGTTAAATGTTTGATTTTGGTATGGATTTATAGTTGGGTTGAAGATATAGAGCTAAATATTCAAGTTTGGTTGAGGACATTGTGATTACACTCTAGGGTTTACATAAATAGTGGATTAAATTCAAGATTTGGGCAAGATTAAGTTATTGGAGCCTATGTTAAATTATTTCATGCTTAAATGCTTAATTTGGTGATGTTTATTTGGAGCTTAAATTACCCATGCAATTAAGTTGAAGATTTAGTCCATTACTAGTTTCTTGGAAAGGGGTTTTGGTGTCAATAAGTATTCCTTTGAGGTATTGGTTAAATGAAGGATATATTAGTTATAATGAAGCTATATTTCATATAAGAGAAGGTTGGTTGGATGTAATATTGGAGGTATATGAAATTTGTGGTTATTGTATAAGATGTTATTTCATTTTGAGCATTTGTTAAATATTTGTATTTACTGGAGTTGATCCAAGGTTTTAATTTAAATTTCAGGAGGCAACACGGAGATTGGCCAGGCTTATCAGCCAAAATAGATTTCTATCACAATCTCTGTGAGTGGAGAAGCTTATTTTTCTTTAAATTTAAATTTCAATATTTAATAGCATAAATTTTCTATATGTTTCATGGTTTCAATTAAGTAGACAAGTTACAGAAATTACTACTTTTCGCAAATACTAGTTTAGAAGCATGGTTTTAGAGTTCTTCTTTTAAAATTTCAAGTTAATCAAATTATAAAATTAGTGCATTATTCTATAAAAGAAATTGTTACATGTAAATTATTATTGTGAAAAACAATCAGAAAATATCCAGGTGATATTACCCACTCTGCGCTGATGTGAATTCGTTTCCACAATGTGTAACCAGATTATCAGATTATCAGAGGTCTTTAGGACCCATCTTGTGCACATATAGGCTTTGGACCGTGTACTATGGTGCTTTAGCCTTTGGGGCAGTCTATGTGCATATGACACAGTTTATCAGATTATCAGCTTATCAGATTTGAATGACTTTACCTTGTACATCGAGAGTACTCTGTACTTGAGTAGAGCTGTTCATTAGGTACACTTTGATGTGATTCTTTTTCAGTGCATTATGATATATTTATTAATAGAACAATATTTCAGCTTCTCAGTACAGTTCAACGAATTTTTAGTATTATTAGACAGTTATCACAATTTATGCCATGGTTTCAGTATTTATAAATTCTCATTTCAGCTAGATGAATTTTTCAGAAGAAGTGAAAGATTTTCTTATGTCAATCAAAAGTCATATTCACAGTAAAAATAGTGATTATATATATATATATATATATATATATATATATATATATATATATATATATATATATAAATGAGAAAAGCATGACTAGTTTTCAAACCCTCCACTCACTGAGTTAAAATCTCATCTTTTCGTCACATTTTCCCAACTAGGATACTTTTGAGCTTTGAGAGGATGTTGGAAAGCCTGCCAAAGAGCCACAAGATCATTGAGTTGTATGTTTCAAGTTTTCATCATATGTAGCATTTTCTTTTGGGATCCATGTATATACATTTAACTCGGTCCAATCTTGAGTTATTGTTTTGTCAAGTACTTAGTTAATCAGAATGATATGTTGATGTATCAAATGTAAGTGGAATGGATGATATGTAGTAGAAACTAGATGGGCAAGCATAAGCTCTTTTGATTTTTGATATGATGATGTGAAGGGATATGGATTCCCAATATTATACATGTGGTTGTTTGAGGATTTCTTGATTTTATTACAGGGATGTTATATCCAATATTTAAAGGAAGCTCTGTCAAAAATTTTATAAATCATGGGGTATTACGAGAAGTCTTATAGAATTTGAAAATTTTCAATAGTCTTTGTGGTGAGTCCAGTATCTAGCTGGCATTCATCATCGACGCACGCCACGTCTCGGGTCCATTAGGGTGATTCGAGACGGGGTTGTGTCATCTACGGTCTCCTTACCACCATTGCCACCACCACTGTACACACCGTACACCACCACAAAAAGTCAACACTACATCTGCATTGCACAACCTCACCTCCACAGTCGTCTCACCACCATCGCCACTACCATTGTACACACCGCATCACATACACACCATCACCGTGCACATACCACCATTGCACACAATCATCACCGCACAGCATACACACCCCCTCAATGCACATAATACCACCGCGCACACACCACGATGGTTCATTTGACTTGTAACTGAGTACTATTAGCGACTTTCCTGCAATGGATGTTGAGAAGATCTTGGAGACAGTGGTCTCCTTGTGCCGACGATTGTGATCGAAGGTTGTTGGATGAGATGATGAAATAGCTGGTGGAGTTGTTAACTTAGCTTTTGTCTTTAGGTCTTTTGGGTAATTGAATTGAGGGCACCGGTGGGTGGGGAATGGTTTTAACTAATGGTTGAGTATTAATAAATATTAAATAGATAATTAGCACCTGATTTGTAAACTAATACATTTATAATTTGAAAAATGAAATACACTCATTAAAAACATGCCTTCATGTAATTTCCTCATTTTAAAATCATGCATACTTTATCTAATCTAATCTAGCTATATATATATATATATAAAAGAGAGAGAGTTAGGGAGGCCACTGTTCATTTGTGGTCCCCCACTATTTTGTTGCTTTTTGTTTATTCCTCTCCTTCCTTTCTTTCTTTGATAAATTTTGAGGGTTCAAATAAAATCATAGTAGCAAGGTCATGATATCAATGTGAATATTTCACCCTTTACCATGTTATTTTCTAATTACTAAATTGCAACCGTAACAAAAATTCTAACCTTTTAAAATGATTCCTTACTTTATCGCATTATTTTTCGAATTACAAAACCGTCAACTGTGTCAAAAATTATAGTTGTTTAAAATGGTCCTATGAAATGTATTTTTTTTTTTTTTCACAATTCAATATTCATCTCATTTTCGACATATGTACTCTAAACGAAACTAAGTATTTAATGCACCACTTCGACGTGGTCATAAAAAATTACAAATTTGTGCTTTCAAAATCATATAACGACTTTCAAATAAGGTGAACACGCATCAGAAAATAACCACTCACTTTATTTTTATTTTTTTACATTCTTGTGGTTACTAATCCTAAATAATTTATTTTTCGGTTTTTATTTCGGATTAACTTTCGTCTCATTTTCAAAATCATGCATACTTTAGAGAAAACTATGTTTATAATGTACTACTCAAAAAGTTCGCAAAAGTTGTGCAAATTCGTTTTCAAAATTATATAACTGTTAAAGAATCATACTATGACAAAATTTTAGTTTTGATTGTTCATATGTAATGTGAATTTTCACACATTACTTTATCACACTATTTTGAATTGAAAAAATCGTCAAATGTAGCAAAAGTTATAACATTTTAAAATGATCCCTAACAATGTATTTTTCATTTTTTTTTTTTTGCCGAATCAACTTCGTCTTATTTTCGACGCATACACTCTAAACAAAACTAATTTGTTAATGTACCACTTCGAAAAACTCATAAAACTATAATTTTTCCTTTTCAAAATCACGTAACTACTATCAAAATAAGACGAACATGCAGAAAAAATGACCGCTCACTTTTTAAAATTCTTGTGGTTACCAGTCCTTAAATATCTATTTTTTTATTTTTCCTTTTAAGGGTTACCTTTCGTCCCGTTTTCAAAACCATGCATGCATTAGACAAAACTTTAGTTTAATTTACTACTCAAAGTGATCGAAAAAATCTAAAAAACCGAATAACAGTTGAAGAATCATAGTTTCACAAAATGTTACTTTTGATTATTCATATACAATAACACTTGCATTCATAATACAGACACTACTCATGCATTGCACGAGCTAGACTAGTCATTATTTGTAAAAGAAATCATGTAAAATGTAAACATATAACACACACACAGTGTACAAATTACTAATACATCAAAGAATATATTGTAAATTCCCCCTATTACCAAATGTGCTTTAGCACGTGGTGGGTCAGCCCTTGCTTAACTTCGAATTTGCTTTTGTCTTCAAGGCTGAGCTCAAGGTTCCGCCACTTTAGGAAAGTCGCAAGATTAGTTTTTTGCTTTATAAAGAAAAAAAACTTTATCAAGCTTTAATAATTATTTCCACTATTAATTAAATAATAATTAAACCACATTAGGCTTTTTCCATTCCACCTATGCTGATTAACTTTTAAGGTCTTAGTTTATAATTCTAAAAATTCAAGAGTTGTTCATTCAACTCTATACAAAAATAAACAATGCAAAACTTGTCATGTAGCAGCTGTTTCTGCTGTCATTGAACTGATGATCACCAAAAACTAAAACAAGATTGTGAAACATATTTAAAATTTTCAGATCTAACAATCTGTCTCACTATTTGGATCGATAATTAAACACCCTTTAAAATCAAATCTTTGTAGTTGATGGTGAACTAGAACGCTTTGAAGATGAAGAAGGAAGATGATGGTTTCGATGTTTGCTACCTCTTGAAGGATTTGCAGCCGGTTGACATGGATCAGAAGATGCAAACCTACTTGAATTGCTTCTTAGCTTTTTCTTCTCATAAACCCTATCCTCAGCTCTAATGTGCCGAACTTTAGTCTCATTCAAACCCGCCGCTGGTAGAACGCAGTTGCAGAACAAGCCTACAAGATTCAACAGATACGGTATGAGTATTTGTAATTTTAGTGACAGAATCTATAAACCGCAAAGCGTAAAGGAAAATCCCAGAAGTATGTAGGAAAAATCTCCACTATACACTTAAAGAGAAGAGTTTTGAGATTCACAATGCAGTGTACTGTGAGTCATATCAGGGTTGATCCTAATAAATTTGGAGTCAACTATAGAATCTTTTTTCATCACTCCATCTGATTCATTGCTATATCACCTCTAAAATTTATAACTCCAGAAATCAAACTCAAGGTCTCCAAGGTAAACATTATTTTGGCTTGGGACAGCTGGGTTAGCAAATCAAGAATTCAAGTCTACAAGATCAAGAACATGTAGGAGATGACCTAAACTTTCGTATTTTGTTGGATCAGAAGGATCACCTACATTAATGAGAACCCAAGGACCACCTAATTGGGAGCAATTTGCACATCGATCAAAGTGCCCAGATAAAAAATTATCTTATCTGAACGCTTTTAAGTAAAGGAAAATTTACTATGCCTAATGAAGCATTCTTTCAACTTTACTTCCTCGCTCTGCGTCTGCTCAAAAGCAAACAAAATGCTACTGAAGATAATCTAAAGGTGTAAAGAATAAACGCAGCAGTACCATAAAAATACTAGAAGTATCTTAGTTGCTAAACTTCGGTTACTTGTGCCAAACTTTAGAACAAAACTATGAAAAGCATAAAGGTGTTGAAGAAACTGACACCTTCCAACATGATTAGGCAAAGGGAAAGTATCACTACCATGCCAAACAAGTCTAAATTTCTGAAAAAAGATAAAACCAAAGAACTCAAAATGATCCAGATAGAAGATGAAAGGAAAGAACTAAAATTCTTAGCTAGCTATAGGTAATTACCAAGATGAGCAAGACGATTCACCCATTTTGGTATTGGTTTGCTGGTCAAGCGAACACATACGTCATTGCAGAAGTGATTGCAGTTCTTTGCAATGAGATTATAGGTATTTCCGGAGTACTCATCCAATAGTTTCTCCATGAATGCACGGACCTCTTTGGGACCCAAATCCGTTCTTCCAACCAAGATTGATTTTCTGAATGTGAATCCAGGGCATTTCTCTGGTTCCACTTCAAATATTCCAGTTGTTGAATGTTCATGAGCACCAAATGCATATTCAATTCCATGAACTGCCATATTGAAGAAACCAATTTTTTTTCATAAAATTCTGCTTATAAATTAAGAGTATGTTTTGCTTTTTCTTCTAGCCAAACGAACATTTCACGCTACTACCTCATTCATTCAGTAAAGATTAACCGTACTCGATTTTTTTTCCCAAATAAGCTACACATTAAACAAATGACAGGGAACACAAAAATTCAAAATGGCATACACTCCTTTAATCAATTTCCTCAGCTAGCACTCACAGGATTAAGGTTTTAGAACCAAATCCATTCACGAGACAGTAAATAAATTCTAATAAATCAAAACCCACCTATATAAAAACTAAATTCTCAAAACTGGGATCAGAACTCAATTTCCATAATCTAACAAAATTACAGCAACAGAGACACATAAATTTTCAAGTAAAGCGCGCAGACCTGATAGATGAAAAAGGAAATTAAAGAACTAACCTTGGACCCCAGAATGGTAGATGCCAAGGCCAAGCCAGTAAGCGTACTCATTCATGGGAGTAAGATCGTAAACATTAAGGTACACCGGTACTGCACCTGTCTTCCTCTTCCGCCCCATAATTCTGCGCAGCATCCTTTTTCAAATTTTTTTTCACTCACAAATTTCTCTCTCAATTTAATAGGGTTAATGATCTTGGAATTGGGAGGGGAAAAAAAACACGAAGAATCAGAGGAGAAATCCCATCTCACTTTCCTGGAATTCCAATTCCCTCTTTATTAATCTTTATAATAATGAATAATTTATAATACCAACATTCTACAGCACCGTACTTGACGACACTTGATTTACACGTACGCGAATGAATTGTATCAGCTCATGCGAAAAATCCAAGCCCAAATCCGAATATAGGAATAAAATTATAGGAATTAACAGCAAGAAAGAGAGTTTGCGGCCCTCAAGATGCTTTTATCTCTTGGTTGTCTTGTGAGAAGTCGAGCATATGTAGTATTTTTTTATTTTTTTTATTTTTTCCCACTTATTTCTTCAATTGAACTGTGGATTTCCCACGGTCACAAATTGAGATTTGGGATGTAGCGAGTTCTAAATAAACGGCATTTTATCATAACTTTCAAATAAAAATTAAACAAAAAATAATTGAAATTTAATTCACGTAACTTTATAAATTTTATTCAAAATGTCAACAAATCAAAAATGTGAATAACTTGACAAAATATATAAATTTGCGATTTCAAATAAAAACATTTTGAAAGACTCAATAATAGAAACCATCACACGTCTCACTGTCAACTCCATCATCTCCAAAATAATAATGCTAGACGAACTAATAGATGTACAAACAATGTACTAACAAAATTCTAAAATTTCGAAATTGCCCTCAAGTCATAGTGTTATTACAAAATCTACCCAAATTCTAGAAAAGTCCATATGTATCTCCTTCGTTCCTTTCACGCAGCCGACAACAGGGCAAGGAAACCATAGAAATTCAAATTTTACTTTTGTTTTGTCCTTATTTTTTTCTTCATACAGGTGGTTTACTCGGTGAAAATAGTTCGATTTAACCATTTTGCTTATTTCTCATGGCCAACCCAATTCTTTCCTCCGTCAATACTTCAGCAGATCAGCAGATTTGTCAACGCTCATATTCATACTCATACATGCTTGGAGAAATATGAATGTATTTTGGGTTTCAGCATCGAACTTCTGCATATTGGATTTATCAACACCACTTTGTTCACAAATCAATGCATGGGCACATAGTGGACCACCAAAACACCTACTCTTTTATCAGAAGATTCAGAACGCGCGAGTGGAATAAATTTAAGAAAACATAGCAGCCAGAGTTTAGAAATCTAGTCAACAACCGAGTAACCGGAGTTTGTAAAATGGAGAAAAAAATTGTGAATGTAATAATGTACAAAACAATATATTTAAATGTCACTGCACAACAGCACAAGTTCCTGTGCTTTTGGGGATGTTTATTTTTTTGCAGAATTTATCTCTCTATCATTGAAAATATGATTATAGAATACAATGATTTTTAGTGTCATCTGTGTTTTTTTTTTTTGTTATCTGGAATTTTTTTCTTAGAACACGGGCCAGTCCACAATACATTTCACTATGAATGCAAAATGATAACATATTTCACAGTAATAATTTTTTTCAGAAGAAATTAGTTTGAAAACTGAGTTCAAACAGTCAATATGTGCCTCACCTACTATCAGCACAAGCTTAGCTAATTATCTCTCTCGAGTGAAATTAACCCTAATCAATTGGTCTAACCTACTATATCTCTATGTCGATTAAGGCTCAATCAATTGCATTAACTCTTTGTGAAAATAGCTCAATGGATCATCTAGGGTTTAAGGTATATCTCTATCCTTAACAAGAACCTAGAGCATTTGTTATTTGGTCTAAAATGCATAATAATATCTCTCGATTATCATACACTTCACAAAACATATATTTGGTGATCAATCAAACACATGGAATAATATCAATAACAAACACACATGCAATAAGCTCAACATTAATAAACAAACATTAAAATTACTTAAACTAAGTTAAGCTACATCAATCATCCCAACATAAAACAACTAGCCCATTATATAAATATTCCATAAAAGATAAGGTTTATGAAAATACATCACAAAATATAGAAATTAAGGATAAAAATACAAGAAAAATGAAGTACAACACTTCCCTTGATTTTTGCTCCAATAATCTTTCAACAATGCTTTGTATTTCCACTTACTTCTTGCTTCTTTGCTCCAATGGTTGCTAGTAACTTAGAAACAAAAATAAACTACAACTAATTTACAAACAAAATCAAAAACAAAGAAAAGAAAAGAAAAGAAAAGAGAGAAAAGAGGGGAGGGGGCTAGGGTTTTTGTCAAGAAAAATGGGGGATCCTTGTTGAAGAGAGAAGTGGGGGTATATATACCCCCAAAAATCTGACCTAAAAAAGGTCCAAAAACGCGCCCCTTACGAGACAAACGCGGCCTTAACTTAAAATAAAAAAAAAACAGAAAATAAAATCCGGAATTGGCCAAAAAGTTGCCTACGCGATCGCGTGGCTGAGTGACTCGCGATCGTGCGGTTAGCCTGAAATCTCTCGGGTTGGGTCTGTGGCCTAATTCGCGAATGCGACCTGTGCTTAACCACGCGATCGCGTGGTTCAGCTGAGTGAGTGTTTGTGGTCTGGTCCTTCAATTAATTGCCATCTAGGTCCTCCAACTTTTGGTCTTCTTCAATTTAGTCCTCGAATTTGGCTTTTATTACAAGTATGCCCCTGAAATATTTGCATCTTTAGTCCTCCAACTTTCTGAGATGTTGCACTTAAGTCCCCAAACTTTTGATTTCTTTCGATTAGGTCCTTGGACATCAAATTTGCTCATCTTTTAGCCTGATTTCACTCCAATCTTGTCCATTTGCTTTCCAATTGAGGTTGTACCTAATTGTACAAGATAAACACAAAATATAAGTAGATATTTGCTCAATTTGTCAATTAAATTGTCTATTTAAAAGCACAATAAGTGTGTAAAACGCACACTTATCAATCACCAATAGTCTCATGAACAAGTAAATAAATATAAGTTCAAGTCTTATGCATTTAAGCAAGTAAATTCTCGTAACATAGTCTCATGCTTGAAAAACAAATAATTCTCGAACACGTTCATACATGCTAAATTATAATCCAAATAATTATTGATGCGCACTTTTAAAAATGTAAATTTATAAACAAGAGTCTACCTTATTTCTCGAGTATTGAGCAAACGGCTTTAAACTTTAAATTCTTTTGCGCCTCGTCTACTCCTATAAAATAAATTTAAATAATCAAAATTAGACTATTGAACAATTGAGTCTTAAATGATGAATTTATGTAATAATAGGGTTTTAAAAGGCTTTAGGGACTACATAGTGTAATTGTAAGAAATCAGGGGCTAATTCACATAAATAATAAATCTTTGGACTGATTTGAGTAATTAGATAAGTTTCGGGACTGGATCATAGATTTTCAGAAACTGCAGAGCTGAGATAAAATGTTTTTAAACTAGAGGGACTGAAATAAATAATTAAAATTAGGATGAACTTAAAACATATTAAACATTTCAGGGACTGAATTAAAATACTTTAGAAAGATGCGGACTAAAATAATTACTTTTAAAATATGGGGACTTACTAGACAATTTATCAAAAATCAATTTTAATAAAAACAAATCCTTTTCCCCCTTCCTCATCTACACTACCTTAAAAGTATAGATAAAGGAGAATCGTTGACTTCACGATTTTGCCCTCACATATTTTGCTTTAAACCGACTATGCCCTCTTATATTAATTAATTAATTAATTAATTAATTAAGTTGAAAAAATGAAGAGACTTATTTTGTGCACCGAAAAAATGAAGAGACTTATTTTGTGCACCGACTATATTCTATTTTTTACAATATATAAAAATTGAGATTTAGGAGAAACTTTTAATTACCAATTTTTTATTCATGTCATTAAATATTTTATTTCATTATAATCTTTCAGTTATTTTTTATTAAAATATTTTTATTGTCTAACAATTCACAATGTTATAATATAATTTTACATTATTATACTTTCTCATCATATTATACTATCGCATTTATTTAGTATTAAAAAAATTATGTTTTAATTTTTGCTCATATCTAATTTCAAAAATTGAATTGTCTACTCAAATTTCATAGTTTACACTATATATATTATAAATGTATAATCTTATGATATTCAATTCAAAAGTCTACAATTTCATTAATCCGTGAATTTAATGTCATATTTTACACATGAAAAAAAAAAAAAAAAATTGTATAAATTTAATTCAAATTTACCTCTTTTTTATCCTTTTATTTTTTGGGTCATCTTCTCAATAATTTTTAGAATTTTTAATGATTTGTTGTTAGAGTTGAAGGGAGTGATTTTATACATCCCTCATATTTTATTACAATACATAAAAAATTAGGGTTTAGAAGAAACTTTTGAATACAAATTTTTTATCTATACCATTAAATATTTTATTTCATTATAATCTCTCATTTATTTATTATTAAAATATTATACTATCTAAAAATTTACAGTGTTGTAAAATTTTACATTATTATACTTTCTCATATTATTATACTCTCACGATTATTAAGTATTAAAAAATTATTTGTTGTTAGAGTTCCTATTTCTGATTTATAAGAAAAAATATCTTATAATTCTTACAACGTCCTTTAATAATAATTTATTCAACATTTTCATTCACAATGGTTTCATTTTATGTGTATTCTATTTAATAATTTTAACATTAACAATATCATTCATAATATAAATAAGTTGTTCAATGCACATAATAATAATAATAATAATAATAATAATAATAATAATAATAATAATAATAATAATAATAATAATAATAATAATAATAATAATAATAATATAGAATTAACATAAATCCGCACATAGTTTTCTGTCTATTTTTATTTTAGGTAATTTCGAATTTTATCAACTTATTTTAATAACTGGATTATGGGAGTTTAATTAATGCAAAATCAATTTATATGTGACCTACAGTAAATTATTTATGGATTTGTGAAAAAGAAAATATCTATAAAAGTCAAATCATAGATTATTTTTATTCTTTTGTTAATTATTGTATTATTCTCTTTTGTCAATAACGCTCTAAAATTGTTAGGTTTTTTGTCAATATTATCCTCAATTTTTTTCTTTTATTAGTCCGTAATATTAATATACAATACATTTAAATATTCTATAATAATTTTCTTTATAAGGGTTGGAGATGTGTGTTTGAAGTTATTGAAATTAAAGGGAAAAATGACTAAAATGAGTAGTAAATAAACTTTTTTCATAATTTTTGTGATCATTCAAATCGCATAAAGCGTGTGTCATGGTAAACTTTTTTCTCACATTATCTTTTCTCAATTCAAGACATGAAATTTAACAATCAATAGTTTGTGAAATTTATTGAAAAATCTGCATTATTGAATTTTTCTTACAAATTTTCAATTATTAATCAAATGATAAAAAAAAAGAAAAATATGATTGAAATTTGAATGGTTTTGTACCTTCCTATTATTCAATACCTATTTTCATATTCAATAATATCTAAATTCTTACATACGTTTGCAAATTCATTGAATAAATAATATCCTTTATTACTAAACAAAACCTACAACATGTCATCTGTATTTTTTCCAAATTAATTTTCGAACACACTACTTACTATTTTTTGTTCAAATTTACATAGTTTTTTTATTTTCATTTTCGGCTGATTACTTCTCACATTGAAATTTATTACCTCAACAACTTTCAAAAAATGGTATTACTTTTGTGAAGATATTATGCATCACATTCATCATATACGTAAGACGTGCAACGCACGTGCTTACTACTAGTTTCCGTAAGAGAGAGAGAGAGAGAGAGAGAGAGAGAGGAGAGAGAGATGGCGATCGGCCATCTCCGATTAGAGGCTGCTGGGCGCCAAACGTTGGGGCTCGACTGACGGTGGTGTCATATGGTGGCTACAGGGTCGGTAAAGGGTGGCGATTCGGAGTGGATTTTTGTGCAAAATCAAGAATTGCAGTCGCTTTTTGATTTGTGATTTTTCCAGCAACAAATTAGTCATGGGTCGAGGTAAGTGCTTGGGCTTGTTTATTCTTTGGTTTTTGGGTTGTATGGGTGTTGGTGGTTGATGATTTGAAGCTGGGAAGTGGCCGCTTCGTAGTGGGCCATGGCGAATCTTGGGGTTGTGTGATTTTGGTCGAAATCTTTTACTTTCCGTTTGTGAAATTTGAATGGTGATTCAAGGCTTGGGTCGGCAACTGCAGATTTTGTACATTGGCTAAGCTGGTTCGAGCGTGGTGGCTATCAAAGTGGTGATGCTGAAGGTGCAAATTGGTTGTGGTAAACTCGATTGTTGTGAATGTGTACATTGTATAAGTGTATAATTGGGGAAATCCTTACCAAACTTTTCAGTGATGTGTGAGGAAAATGGGTTGAAGAAGAAGGAGGATAGTTATAGGTTGGTTTGGAATTTGAAGAAAATTGTAACTTACAAATTCATTGCAAGAAATTGATGTTGAAATTGATTGTAGGGAGTTTTTGGTTTATGAAAAATGAATTGGCTGGAGTTACTAATTCTATGTATTGAATGAAATTTAAACAACAATAGTAATGATAAAATGATTGGATTAGAAGAATGATTTGAGTTCAAAATGAAATAATAATTTTCAACAAATTTAAAATCGTAAATTGGACTTGAAAATTTAATGAATATAGATTTCTTTCTTAAAAATCTCAAAATAACTAATAGGGCTAGACGATAGCGCTAATTTTTGAAAATAGCGATCGTTAAAAATTGGAGAGTCGTAGCGACAAGTTTGTTAAAACTAAGTTTAAAATTGAAATTTCTCAGTCGCTACAACCTTCCCCAGTTAAAATGTCTTCTTCCTTTTTGAAGGTGACCTCAACTTTATTGGATGTATCCCATTATACTTTGACTAAAGGAACTTTTCGATTTGTAAGGACATGGAATTTTTCGCTCTAGCTATCATATCAATATCAATCATTTCTCTGGATAGCATACTAATCTCAAAAATATTACTAGTTCCGAACTAGCTGGGGATGCTTCAGATAATACGTTGCATCAAAGTTTGTGATGAAATTTATAGGGATCTTGATAGCATACTTGCGCTCACATCATAATCTCGATTGGCGTCCTCATGGGTCATAGAGAATACCCTGGTCTTTCCTTTATTTGCCTGATCGATTTGCCCAACCTGCTCATTGTTCCCAGCTAACCCGGAGCGACAATCCTTTGCCATGTGACCCGGCTTCCCGCATTTGTAAAAAACATCTTTACCCCATAGGCACTCCCAGCGATGGGGTTTCTGACACTTAGGGCATAAGGGAGTAAAACTTGACGTATGTCCTCCATTAGGCTTATTGTTGGGTTTCTTGTTAGACGCGTTGCTTCCGTTCGAGTTCTAATATTGGTTGTGGTTCTGCCATTTCCTTTTACCCTGCTCATTCTCGGAACCTTGTCCTCCATACTTTACACTGGCATAAGCCACGGCCTGAGCTTTTCGTACAAGCTCTCGACGGGTAGGCAGCTCATGCGAACTAACAATTTGTATGATCTCCGAACGTAGCCCCTCCAAAATAGATGAGCCTTTTTAGCCTCGGTGTCTACCAAATGTGGAGCATATCGTGATAGCTCCTTGAACTTTCGCTCATAATCCGTTATGTTCATCTCTCCCTGAGTTAAACGCAGAAACTCTGTCTCCTTATGGTCTCAGAGGGCTTGTGGGAAGAACTTGTATTTAATCTCGGCCTTAAACTCATCTCATGTTAAAGTCGCCTGATCTTCTTCAGTTCTAATCTGTGATGCAGACTTCCACCAAAAGTCGGCCCTTCCGATCAACATGAACTCAGCACATAAAATCTTCCTATCCTCGGGACAAGATATCTGCTTGAAGATTTTCTCGATTGTTTGTAGACATTCCTCAACAGCTAGCGGACCATTTCTGCCATCAAATGTGGGCGGGCGGTACCTTCTGAATTGCTCTATTATCGGCGCTGCGGAAACTGTTGGAGCCTGCCTCAAACCTTGTACTGCCTCGAGTAGATCCCTGATAAGCACTTATGTTTCCTCGCCTCGAAATTTCCTTTAAAAGGGGAGCAAAATATATTCTTTTAACTTCTCGATATATATATATATATATATATATATATATATATAAGTCCTTCAAGTGAGGATACAAAAATAGGAGGGCGTGAAATGCTACATAGCTCAAAATAAGTAAAACATATTCTACTTCTAGCTCTAGTGATCTACTGGGTAACACACGACTCGGCATCCGAGATTTCCCCTAGTGCTTCCTCAGCATATTCCTCTGGTTCCTCCTCGGTTCTTCTTCTGGATCTTCTTCGAGTTCTTCTTCTTCCGGTTCTTCTTCTGGGTCCTCCTCGGGATCACTCTCGAGGCACCAACTCAGCTCCCTGCCCAGGTTCAGGCTCGGGTGCTGGCGCCTCATCTGGAGAGAACTCCAAAATCTCCTTGTGGTACATAGGCCAGTAAGCCACAAGTCTTTCACAAAAAGAGTCGTAGTCGAGATCCACATGAATGGAGGTATTCACGTCCATGTAAATCAAGCGAGCCACGTCCCGTGTAGCATTCGGAAAGGATGAGATCAAGTGATTGATCAACTGGAAGTCATTTGTCAAGTAGCCGTGTTGCATTGCTCAATTACGTAAGTAACTCACTTTCCCAACATGCTGGTTGATATTCCATTTAGGCCTAGGTTTAAAGTGGTCACAGTCCCTAGTGGCTATTTCTGCGTAACTAGATACGTTCTTGGAACTTGATGCCACGTCCTAAAATCAATTATGCAAAGTCCAATTAGGGATAAGTTCTTTAATCTCTCTAAGTTAAATTAAGAGAACGTAAAATAAAATCTTTAACTATTTCAAATTATGGTCAAACTCATTTTCTGGTTGGATACAAGCTCTTTCTTCTCTAAATTCTCATAATATAATCTCATGTATCCAAAATAATTCATCATGTATAAATATACTTTCTTTACCTCGGAGTCGGCGAAGCGGCGATGATGGTGGCAGATTTTCATTGCTAAAAATATTTTTGGAAATCTCTCTTGAAAATTTGAGTTTATACAGAAATGTAGACCCGCTCTGATACCATCTGTAATGCCCCAAGTTCTAAATACTCAGAACGTCACTTCAAATCTTGCAGCATAAATCAAATACCAAGTTCCGTCAATCACAAAGCCGATGCCCTGTCAAGACTTACTTTTTCCAACTTGGATAACTTGGAAAGGATTGTTTGTGCGAACACTTCATGAGCCCAGCATCACACAACAGCCCGATGTGATTGATATTTCGGAGCATGAACCTTGTTGGATGGATCCAGTCATTGAATACTTGACGTTGGGAAATTGCCAGATGACAAAGAAGAAGCTAGAAGGATCAAATCAAGAGCTCCAAGGTACAAATCATGCAGAATACTTTGTTCCGTCGGAGCTTCACACTTCCCTACATTCGATGTCTGATCCCAAGAGAAGCAGCCTTTGCTATGGCCGAAGTTCATGAAGGAATTTGTGGAGGACACCAAGGAACAAGAGCTCTGACAACAAAATTGGTAAGATACGGTTACTACTGGCCAAGCATGAGGAAGAATATCCTCAACTATAAAAGGACTTGTGATAAGTGCCAAAGGTTTCCATCCCGACTACATCAGCTAGCGGAAGAGCTCTCTTTGATCTTGTGCCCATATCCGTTTGCACAATGGGAAATTGACATACTTGGGCCTTTTCCAATAGTTTGCGGCCTAGTTAAGTTTTTAGTAGTGGCTGTGGAACACTTCACAAAATGAGTAGAAGCAGAACCTCTCGCTGTAATCTCAGAACAAAAGTTGGAGTCATTTGTCTGGAAATCTATCATCTGTTGTTTTGGTCTTCCCCAGACATAGATCACTAATAATGGGCGACAATTCGAGTGCCAAGCCTTTAAGCAATTCTGCAAGAATTTGGGGATTGAACACAAGTTAACTTCAGTTTCACACCACAAAGCAATGGATTAGCTGAGGTAACAAACAGACTTATCTTGCAAGACTTGAGAACTCGCCTTGACAGCGCCAAAGGTGATTGGCCCAATCTCTTTCCTGAAATTCTATGGACTAATCGAACAACATTCAAGACAGTAACCGAGGAAACTTCATTCATACTGGCCTTTGGAATGGAAGCCACTATCCCAGTAGAAGTGACAGTTCCCAGCTTCCACGCAATGACTATAGAATCACCCGATCATATTGAGGGGCAAAGGGAAATTCTAGATCTTTTGGAAGAAATTAGGGAAAATGCCACCCTAAGAATAGCGGATTATCAACAGCCATGTCCAAGAAGTTTAACCTCCAAGTAAAAAAGAGGGATTTCAGAATGGGGGATCTCTTCTTATGCTGAAGCGAAGTTGTCGGTCATCAACCTGGGAAGCTCGGACCTATTTGGGAAGGACCATACGAAGTCATTCGAATGGTCGGGAAGAGCTCATACAGTCTGAGAACCATGAACTCCAAGCATCTTCCTCGAGCATGGAACATCGAAAATCTGAAGCCCTACTACAAGTAGGCACCATTCTTCCGCAAGTTCTTCTTGTCAGATACAAAGTCGTCTAGTTATAGAAGAGTCGGGTCTGCGAACCCATTGATTTAATTTTAATTACGAACTTGCACGTCCATCTATATTTTTGTCAATAAGGTCGGGCCTGCGTGCTCAGTTTATCTACTTTCAGAGTCAAGGACGGGTACTCTTTTTCCTTATCCAGATTTTTTCCCAAAGAGTTTTTTCTGGATGAGGTTTTAACGAGGTCCACAGTCCAGTCCCCCTTTTCAATAAAAGTGTTTCTTTCGAAGAATGAGAGCCAAAAAGATTAAGCACTAGAATAACTTACAAGGTCGGTCATACGACACGACTTTACGAGATATTCCCCCACGAATAATTTACGATGTCTGTCTCATGACAAGAAGTTACAAATTATTTCCCCACAAATAATTTACAATGTTAATCTCAAGGCAAGACATTACAAATTATTTCCATACGAATAATTTACAATGTCTATCTCAACACAAGATATTACAAATTATTTCACCACGAATAATTTACAATGTCTATCTCAAGGCAAAGCGTTACAAATTGTTTCCTTACAAGTAATTTACAAGGTTGGCCATTAAGCCCGACCTTACAAATTATTTCCCTACAAATAAGTTACAAAGTTGGCAAAGATGCCCAACCTTACAAATTATTTCCTCGAGTTACACAAGGTCAAGGGTCTGACCCCTTCTTTGAATGACAAGTTTATAAAGTCGGCTTACATGCCCGACCTGACACACACTCCTTTAAATTACACAAAGTTCAGTGTTTGACCCCTTCAAAATATTTATAAGGCCAGTTATAATACCCGACCTTACAAATAAATCCTACGAAGACTTACAAGGTCGGCCATAAGACCGACCTGACAAATAAATTCCTTAAAAACTACAAGTCAAGAAGACTTGAGTCCTACTTTGCACCAACATTTGTAAGGTCGTCCATGATGCTCGACCTTACAAAATATTTCCTTAAAAACATAAGGCCTTAATGCCTTATTTGCAACAAGGTAACTTACAAGGTCGGCCATACATCACAACCTTACAAATTATTTCTCATCATAAGTCACCTCATAACAAAAATATTGTTTCCAAAGTAAAAGGGACGGGATCAATAAAATCCCATAGATTCAATGAATTTCAAAAAGTTACAATAAGTCCTCAAGGCATACCCCGGGCTTTACATCAAAATTTACAAACTTTAGGAGACGGGCTTCACTATTGGGGTCAGGGTCAATCATGTCACCTACTTCTTCATTAGAGGTCGCCTCTCCTTCATCTTCCTCCATGAATGGGTTTAGATCGAGGTCTTCCACTCCAATGGGAAATTGGGAAAGCGGGCTGGTGTCAAGATCGGGTGTGTGAAGTCGAATCCAAGCACGGGCTTGCTTCATTCCTTGGGAATACGACTCTAAAGCGTAATAACCCAAAGCAAGGTCATACTCCTCCGACCTCTTGAAGGCCTCGATGACCTCGACCTTGGCAATAGTTATCTCTTCGCGAGCAGGGGGGAGATCTTCAGCAAGCTTAGAATTCTCCTCTTGAGCAAGATCTCGCCTTGGCGCCTCCCCTCCATCTGTAATTTTTCCCACCAAACAGCAGCGTCGCCCCTCAATTTATACGACACCAATTTCACTTGCCTCTCTTTTGCGACCTCAGTAAATTCAAAAAACCTCTCGACTTCAGAAAGCCAATCCAAAAATTCCTCAATCTGTAATTTCCCATGGAACAATGGGATGTCTGCGCGAATTCTGTAATCTGGTTGATTTCGGATCTGCTGATGGTTTCTCGAATGTTCTGCAAAATCATCCTTAGAATCTTCATTTCTGAAAGTTTCGAACTGCACGAGCCTCGCCACCCTAGGTGGAGGTCCACCCCCATAACGGCCAAGGGCAACTCCCTCGACTCCATCTCGGTTGGCAGGGGCAAGAGCGTTAACAATAGGTGCGTTGGGGTTAGGGAGACGCACCAACAGTTGTTGTAGCATGCCCTCCACTCTCTCCAGCGTTTGCCACCGCTCATCAATTGCTGCCCATATATCTGCATCACCTTCCCTGCGACCAATGTCGCAAGGGACTCTTCCGACTTCGTTGTTGGCCATTGAACAAGGTAAATCCTCACTCTGATACCACTTGACGTAGCAGAGAAGCAAGCAATTCAAGCAAAATCCTTAAAAGAAATATAAACTTGGAATCCACTAAGCAACTTGGAATCCATCAAGCGAATTGAGAAGAAATATCAAGAATTTTACTAATAATCTGAATGAATGAATAAAACAATGAATTAACCCTCTATTTATAGGGCCATAAAAGAAGAAATTTGTTCTAAATCAACTAGAAAAGTATAAAATATATTTTAGATTAACTAAAATAAACAAAGAAACATATTCTAAATTATCTAGGAAATCATAAAACCTAAAATAAAAAGAATTCAAGATAAACTAAATGACAGAAATAATACTAAAATATTAAAACACTGTTTTCGCTGTCTGAACGATCTCGAATGCCCTAAATCCATCATATGTTGTAGCAAAGCAGTGAGTCAAATTCGTCTCGTCAAGTTACCCAAAATAGATATATTATGAACCCTAAACGGAGGTCGAACACCAAATTTGCAAATTTCAACTACGTCCCTTTTTAGTCTAATTTTGCCTCGATTCTGTCCTACATCAAGTAATAGGTCAGACTCGAGTGCTTCATATTGTACAAAGGTAACGAGTTGGCTCGACGTCTCTCCGCGCTTTACACCCTGATTGATTAATCCTACCCCTATGTTGATCAGCTGGAAGTTGGGACAAAAATTTAGAGTTATTATTGAAGCACTAAAAAAAAATTAATTAGTTAAAGGCCACAAATATAACTTCAAAGCTACATTCAGGAATGATTAGCTCCTTGTTCGAGCATTACCTCTTATGAATATTTTTCCAGGAGACCGAGATGTAGACTCTCCTCCAACTTCTCCCTCAGGTCGGCCAGTGTAGGACCTTCAGGAACAACCTCGGGTGCATTAGAAACATGCACGGGCTCCTCCCGAAGTGGAGGACGTCGAGTGTCTCGACCACCTTCCCTTTGAAGGGAAGCCTCTGTATTCCTCCTAGAGGTCTCCGCTATACCGGACTGATCCTTGCGAGGCCTCTTCTGGTATCGGCATCGCACGACCCCGTCCTCTCTCCTTTTCTCGGCCGCAATCCGGGCACTTTCCTCTGCCTCCTTCCTCAGTTTGTCCCCATCAAACACCATTCCTACAAGATATAAAAAGGGAAGAGGAAGAGGCAAAAGATAAGAAAAACAAAACGAAAGCCTAAAAGCATAAAGATTATGAAAGTTAAATACATATTACTTAATTTATAAGGTTGAGTCCTATCGGGCTGCAAGTCATGGCCGGGCTGACTCAAAATCTCATTTTTCCGTCAAATCAGACGCCTCCTCAACCAAGAGGCCAATATCACATACCCTAACGACATTGGCATCTCCTCCTCACTCTTAATTCTCATCCTATTAAAGTTATCTACGTCCGGTCTCCTAAAGGTTGATAGGAATATGGTTTCCCCTTCCCGAGGCCTCACGAAGAAGAACCTCTCCTTCCAATACTTTAAGGAGGAGGAAACCCACGGGACCTCGAAGTGCCCCTTCCCACTTAAATACACAAAACTATTACATCAGGGTAAGTACTTCGAGTCTAAAACACATATACACAAATCCACAGTCGTTTCAATCCCTAAACTCCTACATAGGACGAAAAAATACACCAAGATTCTCCACGCATTGAGGGTGAGCTGACCCGACATTATGCTCGCAGTGTGGAGGAAGTCAATGCAAAAATGGTGGAGGGAAAGCCTAAGCCCAGCCACAAGAGCCTCATGGAACACCACCATCTCCCCTTCCCGGTAATGGTGTCACACATCGTCTTTTTCCGGAACTCGAGCTATATACCCATCAGAGAGCCTAAACTTCCTCATATCCGCCTCGACCATATACTCCTTCATCTTGCTATTAAAAGTTGTGGGCTCAAGATCGGCCTCACTCGGTCTTCTACCCAAGTCCGGATTATCCCCAACACCCTCCTCACTGCTCAACTCATTATCCCGAGGAGGTTGTGGCTAAAGTGCTACTCTTTGCTGAAGTAATAGATCGTGCTACATGTTTAAGGAATTCTCTGGTCTCTTAAAGAATTTCGCGAAGTAAAATGAAAGGAAGAATATAGACCACAGATATATAGGCAAAAAATGGCTGGAAATTTTTAAATCTCCACCCTTGTTCTAGCCACATGTCAAACATCAGATCAAAGACTGTTCGTCATTTAATAAAGTGGATATTAGCTGTCAAAACGCGTGACAACTGTCAAGTATAAATGCGCTTCGAGATCCAAATCCCGATCTTTGACACACGGTGGTTAATGATCGGCATAATTTCCCGAGCTCTTTCTAAAAAGGTTGGATATAAAATGTCCAAGGTCGGCCTTGTCAAGGTCTATGGATCGGCCCTATTGCCCGGCTCGCCTTAAGTATGACCCATATCAGCCTATTGGTTGAGAATTCATGCCCGAGCTTGATCTCGGGTACAACCTCGAGTAAGGTTGGCCTATCTGGCCGTTTAGCAATTAATCACAGCCTTGAGGTTGGCCCATCTCGGCCTTACTAGTCGACAAGCCCATCATGGATCATCCCTGGCCCATGAGCTTCATAAGTGGGCCCACTACTGGAACCAGTTAAACAGGCGCAATCATTTATGTAGATTCTCAGTAAGAAAAGTCCAATTCTCATAAGGATTCTTTCTCTAAAATGTAAGTTTATGCAAAGAGGACTCCTTCTCATAATAGAAAAGGGTTACAGATTTTTGAGCTCTATAAATTCAGCTCATCTAATCGAAATTCATTCATTCATCATTAACACAGTTTTCCAGTTATATATATTTATCTCTCTACTTTTCTTTCCAGAAAACTATTCTCACACCGGAGAGGCAACAGAGAGAATCCTCCTCGCCTTTTTTGCAGGTCATCCAAGACGAATTCATTCATCTTTTTCAATAATCGATCAACTCCAGACCTTGCCACGTTAAGGTTAGGAATTTTTACAACATCACAAGGCTTTTTAGATTTTTTTTGGCAAACGATTTAAAAACCATTTTGTTACGATATTTTTGGTCACCGTTGGTGGACCCTGTAACATACGAATTGTTCCCCTTTGAAGGAGATTTTTGCCCCAACGTGCAGGGCGTGTCCCCAGAGACTTGAACCATTGACATCATGCTATGAGGATTGTGAGGGCATCCTTGATACCACTATATCGTCACTAGCATCAATATCGTTACTAGCATCAACGACACAATTATCAGGGGCGTACTCTACCACTAAGCTAATAGCCCGTCGTGCGAGCCTCCCACTGGGGGCCCGCTATGCTTCTTGAACCCCTTTCACGCTCATGTCACGTCGAGGTAATTTGTTGGTATACTATATGTATATGTATTTTAGAACTTCTTCTAACGTATAGTGGTATCAGGGATGCTCTCACAATCCTCATATCATGAGGTTAAGGGTTCTAGTCCCTGGGGATGCTCCCAGCACGCTGGGACAAAAATTCCCTTCAAATGGGAACAATTCGTGTGTTATGGGGTCCACCAAAAGTGACCAAAAATACCGTAACACTATCTAAGCCTCTCTTTTTTAACGCAACTATTATAATTTAAAAACAAAATAATTTCTCAAATCAATTTTTAACCATTCACATTTTCTCTCTCTACTTTTCAATCATACATTTTACATCAATTATATAAATAAACCAATTTATCATCACTATGGTGTTACGAAACAGAGCCTATATTATAAAATATTTTCTTTAAATAGTGCAAATATACTCTTGATCCTTTAGTAGTCTAGTGTATACTGTAAAGTGGAAATTGCACTCACATAATATTTTCAACTTCTCAATTCAAAGATCAAGTATATACCTTAGCCTTTGTTCGACGCCTATTTAAATATGAGAGAGAGAAGAAGATTTTTTTTATTTTTATTTTCTAGGTAAAATGTGTGGTGAAAAATTAGGAATAAAAAATGTGTTTGGTTAAAAAGTGGTAATGTGTTTGGTTTAAAAGTGGTTAAAAAAATTGTATTTTTTAAATGGTTCATTTAATGAGCCGCTGAATGCTGTATTACTTGTTCAAAAATCATGTCATAATTAACTTTTGAATATTAAAATAATATTATTATATTAACTAAATTAACAATAACCTATTTCACATACAAGTTATAGCCATCCACAACCTACGAACCCTAAAAGTTATTTTGATAGCCCCATCAATCTCCATCACCGACGAGAGCGCCAGCAGTCGCCACCGCAAAGGTGCTCGCCGCTCCTTCTCACTAGACAATGAAGCTTTAGATACTGCGGTGCTTGCCTCTACTCCTCTTCTCTTCTTATTGCAATCCCCTCCCCTCTATCCGACGACCCCCCTAACCTGTTCTCCGGGGAGCATTATTAAGAGTCACGACAAGCAGTCATTAAACTCCAACACAACAGTAGTGGGGGCGTATATACACAGATTGACTGTGTGAGTGTGATGTTTTGGTTTGTGCTGTGGTGCAAGGTTGGGTCGCGACAGTGACGACCAATTTGTGTGAGAGGGGGTGTGGTGTTATGGTTTGGTTTGTGGTATTGGTGTGTGTTGCTTGTGCTCGTGAGTTGGTGTGTTGCAGGAGTAGGTATGTGGTGGTGGAAATTGTGGTGCAAGTGGTAAACAAGATTTTTTTTTTTTTGAAAATAACTTCTCATTCCATTTAAGATAATTCACTTCGTACATACAAAGAAATGAAAAGAGATATACAATCTATCCAGTGACAAGTACCAGGGTAAGATAAACCATTGGAAGCAAGAAGATGGGCTACCACATTTTGACTACGAGGAATATTGTAACAAGAGCCACATCTTGATTCACTTAAGAGATCTAAGATATCTTTAACAATGTTTGAAAAAGGTCCAAACGGACAATCCTTGATTAGACTTTGAACAACAAGGACAGCATCCATGGAAACTTGGATGGGGGAGAGATGTCTCTAGCAAAGAGAAGGCCATAGCGAAAGGCTTCAAATTCAGCTCCTTCAACTGTGTAGGATCCTTGAACGCTCGTAGAAAATGTAGCCGCCACAAATCCTTCGTTATCATAGAAGACTCCACTGATACCTATATATCATACTGAGGATTGGATTGCAGCATCTATTGTCAGTCGAAACCCTTGTTGTTTAGAAGTGTTACCCTTCGAGAGGGCAAGGTCTTAAATTTTGCATCGTGCTCTTTATGATGAACATGCGCTTGAACTCCAATATTGACTTCAGAAATCTGTTGATAAGTATGGAGAAGGGTCATCGGTAACTCAAAAACACATTTAGGCTCCAGAACAGTATGATCATGGATAATACGATTTCTGTCATTCCATAAAGCCCATAAAAGTATGCAGGTGGAGGAGAAGTCCTTGCTGCAATAGTTCGTGAAAACTTCAAGTAAGAGCAAATCCATATGATCATTGGCGAATGTTTTAATAAAAGTCCAAAAACCTACTGCCTAACAAATCTACTTTACACGGGGCACATTATAAGAGCGTGAAAAATTGATTCATATTGCCCACATTTCGGACAAGCAGGATTGATTTTTACAGCCACGAGAAAGAAGTCAATCGAAAGTAGGAAGGCTATGATAATATACTCGCCAAATAAACATGTGCACTTTAGGAGGAATAGGATTGTGCCACAACCATTTCCTCCATTTAGCAAGGGAATACGAACTTGTGCCAATAGGATTAGATTGTAGTTGCATTAAGATACGATAACCACTGCAAACTGAATATGAGCATGATGAGTCGTAGTGCCAAAATAGTTGATCGACTCTTGACTTGCAGTTTAGAGGAATGGATAGAATTTGGTCTATATCAACTTGTAGGAATAGATGGTGCAGCTAATTACTCAGATCCCACTCTCCAGTGATAATAAAAAGGTCACAAACAAAAGGTGTCTGATTTTTTTGTGGTGAGATAACTCGAAACGACAACGGTCTTGGGAGCCAAGGGTCAACAAATGTACGAACGGAGGTGCCATTTCCAACACGCCAGCGAACTCCCATTTTAATTAAATCTTGTTCCCAGAGTAAGCTTTTCCAAAGATAAGAAGAACCCTTTTTGTCATTAGCCTTTAGAATGGAGTCATTTGGGAAATATTTTGAGTGGAGCACACGGGTAGCAAGTGATGTAGGGCATGTAATAATTCACAAAACTTGCTTCTCAATTAGGGAGTGATTGAAAGCTCCAAGTTCACGAAAGCTTAAGCCACCCAGCCTTTGGGCTGGCGAACTTGATTCCACTTAACCCAAGAGATTTTCCTTGTTGCTACATTAGATCCCCACCAAAATCGCGTGGTAAAGGATCGATGTCCGAGAGAGTAGATTCTGGAAATTTGAATAGACTCATAACATATGTGGGGATGGATTGGAGGACTGCTTTGACTAAATTTCACGTTCACTAGCAAAGAAAAGACCTTGTTTCCAATCGTTGACTCGTTTAAATAGCTTTTCTTTAAGTACCAAGAAAGATCTCCGCTTATGTTTTCCAACCACAGCAGGAAAGCCAAGATATTTATCATGAGTTTGGACACTTGTAATTTGAAGACATTCCAGCAGCTATAGTTTAATATCATGTTTAACGTTCGGAGAGAACGAGATAAAGGATTTGGTGAGGTTATTAACCTGTCCAGAGGCTCATTCATATTGCAGCAAAATTTCTCGAATGCAGGAGGCATCTTGCAAGGTAGCATGAGAGAATAGAAGTGAATCATCAGCAAAGAAAAGATGGGATATGCGCAGCCCATGCCTGTTACATTGCATTCCAACAATAGCTCTTTGAGCTTCTACTTGGTGAATACTTGCTGAAAAACCTTCTGCACAAAGGATAAAAAGATATGGGGGATTGTGGGCATCGTTGACGAAGGCCTCGCGAAGGTTTGATAAAGCCTTATCTAGTACCATTAATACAGAAAGAGAAGTGGTAAACAAGATTTTAATGCAATATAAAAAAGAGATTTGAATTTTAATAAGTTCAAAGAGAAGAAAGAGATTAATCAGTAGAAAAAATATTTTGTCCATTTTCCTTTTCTATCATTCATTTTAGAAAAATGATTGTTGTACCCCCTGCTGTACTGCAGGGGGTACCGATCAGAGACAAAAAAAAAGAAAAGGGTGGACCCCAAAAAAGGGGTCCACCCCCTGTATGTGAGGGGCGGTACCCCAGGCGGTACCGCCCCTGCGGTACAACAAGCACGGCTCTTCATTTTAAGGGTTTCAACCATATATTTTATCATTTTTTTTTATTAAAATTCATTAAAAATCTAATTATCAAACTGAGATTGAATTAACTAAACGATAATGGATGTGTTGTTGGGCCGCCTCCGGACCGAGACCGAAAAACTCAGTTTACTTCTTTCGTCCACTTCACCTAATTCCAACTACAATTTCCATCATTGACAGCTAGAGTCCGTTTGGCACCTCTTTTGAAAAGTCAAAATAAACTTCTTTTTTACCTAAAAGCTGGTTTTGAACTTGTTTGAGTATGACGTCGTCAAGAGTGAAAGTTGCTCTTCATATTCTTCATCCTACGAAGAGTAGAGTATAAAATGGATGCTTCTGGCATTTAACAAGACAGATTTTTTGAATTAAGCATGTGAACAAATTTATAAACAACATATAATTGGCGTGTGACGTCAATCATAAATCATTACTATACAATATATATATATATATATATATATATATATATATATATATATATATATATATATATATTCCAGTTCAAAATAGAAAGTCAGGAGTTAGTCAAATAACATTTAGTTTTCACTTCGGAATTTGACATCTCAGCAGTTTGCTAGCACTACAGTTTGAAATCAAAGCTTCAAATTTAATATGCAATGGCAATCATATTACCATAAGATCACAAAATAATATTCATAACACAATCCAGCACCCCCACCAAACTCTTTGAATGCATGGCTTCCAAATATTGCTCATAAAACGAATGCATCGAAATTCAACTGATGTAGGACAAAATCGATGCAAAATTAGATCGTAAATGACTAGATCGCAATTTACAGATTTGGCATCGGACCTCCATTTCGGGCCCATAATATGTCTATTTTGGGTAGCTCGGCGAGACGTGTGCAACTTACTACTTTGCTGTGATATACAATGAATTTTGGACAATAGAGATCGTTCAGATAGTGAAAATAGTCTTTTAGTATTTTTGTGTTATTTCTGTCTTTTAGTTTATCTTGAATTATTTTTACTTTATTTTGTTTGATCTAGAATATGTTTTATGTTTTCTTAGATGATTTAGAATATATTTCTTTGTTTTATTTAGTCAATTTAGAATAAATTTTATACTTTTTCTATTTGATTTAAAATACGTTTCATTGTTTTATGGCCTTATAAATAGAGGGTTAATTCACTGTTTTTATTGATTCATTGATTAATAAAAATTCTTGAGATTTCTTCTCAATTCGCTTAGTGGATTCCAAGTTTATATTTATTTTAAAAATTTCGCTTGAATTCCTTGTTTTCGTTCTGCGTCATCAACAAATCTTGCCAATTTAGAGGGGGAAGAGAAGTCACAAGAGATATGCTATATGTACATAATGCATTATAGATTGGCTTACCAATTGCATTGTTGGCGGTAGTCTAGTCACACGTATTTCTGTCAACCTGTCTGGTAAAATCATCTGTACAAGTAGAATTTTCAAAAGTCCCAGAATATAATACTTATTACTCTCCCTTCCCTTCAAACTACACTAGATTCTACAATTTTATCAACAGCATCACAATTTCAAGATTGCCAATTTCTCATCAAATTGCACTCGCATTCTTGTACATACATAAATGGCAGAGCAAATTCTTTAATTCAATTTGCTACATTTTCATAAGGAAAATCTCAAACTCCAAGCCATGGGATTTCTCAAAGTGCAACTGTGCAAGTACCATATCTACAAACTCACAACAAAGCTTACTATAATCCTGATTCAACTTGTGGCTTGAAATCAGAAAACCGCTACCAGATTTGGAAATTAACACAACTGACTGACACTCCCATCAATGCACAGAAGAGCCGAAAAGAGCTCCAGTTATGGAGACCCTAGAGGACATGCTGCTGGTAGTGTACCTTGGTGACTTGAGATGAAGTTGAAAGAGCAGTATTGAAACATGCTGATGGTTTTGGACGAGGCGGGTTATGTACAAATACAAGCACATAGTTAAGTATAAATACCAACTTGGGGATGCAGAAACAGGGAGTTCTGCAACAATGATATTGACCAAGTAACCACTGCTTTGAAGGGGAACGGGGGAATGAATATAAGTCCAGTTAACCCAGTGACAGATTTTTGCCTTGCTTGAGGTCTTTATATCCTTAGTTGTGCTATTTTGATCCGAAGATATATCATATTAGAAAATGTGTGCAGAAAAGGGACCGCTCAACTTGGCTGTAAAAGTTCGAAAAAACCTAAGACATTTGGCAAGGAATACAAATGGTAAGCCATGTAATCCAAATAGCATTTAAAGGTTAACTGTAAAGATCATAAATTTAGATACTTTAGGCATGATCGAAGGTTATAAATAACAGGTGAGAGCGAGAGAGAGAGCAAAAGCCATGAATGGTTACTGCCCAAGAACTGGCCTAAGCAATCAGAACGAGCTTGTGAACCATAAAAGTACACTTACATTATCTCCTTATATTTACCCAAACATGAATCTTTAGACTTCTCAAATTGATGACAAGCAAGAGCTATAAAATTTTCCAGGCAGGTTATAGCTTACCTCAACGTCATTCCGGTTATAGCGTACCTCAACGTCATTCCAGTTGCTTATCTTCCTCCTTGGTCTCAGTGTCTGCATATATAAAGAAGCTGATATTGTCATATCTTAATCCAACAAGTCTCGTGTTACTCCATTTTTCTATAATCAATGACAATGATAGGAAGCAGAAAGAAATGCAAACATACATAAATATATTGTTCACAATCTCTTACACATAAGTGGAACAGAACTTTGCAGGGACAGGTCCGGTTATGATATTTCTGCAAACATTGTAATCCCAACTGCCTCTTCACTTAGCACCTAATTAACTCCAATCCTGCAACACAAACCGAAAATTTGATATAAAGTTTCACAGTATACATGTCAACCATCTGTTTTTTTTTTTCCTCATCACATAGACATCGAAATCAACGACTCGCAACATTTCGGTCATCCAAGGTGGCACCATTGGATGGCAAAGTAGCATTTCCCAATTAACTCAGTTAGAAAAACCACATTGACTGGAAGGGGTTATTAGTTTTCAAGGCAACATCATAGACGTACTGTTCGTTCAAGTTTAAAATTTAATACCGCATATCAAACACATGGATGCTTAAATTTTCATCTACATGAAAGACAACAAACTGAAACAAAATGAAAATGTAAGAACAGAGGAAAAGGTAAAACTGTTATTGCAAACACTTGGTGCCATATTTTACAGTATTCAAACTACAACACCCTTAACGGGTTCAGTTACAGGGAAGACGGAGTTAAAAAAGCAATCAACGGAACTAATGAGCTACAGCTCTCTGCAAATGTTTACAACCCACATGAGATTTCCATGCCTTACATGTTAATACAGAAGGGACATACACTGGGGACTCCTACTTATTTTTCAGAACCATTCTCAACACCAAGTCCATACAGAACGCCAGAATACTTTTTAGTGGAACCATTGAAGAAGCTAACTTTCAACTTCTTGAATGCGCAAGACGTAAGCAAACTGTCTGAACCTGCCTGGTGACAAATGCCAATCCTCTCAAGTTCCAGGAGCTCTGCCAATTTATTCAGACCACCATGAAGGTTGTTGCAGAACTTCATCAAATGCTTGATATCATACACCAAGGGAAAATACATGTTGAGCAAATCAAAGAAATCCAACTGAGACTCGGGCAAATTCCTACAAGTCAATAACTTAAGCAGATATCCAAAATCATAGCCACTGTGGAAAGTCACCCACTGCACACTATCATTCAAAACGATTCCTGAAGACATCAAGAGCTCGGCAAAATGGTTTGCATCAATGCCCATCTCATTGTTCTTCTTAAAATCAATCCCAGATTGCCTCAAAAGCTCAATTGAATCATTAGCGAAAATGTCCTTGTTCACATCGAATTCACGGAAATTAAATTGCCAAATGCAACAAGTATCAGTTCCACATGTGGGTAAGTTCCCATTTTCATCTGAAAATGTCAGACCTAACTGAATCAACTTCAACATATCAACATTATCCTTTAAAGTCTGATAATTGTACTCGTTGATATGCTTAAAATTCCTTACAGGTCGAAGAACCACACCAGGAAACTCAGTATCCATCGCAATATAAGGATAGTCATCCACGATTTCACGAATTAGAGCAAACTCTTGTTCAAGATTGCCATTCCATACCTCCCTAATTTGAATAGAATCATTTTTCGGCAACTCTGAGATTTCTTCCATCCAAGTCAACTTTAACCTTTATGGGCAGCAAAGAAGATGATTTTTGCAACTAAGGGACCAGAAAACGCGTAGTCTTCAACTCAACCAACCAGATCTGCAAATATCAGAAGAAGTCAGACCAGCCCAGAAAAGATTTCACCACAAAGATCTTTGATCAGAAACAGTAACATACCAGATCTACACAGCAACTAACCTTTAATTGGTAAACAGAGGATTGAATTGAACAGATCTTGAGTCTTCTGTAAACTGATCTTGGTGTCAACGAGAGGACGATGAAAAGCAAGAGAGGGGTTTGGGAACGAGTGGGCGACCCCGGAATCGTATGAAGAGATAGACAGGGACGGGTAAAAGAGAGGAAAGTACATATATATACATACACGTAAAGATAAGAGGTTACAAAAACGACAGCGTATAAACACGATACGACGTCTCTCCATTGGGATTTTGTGATTGCCTTGAGGCTGACTTCAGCAGCGTTGACCTGGTAAAACATTCAAAATGGAACCAAAAAAACTGGAAATTGAAAAAAATTTATAAACTAGAGAAAAGTAAGGACATCAATAAACTTGTATATTATTATGAATCAAAGTTCCCATATATATAGGGGGAATAAGGGATACATAAGGTAATAATATCTAGGGTTTTAGAGGTACAACTGTCATTTACTAATACAATATAATATTTACAACACTCATCCTTAAATGACATATGATGTTAAAAAATATCTGTCTCATTAAAATCTTATTTGATAAAAATCCAGTGGGACAAAAATATCAAACGAAGGAAAAAGAGTACAGTTATTCTTAGAGTATTAAGATGAATACTGCCTCGTTAAAACATCGTTAGGAAAACTTAATGAGACAAAACCTTGGTTAAGGAAAAAGAATACAGTTACTTCCTCCTAGTGTTGATATCTGTAAATCATCGAGTTGATGTATTCCAATCTTGTGAACTGGTTTCTTGAATGTAGATATTGATAATGCTTTTGTAGATAAATCAGCTTCATTGTCGCTTAAGTGAATTTGTTGAAAATTCTGGAGTATTTTGATGCTGCCTTGTTAAAACCTTGTCAGAAAAACCCAATAGGAAAAAACCTGAACGAAGGAAAAAGAGTACAGCTACTCCCCCGATTCAATATGTATTGAATCATCCATATAGTTACTTCCCATGATTCAATCTCTATTGAATCATTCACATCTTGATCTCTTCAAGAGTTTTGTATAGGTGAGTATATCAATAGACTTTGATAATAGCTACCTCATTAAAAACCTTGCTAGGAAAATCTCGGTTAAGGAAAAAAGAGTGTAGCGTATATTAGCTTTCCCTCATGAGAACATTACAATTATATTGATATTGCATTTAATTATTTCAACTGTAAATCGGTACAATATCGAATATGTTTACCAAACATATATAAATGGTGCATATCTCGTATTATTTGTTCTTCGAATATAAATTCAATTATTCCTTTGAACTTGAAGAACTATAAAATATTTCCAATCATTTGAACATGCTACATCGAGTCATGTTCTATAATCAATATCCATCAATGCATTTAATGCAGTTCTCAAATCTGGAAGTGACTTATTCACTTCAATGAACAATTAACTTATTCACTTCAGGTGAATAATTAACCATGAATTTGTATCTTGAAAATCAATTGCCTGAATTTTCAAATATAATTTTATACGACAATCACATTCAATTACAAATTGAATCTTTTCAAGGCATATTAAATATTCAGATCGCAAAGTATATATATACTTTGATCAAACAAGTTTCTTAAAAACTTGAACTATACATTTCAAATATATTTAATCCTTCAAGGATTATACTGTATGCTTCAGGCATCATATATGTTTCACATTGCAATTGTCAAATTGCTACCACCAAATTAAAGTCGTGAAACTTTAGATAGGTAACAATTCCTATATTTCAAATAGATTTTCTCTAACCGCAATCCCAAAGTATCGAGGTATTGATTATCCTTTTTAAGCTTATTCATTGGTACTTCGAAGAATACTACTAACGTACCGAGTTGATGATCATACATTTTGATATCACTCATTGGTACATCAAAGAGTGCAAACTAGTAATCAGAGTAAATCATTTTTCATTATATACATTTCTAATAATCATATAATTATAGGCACTTATTATGCATTTTCAGGAAAATAAAATATTGTATCTATGCCAGATCTTTGAAACATTCGTTGCACAACAAGTCGTGTAATATGACTATACCTATAGGTATTTTACTGACTTTACACTTTTATGTGTTTGGACTTCAGGTCCCAAAACTTCAAGTTTTGTAATAAATTTAATTTAGTCTGAATGCATACTTTTGCCAACGATTTTTATGTCGATTTTCTTCGACATTTTTTCTTTTATTATCCTCGCTATCATTCAAATTATGATACGGATAGTTTCGCAATTTTGCTTTTATAAGTGTTTTATAAAGTGTGTCGAGACAATTATCATCTCAATTTGATTTTTTTCCCCACAAGACATAACTATAGAGATCTCAATTTTTCAATTTCAAGTACTTGAACCTCTTCTGGAGATTTACAATTAATTATGTCAATAAATACTCTCTCACGAGTATATACCTCCTCAATAAGACCATCATAATCATTTGCTCTATTTTTATTTATTTGGGGATCTTTATTCGAATCAATTATCGCTACGCTTCAAGCGTGTCATACATCAATATAAGATAGAGCATCTGTAACTAGTACATGAGATTTTATTAATCTCTTATGCATCTTGTAATTATGTTATCTTTTGAATTTTTCATTCGTATTTTCAATCGAACTTCTGGTTCGTATTATTAATCGCGAGGATATAGATAACATAATATGATACATTTGTTTGATTTTAAGCTACTAATCTTCGCCCTAATGTTGAGAAAATTGTCCAATTAAATTGACAATCATTTTTTCGACGCTGTAAAATATCAACAATTTGGGATATATGTTCAAACAACGCATTTTTCTCAACATTCTTTATTTTTCATATCAGTGCATTGCGGTGGATCAATTGCACTATTAAAAAATTATATGAAAAAATTAGGCTCTAACCATAAGCCAATTATAACATGGAGATCTATGATGTTGACATGATGCGTAATAAAATTTCTTAAACAAAAATGGAAGTATTTTGTTCTCAATTAAATTAATTGGAGGCGTTTAACAAGCAAAAATGTTAAACCATTTATCGATATCCCAACTAACACTTATTAAAATGTTGAGATTCATGTCCACTAGCATTATCAAGACACATTCTTGATTATACAATTTTGAAAGTTTTTGCTCATAATTTAAAATTTGAACAATAATTTCACAAACTTCAGGTTGCGAACACCACGCAATCATCTAGTATATGTATCAAATCTATTACATACAAATAATATTTAGATGATCAACGTAGAGGATGATGGTGGCTCATTTATCACCCTAATTATTTTTCAGAAATATAGGGAATTTAATCCCTATTTTAGCTAGTGACAGTCAATAAATTTCATGAAAGAGAACAAACATTATATATGATTGGTTTGAAGAATCTTCTGGTTCTTCATTAAGTATCCATTTTAATTTCGCATCATTATTGATCTAGTGATGGTCCAACTGGTCATGCTAAATAATAAAATCAAATTGAACTTCTGGTTCAATATAAGATATAATTCAATGATTAAACATTATATAATCATATATTATTCAAGTAGTCAAACTAATTAATGTCCTTATTATATTAGTTATATGTTTTCCTTCAGGGATAAACATGAACTCAAATGAGATATCTTCGAAACATATGCTACTTCGAAAAGCACGTTTTTATTAATCATTCAAAATAAATATGTCAATATTCTTCCGGAATATTGTAATATCATACTCTTTCAAGAGCAGTTAATATTTTTTATAATTGTTATGCTTCTTCGGGAGCAACAACATATAAAGATATTAGACTTGAATATGTAATGTGAAATAAGATTTTGCTTCTTCAAGAGAAAAACGAAATATTCTTTTAGAATATTTTATTAAATAACTCAAACAAGATATTACTAATGTGCAATATTCTGTTGGAATATCGATTTAGATCAATATTCTTCTGAAACATTGATTTAGATTGTTTCTTTTTCTAGAATAGTGATAAAATATTCTTCTGAAATATTGTACTATAATATTGAATGTAAAACATACATTCAAGCAAATATTTATTGTAAGTTGGTATAATCAAAACGATTTGATAAGATCCAATAATTATACCACTTTCTATGGAAATTTAAAGTTAATAGAATACAAACATTTACTTTGAGCAGAAAAAGAAACTATGTTATTCGTAAACAAGCAAAATAATAAATTGAATATTTATCATAAAATAAAGTTGTTATTCTTCAGAAGTAACAACAAAATATTTTTTCAGAATTTCAAATTAATAACATATCTCATGATATTGGGCTCTTCGGGAGCAAATTATATTCCATTATTATATTTCATATGAGATAAAATTATGATTCTTTAGGAATCAACACAACAATATATTATTCTACATCATAATAATCTTCTGGATTATTAATAAATTCGAATTTCTTTGAGAAAATAATGCAATATTTATCACATGAGCAATAAAATAATATTCTTCTAAAATATTGAAACGTAGCAATAACGCAATATTCTTCTGGAATATTGATTCGAATCTCATTCAATTATAACAATAATTAATATCTATTGTGTTATTTAGGAGCAAAACAACGAATTATTCTTCTGAAATAATTATATTGCTAAAATTGCAATTCTTCAAGAATAATAAGTCAATATTCTTCTGAAATATTGATATTAATGATTCATTCTACCTTTCAAGCTAACAATATTTGTGCTCTACACGAGTGACGTTCAAATATTCTTCTGAAATATTTATCTAACGTGGGTTGTGTTTTATTTGAGAACACCAACACCATATTCGTGTAAAACATATTTTAAATTATGCTTCTTCAGGAGAATTGAGTCAATATTATTCTGGAATATTGAAATTGTAATATACTGCTCTTCAAGAGCAAGTAATAATCTTATATATACATGATATTACTTGGGTTACAAGACAAAAATAAAATCTAAAGATTACAAGAATATTGGATTAACATAAATAAAAAAAATATACTACAAATAAACCGTGAATATGGCTATCCAATCTTTCCTGATTTTGATTCCAAGATTTTAGGTTGATCTTGTGCATCACAAATGGTATATACAAAAATAATTGATATAGGTAAAAAGAGACAAATGACAAATTTTCAGTACCTTGTAGAATGAAAATTAATGTGCTGGAATAGTATATGTCTTATTCCGCTAATGAAATTATTTCAATTCTTCAAAAATAATAAATCAATATTCTTCTAGAATATTGAAAATTATAATTCATGCTCTTTAGGTGCAAATAACATCCTCTAGGATATTAATTATAATGTTGTACTACTTCAGAAGTAACAACAAATTATTTATAATAGACAAATTTACGATTAATATTCTTCTGAAATATTGAAATGAAATAATAACACAATATTCTTCTGCAATATTGATTTGAAATTCATTCAATTATCAATATTCTTCTGAAATAATTATAGATCTAAAATGTCAATATTCTTCTAGAATATTGAAAATTACAATGTATGCTCTTCAGGAGCAAATAATATTCATCTGAATTATATGTTATGCTACTTCAGGAGCAACAACAAATATTTGTAATAGACAGACATAGATCTATGATTAATATTCTTCTAGAATATTAATATAATATTGTACTATTTCAGGAGTAACAACGAATGAATTAATAACATTAATAAATTTGTAATGGACAAATCTATAATTAATATTCTTCTGGAATATTAATATATACTGTTGTGCTATTTCAGGAACAACAACATAATGTATTATCAATATAAAGATCAAAATCTGTCGAATTGGTTGGAGAAAATCAGATTCAGATTTATGAGCCGCAATTGCTAATGAACAACGTCGTAATGAATAGATGTGAATTGCAATTGAATAGTAATAAAAAAAATTCATATGTCACCAAATTAATTTCGGTGCATATGATTTCACCTTCTAACTAATATTTTGATATATGGGATTTTGAGGAATTTTATAACTCAATTTGGTAGAGACTCGTGATGATAACTTGTTATAAACTAGAGAGAAAAGTAAAGACGCCAATAAACTTGTATATTATTATGAACCAAAACCCCCATATATATATAGGGAATAAGGAATACATAAGATAATAATACCTAGGATTTTAGGAGTACAACTATCATTCACTAATACAATATAATATTTACAACAGAAAACATGGTTTTAGCAAATCACAAAAAAAAACAAAAAAAACAAAAAACAAAAAGGCCATTGTTTGAGCCCATTTTATTTTAATTATTATTGGGAAAATTACATGGAGGCTTAGATTCTAAATCTCAAATTTAAAAATCACGTATGGATAATTTTATTTTTTTTTACAAATTAGGTGTTAAATTAGAATTTTTAATAATAAATAAATTAAAACAAATCCATCATCCCAAAGAACAATATCCAAAATGAGACCTCTCTCTCTCTCTCTCTCTCTCTCTCTCTCTCTCTCTCTCTCTCTCTCTCTCTCGACGAAACCTACTCTCTCTCTCTACCCTCTATCTTCTTGTCCGACGGCGAGATCGCTCAGCTCCTCTGTCACTACAGCTGCGATCTCGATGCTGGAGACCACCACTAGTAGCGGCAATCCTCGTCGTTGCTCACCGCTCTAGTAGCGGCCTCTTGCGGCGAGATCTGGAAAACATCAGGCGAGGATCGCCGCTCTAGGGCGGTCTCCACCGGTCATCTCTCACCTCGCTTTCCCCAATTATGGATCGGTTCGTGTAAATGACGACGACAGTGCGATTGTATGGTGGTAGCTGAGCTTGTGGTTGCAGATTTGTAGGGTGTCGGCAATGAGTCTAAGTCTGACAAAGAGGTGATTTGAGAGGATTTGAATTTTTATTTTTAGGATGAATGGTGTAGGTTGGGGATGTCAGCGAAAAGGCAAAGGGTTGTTAGTGGGTTGTGGATTTTCCAGTGAAAGTTGAGATTCGGCAGATGCGTTGATGGTGTGGTTTGTGCTGTCACCGCCGGGACTGGAGACGGCGGTGCAACTCCTGCACGACGACAGCAGTCGCCTGTTCGCATGTCCTCGTTGTTCATTTTGTTTTTGTTTTGTTGTGTTGCAAATGGTGGTGTTGTGCGGTGAGTTGGCAGCGATGGTATGTGGTGGTGGTGGTGGTGGTGGTGGTGGATCTGTCGCGAAAGTAGGTGGCGGATCTGTGACAGACTGGATGGTGGTGGTTAATGGTTGTGTTAGGAGTGGGAGGTGGTGGATGGTTCATTGGTGACCCTGGTGGTTCTTTGGTGGTTGTGGGTGGTGGTTTTGGGGGCGGTTTTAGTAGGAGTGTACAAAAAAGTCGCGAAATCGCAAACTAAACCTAACTCGTTGGTTTGAAACTATTGGATTGAGACCTTATGGACCCGTGGTTTTTTTTCTCTCAAACCGAACCAAACTATTTCAAAATGGTTTGGTTTGGGTTTTGATTTTCAAAAATCGCAAAAAATCGAACCAACCGCTTATTTCATTGCATGATGATCCCAGAAAAAAATGTATAGAAGCATCCTACCTTGCAATTTTGGCCATGTACTTAAATCCTTGATTAGAGCTATCGAATCTTCAAATGATGTGTAGTAAGTATCGACAATTGACAATCTGAAAATCATGCTACCATATTTCAATGAAATTATTCACTCATCATTATATTTTTATTATCAATCTAGTGCAAGAGTAACGAGGTAAAGAATGAATCAAAAAATGTTAACATATTTTAGCTTATACTAACTTCTGATTTACCTTTATATATTAAAAAATACGAATTAATTTGACATCTAAAATATATTATCTTATGACGATAGGTAAATCGTGGATTAAAATCGAACCAAATCGTAAAAAATGGTTTAATTTGGTTTGGTTTATAAAATGAAATGGTTTGGTTTGGTTTGAAAATATGTCAAAAATCGTTCAAATCGGATCGCATTCACCCCTAGGTTTTAGTGTGTTTGATGGTGTTTTAGGTAATTTTGACCAATTAAGGATGAATGTGACCAATTGTTAGGTGATTATGACTAAAATGGTGAATTAATTTAATGTTAAAAAAATTTAATCGATCAAAAATGTGACAATTTATTAGGTAATTGTGATTAAAATATTGACTAATTGTGACAAAAAAAAATGAGTAAGTTGTTACTATATTTGTAATTGTGATCAAATTATATGTTAAAAAATTTTACCTATCACAAATGTGACCAATATATGAGTGATTGTGACCAGTTGATTAGGTAATCGTGACCAAAATATTGATTAATTGTCAATTGTGACTTTGTGTGACTTTTTTAGTCACAAATGTGATTGTGACCAATTGCTATCGAACCGTGATTTTGTGTGACCAATTACGATTTGGGGGTGGGGGTGGGGGAAATTTGAGACTGAATTTGTAATTGTGACCGAATTGTGACTTTGTATGACCAACCTTGACTTTGAGGGTTGGTCGAGTGAGTGGGATGGGGTGAAATTTATGATTAAATTTGTAATTGTGACTGAACTGTGATTTTGTATGACTTTGCGTAGTGAGGTTGGGTGGGTGGGCTGGGGGTTAAATTTACGATTAAATTTGTATTTGTGATCGAATTGTAACATTGTGTGGCTAAATATAAATTTGTAAATGTGATCGAACTTTGATCTTATGTGACCAGTTGTGACTTTGCTGACGGGATGGGATGTGTGTGTGGTTAGGTTTGTGGTGAAACTTGCAACTAAATTTATAATTGGGACTGAACTATGACTTTGTGTAACCAAATGTGACTTGTTGATTGGGTGGGGTGGGGTGAAATTTGCATTAAATTTGTAATTTTGATTATAATGTGACTTTGTGTGATCAAATGTGACTTTATGGGTGGGGTGGGGTGGGGTTTACGACTAAATTTGTAATTGTAATCGAATGATAACTTTGTGTGACCAACTGTGACTTTGAGGGAAGGGGTGGGGTGGGTGTTGAGTGCATTTTACATGCATATTTTATACATTTATGGTAGTACTTTTTGAGTAATTTGGACAAATACCTACTTAATTGTGCATATTTTGTGGTTATATAGGTTTAATATTCAATTTCATGGGAGAAAGTACAAGAAAGAAGCTAAATAAATGCTTAGTTGAAGAAATTGAGGAAAAAAGAGTCAAACAGTGCAAAGATTAGAAGTTTGGGAACCAATTTGTCACTTTCAAAAAGCTGTGGACTTCTTGTGCAATTGATTGAGGGACTAAATTGCAAGTTTTCAAAAGTTGGAGGACCTCAGTTGCAATTAAAAGATTGACCAAGCTGCAAGACATCCACCCGGCTAAACCACGCGAACACATGGCTCGAACCAGGTGGCACTCGCGACTCATGCCAAAAATCTAACCCGAGAGTTTTCAGGGTGACCGCACGATCATGCAGCCTTCAAGCGCGCGATGGCGAGGTCAATTTTTTGAAAAAAATATCTGGGCCGAACCGGTGGGACCCCATTCGGCCCAAACGCTATCAAACGCGGATCGACACGTTTTTTAGGTGTTTTTGAAGGTTTTTGCTAGGGTTTGAGGATGATTGTTGCCTCTTTTCCATTTTCATCTCATTTTTCTCTTAATTTTTCTTAAACTTTCTTGATATCTCTCTTGTAATTATTTATTTTGGGTGATGAATGTTGATTGAGGGGAGAAATACCTACAACATTGTGGAAGAATATTGATGTTTTGAAGAAAAAATCATTGTTGAAGGGAAGTTTTTATTGTAAAATCTTCATATCTTATCTTATCTTAATCTTAATCTTAATATATATAAAAGTAGAATAGCCGTCACCAAAATACATACATCGTTTCTTACCAAATTTTTTTTCTAAATTTGGAATTTTTTTGCAAAAAATAGTATATTAAATATTTAGCAATTATTTTATATATATATATATATATATATATATATATATATATATATATCATTAATTGCATTGACATCCGTGCTATGCTATTAATAACATCATAATGTTATTTTTTCTATTTTATTGTTATTCTTTTAATAATTATTGTATTATTTTGAAATCAAAAAATATGTAATATGCGTGTCAAATTAAAGATCATAGTGAGAAGTTTAATGCAAGTTAACAAGTGATAGCAAATTGTAATTATATTATCCGTAAAATCATGTAAAAAATTAAAGGTAAAGTTTTATTTTTTATTTTTCTTCAATATCTAATTCATTTTAAATTATGTCATTTAAGTCATATAATATTATCTATAATTAGTTAACTAAATTCATTTTAGTCGTAGATGATTAATTTATGTTCTGATTTTTTCTCATCAAATTAAAATAAATAATAACTATTCGAGTTTTTAAGGAAAATCCAATTAAGTTGGGTTAATTTTACAATTCATTCATCATTTTCACTTTATTTTTATTTATTTACTGATTTTGTTCATTTTTTCTATTTTTCATTATAAAATTAAATAACTAAAATATGCGAAAATATATTACAGATTTTAACAGTTAATTCATATAATTTCTATTAAAAAATTGATCGATTAGTAATTTTTATTAAATAATGTAACAATATGAATAAAGAAATTATTAATATGAAGAAAGAAGAATCAATTAATGTAACAATATTTATTAAAATTAATGATTATTTTTTTAAAAAAATACTTGAAATTAATAATTAATGCTTAAGAATCTTAATCTTAATCTTAATATATATAAAAGTAGAATAGTCATCACCAAAATACACTCATAGTATTCATTGACAGTCTGTATTATTAATCAAAGCAAATTATGTGTCCAATGATTTTTCCTATTTTGTAATGATGTTTACTGTACAATCATTTTATATTGTTCTTCCGTGCAACGCACTAGTGTGATACTAGTTTATTTATATATTTGAATCCATAGTTGAAGTGATGTATTTGATTCTTGAATTTTATTGTTATTTCACTATGAGCTAAGTTATATTGTGTTGGGGTGATTGATAAAGTTTGACCTAGTTTAGTTGTTATTAATGCTTGCATTGAGAATATAAGTTGTTTATTATTTTGTACATTTATTGTTTTATTTATTGACTTGCATTTATTGTGGCCAAATTTATGCTAGGATTTTATGGGATGTGCAATTATTGAGAAATTGTTGTGTATTCTAGATCAATACAAAATTTGCTCTAGGTTCTTGTTAAGGATGGAGATATACCTTAAACCCTAGATGACCCATTAAGTTATTTACACAAAGGTTTAATGCAATTGGTGTTTTTTAATCGACATATAGGTATAGTAGGTTAATTCCACCAATTAGGGTTGGTTTCACTCGAGAGAAGTAATTGATTAAACATGACAAATCAGATCTAACATGTTTAGTAAATCACATTTCAATTTGTATGTTGAGAATTCAATTAGATGATGGTCAAGTGGAATCAAGAATCTCAATACTCCTTTATCACCATTTTCTACTTATTTAGTTACAATTGTGAATTTAATTTAAGTACTAGAAAATTCCAAACCCAAACTTTATTGTGTGTATTTATTGTTGAAATTGATTAAATTGGAGTGTAATTGAAATAGACAATCCTTGTGGAATCGATAAACATGACTCATTTAGTTCACTATTACTTGTATGCGATACGTGCACTTGTGGTGTGTTTATAGTGGCCCCATTGTTTGGGATTATTTCTATTTTAATTACATTTTAGTTGATATTAGTTTTAACAATTGGTTACTTTTAATTATTGTACAATTTTTCTTTTGTGTTATGTAGGAAATTTTCTAATTTCTCTTGTTGTTCTAGGTTATCAATAGTGCATGCGCCTAATGAGAAGTCTTGATCTAGTTGATTTAGATCCAATTATTGAAGGAACTTTTCGAAGAAGATTAAGGGAACAACGAGAGGTTAGGAGACAACTACTCATTGTGATGGAAGGAAAAAGATTGAACAACGAGCTTAATGCTCCACCCACAATTCCTCCAAGGGGTGGAGTCCTACACTAGTACAGATAGACTCATTCGCGTCAGTTGTAAAAGACAATACGCGTCAGTTGTAAAGGCGATGTATATGGCACAGACGCGTAAAGACTTGACTTTACGATTCGGTTGTAAACTGACGCCTAAAGTCAACTTTAGGCGTCGGTTTCTAAGTTACAATCGACGCCTAAAGTCCACAGGATTTTAGGCGTCGATTGTAACTTTTACAGTCGATGCGTAAAGTGGATTTTTCTTTATTTAATAAATAACCAAATCACCTATATCCCCAACATATCCCTCCTCTCTTAAAAGAGAGGGGATAGACAATTACTATTCAAGATTGTCCTCCTCGTGTTCACACCTGAAAAGCCAAATATTTCTCATTCATCACTTCATCTCATCATCATCACTAATCACTAACTCTCTTAGAGGGGATAGACAATTACTATTCAAGATTGTCCCCCTCGTGTTCACACCTGAAAAGCCAAATATTTCTCATTCGATTTTTCAACAGTTGAGACCAACAAATATTTGCAAGATGGATCTAAGAACTAAAATCTCATTCTATGCCCTCATGTCTATCTCGTCTCTTTTTCCACCACCCAACCAATAATCTCCAAAATCAACACCCTAGCTCGTACTTCACCTCTCTCAACCGACGGTAAGAATTGGGAACAGTTGGCGATGGGTTAATGTTTGGGTTGGGTTCTTCCGGTGCTATAGGGACAAGGTTTGCTTGGTTTTTTGTTATTCCTAAATTTTTCCTTTTCATTTACAGATTTTGGGTTGTTTAGTTTCGTGTCTTCCTTCTTCCCGTGCGAAAATGAGTTCTTCTCCCGTGCAAAATTACGGTGCATCATTTACAAAGAGCTCTGTTGACGTGAAAAATCTCCTTAACAACAAGTAAGTTCATCATATTACCTTCATTGGAAAATACATTAAATATTATTTTATTGATTTTCTTAATTTTCAGTTCATGTTTGAAATTTGGGTTAATGATATCTGGTTCATTCTTTGTGTGACTTTACTCTCTCTCTCTCTCTCTCTCTCGTACGTATACATTTTGAATATTTCTGGTTGATTTAGTGAGCATCAATTAGTCTATTAACCAGCTTTGAGCCTGAGACTAATTGTACACTTCCTTGACATCTTAAAGAAAATGAAAAGAAACTGCAAGTAATAGCTTTTTTAAATACTTTTCTTTTAGCCCCTCGTTTGGTTTTCATTAAATTTTTCTCATTTTTCTACTGTATTCAATCTCAACCATCCATCAAAAGTCAAGCCCACAATTTTTGACTTTTCAATCAAATCTCAACCATCATTTCTCCTAAAAATCTCATTTTAAAAAATCTCATTTTAATCAATACCAAACACACTCTTAATGTGCAACATTTTTTAACCTTGGATGATTTGAGTGCACTCAACTCCATTCCTTCAGAATTTTGGGCCCCATGTACTTGACATTGTTAATAAAATGACTATTTCCCAAGGATGTTTACTTTTAGAAAGGAAGGTAGTTATTTAAAAATTAACTTGCATTGTCATAAAATTATTAAGTGTTTATTTTAGAATCGTGATCCATAAAGATATATATTGTAGAACTAAGGAGAAAGTCTATTTGTAAATGAGGCTCTGTTTGGCGGCTGGTGGTAGAAAATAAATTGGTTTATTTGTATTTTCTAAGTAAAATGCGTGGTTAAAAAGTGGAGGGAGAAAATGTGTGGTTAAAAAATGGTTTGAGAATTGTGTAATTTATAAATTGGTTTATAAACCACAATGATGACTTAAACGAACAAAGACTGAATTGTAAAACAGTAGTCAACATTTTTATTGATTTTGTCACTTTGAAACTATGGTGTTTTGTATTCATCGTCAAATGCACTTTTCAACTTTACCAATTCGATTTCTTCTAACTCTCGCTTGAAAGTAAAGAGTTTCTATAAGTTTGCTTGCTCTACCTAATGGGTATGTCTTCACGTGTGAGTGTTGTGTGTATTTTGTAATTCTGGAAATGCTAAATAGGATTAGCCCATATCATGTACTGAAGTTTCTTCATTTTACCTCTTATGTTTATTTCAAATAGTTTTTAATATGTATTACTAGTTTTTTTAGGACGCATTGGTAGAAACTTTTTCTAATAGGAAAGTTGAATGAATCAACAATTATCGCAACTTTTCAAGGGAAATATATTTTCAAGCTTTAAATTTTAAGTTAGAGTTTATTTACACTTCAATGCTGTACTATTTAATCATAATGTGTATGCAAATAGAGTTCGAATACTAATACTAACCTCAGGAAAAAAAAATCATTAATCACCCTTCATTCCAAACATAAATGAATAGTGGTTCAGCATGTAGAGATTGCAAATGATATTTGAGTTCACATTCTTCGTGTTCGTGGAGGTTTACAACAATTTTCATTTTTAATTCATTTTCACTAAAGGGTGGAAAATGAAAATAGTTATGAGAAAAACATGTTACGGATTTCCTATTCTGGTTCGTTTCGCCCTTTGCTATGTTAAGGTTTCGGAAATTCTTTTATTTTCCTTGCTCCATAATCCCATCTTTTTCTTTTTGTGGCATTGTGTATCCAAAATCGAGTCTTGCTTTAATCCGCAAGCTAACGAAATAAACCAGCCACCAAAAGAAATAACACTATTTGTGCTGATTCTGAAGATAATTGTAAGTTGAGGAGTCGCCTTCTAAAAACTAATGACCAACATTAGTTTGCTTCCATCATTTAAATTAGGCTTCTACTATTCTTGAGGCAAATGTTTCTTGTTAAATTGTTGGAACCGATTAATTTATTAATTTATTTTTTTATTTAAATTTAAAGTTTTCATGTTATTTTAATTTTAACAGTTTAAAAAATTATTTTAAATTCCATTATAGTTGACTTGTATTAGATTAGTGATCTTTGGTCAATTTTTTACTTTGATTTTCACTTCATTCTGTTTATTTGTCAAACAATTGTCTTTTGTTTCCTTCTTGTACTTCTCAAGTTAGTTTATGCATTTAACCCATAATTTCTTCCTATTCACAGTTAATTGTCTTCCTGGATGAAAAAACGAATGAGCAAAATTATCACGACATAAATGTAGAGTTTCATGTGAGTTCTCATTATTTTTCTTCTTCAGAGAAGTTGATAAAGAACATGCAACATTGACTGCTTTCATCTCTCAATGCATAAATATACGATTAACTTTGAGGAACATGAAAAAACAAACATGATTTATAGTTTGTTTGATGATATTCTTTTCGAGTATTAAACTGTGAATTTTAGTTCATTTAATGTTTCTTTTCTTTCATATTTGATATCTCCTTATTGACATGGAAAAAAGCATGTTGGAACTTCTTAGGTGATAATAAACTATCACAATTCTCTAAAGCTTACCAATTTATAATTGGTCTGATTAATTTCTCTCAACCTAAACACATTTTTTGTATAGAGATATTTTAAAAAGTCACTCATGTGAATCAATAATTATTGCTGGAAAGTTATATTGGAAAAAAGAAATTATATTGGAACATTTATTGTTAAATTGAACTCATTACAAATTATATAATATATATAGCCTTTATTTGAGCCACATTATAATTTAACACATTTTTCTCTCTTACTTTCAATTTTGGACTTTCTGATTTTGGAAGCTTATATCCATTCATTTATCACTATATATCACTGATTAATAATCTTATCTTACTTCCTCACACACAAACACACTTGCACACATACATGGCCGAGAAAGAAAAATAAATCATAAAGTCATTTGAAAATTGTTCTTGAAACAAATTATTGTGGATGTCACCATCTACAGTATGAAATTCTTAAATTGACTCTATAGAATTTTGTCTTCTTTTCTCTTCAAGGATTTTTATTCAAAAACAATTAATCAACAAGATCAGGATATCTTTCTTTTCAGGTTAACTACATAAATGGCCATGCAACTTCCACAATAGTAGGTGACTTGGCCGAGATGAATGCTATTAAGAAGGTTTTTAAGAGCACTTCATATATGAAAATGAATGCAACTAAGGTGAGTCTGCATCTTTCACATTTATATCAAAATGAATGCAACCAATGTTTAAGTCATGAATCATTAATTTTATACCAAAGTTAATGCATTCTTCTCACGTAGGTACCGGTGTTCTACTACTTTACTTATTGCTATTGAACAGCAGACTTTTCAACGTCCTCTTCACTGGTTCTTCTCTGATATCAGGCATTTTTACAGAAGTATTGAAAGGAAAATTGTTAAATGAAGGGAGAGTGTCATACATCATCCCTGTAGGTTGGTCCAATTCTTTAAGAACCTGTTAAGGTTGGATGTTAAAGACCATCATTTATTTTTAAACTATATATATGTAGGGTGGAAGCCTAAAGAGAGTTCATCAAATTATATTGGTCTAATTTCATCTTATCAGCATGAAATTGTTCACGAAACAGTCATCGTTTTTCAGAGGCTATGTTGAAACATATAGGGAGATTAAAGAACAGCTTTTGAATGGGAAATATTAAGCAGTAGTTGATGACATTGTTGAGCATGTGACGTGTATTACCTTGCTCTTTATTCTTGGCTTTTGTCAGTGCACTTCCAATTGAGGAGGTAGCATTTAAAATATACTTCCAGTTGTAATATGTGCAAGTTTTTGTACAAGGCTGGATTTGACTGTAAGTTGCTCTATTAAAAAATATATGCTATTGATGCCTGCCTTCTACATAGGGTATGTAGTGATGCCGCAGTGGTCCTTGAGTCCATAGTTCATTCAAGGAAGAGGTCACCAATGAGGTATATACTATTCTCCAATCTTCCCTATGTGATTATTTTCGCTTCACATAAAAACTTTTTGGAATTGTCAAACTTTATGTCAAGTTCTTAGCCCCAAAAAAGGAAACACTGGTGTCAATTAATGATTTGTGTTCAAATAGTTAACAGAGTCAATGGGCTGAGTTGATTCGAAGAAAGAAAGTATAAATTACAAGGAATGCTGATTTTTGGTGTTTTGAGTTAACCAAACTTTTAGATATTACAAGCTATTTAAGTTTATTGTATCAATTTTTGATGAAATAAACATCAATAACGAAGAAAGTCCTCAAACTAAGAGTGACGATTTTGTGAAGTGCATAGAGTGAATCCATTAAAGAGTAATTCATTTTTTTTTAGATCTTTTGTTGACATTTTTTATTTATTTATCGATCATGTTATAATTTTATTTTGCTTACTAGGTTTAGACCATACTTTAAAGTACTTTTTAAATTTAATAATTGCATTCGAATAGATATTTTTATTCAAGGGATCAGTTTTGCATTGTTTGTCTGAGATGCAAGGATTAGATCTCGATTTGACATGAATTTGATTTTGGGGATGCTCAGATCTGTGGGTGTCTGTGTGTTCACATCTAAAAAAGGGATCTATTTTTCGGTAACTTCGATGTGTTGGAAATTGGTTGGTTATTCATTCTTTTAAAACATTTTTGGAGTACGAGTTTTAGATATGTGAAGCAATACCTAAGGTTGGAGTTTAAATCATCATGGCTTGAAGCTAGGCACAAAGATATATTGTATTGAGTTTTTACTATTTGTATGTATGGATGTAATTGAAGTCTTTAGAATGTCAATATGTACTGATCTTTTTCACAATATTGATATTGATGATTCTAGCTTATGAAATGCCCCAGGACAGGAGTGATTTCTTTTGTGTTCTTAACATTATAATGAAATGAAAGTAGCATTTACTCTGTAAAGCATTTTATAAAGTTATTGTTGAGATTTCTTTTATGTAGTTGTTAACATTATAATGAAATGAAAGTAGCATTTACTCTGTAAAATTTACGAAGTTATTGTTGAGATGAGATAGTAATTTTGGTTCTGCTTCCAAATACTGTTGTTTGGGTTTGAGGTTTGTATATTGATGAGCTTTTGTTTCCTAGGATTGAAATGTACATGTTGGCTTTTCTATATATGATTAATAGACTGTTATTATCTAGCATTTCCATGAATTATTAGTCAGAGCTTAATCCAATATGTCAATTAAATAGAGTGTGTTTGTTTTATTGCTGACTTTGTAGTCATAACGAGTTTTTGAGTCCTTGGACATCTTCAATGTCTGAAAGGAAAATCTATCATTTTTGCAATTTTCACAAATTAAATCTTAGGGATCATGTGTCTTTAGTTTATTCATTTTCACTCAGAATAGGTTATATTATGTGGATTGAAATGGGCACACCAAAAGTTTCTTTTCTTGTTGCATTGGATGTTGGAAGTGATCTACTATGAGCCCCCTATAATTGTGTACAATGTGTACCTTTTCTCGGTGAAAGTTTTGAACAAAATGGTGCTATGTTTTGCTTATTGAAACATGAATTATCATATTGAAAACTTACAATTTTCAGCTTCCCTTAACATCAAATGTGTGGAGGTAGTATTTAGCAAGACGGACAGAATCGTGTGAAACATGTGGCTTGAGCATGTCTCCTAATGTGTCTTGTATACTAAATGATCGAGCTGCAGGAACCAATCGTTTCTGTACTTCTTCTGCAAAGGTTTGTTACTTGACTTGCCTAGAAATTTTTAGTGGTCCACATTTATCATTAAGCATCATTCCATGTTGGAAACTTTATGTAGTGATGATTGCTTCTTATCTATTTCAGTTGAAAAAAATGAAACATATTGTGGCATATGCAAAAAGATTAAGAATGAATCAGATAGTTGGACTTGGGTGAGATAATCTCTCTCTCTCTCTCTCTCTCTCTCTCTCTCTCTCTCTCTGTGAATTATCCAGTATATGTCTCTTACACTCTTTCAACATATTTGGTATAATATGTTCATTGAATTAGTTGCGCTGTAATGCATGTGAAGTTTTGGTCCGTGCAGAGTGATAAATTCTCAAGAAATGATTTTGATTTTTGAGGTCTTCTCATGCCCCCATCTCCATTTCCCCCATTTGACATATCATATGTATGCCTACATATAAATCTATATATTTATAGTATATATAAACTAAATTTTATTGGTCATATAATATTTCCTCCATGTTAGGATTTGGGAACCAGTGATTATTATTGCCCTAAATGCAAAGCAAGGTTCAATTTTTAATTATCTAATTAAGATAACAAACGGACTAAATTTATGTAAGTAATTTATGTGTTACCGGCTGTCATGCAATCTGGTTCAGAAAAAAGGTTTGGAAATCATTAAATTTAATGCTCACCTAAGATTGTTAGAAATATTACTTTTCCTCATTAAAATTAAAGCCTTTTAATGATTTCAGGTTCAAACAATTACTCAAGGTTATCTTTCCAAACGTCCCTTAAACTTCAGACTTGATTGGGAAAAAAATCTCTCTATTCTTCGTAACAGTTCAATGTTGTATTATTATCCTCAACAAAGCAGCAGATAGTCAGTGAATGCATATCAGTATCTGTTATATTTCATTTTTTTCCCTTTTGCTCCATTCATAAGGAATTTACTTTTATACACTGTCGATAGACGCCGTCAAGTTTTTATTTAAGAATAATATTTCTCAACTTAGTTCTGAATTGCCTAGTCATTATCTATCTTCTCATTGTCATAGTTGCAGTGATCTTAGTGTGCACATATCTAAGTTTTATAATACCGCATTGCTTTAACTATTACTTTCGATTAGTAAACTAGATAATTACCTTAAATAATTCAACCTATTAATGTTGTTTTTCTAGCTTCAAGACATTCTATACATCCTAACATCTTTTTGGCTATCTCATTTTCCGCTCTTGTATCATTCATTTTAGCGGACTCTCCTACGAGAGAGGTATGTAAATACCTAGAATTTTCTTATGTTTTTTGTAGCCCAATTGAAATTATTTTTAAATGTTTCAACTGCTATTCATTTAACATAACATAGTGACTTTGGGAAAAACTTCCTTCAAAACTTTTTTTCATGCTAAAAATCTCAACTGTGGATCGGTACTCGTTCAACGTACGAGTCCTCCACTAGTGTATATGTATAACACATTGGTTTTTATTCAAGCAAGAAATTCAAACAAGGAAGCATCATCAAGCTTTGCTGCCAAATTCTAATATATATGATTTATGAAAAATAAGTGAGAATTTGCTATAATCTAATACAGAACAAAACTAGGATCTATACATTTACTCTGAATCTTAAATTTGCAAAACCTAGAGAACAGTGAGAATTTGCTATAATAGTTGAGTGCTTGTGAGAATTTGCTTGAGGAAGTGAACATCACTTAATCCAGAATAGACTATAGAACTTAGTTTTCAAGCATCTAGTAGCTAAGCCTTTGTAATTTTCAGTACATTTTCCATTGGCATAATAGCTGCTATTCATCAATGCTTCTAGCCTGAGAATAAAAAAAAAAAATATATATATATATATATAGAATTAGTTTCTAATGATTTTGTCAGAAAACAAAATCCAAAAATTCAACTTCAAAACATTACAAAAGCATGTCCATTCATCATCAATTCAAGTTATTAAGCTTACATGGGCCTATATCAATGTATTCTTAAGAAAAGAATGAAAACGAGAAGAGACCACTGTTCAAGTCAATATGCCATATTTCATAGTTGTTCGAAAATTATGCAGGTGATTCACAAGAAATTAGAATATACTCATTAATAATCATATAATACTATTCTTATAAAGAAATGCACAAAATTGTTTTCATACAAAGTCTAGCCAAAATTACAGAATTTAAGGCCACAGTTTATCAACCAACAGTAAATTTCAAGGCATATAAGTCTAGCCAAAATTATAGAATTTAAGGCCACAGTTTATCAACCAATAGTAAATTTCAAGGCATATAGGGTATCCTGGTACCCCTCTATTCTACAATTAAGAAAAATCAAGCGATCGGCCTGCATACTTAGAAGATAAACTGGAAGATGACAGATTATATACAAACAATCTAGCATCAAGATTCAACAACATACTTAGAAGAAATTAAGTGTAAAGGAAGCAGAGCAATGGCTAAGAGCAATGAAGGAAGAGATGGCCTAACTCAAGAAAGATTATACTAAGCATCAGTGACTCAACACAAACTAGAGCTGGAACAATTAAATGTCAAGAGGGGAAAAGAAAACCTGTATTCAGACATAGAAGAGACAATCTTCATGGAGCAGTTAAAGGGGTTTTAAGGAAAAGGAACTAATTTGATTCTACAATTTGCTTTTTCTCTTTTTTATTAAGCATGCTTTTTCTTAAATAACATAAGTTACCCCTAAAGGAAATCATGATCCTATTACGGATTAAAGCCTAATCCCCACTTTCAAAAGTAACAAGAAAGTAGAAACTAATCCCCACTTTCAATCCACCAATAAGTGTACATAATGATTAATAGCCACAAGTCCAGCAGATACTAGTTTACAATTCTGAAACTTTTACCAGCAAAGAGCCAACAAACAAAATGAGGAAAAGAAAAATCTAATGGTATAGATATTCGACCCAAAATATATCAAGAACATAGAAATTGTAAATTAAAGAGGCAGTTGCTTCAGGTTTTCTAGCAGAAATTCCATAGCAACATGAAGAAATAAAGCAATTACTCACTGAACAGATCTCTATTATTAGAGAGGTCAATAAAGATACACTCACCCGCAGATGCACGCTTCTCTTCTCCAGAAAACCAGGTTTATGATCCATTGAACATGAAAATGAGATAATATACCGTAAGTAATTATGAAAAGCATATGAGGCCTACAGGAATTGTTCCATTCCTTAGAATCTGATTAGAGTTCAAATAATTTCTTCCTTCCAGTTCCACCCCATAAATTTCTTCCCTCCTACGCATTCTTATGTAAATCAACACGTCAATGCATCATAGAAATTGCAATTTTTTCCCATGAAGTGTAGATGTACCAAGAAATTGTTTGCTTTCTTGAAGAAGCTCAAGAATCTGTTCTTCTATCAACGTCAAGAATATCCCACTCAATTCATCCAAACCCACCAAAGAATAAGCATAAATTTCCAACAGATTTTCAACATTGAATGATATATATATAATAATATATATAAAAGTAGCTGAGTCAACCTCAGTCAACTTCCCTGTTTCCCTCCAAAACTCTTGTACTATGTGCAGATTTTATTTATTTATTTATTTTTCCAATTTTTGGGGACTTCAATATTTATCATATTCACACTACTTATATCTCCTATACAATAATCAACTTCAAAACTCACTTCAAAAATAGTTGGACCTTCAATATTTATTTATTATTTTCAAAATCGCTGACGTCTACTTATAGTCTTCAATATTTGTTGTATTTACATGACTTCTATTTCCCGCCGCCCAATTACATTGGAAATCTAGTTATTTTCCTTTTTCGCTTTTTCAGAATTTGTTTCATTTTTTTCCCTTTTTCAAAATCTGTTGATTCATTTTTGTTTTCTATATCTTTTTTTTTTCCATTTCCCTATATACAACCTCTTTCATTTCTGTTATATATAATTATTATGAAGATATACACAATAATAAAAGATTTAATTAAAGGGTTATTTCTTTGAAAAAATGTGTACGGTTTAACATGACCGCTCCACTCCACCTTCTATTTATCACGTTTTATGATTCAAAATTTCTGGTGCGGTGGTAATGCTTATTAGTTATTAATATTACAAACCAGTTGAAAATAAAAAATAGTAAATTATTTTTTGAAAAAGTAAAAAGGATTTACACTACTCTTTTCTTCAAGACCTGTGATATTTTGAGTCATTGAACATAGATTTGGGTTTCTAATAAAAAAGAAAAAATATTAAAACAATAATATTGTAGAGAAAGCTTCGAAAACAATATAGAATGCAAAATTATTTTAGATTAATAAGAAGATTTGTTAATAGTTTATTTATATTGTGTTCTAGATTTCTCTGTTAGGGTTGCAATGTGTTAACTAATGTTGGGCTATTTAGAATAGTTTTGGGTTTGATAGATATGTTAATAATTTCGGCTGTTGAGTGAAGAAAAAATATATTATTCATGGGTCAGTATATATATTTAATGAAATTGTATATCACATTGTATAAAAAATAATAAAAATAAGAAACTAGAATTATTATTTTTTTTAAATTTGCTTTTACCGAGAAGTTGTTTTATATTTTTTATGATATAAGAACTATAATTTGTTTGGTTTTACTTATTTATATTTGACTTTTTTTGTGTCAAAACCTCTCTTTTCATAAAAAAATGTGTTCTTCTAACTTTTTCAATCTTACAAATAAATATTTGTGTTCATTTATACAAATCCAAATAAAATTTTCAGTTAAAAATTATGTTGAGATTTTATTACTAGATAATACTCTCTCTGTCCTACAAAGATAGTCCACTATTTCTTTTTTGTCTATCTCAAAAAGATATTCTACTTTATTTTTTAAGAGTGAAATTAATATTTTATATTCCATTTTGTCCTTAATTTATGTGAAAATGAGTAGAGGACTATCTTTATGGGATGGAGGGAGTACTAAATTATAAATCACATCATACATATAATTTTTTTTAATAAATAATCTTATTTTTAGTTATTTAGTACATCTAAATATTGGAGCTCTTTTTTATAGCGTATTATTAAATTATTAAATATTTTTATAGATAATTACATTTAATACGTAATTAATTTCTTATAATAATTGTGATATTTTATTGGTCTTAATTTTATGGATAAATATTTGGTTCAGTCATATAGATCCAATGTCATTCTCAATTAAAATTATATCTAAAATTTATACACATTCGTATTTTTATAAATGACGTTGTATTGAAATTTTTATAACTAAATCTTATTTTTAAGTTATTTATTACATATACATATTAAAGTTCTTTCCTATGTTGCATTATTTATCAAAATTATTTCAATGACAATTACATTTAATTCTTAATTAATTTTTTATTCCAAAAAATCTAATATCATATTTTTTAAGATTAACGGTTAACAAATTTATCTATATTGTTTGAAATGATATAGTTATTAATGGTTTTTGTCCTAACTGTTAATTTTAAAATTTCAAAAAGTAATTAACCATATCAAGATATTCTTTGCTATATTTTAATTCAGATTTTATGATATTTTTTAACAATAATATATAAATTGTCTCCCAATTTACTAATTAACTAAAAATTGAGATGATCAATATTAAACTATAATTTCAATCAGAAAATAATTACGTTGTATAAATATTGAAAACTTAAAATATCATAAATTTGATGCAATATCTTTGTCAACCTCGCAAATTATTATTATTATTATTATTATTATTATTATTATTATTATTATTATTATTATTATTATTATTATTATTATTATTATACATGTTGTTTTTCATTGTCAATGGTCAAAATATTGAATTTTATCTTTTATATGCATGATCTCTATTATTAACTTTTTCATCTGTTGTTTGAATGTTCAGAGTACATGAATACTGGAGATCCTACATTTAAGTGTTAATTTTGCAAGGCGAATTTTTGGTTCGAGGAGATGGTGAATAATTGTTACAAAACTTAAAGATCATATTCTATAAAGTCAAATTCTATATGACAGTAATGCAGGATACAAGTTCTTTATTCTAAGGATATCGTTGATCCATTCGAATTTTAGGATACTTATTAGATTTTAAAAAAAACAATTTTCATTGATGGTGTCATATGTTATGACTATCAATAAGAATCAGACACAATCATTTTCGCATGTATGACTTCTCCCTAAAAGGTTGATGTTTATACATGAAACTAATAAATGATGAACTTATCTCTTATTTGTAAATTTTATTTATTTTGTTTAAGAATTCATTTAATTTCGAATAGGATTATTTTTATTTAGAAGTTTCTTCCCGTGCATCGCATGGGATGATTCACTAGTTAAGAAAAAAACGACTAAAACTAATATTAAAGAAGAAGAAAAAATAAATTATTTTTGGAACTGCAAGTCAAATATGCCGACATAGAAATCAAAATTCAAATTATTCCAATGAACTCAAAACCATAAAATTTTAATAAATCAAGACTACATTAAATATATTTTACTCAATTTCATCAAAACCCACCAAAGAATAATCATAAATTTCAGCAGATTTTCAGCATTGAACTATGAAGGAAGAAAAAACGCTAAAAACTTGTATTAAAGAAAAAGAAAAAACCGAAAAATAATTAGTATTTTTAATTATTATTAAGGATAGATTATCATCTTGGTTAGGCTTGTATTTTCGTACCCAAATGGCGTAATGCAGAGTAGTAGAGTCTAGAGTCCATCACCAACACAACACCAACACCTAATAAAATAAAAGCACGTGATTTCTGGCGAACCGAAGTGGATGGTTCGAGAGAGCGAGGGATATTGTTTGGGGAAGAAGACTTACGGGCTTTGTGGGTGAAGGGGATGAGGAGGTGGTCCGGTGATGGTGCTCGCCGACGATCGAGAAGGGAGAAGGCGGTGGCGACGGCTTCTCGGGGGAGTCGAGTGAAGAGATGAGAGTTTGAGAGGGAAATGAGAGAGAGAGAAGCTGTTTTTAGGGTTCAATTTTTCAATTTTGCTGCAGAACTTCAGGCGTCGGTAAACAGAACCGACGGCTTTTAACAAGTATATATGTGTCGGTTATTTATTAGAACCGACACGTTTTCCTTACAACATAATTTTATGCGTCGGTTGTCTATTAGAAACCGAAGCATAAAGTTAAGTCATATTTTACAAAATTGTCACCGCGCTATTATAGGCGTCGGTTATTCCTAAAATCGACGTACATTATGTTTTTTTTTTTTGGTGAATCTGTACTAGTGCTACTTGGTTTCAATCCTGAAGCGGCTAGAATTCAAGAGACTGTGGTCAATGAAGAAGACATTCTATTTGGAGATTTCATGAATCCCCCTATTATCGAGCATTGTCTATCCATCTTATAATCATCCAAATTTCCAACTTCGGCCGGATGTCATCAATTTGTTCTCCAACACTATCTCATTCTATGGGAGGACCGATGAGAATCCACATTCCCATGTGGCACGCTTCCTTGAGATTTGTAATAACTTCAACTATGAATGTGTGAATACGGAAGCAATCCGGATGAGGTTATTTGTGCATACTTTGAAAGACAAGGCAAGAGAATGGCTTGATACCCTGCCTCCGGGGAGCATCACTACTTGGGTGGAATTTGTCCAGAGATTTACTACAAAAAATTTTCCACCTTCTAGAGTTGCTAAACTCAAGCATGACATCACTACATTCCAACAATTTGAGATGGAGAGTTTTCATGAAGCTTGGGAGAGATTCAAGGATATGCTTAGGAAGTGCCTGAATCATGGGATTATATTGGGCAAAAAGTCAACAACTTCTATGTCGGGTTAACTCCTCCTTGTCGTTCAAATGTGGATTCATCTTCTAATAGATCCATCAAAACAAAGAGCATTCGAGAGGCTTATGATTTGTTTGAGATCATGAGTGAACAAAGTGCAATGTGGACGGATAGAGGTGCACCAAGGAGTTCTAGTGGTGCACATGGGGGTGATGATTATGCACTTGTCTTGTCAAAGATAAACTCCTTAGCCAAGAAAGTGGAAGGGCTATCTACTTCAACCTCTCGGCCCGTCAACATGGTTCAAACCCCTCATGTTTGATAGATATGAGGGGCTAATCATCAAAGCTCGATATGTCCATTGGTGGCAAGTGGTTCTTCATCTACCGAGCAAGTTGATTATCCTCAAAAATTTTAATGCCAAGGGTTCAATCCATATGGTCCTACCTATAATCCCGGTTGGAAGAGTCATCCCAATCTATCTTATGGAAATAATCAAAATGTGTTGAATCCAAAGCCACAAGACAAGAAAGGTGGATGGGAAGAAGCTATCACCAAGCTAGCAAATCATCAATTGCAATATCAAGAACGCAATGATGCCTCTTTGAAAAATCTGGAGAAGCAAGTGGGCCGCATAGAAAAACTTCTCTCAGATAGGCAACAAGTAACTTTGCCTAGCAACACCGAAACAAATCCTAGGGAGAATGTTCAAGCTATTACAACAAGGAGTGAGGTACAATTGCCCGAGATCATGGCTCCACAACCAACGACTCAATCAAACAAGGCTCCCATTGAAGAAAATGAGCCTATTCAAACACCCAAAAAAGTTGTTGAAGTGCCCCAGGAAAGTGAACCGGAATCATCAATATCAAAGGCTCCAACACCAATCAAAGCTTATGTGCCTCCTATCCCCTTTCCTCAAAGGTTGCAAAAGCGAAAACTTGCTAGTCAATTTGGAAAGTTTTGGAAGTGTTCAAGAAGCTAAACATCAACATACCTTTTTCCCATGCCTTGGCTCAAATGCCAAGCTATGCTAAGTTCATGAAGGATATTCTATCCAACAAAAGAAGACTTGAAGAGCATGAGACTGTGATGCTAATGGAGGAGTGTAGTGCAATCATTCAAAACAAGCTACCTCCAAAAATCAAAGATCCAGGGAGTTTTACTATTTCATGCACTATTGGTGATGTTAATTTTAGTAAAGCTTTATGTGATCTTAGTGGTAGCATTAATTTGATGCCTTTGTCCATTTTCAAAAAATTGGAATTGGGAGAAGCTAAAGCAACTACCGTATCTCTACAATTGGTGGATAGATCCATTAAACATCCTCAAGGTATCATTGAGGATGTTCTTGTCAAGGTAGATAAATTCATCTTCCATGCGGATTTCATTATTCTTGACATGGATGAAGACCATAACATTCCAATCATTTTGGGAAAGCTATTTCTAGCAACCGGGAGAGCTCTTATTGATGTGCAAGAAGGCCAATTGATATTGAGGGTGCAAGATGAGCAAGTCACCTTCAATGTGTTAAAAGCTATTAAATATCCTTCGGAGTCCAATTCATGTTTTCGGGTGGATGCAATTGATCATCTAGTGGTCAACTCTTTCAACCATGGGATTTCTAAAGATCCATTGGAATCTTGCATTTCCAATTCTTTGACTATCAAGGATGAAGATCATGAAGTTGAACAAATGACTCACTACTTAGAGGCATCCCCACAATATCGACACAAGAGGGCTCCTTATTTTGAGGAGTTGAAGAAGAGTTCTTCACCACCATTACCATCTCTCAAGAAAGCACCTACTCTTGAACAAAAGCCTCTTCCGTCCCATATGAGGTATGCCTATTTGGGAGAATCTTCTACTCTTCTGGTCATTATTTCTAATTCTTTGAATGAAGTGGAGGAAGGAAAATTGCTTCGGGTATTGAGGGAACACAAAGAGGCTATTGAATGGACTATCTCGGATATTCAAGGTATTTTCCCTTCATTGTGTATGCATAAAATTCTTATGGAAGATGATTTCAAACCTTCGGTGGAGCATCAACGTCAGTTGAATCCTAACATGAAAGAAGTTGTGAGAGCCGAAGTAGTGAAGTGGCTTGATGCGAGTATTATCTATCCAATCTCGGATAGTGCATGGGTAAGCCCGGTGCAAATAGTGCCAAAGAAAGGAGGTGTCAGGGTAGTGGAGAATGAAAATAATGAGCTTATTCCAACAAGGCCGATTACAGGGTGGAGAGTTTGCATTGACTATCGCAAGCTCAACAATGCTACTAGGAAGGATCATTTTCCCCTTCCATTCATCGATCAAATGCTCAAGTGATTGGCGAGTCACTCTCACTATTGCTTTCTAAATGGGTATTCGGGCTATAATCAAATTCCTATAACCCCGGAGGATCAAGAGAAAACAACTTTTACATGTCCATATGGAACTTTTGCATATAGGAGGATGCCCTTTGGCCTTTGCAATGCTCACGCTATTTTCCAACTGTGCATGATGGCCATCTTCTCTGACATAGTGGAGAAATTTATTGAGGTATTTATGGATGTCTTTTCGGTATTTGACACTTCATTTGATGATTGTTTGAATAATTTGACTATGGTGCTAAAGAGATGTGAAGACACCAATTTAGTTTTGAATTGAGAAAAATGTCATTTCATGGTTCAAGAGGGCATAGTTCTTGGACACAGAATTTCAAGTAAAGGGATTGAGGTCGATAAAGTAAAAATTCAAGTTATTGAAAAACTACCTCCCCCAACCTCGGTGAAGGGCATAAGAAGCTTTTTGGGGCATGTGGGATTTATAGACGATTCATCAAGGACTTCTCAAAAATCACAAAGCCACTTTGTTCACTACTTGAGAAGAGCACTACATTTGATTTCTCTAAAGAGTGTCTCCAAGCTTTTAACACTCTTAAGGAGAAACTTATCATGGCACCTATTATTGTAGGTCCGGATTGGAGTTTGCCCTTTGAGCTTATGTGTGATGCAAGCGACTATGCCATGGGGGCCGTGTTGGGGGTAAAGGAAAGATAAAATCTTCCATGTCATCTACTATGCTAGTAGAACCTTGATAGATGCCCAATTGAATTATGCTACTACCGAGAAAGAGATGCTAGCAGTAGTCTTTGCTTTTGACAAGTTTCGATCATATCTTATTGAGTCCAAAGTGATTGTGTATACCGACCATTCGGCCCTCAAGTATTTATTGGCAAAGAAATATTCTAAGCCGAGGTTGATTAGATGGGTTCTTCTTCTCCAAGAGTTTGATTTGGAGATTCGTGATAAGAAGGGGATCGAGAATCTTGTGTCTGATCACTTGTCTAGACTTGAGCAAACCGAGGAGGTTATTGATGAAGAGATAAGTGGGGTATTCCCGGAGGAGCAACTTTTTCAAATAATGGATCTTCTACAAGCGTCTAGTGTGCCATGGTATGCGGACCATGTGAATTTTCTAGCAAGTGGTATCACTCCCCCCGGACCGCTCCTATCAACAAAAGAAAAAGTTCTTTACGGATATCAAGCATTATTTTTGGGATGATCCGTTGTTGTTCAATAGGGGTCCGGATCAAATCATTCGAAGATGTGTGCCCGAGGAAGAGATGGAGAAAATTCTTGAACAATATCACTCATCACCTTATGGAGGTCATTTTGGTGACGTGAAAAACCGCATCAAAGGTTCTTCGATCTGAATTTTATTGGCCTACCTTGTTCAAGTGTTCACACACTGTGTCCAAATGTGATCGTTGTCAACGCCTCGGTAATATTTCTAATCGAAATGAAATGCCTTTAAATTCTATTTTGAAAGTTAAAATATTCAATGTTTGGGGTATTGACTTCATGGGACCCTTCCCATTTTCATTTTTAGCGGTGGAATATGTGTCAAAGTAGGTAGAAGCGATGGTACTCCCCACCAATGATGCTCGAGTGGTGGTAAACTTTTTAAAGAAAAATATTTTTTCTCGTTATGGCACCCCTTGAGCTATCATTAGTGATGGAGGAAAACACTTTTGTAACCGCCTCTTCGACTTACTTTTGACCAAGTATGGGGTCAAACATCAAATATCCACCCCTTATCATCCACAAACAAGTGGGCAGGTGGAGATTTCAAATAGAGAGTTGAAGAAAAATGTTGAAGTGACGGTAAGCGCCTCGAGGAAAGACTGGTCCAAGAAATTGGATGATGTATGATGGCATACTGCACTGCTTTCAAAAACCCTATTGGTATGTCTCCATTCCGCATCTTATTTGGAAAAGCATGTCTCCTTCCGGTTGAACTCAAGCACCAAGCCTACTGGGCAACAAAAATCTTGAATTTTGATACGAAATTGGCCGGTGAGAAAATACTACTCAAACTCAATGAACTTGATGAGTTTCGCCTTGATTCATATGAGAATGCTTAGATTTACAAAGAGAAGAAAAAGAGGAGGCATGACGAGAACATTGTGAAGTGAGACTTCCAAATTGGGCAACAAATACTTCTTTACAACTCTAGACTTCGATTGTTTCCTAATAAACTCCGCTCTAGATGGTCGGGACCTTTCACTATTACTCAAATCTCCCTACATGGAGTGGTTGAACTTTATCAGGAGGGCAAAGGGAACTTCAAAGTCAATGGGCAATGCTTTAAGCCATACTTGGGTGATGATTTTGAAAAGGAGAAGTCATCTATCCCTCTTGCAAATCCGGAGTGATTGTATCTAAAAGTCGAGCTTACGACTCTAACCAAACTCTTTTTGAGAGGCAACCCAAATTTCTACTCTCTTTTGAATACTTATTGATATTTACTTGTTCTATTTTTATTGCTTATAATTTGGTTAATCATCAATTTTTGTAGGTTGAATTTTTGAAATCCTAAGCGGCCTTGTCCTCAACAAGTTCGGGGGAGATTTGTTTTCCAAGAGAATCAAAGCTTAGGTAAATTTTGAACATCATTCACGCATCAATCCGGGAAGTTTCATCACCCATTCCCTCTTTTTATTATGCTCTTGTCTACATTGAGGACAATGTTTGATTTAAGTTTGGGGTGTTAGGATCATTTTGCTATGTGAACATTTTAGATTGCCTTTCCGGCTTTTGATGTTTTGATGTTTGGAATATTAAAATGCTAGATAGCTTTACCGGCTTAAGAGATTTTAATGTTTGAAATTGTTGTTAATTCATGAGTTATGACCAAATTTGCTACTTGTGCTACTCTCTATAAAATGCTTATCCATGCAAGATCCTATGTACATTGAGCACAATAGTCGTGTATGATTTTTGGTGAGTTTAGGAATTGTTGATGGGTGAAGAGGTTAATGAAGTAGAAGAAATAGGTTGTGAGCTTGTATTTTAATTTTTATCAACCTATCCAACGTTTCCTATTGCTCTAAATCTCTTGATCTTAATGTAAGACAAGTTTGGGGATAGTCGACCCGGTGAAGGAGACGGTCTAGACGTGTGGTGATTCCATGCATGTTGGAAATAAATTTTTGTGTGAAGTGTCTTTCGCCAAGTATATGCTAAGTAATGACCGTATGCTATAATTCTAGGCCTATTTTAATTTCTGCATTGCATTGTCCTATCTTGAAGCCTTTTTGACTCGAGTAATTAAGCCCGTAGGAGTATTTTGAAACTTGGTGCCTTAAGTTTGAAACTTGAGAGTCACCGGCCTAAAGCTCGCTACATGAGTCAATGAGTAGGGTACTCACACACACATTTGTTGAAAAAAAAAAGCACATCATCATTGCATTTTCTTAATAAGTCTACCCCCACTTCGTAGCCTTTTTTACTCGAGTTATTAAGTCCGTAGGAGTATTTTGAAACTTAGTACCCTTTGATCTTAAAATCGAGAAGCTGCCGACCTAAAGCTCGTCACATGGGTCAATTAGAAAGCTTAAGGGAGTGGAGAAGGCACGAGCAATCATCACGTTAGTTTTTAGAAATCATGCATTTGTACTTGCATAAGGGCATAGACTAATAATGGGTTTGAAATGCTTAGTATAAACTTGAATAGCGAAACACTCATTTAGTGAAGAATCACTCAGTAAAATGCAACCAAACTAGAGTAGAAAAAGAAAAGAGTGATTTGAGAGTACCATCTAGAATTGCATCCCGGGAGAGGAAAGAAATATCTATTTGGGGATGAATGTCACGAGTGGGAAAGGAAAGGATTGCACTTATGGTGGGTTAGTTTTAACTTTAAACCTCTTTACTCATCAACATTCACGAACTTAATTGACGATTGAAAGTGGCTACACACACACCGATCAAATATCAGATAAGCCAAACTCATTTTGGTAGCATTATTTGGGAACATATTTGTGAATTAATTGTGCAATTTCACACTTATGGAAGATTGCAAGTGATCTCATATTGTTGATCATTTTGCCATTGTTTTTGTAGATGCATGTAAATATTCTTGCTCGGGACGAGCAAGAGTTCAAGTTTGGGGGTATTTATTGAGTGCATTTTACATGCATATTTCATACATTTATGGTAGTACTTTTTGAGTAATTTGGACAAATATCTACTTAATTGTGCATATTTTGTGGTTATATAGGTTTAACATTCAACTTCATGGGAGAAAGTACAAGAAAGAATCTAAATAAATGCTTAGTTGAAGAAATTGAGGAGAAAAGAGTCAAACCGTGCAAAGATTAGAAGTTTGGGGACCAATTTGTCACTTCCAAAAAGCTGTGGACTTCTTGTGCAATTGATCGAGGGACTAAATTGCAAGTTTCCAAAATTTGGAGGACCTCAGTTGCAATTAAAAGATGGACCAAGTTGTAAGACATCAACCCAGCTAAACCACGCGAACGCATGGCTCGAACCAGGTGGCGTGTTTAGTGAATTTTACATGCATATTTCATACATTTATGGTAATACTTTTTGAGTAATTTGGACAAATACCTACTTAATTGTGCATAATTTGTGGTTAAATAGAAGCAAAAGAATGCTAAATTGAAGAAATTGAGGAGAAAAGAGAAAAATCTTGCAAGGATTAGAAGTTTGGGGACCGACCTGTCACTTCCGAAAAGCTGTGGACTTCTCGTGCAATTGATCCAAGGACTAAATTGAAAGTTCTCAAAAGATGAAGAACCTCAAATGCAATTTTAGGAGGGCTTTTTGAAAGAAATCAGATTATTTTAGGACCAATTTGATCGACATTGAAAGTTGGAGGACCCCAATTGCAATTTATTGAAGAACTGATTTGCAAAACCTCGCCCAGGTGAACCAAACGAACACGTGGCTCGAACCAGGTCGCGCTCGTGAGTCATGCCAAAAATCCAACCCGAGAGTGCACATGTCAACCAAGCGATCGCGAGGCCTTCAGTCGCGATTGCGCGGTCAAAAATTTGAAAGATATTCTGGGCCGACCCGGTGCAATCCGATTCGGCCCAAATGCTGTCAAATGTGGATCTACGCGATTTTTGGGTATTTTTGAATGATTTGGCTAGGGTTTCCTCATAATTTCTACCCCTTTTCAAGTGTCAAACAAGTGCTCTTCATTTTCTTTACCCTTTTCTTATAATTAGTTAGTTTGGTTGATGAATGTTGATTGAGGGGAGAAATACCCATATCATTGTGGAAGAGTATTGATATTTTGAAGCAAGAATCATTGGTGAATGGAAGTGTTATTGCTTAATCTTCATATTTCTCTATTTACTTTACTTCATAGTTGAAATGATGCATTTAATTCTTGAATTTTATTGTTATTTCACTATGGGCTAAGTTATTTAGTGTTGGAATGATTGATGAAGCTTGACCTAGCTTAGTTGATATTGATGCTTGTATTGAGAATTTAAGCTATTTATTATCTTGTGTATTTATTGTTGTATTTATAGACTTGCATTTATTGTGACCAAATTTATGCTTGAATTTCATGGAATGTGCAATTATTGAGAAATTGTTGTGTATTCTAGATCAATAAAATATTTGCTCTAGGTTCTTATTTATGATAGAGATATACCTAAAACCCTAGATGATCCATTGAGTTATTTTCACAAAGGTTTAATGCAATTGGTGTGTTTTTAATCGACATAGAGATATAGCAGGTTAATTCCACTAATTAGAGTTGATTTCACTCGAGAGAGATAATTGACTAAACTTGGAAAATTGGATCTAACATGCTTAGTAAATTGCATTTGTTTTAGCTTGTTGAGACTTCAATTTGATAATGGTCAAGTGGAATCGAGAATCCCAACACTCCTTCATCATCAAGTTATCACCATTTTTCTACCTATTTATTTACAATTGTGATTTTAATTCTAGTACTAAAACATTTCCAAAACCAAAACTTTATTGTGTGTGTTTCTTATTTAAATTGATTAAACTAGAGTGTAATTGAAATAGACTATCCTCGTGGGATCGATAAACCGGACTTATTTAGTCCACTATCACTTGTATGCGATACGTGCACTTGTGATGTGTTTCTAGCGAACATGGCGCTCGCGACTCATGCCTAAAATCTAACTTGAGAGTTTTCATGGTGATCGTGCGATCGTACGGCCTTCAAGCGCGCGATCGCGAGGTCAATTTGAGGATGATTCTTGCCTCTTTTCCATTTTCGTCTCATTTTTCTCTCAATTTTTCTTACACTTTCTTGATATCTCTCTTGCAATTATTTATTTTGGATGATGAATGTTGATTGAGGGGAGAACACCTACAACATTGTGGAAGAACATTGATGTTTTGAGTTGTTGAAGGGAAGTTTTTATTGTTTAATCTTCATATTTCTTTATTTATTTGAATCCATTGTTGAAGTGATGTATTTAATTCTCGAGTTTTATTGTTATTTCACTATGGGCTAAGTTATATTGTGTTGGGGTGATTGATGAAGCTTGATCTAGTTTAGTTTTTATTAATGTTTGCAATGAGAATTTAAGTTGTTTATTATCTTGTACATTTATTGTTGTATTTGTTGACTTGCATTTATTGTGGTCAGATTTATGCTTGAATTTTATGGGATGTGCAATTATTAAGAAATTGTTGTGTATTCTAGATCAATACAATATTTGCTCTAGGTTCTTGTTAAGGATATAGATATACCTTAAACTCTAGATGATCCATTGAGTAATTTTTGCAAAGGTTTAATACAATTGGTGTGTTTTTAATCGACATAGAGATATAGTATGTTAATTCCACTAATTAGGGTTGGTTTCACACGAGAAAGGTAATTTACTAAACTTGAAAAATCAGATCTAACATGTTTAGTAAATCACAATTCAATTTGCATGTTGAGAATTCAATTAGATGATGGTCAAGTGGAATCAAGAATCCCAACACTCATTTATCATCAAGTTATCACTATTTTATACTTATTTAGTTACAATTTTGAATTTAAGTACTAAAACATTTCCAAAATCAAACTTTATTTTGTGTGTTTATTGTTGAAATTGATTAAATTGGAGTGTAATTGAAATAGACCATCCTTGTGGGATCAATAAGCCAGACTCATTTAGTCCACTATTACTTATATGCGATACATGTACTTATGGTGTGTTTATATCGAACAATGGGGTGGGGTTGAAATTTGCAACTAAATTTACAATTGCGATCGAATTGTAACTTTGTGTGACCAACTGTGACTCAAGTGTGGTGTGGTGTGGTGGGTGGGGTGGGTGGTGCGGTCGGGGTGAGTGGGGTGGATTGGAGGGAGGTGAGTGGGTGCAAGGGTGGGGATGTAAATATTAAGTATGGGTGGTGTTTGGGTAAAATAATATTACCTTTAATTTAGGATATAATAGATAATTATTTTAATATAATATTATATTTTTTTATTATTATTAACTCCTGATTTTTAAAAAGAAGTTTTAAGTTTGTTAAATTTAAAAAGTAATAGTTTTAGATTTGTAGTTATGTACTTTTCTCAATTTTGAAATACATATTCTCCTCTCTTAAATGTTGACTTTGAATTGAATTAAAATATAAATTTTTAGTGCTATCAACCAAGGGCTTAATTTTCAACTATGCATTCTTCAATAAAATAATAATGTACATAAATCAAAAAATTCTTATTTTTTAATCACACACTCACAAAAATTATTATTCTAAAATATATTTTTTTATCAAAATTTCATTATAATGGGGTCAAACTGGGGTTTAAACTTGGGTCCAAATTATTAATATTGCCCCTTATTATCATGTGATTTCTATGGATTAAGTGGAATGCGACCAAGCATAAAGGGATTAAATGGGGAAAAAAACACAAAATTTAATTTACATAATTTTTCAAATTAATTTTTAATCATTCATATTTTCTCTCTCCAATTTTTAACCTCACATTTTACCTAGAAAACACAAATAAATCAACTAAATAATTTCAATTCCTTCCACAAGCCGCCAACACAGGCCCTAAAATGAATGTTAGAAGAGCAGGTCCACTCCGTTGCCAGATGATCGCTCCACAAGTGCACGGGTCGTGCAAGTAATAAAATGGACGTGAGTCCAAGTATCGATCCCACAGGATTGTGTTAAATTTTATTTTAGATTACTACCTTAACCAGAACTAGAGAAGCTTAAGATTTGGAAATTTTGATTTTGAAAAATAGATTAAAAATTAAACTTAAGAAACAATAAGAAAAATTGATTTATTAAAACTTATAAAAGCAAACGCGTTAGAATTATGAATCCATTTTAACCAAATCATCCATGTGTTTGACCAAATTAATTAAATACAACTCATGGGGTTTTGAATATCCGCGTTCCTAAAATTATTTAAGCCTCATTCGAGCGATGCATAAAAACATTTTCCTAAAAGCAAATTGACTATATTTCTATGACAATTAAACAATTAGAAAAGTATTTAAGGTCAATGAACACTATATAGGATAACATAAAGCATAGGGGTATATTTCTATCCCCTATCGGACTTTGTGGCAATTAAATAGCTTCTAATGAAATCCTACTCTTTTGAACATAGAAAATCATAAAGACAACACAAAAGTTGGCCAAATAATTGCATGATAATAAAGGCACTTATTTAATTGCATCAAACCCATAAACTGCATATATTAAATAATTGGTAAAAACATAGAATCAAATAATTAAAACTTCACAATTCTAACACAAGATTTCTAGCCTAAAAACATGATAAAAGATAAATTACAATTATGATAATTGGAGTTCATCACCCTTTTCACCATGTTGTAGAAGACTCTTCAATCACGTGTCAATTGGTTCCTTGAAAGTTCGACAGCCCTTCGGGATCACATTTGACAAGTTTGGAACCCTAATTTCGTGCCCCAAGTCTCTTATTTATAGATGTTCACGAAGTCTAGGTAAAAAATATGAGAATTTGGCTAAAATCCGCGCAAAAAGCCCAGCTGCGGCCCAGTCGGGACTACCGCGCACCTGCATGGTAGGAATTTTTGCGGTCGTAACCTCGAAAAGCCAAACTTCAGTCGCCATTTTTTTAAGCCGTGCGGCCGCACGGTTATACCGGCAGCAACAATTTTCTTCTGTAAATTTTAGCAATTTGGTCATCATCCTTTTATTGCACAGCTGATCCTCCATCTTTCGATTGTTGCAATTGAGTCCCTAAGTTTCTGATTTCTTCCAAAATAGATTTCTTCTTCAATTTTCTTCTAATTGGCCCTTTGATTAACTGCAACTATTCTTGATTTTCACACTTTGACACTTTTAGCATCCACTTTCTTGATTTTAGCTTTAATTTCATTGTTTTCTCGACTTTGAGGTTATTCCTGAAATATAAACAAATGACATAAAATAAATAGCATATATTCTTGAATAAACAATTAAAATCCCACTTTTGGGATAGAAATAAGTGTATAAAATACACTTATCAACACCCCCAAATTAGAACTATTGTTCGTCCTCGAACAAAATAAAACTAAACTGTAAATGTAAAAAGCCAAATTAAAAAAATATGTTTTTGCTTTTGTCAACTTATTTACCATACGCTTCAACAATCCAAATTGACGATTCACTTTAGAAAAAGAAATATGAACAACATAAAATATTTTCATTCATCCGATGCTCAACTTCATTGTATGTGTGTTAATAGCCAAAATCAACCGCAAACTTATGCAAAAATAAACTTGACAATGTGTGACTTTTTATGCAAGAGTAGGCCCGAATCCCATGTGGTCCACAATGATATTCTTTTGATTTTCCTTACCCTCTCATGGATGAGCACAACCTTACTATTTTTCTCTCATATCCTGAGGTCTTTCCTATTGATGTGGTTTCTAAACATGTATAAATTGTCTTTTTTCACACAAGGCAGTTAGGACTAGACAAGTATGCACGACAGACCAAGAATAATTAACAAAGTGTTAGGAATTTCAATCAACGAAACTCATACCATTTTATTCCATTTTTCTTTCATATGGACGACTTTTTCTTTTAGTATCCTTGTCTTTTACCATCTTTGTACAATACTTTTCATACTTGTTTTCTATATGACCCCTGTAGCGAGCTTTAGGTCGGCAGCTCCCAACTGAGTTGAGCTTAGGGTACCAGGTTCAGAGAACCCCTCAGACTTAATTACCCGAGTCATATAGGCTTAAACAGAAAAGTTAAAGATGTTTTGTGTCTTATGTGTAAATCCACTCTCCGTACTTGCTTTCTAGTTGACCCCTGTAGCGAGCTTTAGGTCGGCAGCTCCCAACTCAGTTGAGCTTAGGGTACCAGGTTCAGAGAACCCCTCAGACTTACTTGCTTGAGTGAAAAAGGTATTTGAAGAGTAGAACAATTCCTTCAACATTTTTCTGTTTTTATGCTAGTTATTATGGTTTATACTTGTTGATCAAAACCCCTTACACTAAAGATGCAAAATTAATACTTCAAGTCTTAAATCCATCAATGCATACTCAATCTAACCTTCCCACCCCTAAACTACTTCTTGAGCAGTTTGGTCCTACAGTTCAGGTCGGGATCTAATTTTCTTAAGGTTTGAGATTTTCAATCAGTTCTATGTTCAAATTGCACAAGTTTACCCCACAACTATCATGCATCTCCCTAAAAAGTGGCTATGTGCTCAAATTTAATTCAAGTCCTACATGGATGAATGTTAATAAAAATTTTAGTTCACATGTTGTCCAATTTTCTAACTAAAGCACAAAAGTCAATTCAAATCATGTCATAAGCAATAATTAAATCAACAAAATTTTTCAAAATTTTCACTTTCTATGATTTTTTCAATTTTTCAAATTTTTATGAATTTTCTACCCAAAATCGAATGAATGTTTAAACACAAGTACATGAATGAGATTCCCACTCCCAAAATAGAATCACACATTGTCCTCAATGTATTCAAAGCAGATAAATAAAATAAATATAAAAATAACAAAGAGGGTAAATGTACTTCCCGGGTTTGGAGAGTTGGTGTTCCCATTTTTTGAAGTTTTGACTTGAATTTTTTGTTGGATGAAATGACCATCTACTTCCTTTTCCATGTTCGGCTTGAGGTGGGACTGATGATATGTTCCTTGCAAATAAACATTAATGGTCATTAGAAGCATAATTATCACGTAGGAACTAAAGAATATCAACACAACACACCCAAACAAGGACTTAGAATTTTTTTTGACATTTTTTAAAAATGGTCGACCGCTGATTTTCAGCACTTGACATTCCCTCGAAAAAGTGAAAATTTCCCGAGACATGCCCGGGCATATGAAAGTATTTAACTCGGTCTACAACATATCCAATTCAACAAGTTTGAAGTTCATTTGGGTCATGAAAAGATGTGACAAAGTAGGTGCAGTGAAGCTAAAAATAGGTGCACTGGTGCCTGCAATGGCCTTGTAATGAGGTGCCATGTAGTGCAATGATGTTTAAGTGGAGTTTCATGCTTTAAATTGGTGTAAACATGGATTGAACGATGCACAAATGATGTATAATATGTAATGAAGGTGATCATCCAAAAAGAATTTCAAAAACTCAACAAAACATTCATTGTGACATTAATTCAAACACCTTGCAGGCACATGAAGAAATCAATGGAGAACATAGAGTTGGAGACTTGAATTTACCCAAAATTTTTCACATACAAATCACAATTCAATATCTCCCAAACTAGAATCATACATTGTACACTTGCGGGGATATCTCGCATCGCGAGATATTAGTGAACAAGCAGTCATATCACAATGCTATCGAGAGTTTGTCAAAAGGATAACAAAAAGTGATCAATCATAAATTTATTTGTAATATATAAAACCAACTGAATAATGTAAGTGTTTGCCTTCTCTTATACGAATTACTATCCACGCAGGGTTGAGACAAGTTCACAAGTCCATGAGCTTAACTTAGCAATATCCAACTACGAGATTGCCAAACTCAAATGCATATTCTTGATCATTGTGAAAGCCAAAATAGTAACTAAAGATAGTACACTTGCGGGGATATCTCGCATCGCGAGATATTAGTAAACAAGTTTTTGGCGCCGTTGCCGGGGACTGTTAATTAATATCGATACCCATTAGTTCTTATTTTACTTTGAACTTTATTTTGCTTATTTTTATTTTTATATTATTTTTCAGTTTTTGTTTTTAATTTTTGTTTTATTTAATTTATGTTAAGAAGGACTAAGTCATTTGATTTGCTTCCTTTTGATACAAAAATTGAACACACCTTTCGACAGAGGCGTAGACAACAGTTGGAAACGAATCAACAAAAAGACTTAGCCATGGCAGATGACATAATTCAGAATAATTAGGGAAATCAACAAAATCTGCCAGCAGCTGTGAATGGACAGCAACAAAATCATGGAAGGCGCGTTTTGCGAGATTACATGGTTCCTCCTGTGGGGAACATTGGAACCTGCATTGTACCTCCCGCAATCCGAGCGAATAATTTTGAGATCAAGACTTCCTTGATATCCTTGATCCAAAATTCATGTGTTTTTCATGGACTGCCATCTGAGGATCCTCATGCCCATCTTCGAACATTTTTGGAACTATGTGATATGCAACGCATGAATGGAGTTTCAGATGACGCCGTGAAATTAAAGCTCTTCTCATTCTCTTTGGCAGACAAGGAAAAAGCCTGGTTTTACTCTTTGCCCCTACACACAATCACCACATTTGAAGTTATGAGCCAGAAATTTGTAGATAAATTTTTCCCACCTGGCCGCATGTCAAAGCTAAGGCGTGAAATTTTATCATTCAGTCAACAGCCTGGGGAATCAATTTTTGAGGCTTGGAAAAGGTTCAACGAGCTCATCAGACAGTGTCCTACCCATGGAATCGCAGATTGGATCTTGGTTCAGACATTCTATAATGGGTTGACAAATGAAAATAAGAAGCACGCAGACTCAGCAGCTGGGGGTTCAGTAATGAATATGACTTATGAAGAAGCTTCTGAGATTTTCGAGAAGATGTCTTCAAATAGTTACCAATGGTATTCAGAGAGGTCTGCACCTAAGTTAGGGGGAGTAATGGCCGTTAATGAGATTACATCATTAAATGCTAAATTGGATGCGTTGACGAAGAAAATCGACAGTATGGGTGTGCAGATAGTCAACTCAGTTCAAACAGTGTTATGTGATTTTTGTTTTGAAAATCACACTGTAAATTTCTGCCAACTTCAACAAAATCAATCAAACCCAGAACAGGTTAACTTCATTGGGAACAGACAACAAGGTGGTCCATATTCACAAACCTACAACCCAGAATGGAAGAACCACCCTAACTTCTCCTGGTCTAATAATCAAAATGTTCAGCGTCAGCCTGGTTTTCAACAATAGCAGCAACAACAATCTCATAAAACCATGGCAGAAAACATGGAGATGTTAATCCAGCTAGTTAAGAGTCAGAATGGTGAAATTATGAATCAAGCAGCTGAGATTAAGAATTTGAAGAGACAAGTGGGAGAGTTGGCAACTAGTAGTTCCACAAGGCAGCCAGGACAGTTACCGAGCAATACTGAAACAAACCCTCGTGAGCATGTTAATGCAATAACAACAAGGAGCAGGGTTCAGCTATCTGAAGTGACTGTAGAGGAATATGAGAAGCAGAAGAACCAAAGGAAAGATGTGGTGGAAGAACAGGAAAGTGAGAAAGAACAGAGGTCGACTCCTGAAATTCAAGAAAAATCCGAAGAAGACATTCGAGTTAGACCTCCAGTCAAGGCATATGTACCTCCAGTTCCATATCCACAAAGACTGATAAAGCATCAGTTGGAGCAGCAGTTTGGAAAATTTTTGGAAATATTCAAGAAACTGCACATAAATATCCCATTTGTAGAAGAGTTAGCTCAAATGCCACTCTACCTGAAATTCATGAAAGAAATGTTATCAAATAAAAGAAAGCTGGTAGATCATGAAACAGTAGCTCTTAGTGAGGAATGCAGTGCCATTATCCAAAAGAAGTTGCCACAAAAACTAACAGATCCAGGGAGTTTCTCTATCCCTTGCACTATTGGTAATTTCACTTTTGATAATGTATTGTGTGACTTAGGGGCTAGTGTTAATATAATGCATTTGTCTGTATACAGGAAACTTGGTTTGGGGGAGCCTAAACCAACCAATATCACACTAAAGCTTGCTAACAGGTCTATACAGTATCCATATGGGATAGTGGAGAACGTGATTGTGAAAGTAGACAAGTTCTTCTTTCCAGTTGACTTTGTGATCCTCGATATGGAGGAGGACTCTCAGATGCCCCTGATATTTGGAAGACCATTTCTTGCTACAGGGCGAGCCCTCATAGACATTGAAAAAGGGGAAATCATCTTTAGGGTCGAGAAGGAACAAGTCACTTTCAGTATCAAGCCAAGGCAAGACCTTGAAGTTCTAAAAGAAAGTTGCTTCAAGGTGGAGGGAGTGATCCAGAAACCCGAAGAAAATGTGGAGCAAGGGATAAAACTTGAGAATGCTTCGATTTTACAAAGAGGGATTTTAGAAGCGAAACAGGAGAGGAGTAACTTGAAGAAGGAGAAAAAACCAAATTTTAGTCAACAAAATGTGGAAAATGAAGTATTAGACTTCAAGAGAGCGAGGAAAATGATTGAGAAGTGCAAGGCAGGTAATTGCAAGTTGTGCAGGGGCTTAAGAGGATCATTCAAGCCTCCATGATAAAGAGGTGCAAAGAGTCGAGTTTTAGACTTAAAACAGAGCACTTGTTGGGAGGCAACCTAACCTTTCTTCCCTTTTATTTATTATGCTTTCATAATTTATTTATTTATTTGCTGAATTTTAGATAAATGCATGATAGGTATCCTGTTTGAGGGTTTTACATGTTTACATGTTAAAACTCTATTGCTTGTTGCACTATCTTTTCATATTTATGTATGTTTTTAATTTTGCATATTTTTGTTAAACTAAGCTTTTAATTGTCATCCCACACATTAAACACACTAGTTTAGATCATGAAGTTAAGGTTTGAAAAATCATTGCATCGATCACGAAGTGATTAGGGGGATAAAAACGATTTTAAAAACCCAAAAATGGGAAAAATTTTTATTACTGTCGTAAACTGCGCGATCGCGTGCCACTAGGCTATGGCGATCGCGAGTTTGCATTTAAAAATCAACAGATTCTTAAACCTTGAACCACGTGATCGCTAACACTCCAGCCAGGCGATCACGTGGCTGTACTGGGACCAAAATTTGCAGTTTAAGTGTTGTGCCTCATGTTTTCAATTTCAAACATTATAAACTTTTTTTTTCTCTCCCCTAATCACCTCATATTTGATCTTCCATTTTGTGTGCATGTCATCAACACCTAGTTGCACCAAATTCATTGTTATTTTCACATCCAAATCAATGAAAGGTATGAAATTCTTCACTTAAATCCATGTTTACTCAAAAATTTGAAATTTTCTTTGAGTTCTTGGATTTTGAAATTGTGAATGGTGAAGAATGGGCTTAGGTTAGTGGTTGGAGATTGTGATTTTTGGTTTAGTAGACAAGAGTTTTGGGTTCATTCATGCCTCCAACTATGCATATCCATTGATTTTTGCAATGCCCATTAAGTGTTTGATGAAATGCCACAAAGACGTTCTTGTGCTAATTTAATAAATCCTTCCGAGCATTTATCTTCATGATATGTTTATCATTGATTATGTGTGATTAGTTCATGAATTAGTTCACTACATTACATGAAAATCAACATTGCACCATGGCAGCCCCATTGCAAGGCAACTGCAGGCCAGAGCACCTGAAAATCCACTTACGTCACCTACTTCTATACATTGTTTCATGGCCCTATTGATCTTCAAATTAGCTGAATTTTTATTATGTTGTCGATCATGCTGTGAACTTTAACGTATCAAAAGATGGCTCGGGAAAATTTATGTTTTTCTAGGCGATGTCAAGGCTTGAATGTGTGTGGTACTGAACTTCCATTTCTTCTTATTGGTGTTTATGTATTCTAATGTTAATTATTTCTTATTTGCAGGGAAAACACCAGTCAAAACACGCCAACCCAATTTGAACAATACAAACAAAGGGTCGATTCATCCAATGCAGTGCTACAGGAAGCTTCAAAGAAATACATCATCTACACTTGGGAAGTTCTCGTTCTCTTTTCTTTGTCTCATTTTGTATTGTTGAATATTTTTGACAAACATTGAGGACAATGTTCATTTCAAGTTTGGGGGTGAAGATTCATTACATTCTTCATTCATTTTATATTCATTCGATTTTATTGGGATAAAAAAAAAGTTTTAAAATGTGTTAACTTGTTTATTTCCTAGGATATAGTATGAATCAATTTGTGCTTAGACTTGAAAATTGGACAACATGAAAGCATGAACTTATGTTGAACTAGTTATGTTTTGCTAGATTCATATTTATTGCGCACATAGCCTGTGTTGGATAATTGCTTGTGTAAGGGATTTTGTTTAATACATATGGGGCAAATTTATGCAATTTGAACTTAGGAATGACTCGAAAATTCCTGAACTTAGATCATACGATATCCCATCCCTAAATTAGAACCAATCATGCTAAAAGGCAATTTTAGGGGTAAAATGGTTGGAATTTGTGTGTATTGACGGGTTGGAGGTCTGTGGTTCTTGGTTTTTCACTTTAGTCATTACAGTTTGGTCAACGTGTATAAACCATTTTCAGCATAAAAACAGAAAAATGCTGAAGGTCTTATTCTGCTCTTCAAATGCCTTTTTGACTCGAGTAAGTAAGTCCGAGGGGTCTTTCAAACCTGGTGCTCTAAAGCCAACTGACTTGGGAGTCATCGACCTAAAGCTCACTACAGGGGTCAATTAGAAAGCAAGTACGGAGAGTGGACTTACACATAAGACATTATAACATCTTTAACTTTTCTGTTTAAGCCTATATGACTCGGGCAAGTACGTCTGAGGGGTTCTTTGAACTTGGTACCCTAAAGCCGTCTGGTTTGGGAGTTACCGATCTGAAAGCTCGCTACAGGGGTCATATAGAAAGCCCGTATGATAAGTTCTGCACAAAGATGGTAAAAGACAGGGACAATTAAAAGAAAAAGTTGTCCATAAAAAAAAATATTATTGCATGGTATAAGCTTTGTTGACTGAACTGTGGTGGTTGATGTTGTAGAATTGGGGACTGCTTTCTTTTGATTTGTTGTACATGCATATTTCTGATTTTGACTGCCTTGTGTGAAAAAGCAAAGAATATTTTTAGAACCCACATAGATAAAATCCCGGGATGTGAGAGAAAAGCAGAAAGTGGTGATCATCCATGAGCGCTGAAAGGAATTTCATTAGAATTCATATGACCACATGGGATTCGGGCTGGATTATGCATAATGAGTCACACAGTGTTGAGTATATCTTTTGCATAAGTATGCGTTTGACATTGGCTATTCACACACACACTTGAGAATCTGGCAGATATAACTAGAAATTATTTTGCATTGTTGTTCATGACGCTTGCTTAAAGTTTAAATTGGTTTGGACTATGGAGGCATATGGTAAACATGTTAACACAATAAAAATAATTTCTCTTTTATTTCTTTGATTTTTGTAGTTTATTTTTCATTGTTCGAGGACGAACAATAATTCTAGTTTGGGGGTATTTGATAAGTGTGTTTTATACATTATTTGTACGTCTAAATTAGAATAAATTATTATCATTTTAGAATATATGCTATTTAATTTGTGTCTATCTGTTTACTTTGCAGAAAATATCCCAAAAGATGAAGAATAAAGTAATTTAAGAGAAAAATGCATAATTGGATATTGATTGGAGCTAAATTGAATAATTGATTAGTTTGTGACGTCAACCGGAAAGATGCAATGTGCCAAAATGAACGAATCAGAGGTTGGAGGACCTAATTGAATGAATTAAGAGCTTAAATGGGAAAATCGAGAAGAAGATAAAGTTTGAGGACTAAATTGCAACAATTGAAAGTTGAGGACTGAAGGTGCAATTAAAAGTCAGAGACTAACTTGTACAGCCGAGAAAAGAGCGAAGTTGCGATCGCTGGTTATGTACCAAGCGATCGCGAGATGGTGCAAAATCTTAACCCGAGAGTTTTAGGGTCAAGCACGCGATCGCTAGGGTGTTAACCACGCGATCGCGTGGCTTTTCGGCTGGGCCGCAGATCAGATTTTTCTCGCGATTTTTAACAGGCTTTGGGCTTTTTGACCTAGGGTTTCTCCAAAACCTATATATACAACATAAGAGGCACGAGATCTAGACCTTTGCCTCTCCAAAGAACGAGCCACAATCGAGAAATCAACATCAAATTCTTGGGGAATTAAGCATCGCAAAGGGGCGTGAATTGAAGATAATTGAAGAATCAAAACTTGGTGCAAGATTTCCATTCTTTATATTATTTTTAATGAACGTTAATTTTTATTGTTATTGTTCTTTATTGATGATGTGTAACTAAATTTTATGTTGGGATGAACGATGTAGCCTAATTATATTATTTTAATTCCAAATTTCGTTGTTTTAATGTTTAGTTACATGTATTGATTTATTATTGTTCTTAATGCTTGAATTGCTTGATCACCAGTTCATGATATATTGAATTATTTCCATAATCCGAGAGGTAAGTTAATAATTTAGAACATGGTAATAAATTCGATAAGTGAACGAGAGATAGAGATATACTCTTGTTATTATTGTGGTCGTGTGTGAATTCTTGTATTTATTGCATCTAGATAAGGAATATTCAGACCCGCTGTAGAGATACATGGTTGACTTATATAGGTAGTATTGATTTAAACTCGAGAGAGGAATTTCAATATAAATTAGTGAATTTGACCGAGTACATAATTAGGAAATAAAACATGGAATTTGAGTTAGTTTAATTGGTTAGGTGAAATCGTAAATCCCAACTATTTTACAATCGTTTTTAAAAACAATTTAATTCTTTAATTGATTTTTTTTGTTTTAGATTTCAAACATCAAATTATTTTGTTCATTCAAATAAGATTTAGAACTAATATATTTCGATAATTAATTGCAGTCCTCGTGGGACGATAATCCGGACTCTTAAGTCCACTTTATTACTTCTCACGACCCGTACACTTGCGGGGATATCTCGCATCGCGAGATATTAGTGAACAAGCAGTCATATCACGATGCTATCAAGAGTTTGTCAAAAGGATAACAAAAAGTGATCAATCATAAATTTATTTGCAATATATAAAACCAACTGAATAATGTAAGTGTTTGCCTTCTCTTATACGAATTACTATCCACGTAGGGTTGAGACAAGTTCACAAGTCCATGAGCTTAACTTAGCAATATCCAACTACGAGATTGCCAAACTCAAATGCATATTCTTGATCATTGTGAAAGCCAAAATAGTAACTAAATATGGCAAAATGGCTCGTATGCTCGAGCCGCTCGAGCTCGACTCTAAAAAAGCTTGAGCTTAGCTCGGCTCAGCTCGTGGCTCGAGTCAAGCTTTTTTTTTGAGAAACGAGTTTTGGCTCGACTCGGCTCGAGCCCAAAAAAAAAGTTCGTCCAAAAAGCTCGAACCTTGAAATTCGATCACAAGCTCGGCTTGACTTGTTGTATATATACATTTTAAATAAAAAATTTATGAATTTTATTATAAAAATAAAATAAAATTTAAAAGTTCGATACTCGGCTCGGAAAAGCTTGAGCCATATTTTTGGGGATGAGATTTGGCTCGGCTCGGGTAAAAAAAATCTCAAGCCTTGATTTTCGACTCGTTGACATCCCTAATAGTAACCCAAATATCTTCAGACTTTGAACCTAACAACTGCAAATTCAAATACTAAATACCAATTCCAAATTTACTGGATAAAATTTTCAAATTTCAAATTCCATAAAGGAAAACCAAAAGCCTGAGGCTTAGATGAAAGAGAGGAAGAACTAAGTTCCAAATTAATTGGATGTATATAGAAGAAGAGGAAGAAGAAGAAACCAATTAAGTAGAGAAACCAATTGGAGAAGGAGAAGAGGAATAAATCAAAGTTGTAAAAGAATTTGTAGTGACGGACTGAAGAAAGACTTGAGAAGATAAAGACAGACACGAACAAGAAGAAGCTCAACCAACATGACCTATTAAAATTAAGGGAAGAATACATAACTCCTAATTAGTAAGTCAACTTTTTAAAATTAACAAATATATATATTTTTTTTAAATTCAGGTGTTAAATAGGAATTAATAAATGTAATATTATATAATATAAAATAATTCTCACTTATATATATTAAAAACTAATATAATATTAAAAAAAAAAACCAAACAGTACCGCCCCTCCCAACCCAATCCGCTCACCAAAGTCACAGTTGGTCAAAAAGTTCCGATTTGGTCACAATTACAAATTTCACCCCACCCCCAACCCACATAGCCGTAGTTGGTCACACAAAATCACATTTTAATATTAATTACAAATTTAATCGTAAATTACACCCCACCTCACAACCTCCTCACCCACCCTTACCTCACGACCCCACCCCACCCCACCCACCTCCACCAAGTCACAATTAGTCACACAGTCACAATTCGACCACAATTACAAATTTAGTAACAAATTTTGCCCTGCCCACCCGACCCTACCCTACCCAACCCTTTAAGTCACAGTTGATCACACAAAATCAATGTTAGTCTCAATTAAAAGTTTAGTTGCAAATTTCACAACCGCCCTCACCTCACCCCCGCCCACAAAAGTCATAGTTGGTCACACACAGTCACAGTTTAGTTACAATTACAAATTTATCGTAAATTTCATCCCGCTCCACCCCCACACACCCGCCCCCACTTGCAAAATGACAGTTGGTTATACAAAGTCGCTTTTCAGTCACAATTACAAATTTAATCACAAATTTCACCTCAACTCACAACACCCACCCCACCTAGTCACAGTTGGTCATAACAAAGTCACAATTCGATCACATATACAAATTTAATTGCAAATTTAATCCTCCACCACACTCACCCCAACTTACCACGTAAAGTTACAGTTGATCACACAAAGTCACAATTCGTCACAATTACAAATTTATCACAAATTTCACCCCACCTGCCCACACCCGCAAATTCACAATTAATTACACAAAGTCACATTTAAGTCACAACTACAGTTCGATCACTCGAGGTTAAAATTCAATCACACTAGGTTAGAGTTTGGTCACACTAAGTCAAAATTCGATCACATATACAAATTTAATCCCCCATCCCACCATGCAAAGTCACAGTTGGCCAAACAAAATCACAATTCTGTCATAATTACCAAACAAAGTCACAATTTTGTCATAATTAGGAATTTACTGCAAATTCCACTCCACCCCACCCAAAAAGTCACAGTTGGTCACACAAAGTCACATTTCAGTCACAATTACAAATTTAATCGCAAGTTCCTCCCCTATCTCACCCCCAATCACCCCAGCCCACGCCGCAAAATCATAGTTAGTCACACAAAGTTACAGTTTGGTCACAATTACAAATTAAGTGGCAAAATTTACCCCCACCGCACTCCCCCCCCCCCTGGAAGGTCGCAGTTGGTCACATAAAGTCATAATTCGATCACAAGATGTCACAATTCGATTAACAAGGTCACAGTTCGCTCATATAAAGTCACATCTCGATCTCACATAATTATATTTGACACAATTGTAAGTCATATCACGTCCTCGTCCAATGGTCACACAAAGTCACAATGGTCACAATCTCTAATATAATTATTTAAAATCATCTATAATTTGTCATATATTATTTATTGGTTGTTCACAACTTACTAGTTTCTTGATCACAGTTAATCAAACAATTTTAGTACATATTATCTATTTATTGGTCACAACTTACTTGTTTTCTTGGTCACGATTAATTAATATTTTTTGTCACAATTGCCTAATAACTGATCACATTTCATCCTTATAACAAGTCGCACAAAGTCATATTTAGTCGACATTTTAGTCACAGTTACCTCATAATTGGTCAAAATTAATTAAATTGGTCATAATTACCCCCACCCCACCCCACCCCACCCCACTTCCCAACCCCCAACCCATCATCTTCACCTTTAACTTCAACTTCATCGTACAGCTGTTGCCACCGCCACAACAGTCACCACCACTACCACCACCACCACCACAACCCCACCATTTCAACCATACTACAATCACCACCATACATCACAACACCACCACCTCATCCACCACATAGTACATCGCTACAGCCTACACTTCCACAACCACCACCACCACCATACATCCAACACCACTGGACACCAAACCACTGAACAGAACCTCAATCGCCTACACCGCCTCAGAATCACCACAACAAACAAAAATCATTCCAAAAAAAAAAAGATCTGAAGAGAGACGTCATCATTTGCGACCTTAGAAGCGACGGTTTTAGCCAACTGATAATATCACAGTCTGGTCACAACTGATAATGCCTCAGAAGCAGCGCTTTTAACGATGAGGATGCCTCATAGAAGTGGCGCTGTAAATACCGCTTTTGTCGACGACCTGCGACGGTGACAGCGCCGCTTCTGCGAGGCGGCTGCCGACGAAGGTAGGGATCGAGAGAGGGAATAGATTTAAGCTACGGTCACGCAGTGGTGATCGCCCCTCCTGGAGGCAGCTGTTGATGGAATATATAACGACAAAGAGGTAGAATGATAGATTTAGGGGAGAGAGAGAGAGAGAGAGAGAGAGAGAGAGAGGGATTAGGTTTGAATGGATAATTCAACTGTTTTATTTTTAATTCTGTATTAAATATATTAATTAAATTTTATTAACAACTAATTTTTAAAAATAAACTTTTCCCTATTATATTTGAATTGTATATTTAATATGTAGGGCCCATTTAATTTTCCCTAAAATTAACTCAACAAAATAGGCTTAACTCAAATAAGGGGAGAGTGATACTCCCTTGTGAAACTATAAACTGAAATATGCTACCTAATTTAATATGTATGGGAAAATAGACTATTGGAATGAAAAAATTGTATATATGCCTTTCAGCCAAACAAGGAGATAAAAACGGTATCATTAACGTATAAGGAGAAAAATGGGGGATTTCATATTTTGAGAAAATGTATTTCAGTTACATAACAACCAAAATGTAACTAATGAAATTAATAAACAAAAAATCTAATGATCTCTTCAATCCTTATGAATTGCTGCAACCAACAATGTCGACCCAAATTTAATGTAGCGACGGTATCAATGAAGTCTAACCAGAATTTATCTTTGAATCGTCATCTATTTTTTTGGTATTGTTTATTTAGGTAAATTTTCTTCTGCATTATAATTCATATAAATCAATTTTCATTCAAAGATTTCTTGTGATGTTGTGAAGTGATTTTGAATGTCAATGCAAATAAGAATTCTGAAATGGATTACTGTCTGCAAAATATTGTCATCAGTAGCAATTGAGTTTGGTTTCAGAAACGGGTTATCGTCTGCAAAATATTCAATCATTGAGGTTCAAGAAGTTCTGATTTTTTGTGCATTAATATTTTGGACTGCAATCGTTTTGAGTAAATGGATTATATTATCATCTGAAATACCATTTTCATAATGTCTGAATATAATTCTGTCTTACAATAATATAAGTTCAGATTCATAAAAGAAAAGAAATTATGAATGGAAAATTAGTCTCGAAATCTTCCTCCCATAAATCTATATGAATAGTGTTTTTAATGCAACTCTCACTAGACTTTGGATTTGATTTTTTCAAAATGCAACTATTCTAGTACAACAGTTTTTCCCATGTATGCTTTAGCTCCAATGGACAGACAGATGAGCGTCTTAGCTCGCATTTCTCAATGTTTCCAAGAATCATCCATGCCAAAATTATCAAAATCTTGTCAACAGGCCAAAGAGGTAGTCACTTTAGCATAAACATTGCCAGTTTAAATGTTGATTTTCCAAGTACTTTTCTTAGAAATACATGAAACTGGAGAAAAAGAAGGGGGAGAATAATATTAGAATCAAATTTTCTTGAGAAAATAAAAGAATTAAAGTGCCTGTTTTTTGTTTGTATAACTATTCACCAAGCTTGGAACAACCATTGAAGGTTTAACATCATAATTACAAAGATCAAGACTTCCATGCCTGATTTTCCGCATCCCACAACAACTCTCTTTCCTCTAAAATCTTCACCAGATTTGTAATCACGGATACGAATTACTTCCCCTCAAAATTTCTGCAATCCTTCGATTTCAGGCATGACTTGTTCGGCCTTCTCCCCAGTAGCCACCACCAGCCACTAGCAAATGTACTCAACCTCAAACCCAATTGGAGAAACAGTCTTTAACTCTCCATAATTTACAAACCTCATCGTACTTAGAAGATCCACACTTACATTAAAATGTGGATTGATATTACAATGCCCGCATAAGATTCAAAGTGTTCGATGAATTGCTTCTTGTTGGGATACTCAGGATAATGATCAGGAAATGGGAATTTAGGCAACTGGTAGAATTGTTTGGGAAGATGAAGTTTAAGTACTCGCAAATTATTAGATTTGATTGTAATACCGGAAGTAAGAGTCGATCCCACAAGGAACGGGAACTAAAGTAGTGCTTTGTCAATTAGAATAGATGGGGGTTTTCGAGTTCAAGAATTGTAAATATCGTGAAAATAAAGTAAAAACGTAAATTAGATAAAATAAAAGTCAATTATTTGCAAACCCTAGTTCTCAGGTTCAGTTGTATTCTATCGCAATGTTATCACCTTCCAAGTAACGCATGTTCAATTTCCCTTTTTGATTTATCATCCGTAAATAGTTAATAAGCTCTAACTATTCATATTCTCCCTTAATTGCATTTAATTAGAATAATCTCTCTAATCAAACATTAGCCATTAAATAACCTAAAACAAGCTCTTTAGATTTAAGACAACAACTATATATTGGTTGAGAAGAATTTGGATGAATTAGATTATCAATCACACAAGCTCATGACAATTAACCTAAGTTGGAATTCTTTATGAAAATATTAAATTTCCAATTGCTACTATGATTTGAATAAAAAGACGTTTACGGATCCAATCATTCAAAATAGCAAATCTCAATACAACACATTAAATGATAAGGCCTTAATCAAATAAAGAATTGCATTGATTAAATCAAAAACGCATAAGAATCCAATAAATCAAAGTAAAGAATTTAGAACAACGTTACTAGTTTGGAAAATCAATAACAAATTGATATGAAATACAACTTCCCCTTTGAACTAGGTATGGAAGCTTAGCCGAGCATAGTCATGAAGAATTCTAGAATTTTCTTTCTTGATTCACCTTCTCGAGTTGCTTAATTCTTCTTCCAATTCTGCAAGCGAGCCGCGCCTCTTTCAATAATTATTTCACACATTTTTCTGTCCTATAATTCCCTTTTTATAGCCTTAATTTCGTGTCCTAGCTTTGGGAGCAAGAAATCCCAAAATTATGGAAAGAATTAAAATATGAAAATTTTGACTGGAGACTTACGGCCGTAAGTTTTCCTTTACGCCTGTAAAGAGGTTTCTGCTGATTTCTCAAAAATTGAAGTTACGGCCGTAACTTCTGATTTACGGCCGTAAAGATGTTTCTGCGCATTTTTCACCTTTTGAGGGTTACGGCCGTAAGGATATATCTTACGGCCGTAACATCTTTTCTGCTTATTTTTTTCTGATTCAACATGCTCTTACGGTCGTAATGGTTTGTCTTGCGTCCGTAACTCTATATTCCACTCAATCAATGACGACCAGTGCTTTGATTCATTCAATGTCCAATTCAATGATGGGAGTACAGAAGATGGCCTTCTAATGGGGAAAGGATCTTTCTTGGTTTCACTTGTTGTAGAATGACTACTAGTACTTTTAGTTAGCCTTTGGAGCTTGCACAACCTCGATTTTGCAGTATCGAATTCCTGACCTTTGCTTATTCCGGGTGTCAGTTTCATTTTGCTTACATGATCGGATTGTGTTAGTATGTGCTAGAGATGCAACGCCCTTTACTTCCCATCCCAATCATGGATATATATGGTTTATTTCCTTGCACCTCTCGTGTTTGCTCACATCCCAACCATGTATGAGTGACTACGAGGAGAATAATTTCGCCCAATTCTAGTGGAAATCAGTTGCGTAAACTGAGCTGTTCATGACATGAATTCAGTCAACACAGCACCCCCGACCACATTCATAGCACCAACCCTAGACCAAGCAATTCAAACCACTCATAAGCATATGTAATGGGAGTTAACACCCTCACAAGATATTTCTCTCTTCGCACAAAGTGTATAAGGGTTTGAATTTTTCGCTCATCTCTCTGCATGGATAAGTCAGTACCACAGATTGCCTAACTGTCATAACCGGAGCCAACAATAACACAAGTGCAAAGCGAAGGTCTTTATTTGGTTGTAACGGGGCTTCAGGTCAGGTAGGGAAAAATGATATATTTGGGCTGAGTCGAGAAGGAATTTCGCAAACTAAGTCGATTCAAAATAACATCACTTCCTTCACTCTTAATATGAACTTTATTGTTTCCCGCTACCCAACTTTATTCACACTTGAATCTCTTCTTTTCTTTTCTCTCTTTTTTTTTCACAAGTTGAGTGTTTGACATCCTCAACCAATAAATTCCTTGACTAAACTTCTTTTTCAACCCCTTTTTTTTCAGTCACCAAGTGACACAAGATAGAATTTCAATCCCCTGAATTCCTTCCATTACACAACCATCGCCCAACACAAGATAACTATTTCAACTTCTTAGACTTAAACCATAGCACAATTCTCAATCAACAAAAGCTTGTGAATCCCTTCTCTATGGGTTCAAAACAGAGACAATGCGAAAGAAATGGTATTTGTGGCTTGTAGTGTGGCATAAAATTTCAAATAAAGGCCAAGGCTCAAACGGGCTTCTAATGGTCCATGTAGCAGGGTAGGCTCTTTTAGCAAGTCAAATTTGGTTTAACCTATTACCTTTGCTATAATTTGCACTTGAATCAAGAAGCTACAACGGTATGCACAAGAAAGTAAATCCAAGCATAACCCAACCATGCAGGACACACATCAAAGAATTACGAGCTCATAAGTATTAAAAACAGCTCTTAGGTTCAAAAGCTCACAAATTATGGTTTTCACGTGTTTTTCCCATCCAATTATGAGTCATCGGTCATTGTTTGATCTTCATTCCAAATCTAAATCCATTGGTCGAGGATAAGGGTTAAAAGTATTCAAGTCATGACTACTCACAAAAGTATAATAATTGGGACGCTCAGGGTTATATATGAAGGAATAATCCGTCTATTGTGGGTTGGGTCGACTAGATTGTAGATATTTGACAATTTTTCTTTTCATTTTCAACCTATTTGTGAGGCTTTGGACGAGATGATCTCTATGTGCTCAATTTATATCCAATTATGCAATGAATTTTTTTTTCTTCAAAAAATTTGAACCAAAAGTGGGGTTGCTTCCTATCAAAGTATGGTTTAGGACCTAAGTAGCATAGATAGGTAGCAAAAGTAGATAACAAGATCAACATGAATTTGAAAGATTCGATTACAGAGAGAAAATAAAGTAGATAAGCTTACAATCAAGTTAATCCCCCCCCCCCACACTTAGACAATACAATGTCCTCATTGAAAAGTAAAACAATAAAAGGGAAAAAGAGAGGAAACTCCCTCGGTCTATTGTGGAGGATGATCGTCTCGAGCTCTCTGCAATTGCCGAATCTCCTCCCGAATGGCTCTCTGCTCCTCCAGTAGAAGCTGTTGATCTTCTTGCATAGCATTCAACTGGGTTTGGAAGGCTTGCATCATTTCCAGCATCTGCAGCTCAAAAGGGGTAGGAGCGGTGGGCTGATGTGGCGCTTCCCATGCTGCGGGCTCCTCGGCGCCTTGATCATCATCGGATTCCCCTGACTCATTATCCCCGTGACACCGCTTCGCGATGATTTGCTTGCGAGCATTCTCCAAACTCGCCTTCGTGAGGCGATTCCCATGCCCCAAAGTGTCGTCACTTACTGCAGCAGGAACTCTTTGAGCCCGGCATAAGGCGGTAATTAAACATGGGAACGACATGCCTCGCTTCTGCGGTATCAAGATGGCGTATGTGGATATCGTATCATAGATGTACTGCCCCAAGTCAAATTTGATCCCCATGGTGATGGCATCGTAGACCCGAAGGTAGCGAATAGATACCGTAGTGAGGCTAGTGGATGGGAAGAGACTCCTCGACCCCCATTGATGCAGGTACCAGGCGTCCCGCTGTAGATCCCGATTCTTGTAGTGCGGAAGAATGACATTCAGGGAGTCATGGAGTTCAGGCTTCAAAGCCCAACGGAGCACCTCCTGGTCCAGAAAGAAAACACCGGAATTGGATGACATAGGGACAGCGCCAGCGCTATTTAACCCCAAGTAGTGTTCCACCACTTCCTTATCAAACTTGATTCGTTTCCCAGCCACTCTAGTGTGGTGGTAGTCAAGTGATCCCTCGTCACCAATTTCTTTATTGAACTGAGTGTAGAATTTGTATACCAGTGGGGGGTTCCCAAAAGGCAGATTGCTCGCGAATTTTACCAAATCGAATTCGACGAAGCGGGCCCAAAACTGTCGCGGGGCAATGATTGTGTCAGCACTCCTCCATTCCTGAAAGTCCTCTGGGAGGATGAGTCGCTCCTTAATACACAGCTTAGATTGACTCTTCTCCTGGCAGGGCTCAGATGAGGATTCCCCCGCCACCTGCTTCCCTTTCTTAGTCGGTGGGGCCATAGAAAATCCTGTAAAAGGAGCGAGGGAATTAGTCGAGAATCAAAGCAGCATGAAGAGCATAATGAACATATACATTTGGCATGGGAAAAAGTAAAACATGTAACATGATGTGCAATCAACCGATTAAGCAGCAGGGGCACGCATAAAAATAGGCACAAGAGCCAGATCCTAATCATGTAATCCTAGATGACACACGGCAAATGCAAGGGTTATGCGATGTTCGTCAAAACCATGTGACAATTACTATTATTACTAAGCATCAATCCCATACATCATACTCGTCCTCCAATGAACCCTTATCAAGGTTTCTATAAGATCACAATAGCCACAGAAAGGACATCAAGTCATCAAGGAATGAAATCAGCAAGTTCATGGTCATTGAAGCATTTTGACAAACATGTGGCATGCAACGTAGAAAAAGACAATGGTTGAGTTAGTGGAGCCATGAAATATGCCCATATACACAAAATCATCCAAACAAGGCACAAGTTATCAATAGAGAAGAAAATAATCAAGACCTATGTCGATTGAACTAGAACAAACGCCAAAAGGGAAAGAGAGAGAAAAATAAAAAATACATACCTTGGAAGCTTTGTGAAGATGAATGGTAGTGAAGGGGGGTGAATGTTGATTTGAAATCTTAGTCGTGGAAAGAACTTACGGGAGCGAAAAAAAATGGTTGGAATATAAGGCGAAGTGTGGGGAAATTATGAAGAAGAAGAAGAGAAATGGGGGGGGGGGGTTATGCGCGAGGGTTACGTGATTTGAAAATTTGAATTTCCGGACTTACGGCCATAAGCAAGATTCTGAAAAAAAAATTCAAAGATACAAGTACGGCCGTAAAAATGTAATTACGACCGTAAGAAGGCCTCTGGATAAAAACGCTGGGATTGAGTTACGGCCGTAAAAATGTTGACTTACAGCCGTAACAAGGCTACTGAATTTATTTTTTTTTTTAAGTTGAAATGACTAAATAAACGAAAATTAACCAAAAATGAAAATACGAAAATGAGGAGATAAAGAAACTCCCCTCTCGGGTTGCCTCCCGAGCAGCGCCTTTGTTTACTGTCGTTGGCTCGACTGAGTCCGCGCAGGACTAGTGCCCTTTGTTGGTGTTTTCCAGTGCAATCACCTCCAAGTTCTCAGTTTGGAATCCCTCATAATACGGCTTGAGACGGTGCCCATTGACCTTGAACTCTTTATCCGTACGCAAGCTCCTAATATCGACTGCACCATGGGGAGATACATTAGTAACAGCAAAAGGACCAACCCAACGAGAACGAAGCTTACCTGGGTGCAATTTGAGCCGGGATTGAAACAGTAACACTTTCTGGCCCTCACAGAAATTCTTTCGAGAAATGCGTTGATCATGGAATGCTTTGGTTCGATCTTTATAGATCATTGCATTCTCGTAAGCCTCATTCCGTATTTCATCCAATTCCTGCAATTGAAGCTTCCTGTGATCCCCTACTGCACCCCAATCCATATTACATTGCTTGATGGCCCAATAAGCTTTATGCTCGAGTTCCACCGGTAGGTGGCATGGTTTCCCAAATACCAAACGGTATGGAGACATACCAATTGGTGTTTTGTAAGCGGTTCTGTAGGCCCATAAAGCATCATCGAGTCAAATGCTCCAATCCTTCAAGTCCGGTCGAATTGTTTTCTCTAGAATGGACTTCACTTCCCTATTGGAGATTTCTGCCTGTCCACTAGTTTGGGGGTGATACGCGGTTGATACCCGGTGCATCACTCCATATTTCCGTAGCAAGGCTTCAATGGTTCGGTTTCAAAAGCGCGTCCCTCTGTCACTGATCATAGCTCGGGGTATTCCAAACCTGCTAAAAATGACAGCTTTTACAAAATCTGCAACAACTTTAGCGTCATTAGTACGGGTGGCCCTTGCCTCCACCCATTTTGAAACATAATCGATAGCTAAAAGAATGTAATTACAACCAAACGATGGGGGAAAGGGTCCCATGAAATCAATGCCCCAAATGTCAAAAACCTCACATACAATAATGGGGTTTTGAGGCATTTGATCTCGTTGGGATAAGTTACCTGTTCTTTGGCAATTATCGCAAGACTTACAAAAAATGTATGCATCCTTGAAAATGGTCGGCCAAAAGAACCCACTCTCCAATACCTTTTGTGCCGTCCTTCTAGGTCCAAAATGGCCACCGCATGCGTATGAATGGCAAAAGGTGAGGATGGATTGATGTTCTGATTCCGGCACACACCTTCTATTGATTTGGTCGGGGCATCTCTTCCACAGGTACGGGTCATCCCAAATGTAATATTTAGCATCGCTTCTCATCTTATGCTTTCGTGCCGAAAAATCAGTAGGAATCAGTTTAGCAGTCATGTAATTTACCAAATCAGCATACCATGGGGGATTTGCTTCGATGGCAAATAAACCCTCATCTGGGAAGGTTTCACGTAGAGGTAGGTTGTCCTCGGGCTTCACTACCCGACTAAGATGGTCGGAAACTACATTTTCGGACCCCGCCTTATCTTTGATTTCCAAGTCAAATTCCTGTAATAAAAGTATCCAGCGGATGATTCTAGGCTTAGCATCCTTTTTTACAAACAAGTGCCGTAAAGCTGCATGATCTGTAAAAACAATCACTTTAGAACCCAATAAATAAGGACGAAATTTTTCTAAAGCAAATACCACAGATAGAAGTTCCTTTTCAGTGGTGGTATAGTTGGCTTGGGCCTGATTCAGGGTTCGAGAGGCATAGTGAATCACATGGGCCGCTCTCCCAACCCGTTGTCCTAGGACTGCTCCCACTGCATAGTCACTGGCATCACACATTATTTCGAATGGAAGATCCCAGTTCGGCGGTTGAATGATCGGGGGTGTAGTTAGCCGCTCCTTTAGTTGGTTAAAGGCCTTTTTGCATAGCTCGGTGAAATTAAATGGAACATCATTTTGCAACAAATTGCACAATGGTGATGCAATTTTGGAAAAGTCCTTGATGAACCTGCGATAGAAACCTGCATGCCCAAGAAAAGATCGTATATCCTGCACATTGGCGGGGTAAGGTAATGCAGATATGAGGTCTACCTTAGCCTTATCAACTTCTATTCCCTTTTCCGACACTACATGACCTAACACAGTTCCCTTATCCACCATAAAATGGCATTTTTCCCAATTTAAGACTAAGTTAGTGTCAATGCAACGTTTCAAAATTAATGAGAGATTATCCAAGCATGCATCAAATGAATCACCCCACACACTAAAATCGTCCATAAACACCTCTATAATTTGTCCTATGTATTCAGAAAAAATGCTCATCATACAACGTTGGAATATTGCAGGAGCATTACACAAACCGAAGGGCATGCGTCTATATGCAAACGTGCCAAATGGACAAGTAAAAGTGGTTTTCTCCTGATCTTCTGGAGTTATGGCAATTTGAAAATAACCTGAGAAACCATCTAAAAAACAATAATGGGAATGACCAGCTAATTTTTCTAACATTTGATCCATGAAGGGAAGGGGAAAATGATCTTTTCGAGTGTCAGCGTTTACCTTCCTGTAGTTGATGCATACCCGATAACCAGTTTGAACCCTAGTTGGTACAAGTTCTCCATCTTTTTTTTCTACCACCGTTACCCCGGATTTCTTTGGCACCACTTGGACTGGACTGATCCACTTGCTGTCTGAGATTGGGTAAATCATCCCTGCTCCTAGCAGTTTCAAAATTTCTTTCTTCACCACGTCCATCATTGCCGGGTTTAACCTTCGCTGGGCTTGTCTCGATGGTTGAGCTCCTACCTTAAGAAATATTCGATGCATGCAGATTGACAGGCTAATTCCCTTGATATCCGCGATGGTCCAACCAATCGCTTCCTTGTGCTCCCGAAGGACCCGAACCAGTTTGTCTTCTTCTAATTTGGTGAGGTTGGATGAAACAATTACGGGAAGTGATTCTTCATCACCAAGAAATAAATATTTCAGATGGGTGGGTAGAGGTTTCATTTCCACCACTGGGGCCTGGAAGATAGAAGGTAACAATTTGTTAGAATAGTCCGTCAGTTGAATTGTTTTTACGGTGTACCTGCGTGGTGCGGGTCCTAGTGAATCAAGTGCAGTAATTCCATCCTGTAACTCCTTGCTTATACCCACGTTGCTGTCATCATCATGCCTTAGCGACTCCACGATAGCTGTTTCTAGCTCGTCCCTGCAATTTAACTTAAAAATTTTCTGCACAGCAGGGGTAATGTCATTAATAGAATAAGCAGCACATACATCATTTGGGTGTTTCATTGCATCGTAGATATTAAATTGCACTACCTCCCCATTGAATTCCATGGTTAACACCCCCTTTCTTACATCAATAATGGTTTGGGAGGTCCACAAAAATGGTCTTCCTAACAGTATAGGGGTAGAATTAGGGGAGTGATCATGATTCATATCTAATATGTAAAAGTCTGCCGGAAACACCAACCCCCCTACTTGCACTAAAACGTCCTCAACTACCTTGTCCGGATATGCATTGGAACGATCGGCTAGTTGGATGATAACATCTGTTTTAGTCATTTTAGTAAGATTTAATGCAATGTAAGTGGATCTAGGCATTACGTTAATGGATGCTCCTAAATCTACTAGTGCATGATTTACCTTGGTGTTACCTATTTGACATGGCACAGTGAACATACCGGGATCCTTACCCTTTTGAGGCAATTTCCTTTGAAATAAGGCTGAAACGCTTTCCCCCATTCTTACCTTCTCGTTTCCCACCAGTTTCCGTTTGCTAGTGCATAAATCCTTTAAAAATTTTGCATACCGGGGGACTTGCTTGATGGCCTCTAATAGCGGGATATTGATTTCAACCTTTCTAAACATCTCCAACATCTCCTTTTCCTTGCTCTCTTTGTTCGTCTTTGCTAACCTGCTAGGAAAAGGTGGAGGTGTTAGTTTGACATTTAAATGAGAGTCAGTTTTTACCTCAGGGTTTTGCAAAGTGTCGTTTCTCATCCCGACTCCTTCCTTTTCATCTCCCTCCATTTCAGGTGCAGCCGGTCCCAATTGTGGACCCTCAATTTCTTTTCCACTTCGGAGAGTTATGGCACTCACGTTTTTAGGATTTATCTCGGGTTGAGATGGCAATTTACCTCCGGATTGTGATTCCAACCTATTTATGGCAGTTTCCATTTGGCTCATTTGATTTTCCAGGTTTTGAATGCTTGACTTGGTATCCTGTTGGAATTGCATCGTGTTAGTTGCCAACGTCTTAACCATATCTTCAAGAGACATACCTGAATTTTGAGGTTTTTGTTGATATTGTCCCTGTGATTGGAAAGTTTCTTGCTGCTGGAATTGTCCTTGTGGCTTGTTTGAAGTAAAACCCGGGGGTTTGTTATTTCCGTAGCTCAGGTTGGGGTGATCTCTCCACCCGGGGTTGTATGTGTTCGAGTATGGGTTGTATTGATGCCTTTGGAAAGGAAAACCTCCAGCAGCATTTACCTGTTCATTGTTTTCTTCTTACAATACCGGACAGGTATCCGTTGGATGTCCAAAGTTCGAACAGATTCCACAGGCTTTGGCTTGTTTCGAATTCCCTACAGCAAGTTGCTTAACAAGATTCGTTAGTTCATATAATTAACCTTCAATATTGGAACTACTTACCTCGTTTACTCGGCGGACTTGGGAATCCCTACTCGAGTTGAATTGTTGAGTGTTTTCCGCCATGTTGGATATTAAAGCCCGTGCTTGCTCTGGTGTCTTGTCCATTAGCGCACCTCCGCTTGCGGCGTCTATCATACTTCTGTCCATTGGTGCTAGACCTTCGTAGAAGTATTGCACCAAAAGTTGCTCGCTAATCTAATGATGGGGGCAGCTGGAGATGAGCTTTTTGAATCGCTCCCAATATTCATATAATGTTTCATTGTTGTTCTGGCGCACCCCACATATTTCTTTTCGGATGGTACCGGCCCTCGATGCAGGGAAGTATTTTTCCAAGAAGAGCCTTTTCATGTCGCTCCACATAGTAACTGTTCCTAATGGCAGACAATAGAGCCAGTCGGTGGCGGCATCCTTCAATGAGAATGGGAAAGCTCTCATTTTTATTTTTTCCTCGGTGATGCCCGTGGGCCTCATACTGTCGTAAACCACATGGAACTCCTTTAAGTGTCTATACGGATCTTCACCGGGGTTCCCTCGAAAAGTTGGTAATATGTGGATGAGCCCAGATTTAAGCTCGAAAGTTTTTCCTTCTTCCACCGTTGGAAAAGTAATACATAAGGGCTATTGAGCCACATCGGGGGTAGCCAGTTGTTTAAGAGTCCTGTTGTTAGCTGCATTTGTCGCGCTGCTCTTCTTTGCTGTTGAAAAGTCCTCTCAATTTCTGGGTCAAGATCAAAAATTTCACAATTAGTTGACCGAGTTTTAAGCATATAAGCAAAGAAGCACAAATAATTATTAAATGATTTTTTTTTTTTTTTTGAAAAGTTATATAAATATAGTGAAAATAAAATAAATGCAGAAAAATAAAATTATAATCGATTAAACACTAAATTGGTTAACCGTTCCCCGGTAACGGCGCCAAAAATTTGATGCGTGTTGCAATACACCGAAATAATAAATAAATATCTTACTCTCAAATTATCAGATTTGATTGTAATACCGGAAGTAAGAGTCGATCCCACGAGGAACGGGAACTAAAGTAGTGCTTTGTCAATTAGAATAGATTGGGGGTTTTCGAGTTCAAGAATTGTAAATATCGTGAAAATAAAGTAAAAACGTAAATTAGATAAAATAAAAGTCAATTATTTGCATACCCTAGTTCTCGGGTTCAGTTGTATTCTATCGCAATGTTATCACCTTCCAAGTAACGCGTGTTCAATTTCCCTTTTTGATTTATCATCCGTAAATAGTTAATAAGCTCTAACTATTCCTATTCTCCCTTAATTGCATTTAATTAGAATAAGCTCTATAATCAAACATTAGCCATTGAATAACCTAAAACAAATAAAGAATTGCATTGATTAAATCAAAAACGCATAAGAATCCAACAAATCAAAGTAAATAATTTAGAACAACGTTACTAGTTTGGAAAATCAATAAGAAATTGATATGAAATACAACTTCTCCTTCGAACTAGGTATGGAAGCTTAGCCGAGCATATTCTTGATTCACCTTCTCAAGTTGCTTAATTCTTCTTCCAATTCTGCAAGCGAGCCGCGCCTCTTTCAATAATTATTTCACACATTTTTCTGTCCTAGAATTCCCTTTTTATAGCCTTAATTTCGTACCCTAGCTTTGGGAGCAAGAAATCCCAAAATTATGGAAAGAATTAAAATATGGAAATTTTGACTGGAGACTTACGGCCGTAAAGAGGTTTCTGCTGATTTCTCAAAAATTGAAGTTACGGCCGTAACTTCTGATTTACGGCCGTAAAGATGTTTCTGCGCATTTTTCACATTTTGAGGGTTACGGCCGTAAGGATATATCTTACGGTCGTAACATCTTTTCTACTTATTTTTTTCTGATTCAACATGCTCTTACGGCCGTAATGATTTGTCTTGCGGCCATAACTCTATTTGCACCTAAGTCCCCAAACTTCAATTTTTAGTGCAATTTGGTCCTTTTTTCTTCTTTTCTCCTCTTTTAGGATCCTATACAACATGAAACATAAAATGCATTAATAATACTTAGATAGAATCCCATTATGACTTATTCAAGGATATAAGTGCATAAAATAAACGTAAATATCACACTTATCAGTGATCACAAGTACGTTTTTGCCACAAAGAAGCAATGCAATCAGCTCTTTCAAGAATCACAAATGGTACATCCTGTTCTTTAAGGCTAGCTGCCACAGCCAAATATGAAGGTATTGCCCCCAAAAATTATAGGGTCATTAACCCAAACACATCTTCTAGTAATTGAAAAACTTTTTTTTTCTTTTTTATAGATTTGGTACAAGCCGGGTTTGTTGCATTCACTGATACCCCATTATGAAACCTGAACTTGAATAATACTTCCTAAAATATTGGATAATGGAAAATGGAATTCTCATAGATAAAAATTGTAAAAATGCAATTCAATCAAAAATAGAGATAAACGAATGATTTTTGTTCAAAATTTTAGTTATAGATATCAAATGTAACTGAAAATCTTTATTCCTATATTCTACACAGCCAAAAAATCGAAATTCCTATATTCCACTCAATCAATGACGTCCAGTGCTTTGATTCAGTCAATGTCGAATTCAATGATGGGAGTACAGAAGATGGCCTTCTAATGGGGAAAGGATCTTTCTTGGTTTCACTTGTTGTAGAATGACTACTACTACTTTTACTTAGCCTTTGGAGCTTGCACAACCTCGATTTTGCAGTATCGAATTCCTGACCCTTGCTTATTCCGGGTGTCAGTTTCATTTTGCTTACATTGTATCCTTGAGAAACCATTTGGGTGGCAAGGAAGAGTCATAAGGAATGGTTCTGCTAAAAAAATTGCACTCATATCTTCCTGTCATCAAATCAAAGTTTTAAATTCTAAATTAATGAACCCCACTACTAGAATTACTTCTCATAAAAAAAATGCAAATTATGAACAAGCGATGCAAAATTTCAAAACTGCCACTGCTAGTGTGTGTGTGTGTGTGTGTGTGTGTGTTTCATTGCCGGATCAAGAGTTCAAGACTTTATATTCAATATGGTACCTTTAAGTCGGAAAGTGAGATTAATAAATTGCAGTTCCTCATCTTTGCAGCAAGTGAAAGGCTTGCAACTACCGGAATTCGAGCAATCCATGGCCTTTTCTCCTGTATTAGAATAAAGTTAAATAATCTGATAACAAATTCCTTGCATTACGAGCAATATATATATACCTTGTTATATATAGATTGCAGATGAACCAAAGATTATTGCTTTGCTTTGGAAACTGTTACCAAAAATTGAAACCCAAAAATGAATAGCTATGCAAAAAAAAAAAAAAACACTGTTTCTTTGTCTTCATCAACTCATTACTATCACTTCATCAGCTCATTCATCTCATACGGTGCTGGAGTCTATATTCATGATTCTTTTTTTTGGCAACCAATAGTATACAGACTGTAATGTGGAAAAATCTGTTTTTTTTTTCTTCCTGCGATGGTGATGAGTAGGCTGTATTTTTGCATCAATTCTTTGGAGGAAAATCAGGGGCATTTGTTTAGGGGCGAGATTCTCTCCATTCAGTTAATGTTGATATAATTACAAGGAATTTTTGATTTTTTAAAATATGTTCCATTTATCTTAATAGTTTGAAGGGATGAGGTAAATATCCATGTAAATTATTTTGCGAGGTATAATTCCTTTTTAGAAGTATCAACTGAGTGGTTGAACCAATTTTCACCTCAAATAATCCCACAATGAGCCCAACATAGCAAATGGTCCAAAACTAAATCAAACCAACAGAAACCAAACTCAAGGCCCAAACAAATCAAATATACCTACACCAACAACCCAAATAAAATAAAGGGGGTTTTTTGAGTGATACCCATCCTTGAAACCAGTTTTGGGAAAATGCCACCTACAATTGTTAATTCTGAAGAATATCATGCTGCTAAAAAAAAAAATTTGTAAACATCACCATCCTAATATCAAATTGGGATAAAAACAAAAAAAAAATTAATGATAATGAAAAACAGAATAAATTACAACGATAATTTTTTTTGGAAATAACAACAAAATCTCTTAAAGATGAAATCAGTTACAAATTATAATAACCAACACACCATGAATATCGCTCTTACCCAAATTCATGTAACAGGTCAGTAAAAATAGAGAAATTGCTAAATCAGCCGTGAATAAACATCCAAATTATCGATTAACTGAGGTTTTGTCCATGATATCAGAACTTCATATCATCAGTCCTTCCATGCCAGATGCTGTCTGATTACATTGTAGGAAGCTTACGACATTGTTAACACTAAAACCGCACTGGGTTGCAGTCATTTGTACCAAATACTGCTCTACAAGTATTGAATGCTTTTGTAGTTTTTCTGCTGGCGGAAGCCATACAATGGAGCTTATTATTGATACTCATAACCAGTTGATTTCTCTGGGAAAAAGTAAGAGTTCCTGAATCCTGTCACAGGTATTTTCATGAATTCATAATAATATATTTTCTTCATGAATTCACAGTAATACATGTTCTTCATGCACTATTAGAACTGAAATTAAACTATAAAATACTGACATTGTAAATCACTCTCCTGCATCAGAAATGGCCAGTGTACCAGTGTTACTGTACTTTGGAGGGAAATGGCAAAATGCATTTAATTACGTGGATTATTCAATCCGGGGGATATTTCTACCTTTGGACTGCACTTATGATGCCCTGCTTTCATTAGTAACACCACAATTAGGGGATGGTTCTAGACAGTTTCAGATAATAATGCAGTATCAGCTATATGAACAATCTCCCCCCATTCAGATTTGTGATGACGTTTCCATTAAGTTTTATTTGGAAACGAAGAGGGACGATAGTGATAAGTGAAGATATCCAATTTGTGTAGATGTTGATGATTGCTACAATGAATCATATATTAACCAAGCTGATTCTGTGTTGGATTCAGATTTCAATAACTACATGTGTGAACAGGATTCTTCCATATTTGATGTGATTCACAGAAAACGGTCCATCGAAGACTTGGGAAAAGAATTGGCTCAACATGTGAACTCAGAAATGAACTTAAGTGAAGAGACGTTGAACCCAATTATATCAAAACCTACTAAAGGATTTGATTGTGACCAGTGTATCATTGTTTGAGATTAAAAACCAGTTTCAATTCGTAGTCATGAAGTCTGATACCAAGTTTTATTGGTTGAAATGTATGGAAGATGGTTGCAAGTGGACCTTCAAATCATCACGAACAAGATCTGATGGTAATTTTAAGGTTAGGGATATGTGCAACATACATTCTTGCTCTAGAGACTCGGTTATATGTGACTACAGGCAAGCAACGAGTTTCGTCATTGCAAATTGCATCAACCACAAATTTCTTTCATCCAAGAGAATTTATACGGCAGCAGATATAAGGGAGGACATTCATCTTCTGTATGGAGTTGACGTAAGTTATAATAAAGCATGGAGAGCGTGGGATCTTGCAATTAAAATGATCAGGGGGGATGCTGGTGATTCGTATGGAAATTTGCCAACCTACATGCATATATTGGGAGTAGCTAATTCGGGTTTTTATACTAGAATTGAAACTGATTCAGATGGCAGATTCATGTTCAGCTTCGTAGCTTTGGGGGCATCAATAGCTGGCTGGGTTCACTGTAAGCCCATTATTGTAGTGGACGATACATTTTTTACAGGTAGGTATGGTGGCACCCTATTTACTGCATGTACACAAGATCCAAATAATAACATTTACATTCTTGCATTTAGCATCGGTGATTCTGAAAATAATAATTCCTGGGATTGGTTTTTGTTAAGACTGAAAGAAGCCTTTGGTGATCGGGAGAAATTGTGCATAGTATTAGATCGTCATGGCAGTATAGCACATGCGGTTGAAAGGGTATTCCCTAACGCTTTGCATGGAGCGTGTACGTACCATTTTCTACAGAATTTGAAGAAAGATTATGGAAAGAAAGGGAAAGAATTAAGAGTTCATTTCAATGCTGCTTCGAGGGCATATACAGTGGAAGAATTTGAAACACGCATGAACCGGTAGGATGAGATTAATGGCGGCATTAGGGGATACCTTGTAAGCATCTTTTATTAAATTAATTATAAGTTTTTTATGAATATTATAGCGTTATAAATTATTTTCTTCGATATTACAAAATGCAGAAAGAGATTGGTTTCGAGAGGTGGTCAAGAGCGCATATGACAATGGATAGGTACTCTACAATGACATTCAACATTGCAGAGTCGGTGAACTCAGCAATTAAACATGCAAAGAACTACCCAATAGAAGCATTGTATGAGTTTTTGAGATGCACAATACAAAAGTGGTTCTCAAAAAATCTAAATGATGCTAGGTCCACATTTACTCAGCTAGCTACTCGTTATGATACTATGTTGAATGAAAGGGTCAAGGTGTCCAGAAGACCACGGGTAATTTATTTCGCACTTATAAATGGGAATTTTTTTTAAATAATTTAATAATATTTATGTCTTACACATAATCATTTTATTGATTTTATATTTTAGTTGCACCCGCGTAGCGACATAATTTATCAAGTGAATGACGATAATTCAACATACACCGTGGATATGGAAGAAAGGACATGTTCATGCCGACATTTTCAGTTGGACCACATTCCATGTTCTCATGCAGTGGCTGTGATCGCCAAAAGAAACTACTCCTTATCAGAGTACTGTTCAAATTATTTCACCAAGGAAGAGTACATAGCCGCTTACCAATTACCAATATATCCACTTGGAAATAAGGAGGAATGGCAGATACCGGATGAAGTGAAGGAAAAGATAGTGCTTCCATCGGTTTCGTAGCGTGGACCTGGAAGACCTAGAGAAAATAGATACAAATCGTCAATCGAGTACAGTAAGAGGACTCGATGTAGGAGATGTGAAAGTTACGGTCATAACACCAGAACTTGTAATAATCCATCACATGCTGACGGTAAGAACTCTTGTAAAAGGAGAAAAGGTTCGATTCCAGCAAGATAGGTAATGAATTTAAATATGTGTTATTGCAATTATATATCAATTAAAAATGAAGTTGAAATTGAAAAACTTGACTCGTCTCATTTCTTTGTGTAACAGGTATTTGGACAAGATACTGTCAAAGTGACAGAGCATCGTTATTAAATTTATGAACGTGGTGTGATCCTAAGTTGAAAACCCATTATTGTAATAAGTTTATGTCTAAACTCCAATAATTTGATTGGATATTAAATTTAATTTATTGAGCTGTCAATAAGCTATTTTTTCAATTGTGTATTGGATACTTGATTGATACTAATATTATGGTAAGAATGGAAATCTGTCCAAAAGAAGAAATCAATAGCAAGATAATGCTATATGTTGAATGTATGAATTAATTATGTACAATTTCAATGCAAGCTTAATTTTACAGTCAGATTGATACCATGTGGTTGCAGTTCAAAATTTTACAGTCAGATTGATACCAATGCATGCTTAATTTTACAGTTCCAATTCATGCTTAATCATTCTTAATCTGGAGTTGCCTAGAAATAGCATATCAAAAATCATAATGATACATTCTGACACCTAATCATATTGTGCATATGATATTTGGTGATATGCCTGTATTTGCATTATGAAATTTGAAGATAAAGTCACTGACAAAGTTCTGGAATAATGCAAATAGTAGATGCATTAGACCTGGTGAATACAGTGTGATATAATATGGTCAATTGATGATTCAAACACTTGTTTATGTGGTGGAATCATGCATATATGTAGATATACTACTATTATCATTTGGAGAACAGTAAAAATGTTAGATCGGCGACACATCAAAATTGTGTAATTGAAATTACAAAAAGGTTGTTATGTTGTTTCATTAATAAAAATGATATTTCATGAGTTCAAGAGCTAGTAAAATTAAAAAATGCATTTAATTTATTTCATCACAATGTTGGGAACTATCATTCGAGCAACCATTTCCACATAATCCATTGGCACTAGCCCACGACTGGAACAACTGAATAGTAGTATTAAATTCAATGCCACTTATTTAAAACATTATTCCACGACATTACGTTCAGAAAAATGGAAGGAAATATAAGAAATAAAAAACAACCAATGAAAATGAATTTCAAGAATCACGTCATGATCATCCCACCCAGGCTCCAACTAATCCTTCAGGTTTATAGATCTTCCTCCATTAAACCATATTATGTCGGGTTCCTCAATCATGTATTTGTACATTTGAGTAGCAATGTTAGACCTTGCATAAGCAGTGTCGAGAGTTTGTGGTATCTCTTCAATCTTCCGATCAAATTAAAAATTCAGAATACTTTATGACAAAGATCCCGCAATCTCCACTGAACAATGAAATGGAATTTAAGTCAATAAGGGAAGATTTGACGATAAAATCAATAGTTGTAAAAAGATATCTTGTGGAAACTTTATATTATGTTAGTTGATTAGGATGATCAGTAAGAATTGCAACATTTTGTCTAACGTATGAGTTAAACTAACCTGTTTTGTTGTTGCGGACAATTGTCAATGATTCTATATTGCAGTGGATCATCAGGGAACTTGTGGATGGTAGAGTTCAAAGATATGGCAAGTATAGGAATAGTTATGAGCATAGGACGGATGGATTTATATACTATTTCATTCTTTATTATTTTGTTGTATGAGTTGTAGATGTCAAGGCCCCAATTAATAATGTCAAAATGAGCCAAAATCCAGTGGCCTGGAGAGTGCATCCACATTGGTATCAGCACGTGATCCACTGTTGTCCATGAAGTATTGAACGGAATCTTCATCCCCTTAGGATATGAGAATAGAGCATTGTGTTTGTGCAAAGCTTGACCATCAAGGAGTATTTCAGTGGAGATCCCCCGAATCTTTGCATCAAAGTTGCAGTCAGTAGTAGTTGAACGTATATTGGAACCGGATCTCAACTTTAAGAGCATGCGAATGAAGTAGAATGCAGCATCAATGTGCTGCATAATAAATAAATAAAAAGACATTTAAACATTGAGAGAATGTTGACTATCCAAAACCAAATGTAAAGTGAAAAATGATCGAGGTATGGTAATGAAAAAATAAGAAGTCATTTTTTACAGACCGTGTCATTCAGAGGTTGTGCAACTTCATAAATGTCGCGCCACCACATATTCGATTTGATGGTTATTGGACCTAATGTTGTTGCAGGGAGAATTTCTACGTTGTCTGTGTTGAAACTTCGCTTCCTGTTTGGGGATGATGGAATTGAAACAGTAAGTAATTGACACCATCAACGACAAGCGCATTTAGCAAGTTATACATAATACTATTAATGAAATTTCATTTTTACCCATTTTTGAGATTGAAGCAGCTCCCATGGAATTGTTTAAACCTAACAATGTCGGCCTCTGATGATTTGTCCATGCATGTCTTGTAGACGAAATTGTAGGATCTATCTATCCCCGTCATCTCTGTTTGAGTTTTGATATGGTTTGTGTCATTGGTGATGTCATCTGGTAACCTCATTGGGATAGGCGACCACTAAGATTGCATATCATAGTGAATGAGGCAGATTCTAAATACTGAAAATTAGCACATGAATTTACAATTAAGAATTATGCATTATAGTGTACCTTTCTATTGATGGACTGACAGGATCTCATCATTTTGACTAGACTTATCTTGTAAGCATTACCTGGTGCAGAAGCAGTCTTTGTGCAAGAAAACGAGGGGGGATCAGTTAGGTAACCTGTATGATTTAGTGACAGATTGTTCATGATAGCTACACATGAATTTTGTGGCGTCTTAATTTTAGATTCTTGCTGTTTATCTCTGCTCGATATCTGCGGGGCCATGACATAGACAAAGGTGAAACCATATGAAAAGAAACGGGACAATTTAATTTAAATCAAATAGAAAGGGAAAAAAATTGCAATTAGAAAACACAAAATGCATAGAGGTTACCTTTTCCTCTACAATGGCATCAAACTGTTTGAAGTGATTTTAAGTTAGCACTAGGCCATCATCGAGGACAACACAGTCATCATTGGTGTCATTTTCTATTCCCAAGTTAAATCTTGGGGGTGAGTAGTCATCAGGAAAATATTCAATGCTATTCTTAGAAATGACATTTGTTTTTGCACCAGGATGAGCTTCCAATTGATGCCTGAATGTATTAGTAGGAACGAATTGGACATCATTTTTTCATGTCAAAATTAGGCAACTAACCAGAAACTAGCATTACATAATGAGAAATGAAGCACACCTTATTACAAGTCAGGGAGTTATCGGTTGAAGTGGTTGTTATGTTTCCACGTGCTGATGATTCAGTATTATATCATTCCCAATTTGGAGTTCCAGGTTAACGACACTGAGTTACATTAATCAATCATATGAGTAATCATATTTTCCTTATTATGAAACTCACAATAGTTGACAAGATATGAAAAAAGATACACCATCTTGAAGATCAGGGTTTGATATGTTTTAGAATGCACTATTACACGTTGATTTGTTTTTTTATTTTAATTCTTAGGTATGATATTCAAATGTGTTTTAAACAAATTCTGGTTCTACCCAATAGAAATGAAACTCCAGTAGGTTGATTTAAAGTCAAAGATATCAGCTATTGGTGTCATGATAGGCTATAATTTGAAATTACACGTTTAAGAAGCAGTGAAAATGTGAATAATTATTGATGCTTTATTAATCTGGAAGTATGGAAACTCATAATAATAGAAAAACAAATTATAAGCATACCTTTGAGTAATTGGTACTCTGAGTGGTACTTACTGCAGGAATGGGGTTACAATGTTGTGGAACAGTTGGTTCTGACTTGATTGAGGGTGCCACACAGTCTCTTGTAGGCGCTAATCGTTTAACCTGTCCTACTGAATTTGTTGATGCTTTAGAGAACCGTACCTGTGGGCATGCAACTGCAGCAGCATAAAAAAGTGAATACGTGAACTAAAGCTTGAAACGAGCTCGTGGAGATTGGAGACACAAGTACTGGTTACCTAGAAATTTCTGATGTACCTCGTGGTTACTATCCTTTGAGCCTGAAATGTTGTTCATTTTACTGACGTATGCCTTTGATTGATTGGTACTAGACCTGAGTTGAATACCAGCTATGCACTCCACGATTTGTGTGTCAACAAATTTCACCAACTCTTGGACTTTCATTTTCAGAATAAAATTCTCTTCAGCGAGTCTGGCATGTTCACTAATAATTGATTTAAAACGTAGGGCGTATTTGTCACTCAATTTTCTCGTAACCTGCCAGGATGAAAATTTGTATTGCTTATATAAGGTATTTTACTTACAACTATATAACCCCCAAGGTGAAATCAACAATATACAAACCTTGTGTCTCTTGCATGTTCTAACGCCCATAGAATCAGTTTCCATAGTAACTTGAAGCGATCTGCTTTCACTCATAATGCCAGACCCATTGACATGTTGTAAACCTATCATGTTGATCTGAGGATTAATCAGATTGGATGAGGATTCATTACATCCATTTTTTGTGATGCAGCCAACTTCTACGTAGCCACCCCTTGGTTTGTGTTGACAATCTCCAGAAGCAACCAGAATGGGGTTCTTCTCAGTACCACTACGGTTTATGTTTCCTTCTGTATCAATTATAATCGGTACTGATGTTTCTGAAAGATTTTGAAGCTCGGAATGGAAACTTTTATATCCATTTGAAGATTCACCAAGGTGATACTTAACCGTTCTTCTGATCTTATCCTCATAAACAAATTCACATTCTTCGTCACTGGAGTCCAGAGCATATACTAATTGTTTTCCTTTAGTATTTGCAGTTTCAGAGTTCGCAATACTGACATGGCTGTGATCTGTTATGACTGCATCTGACTCTGATGTCTTCATGGAAGCAATCTTGTTAACATCACATTGGGGGTTCTGATAGAACCTAGGGACATGGTGGTGCTGCAGTTTCAATAACAGGTTGGTTATTTAACAATTTAAATATACACTTCCTACTATCTTTACTCAATCAAATATATGGAAGACTTAAATATTTCTGGTAGTATATCAGATTCAGAAAATGGTTAGAGAAAGAAAAATGCTTAATAAATGTGGAAATTGAAAACATGGCTCCTGATGCATATCCTGAATTTGAATAACATTGAACAATGAATTGTTAATTCAAAAGTTAATGACATAATTTCAAGATTTAGATGAGAAAGGTTAAGTACGATGGTTTTTTACCAAGTCCATATGCTGATTTCATAAATTATTGAACATTTTAGGGTAAATTCTAAACATTGTATTGGGGAAGACCAAGTACGAGATAAGTCCCATAAATTGTATTAGCTTACTATTCATATAAAAAGACAACAGAGGTTTTGCAGTGATGATGTTTTGAAATACCTGGTGGCAGCACAAAATCATCATCATCATCATCATTTAATCCGACACTAGGAGTGCTGGTGTTTTGATGATGAGTAACAGGGAATCGTTCCCGTTTCAAAGCTATGTAATAAGGATCAAGAGCTTCAGCCACCTGAGGAATAATCTTAACCACTCGTAGCTGTGCCAAACGGTAAAAATTTGAATTGGAATATGAATAATGAAACCATGTTTCCATACAAGGCAACTGCACGGATTACTGTCCTCAACAAGAATTAAAAAGTATTGAAGCAAAGAAAACTGATGAACATCAGTAAAAGGAGAAATTTGTGCTGATGAAAATATAAATTATTAAAAAAATCACTTATAAGTATTTCTTGAATTACTGATTTTCAATTGATCAAACTTGAAAAGATATGTAACCAGGTCATTTGCAAAATAAGTAAATTTTGGCAATCACAGGTGAAGGTGACATCAATTGTGGCGTCTACGTTGCTTAACCTCTGTTAGAGGTCTCATGTGACATCAATTGCGGTGTCTAAGTTGCTTAACCTCTGTTATAGGTCTCATGTGCACAAGATTGATATTCAACTTTTTTATAGTTTCATATATCACAGCATATTATAAAATGATGAATAACATGTGAACACAAAATAGTTGTCATGCATCTCAGCATTTCATAAAAAAGGAGAACCTCAGATTCACTATGTAATTCAATGTAATCCAAGTTGACTGACTGATAATTTTGGTGAAAAATACTGCTTAAATATATATATGTACACCAACATTTATTGAAAAATAATTTGATTGGCGAAATATTTGAATAATCATGGTTGATATCACCAACAGTAACTTTTGGGAAACTGGCTGATGCTTACAGATTTTCAAATTGTATCAACTAAATTGATTATTTTGTCTAGTTCTGATTATATGAGCTCACCTCTGGACTATTGAAAACATCAGTGGCCAGGTTAAGAGAAGGTAGATCAGCATCAACATCGGATGACCAATTGAGAATTCTTGGTCTCCTACTATCAACTTTGTAGCAGATTTTGCTCTCAAGCATTGGAATGGTCTCATGGATCCATATCTGGAAAGCAAGGATGAACTCATTCAGCCTGTAACTCATTTTTGGCCTACCCTCAGCCTCGATGGTTATTTGTTTATTTCTTAGTGCTTGTTGTAGTGACGCAATAGTTGGCTTGAAGATGTCCTTCCCCCATGGGTAGAATTTCATGTCTGGCGAATCTACCATGACAAGTAAGGTTTCATCTACGAACCTATCATAAGCTGTGTTCAACATTAGATGAGTAACAAGAAAGAGTATCCCCATAATCACGACGTCACGGTTGTTACGATTGGACATCGAAGTGAAGACATGGAAAATATCATCATTTGTAATGTTTGTCAGATGAGTAAAATACTCTGACCTAATTCTGCAATACTTCGAAGCATACTTGGTACGATTGACCTCACCAGTACAACGAAGCCCAGTTATCATTTGGAACTCATCAATGTCGAATCTAACAGTATCACTTCCAACCTGAAAATAAATCTCTTGGTCATTTGGTTGAAAGACCTCCCGCAACAAAACTTGATGAATCAATTGAGGATTGAGTGCAACCTCGGGCAGGTCAAGGTAGAATCCAAAACAAGTAGATCTAAAAAAAAATTGTTCATCTGTTAGTCTTTGCCTCAAAATATCTGCAATAAGATCCGATTGCTTGACATTGACCTTCCCCTGGAATCAATCTGTTGGGTTCAATTTAAATTCCCATGGCTATTATTGTGAAATAAAATACACATTAGAAATATCTTATATGTTGCAACAGATCACATGTTAGTGTTATGAAACAGGCAAAATAGATACTAATGAGAGTATCCACAGAAGACAAAGCATTGGTGCGTCGGTTAAAACATCTTGTTGTAAAATGTTTACTTTCTTGTTTCATCATGACTTGTAAAATGATATAAAATCAGATTTTTACAAATATAAAACGTAAATATAAAGGTATTAAACCTCACAATGCTAATCATTAGAACCAAACCATTATTCCCAAAGTTACTATGTATGGTTGTCACTGAAATTGCCATACCGATGTGGTTCTAGAAGATGTCAGGCATGGTAACAATGTTCCTAATGTGTTTATATATATACAGACTGAAATGTTGTCAAATCAGGTTATTGTGTGAATTTAAAGTATTCTTAATCCAACGAATAGCACCATACCTGGCATTGTAGTGGTACTTCTTTGGATACCTTCGTCCGAAGAGGTGTGCGAACACCTTTGCAATGTTTGCTCAGTAAGCGTAGGCCTGATGCTTTAGTACTGATTTTGACACTGGAAGTAACTTTTTTCCCCTGCCGACTCTTGCCCATTGTCACGGATTCTGAACAAAAAGTATAACTAACTACAGAACATTAGGCTATCGAAACATTCCAAGTTCATCAACTATGAATATCAATGTTCCAATACTGTGTCATCTTAATGAGCCAAAGAATATTGATAACCAATGCTATGATCTCAAACAGTTTCAGAGAGATGATCAATAAACGAACTTAATCATTGAAACTTGCACACTTGGTCAGTTTGTGATTAAACTGCAACACTGGAGCAGTGGGTCATCTACTATGGCATCAAGTAAATCAGAGAAGGGAAAAATACGCTGTTGATGATGCTGAATTTAAATTAATCATAAACCCCTTATGTATTTCGAAATAAACAATCATTCAAGAAATTTAATTCAACTTAATGGGATGATATATAATTATCACACTCATACAAAAAGATTTCATAAATATCATATACCAGGAGCACTGTTTCTACGATTGATGCATACGTAATCTTGGTTTCTTAGCTGAAGTGCATAAATGTTTGACTATGCAACTGATTTCAGCTTGGCTGAGGAGCAATGGTTCGATGGAATGAATGATTGCTTGAACGAAATGGAAGGATGAGAAGCTCGCGGTCACAAATAGAAATAGCGCTCCATGAAATTTGAATTAATTGAAAGAAATCGTTCGATATGATTGCCTGATTTAATGAAATGGGAAGGGAGCTTGACTGAAATGGGAAGGGAGCTGACATCGCCACATTAACTAATTCGAGGAGATGGAGGAACGGTTAAGCGGGATCATGGCTAAGATTCTATGTGATTTGAATTTTAAGATAATATATATATAGAGAGAGGAAATTTTTAATATGTATACATATTTCGTTTTAAAAAAAAAAATCAGGGGATATATATTGAAACTTACTTCATTTTAAAGTATCACTGAAAAATACTTTAATTTTAATTTTTTATTGAAAAATATGTTATCGTCAAGTATCATACTGTGATACTTCAAAAGTATCAAAAGTATCACTTCAAAAGTATCATTGAAGTATCTTATGATACTTTTGAAGTATCACAATATGATACTTATGACACTTTCAAATTTTTGGTATCATAACATGAAACTTTATCAAATTTTTATGATATTTTGGATGAAATTGTAGTATCACAGCTTGAAACTTTATACTTTTTTTAATGATACTTTGTCTTAAACATAAAGTTGAACAGCTTGCGTGCAATATTCTCTAATTTTTCCGGTGTAGCCAAGCCACCACCATCATCATCACCAACCGGTAACCATAAAAAAAAAATCATTAAAAATCACATGAGCATGTGAAACTGATTATGAAGAATCTTCAACTGGCATTAGAAATAAAGAAAAATCTATTTCACTTGCTCTACAGTCGAAGGCCAATGTTCAAAAACGAGAAGGCTTAAACTCGAGCAACAGCAGAAGTTGCAGAAGATTGCGCATAAGGAAAAGCCTGATTCCTCGTCATCTTCCCCTACCTTCATAGTCACAGTCTCCACCCCCTTCTCTGACGGTGGTGCAGTGTGTTTATTCGAGGCCTCAATTCATCTCGCCGATGAGGCTGTACTATGATTTTGATGGGGATGACCACCGCAATTCGATGGTGGTTGATGTAGGTGGTGGTGGTTCGGTGCGGGTGGTGGCTTGGTGGTTGTGTGGTGGTATGTAGTCAGGAGGATGATGAAGTGATAGAGCAGCAGTGACTATAGCTTCGGGGAAGAGGATGTCGTATTTTTCAATTTTTTTATTCGGACAGTAATTTGTGCAATTATTAACACTAAAAATGTAGTATAGAGTGCAATTACCCTAATTAAAATTAGCCTAAATATAATTAATATCCAATATGGAGCCCAATTATATCAACGTTTTTCATTTCCAGATTCTATTCTTAAATCCAACTACACAGTTAAGTCATCCGCCGCCTCCACTGCAGTTAACTCCAATCGTCCATCCTCGTCGTTCGACCACCAAACTACAACACAACCACCAGTCGGCTGCAAATTTGTGGCGGACACACCATAAACCACTCAACAACCAATGCACCAATCTGCAGCATCTCCAAAAAGTGGACCAGATCCTCCTCCTCCATCCACCCAATATGTCAGCAACACCAGTCGGCCACATACAATGTCAACTACAACTACGGCCAAAACTCGACTTCATAACACCACCAAAACTCACAACCAGCCTGAAAAGATCACCAAATATGTGTATAATCCAGCAAATACCAGATGGGAAGAACCCAGCAATCTGAATTTCACCTCCCAAACTGACCTAAAAACTATAGTAGACTAGAAGAGTGGGTGGCACCAAATGGAGATGCTTCAGTTGAAGCCAATGGGGAGCAGTATTCCTCAAGCCAATTTGGAGCTTTTATTCTGTCTAAATTTGAAGGAAAACGGCAGAGGCCTATCTTGGGAAGTTTGTAAACAAAGTAAAGTCATTTGGTAAAAATAAAAGAAAAAAATAATATAAAACTAACTATTACGGGTGACTATAAATAAAGATAGTAAAACCCCAATTCTAACCCTAATGACATAAATGACCAAAGTATCCCTAATATAAGACCTAAATTACTATATTATCTAACAAATAAGAGAACATCTAACATCCCTAAAACTCATAACCCAATATTTTTAGTATCAAATTTACAAACCTGTTTGAATTTAATCACCAATGGTAGAACTGTTGCGTCGGCTTTTCGGATTCCATGGTTGAAGTATAGAATCATAACACTTGGACTGCAATCTCACCATTCTCTTGTGCCTCTCCATCACCGACTTTCCCTTTCTACTCTCTTTTTTCTCATTCTTTTCACATTCTTCCTTTGACAACTCCAAAAATTGTAAAACTATACTTCAGTTCTCTTCTTCTGATCTTCAGTCGTCGTTAAATGTATGGCTATCCCACAACAGACTTAGCAACCACTTGATGTATCATATTCACTAGTAGACCAAGGTTGTGGCAACGTGGGTGAACGCAGACAACTTTGAATATAAATTTTGATAAAAGTTGATGAAATATATGATTTGTTATGGGACCCACTAGATGAAATTAATTGTTGACGTTGACTTAGATTGAATTTTAAATTTGTATCACAAGAAAACATATATGATCATAACGATATCTATATACTTGTTCAAATATAGAAAATTTATGCTTTAAATGTAGCCTTGCTAATGTGAAATTTAACATAATTATAAAAAATATCTTGACAACATACGTAACAACCCAAAAATTGTCCCCATGTAGAATTTCTTAATAAAATGATATAAATTATATTGAGAAATATGTTGCGTGAAAATAATAAATGTCAATGAAATAAATGAATTTTTTTTAAAGAAAAGACGAGTTAAACGTCTATTTTCGATATGCACATTTATCTATTTTGATGTCCGTTTAGATTATTTGATATGTTTATGATGTAATTTTTAAAACAAACTTTGAGATAGCACAGGCGGTTCATGGATTCGACTTGCGTACGATCGTTAGTAGATTTTTAAATTTAGCTCATCATTAAAATTCTCTAAACTCTAGATTGGAACAATCTACTTTGAGTTGCTATAACTTTTACTAAGATTGATTATTTTGTGTACCTTTGATGATGCTGAAAGCTAGGCCATAAACATTTTGAAATTGTACCACGAATATAATGTTTCGACTTCGTTTAGTATCCCATAATAATCCCCGAACTTTAGAGGAAAATACGGTAAATCATTGACTTTTCAAATTAAAATTTTGCATTAAGTTGCTCCACATTTGAGACTAGACCTATACCTAACTTAGCCTAAGTGATTCATTTTGAATCATTCTTAATAATTAAGATAATCATTTTATGCTTGTAACTACTTACTTGGTTAAGACAATTAATTCTATTGCTCTCATTTAATAAAAATGAAAAAAATGAAAATTTCAAAATTTGGGGGTCACGTGAACCCCATGCCACCCTTTGTGTCCATCCATGCGTGGCAGTGTCTAATAGGGATCATAGTGCGTGAAAATGGACATAAGTTTGACGAATCTTGTGATGAAACTTAAGAATTGATGGTGATCGATGAACTAGAAGAAGAAGTTGGGGGAAGAAGATGAAGAAAGTGAAAAATACTGATGAAAAAGTAACAAACTTTCAGGTGATTTAGGTTAGGCCTGCTTTGGAGATGAGAATTAGAGATTGTTTTGTCCAAACTTTATTTTCCACTTATTTTCCTCAAATTCATCTTCAGACATATATTTTTATGGGATTCATCAATTTTCATATTTTTCAATCATTTTTAAACCATGCATTCTCCCTTAACTTAAAATTTTCGAAAATGCCTTGGACCAAACAACATTTTAATGACGTGGTATTTTATTTTTGAGTTGGAGATAGGCTTGGGCAAAACAATCGGAACTAGCGGTTCAGTTCAGTTCGGTTCGGTTCCGGTTCTTAGTTCAGAATCAGAACCAGAACCAAGAACCAAAATAAAACACGATTTTTTAATTATTTTTTAAATAAAAGTTTAAAAAAATAAAAATAAAAATCATCAATTCCTAATCTTAATGCATATTGTTTGGTCCATTAATCAATATCCATTATCCAACAACTATTAACTCATTAAACATTACAATAACTATAAGCAAAACAAGTAATAAACAAAAAATCATAAATCAAAAATCATTTTTCTTTTATTGGTTCTGTCGTTCAATTTCAAACCTTCAGTCATCAGTTCTTCAAGAATGAACAATAAATATTCACTCTTCATCTTAAAATTAATTGTTATCTTATTTTTAAGTATTTGCTGAACTTGTGCAACTGTTCCCTAAAAAGGTAGAGAATTACGAGCAGAAATTGAAGAATTTTTAGAAGGAGCACATACACACGAATGAGAAGATACATTACTGTTTAAAAAGGAGTGGATATTTTGCTGTCAATGATTTTGAGTGTTGCATTCGCATTTTGATTAAAGTCGATGACATTACCGTTTTACGACTCTTACCAGCCGAAATCTAGCATGATTTCATCACTTAAGTTCGAAAAATTTTCGTTTAGGAAATCGGAATCAGAACCAAAACCAAAAGAACCAAACGGTTCGGTTCCGATTCCGGTTCCGTTCTTCTCTTGAAAAAAGAACCATCGGTTCTTGGTTCGGTCTGGTTCCCTAGGAACCAGAACCATATGGAACCACGCCCATACCTAATTGGAGAGGTTCAGGGGCGGACCCAGGGTGGGGCCTCCTGGGGCACGTGCCCCAGTAAATTTCTTTTTTTCTTTTTTTCCTGGTATTTTTTTTCTCTTTCTTTCTGGTAGGTAACTTTTTTTGTTTTAATCTTCAAACTTGATATATTAAGATATAAATATAATAGTTCACATTTGCAGTGCACTCAGGACTCAGCATTTTGAAGATGATACATTACATATAATTTCTTTTTTTATATAAAAATAGTGCACCAATGAAAGTGGAGCCATGAGCAGTGAGGATGTGATTTATGTTAATTATATTATAAGTGTGCAAGGTTAATATAATTATTTATTTGTTTGGGGATTGAATATTTTCAAGTACTTTTTCATTTTTCGGTCTCTTCTTACAAAAAAAAATGTTTGGAGGCAGTGTGATTTATGCTAATTATATTATAAGTGTGCAAGGTTAATATAATTATTTATTTGTTTGGGGATTGAATATTTTCAAGTACTTTTTCATTTTTCATTCTCTTCTTACCAAAAAAAAATTTCGGGGGCAGAACCCCCGTACCATTCGTGTGCCCCACTAATATAATAGTTCTGCGTCCGCCACTGGTGAGGTTTGACCGGCATCCACATAGGCAACGTTTATTAACGGAAATTGCTCAGTGAGTGATGGAGTGCAACTTTATAAATTTCAACGAGTAATGTGGTACAAATTAAAGTACAATAAGTGTAACGTGACTTTATTCAAAATTAGGTGTATGTTCAAACATCAAAATTAGGTATGTTCAAACATTTAACTCAGTTTCAAATGCATGAGCATTCTAACAATAAAGTTATTACTTTTCTGTAAAGAAAATTTTAATTATTTTTTTTTTTTTGGAAATAATATAAGTCACTGTTTGATTGGCAAGAATTTGCCTTGGAAAATGCAAATAATTTCCAACTTTCCTTCTTTTTTATTATTTTTGTTATTGTTAATTGATTTATTTATTTTTTCAAAAATAACATTATTATTATCAAGTAAAAATATGTTAAAAAGTAAAAAAAAATGATTAAAATAACTAAATTTTACTTTATTTGCCATTGAAAATAACGTAAATCAAACATAAAACTTGAAAAATTCCTCACTTTTTTTACCTAACAAATTAAACCAATCAAACACTTTCAATTGACATTTTTCACGAAAATAATTTTAAGGGAAAATCAATTCCTCGAAAAAAAAAAAAAAAAAATCTATCCATTTTTCACCGTCACAATCAAACACACCTTAAGAATATGAAATGGACTTTGAAGAGATTGCTTATTAATAAAGGTGCTTAATCAACCGTGTCTAAGGTCCATTAGTGGTATACGTGGATCTGAATTAATTTGTTAGGTTAAGTACAGAAATACAAAACCTTAAAAACCTATTTTTTAATATCAGATATTTTAAAAGATATTTTAATAAAATAAAATATATTCCTCAAATCAGGTCTCTTTCAACATTCTGAAATTCCGTCTCTTGCTGTGAAATCCTTACATTGTGCTTATTGTGAAATTCCATTTATTTTCCACACCCTTCTTAATTCCATTCTCTTCAAAAAATATTTCCATTAATCCCACTTCGAAAGCTGAGATTTCCCTACAATCACAGTATTTCGTTTGATTGCCTGAATAATTTTAGGTCTTTTAATTAATAGTGTCAATCATGATAAGTGATTTGATTATGAGAATGAGCATTGCGTGGTTTCCGGAAATGAATCTATTGTAGTTAAAAATGTGAAATGGAGGACTGATTAGGAGTAGGTGGACATGGTGAGTGAATTGATTCATATCAAAGATTTGCATTTGGATGTGAATATTGAATGGGTTTAGATGAATGCGAGTTCTACTTCAGTTTGAGCATTATTCTAGAGCTTAAAATGCTATGATTCTTCTTGAGAAGAGGAGATTGTTTAAGACCATGGTGTCTGTTCTTGGAGTAACGAGGATAAGCTTCTGTTCATGATGGAGACATTTATTATGGCTATGAAGCATTTGCTTAATTGTTTCTGTGAAGGAGAGGAAAATGGTTGATGGGATTTTCATTTATGCAGAATTTAATATACTAAAGTTGGGAAAGAGATGGATCATACTTTTTTTTTTTTTTTTTTGGTAAAGTCCAGGGGATTGGGAAAAAAAGCTTGGGAGTTCTTTGAGAAATTGGAATTTAGGTTAATACTGAATTGTATGATTATAATGTTCTTTTGAGTCTTTTTGTAACCAAAATGACAATTGGGAGGCTCTACTACTCGACTCTTCATTGGCACTGGTATAGATGCTGGGGAGACTTTATCCGTTATAAATTTACTTTTCAAATTTACTCGACTCTTCATTGTAACTTAATTTTAATTTTATAATTAGTTACAATTTTACCTAATAAATTCGCAAAAGTGACAAATGTAGAAGACGGATAATAATTCATTGGGGTTGAACATGGAATGACTTCAATTGTAATTAATTACAGTTGTAACTAATTAATTACTATTGTAACTTAATTGTATGCTATAAGTCACTCGAAATTTTATTTTTCCTTTTAAAACTAATTACAATTGCAACTTAATTACATTTTGTAATGAATTACAGTTTGTAATTAATTATAATTGTAACTTAATTTTAATTTTGGAATTAGTTACAGTTGTAACTAATGAGTTTGCAAAACATTTTGTAATTAGTTACAACTGTAACTTAATTTCAATTTTGCAAGTAGTTATAATTGTAGCTAATGAGTTTGCAAAAAATGACAAATTTAGAAAATGAATAATAATTCACTGGAGGTTGAACACGGGAAAGCTTTGATTGTAATTAATTACAATTACAATTTATTACAAAAGTAACAAAAGTAATTATCAGAATCAAATTTTGTAATTAATTACAATTGTAACATTTTTTCTCAATTTTGCAGTTAATTAAAATGGTAACTAATGAATTTGTAAAACATGATATATATATATATATATAAATTAATTGAATTACTTACATTTACCTTAATTACAACTACATTTACAGCTTAATTACATTAAACTCATGTTTGATATTGTTTAAAAAGAGATTATTTGAAATGCATAGTAATTTTTAAGAGAACCTATAGTTAAAAAGTAGGGAATTATTACATTCACCTTAATTACAACAACATTTACAGCTTAATTACATTAAGCTAATGTTTGATATTGTTTAAAAAGACATGATTTGAAATGAATAGTGATTTTTAAGAGAACCTGTAATTAAAAAGTAGGAATTTTTTTATTAATTTATGTCTATTATTATTTTAATGATAAATGTGTGGTTTAAAAGAAGAAAGAGAAAAATGTGTAAAAAATTAAAAGGAGACCAAATAGGGGATTAGTATAAATTACAGTTTACAATTAATTTAATTACAATTATAACTTTACTTCAATTATGTAATTAATTACAATTGTAACTAATGAATGCGTAAACAATTAATGTAATTCATAATTTATAATTACTTATTGTCTCAACGCCATCACCACTGTCATCTCAACAACACCACCACCACCACCACCACCACCACCACCATCATCTCAACACCAACACTACAATTACCTTAACCAAAGAAAAAATATCTCAAAAAAACTGCTGCAGCCATACAAGACTGTATATATATATATATATATATATATATATATATATATATATATATATATATATATATATATATATATATAATATCAAAAGAGTGAATGCAATTCATAAAAAATAACTCTAATAATAAAGAAAAGTTCATTCATAGATGAACAACTAGTAGGATGAATCTGACATTGCTAATCTTTGGGACAACAGACTCAACGTGTAAAGCCTATCATTCAGTTTTTTCCTCTTCCTACTCCTCCTTTCTGCCATCATATTTTTGGCTGGACGCTTCCCTTTCTTTCCTTTATCAACACATTATTCATTGAAGTACCCTTGTTCGAAATACCTGTGCTATTCCTTTAACTCGACAATAGCTTATAACTTCTTATTGGCCCTTTAGAATCAGAGAGCAAAGCCAACTCGTTTATTTCATCAACATTAGCTTCTCCATTGTTCTTTTGTAGCATTTGTTCCTCCGGCATCAACCCCTTGCCTTTATCAAGATTCAAACCTAAAAGAATTTGAGAATTTTCTTGATCGAAAACTCCGAAATCTCCCACATTTTCTCGATGCAGAGTTGACCTTTTCTTGAGCAAATTGAGGTTAGAACCCACTGAAATAAAACTATCGAGTGGCCTCAACATTTTTCCTCTACTTATAGATAGGGGATTCGAACTCCCATAGCTATCCACATCCAATTCAAGTTCATGAACTATTACAGATAGCAATAAGAAATATACAACTTTTCATAATCTACCATTTAACAAGAATCCAACCAAAATGAAATGATCATTAATATCATTGATTATCCAGAGAAGTTACCTCCACGAACTTTGAACAAACTTTGAAAATACTAATATTACCTAGAAAAATTCGAACTCGAGACATTTATTGGCCTTCTGATCTGAGATATTTGCAGCAACAATAGCTTTTTCATTGACTGCTACTGCTAAAATGTTTGATTTATAGAATTCTACAGGCTTTCGATCTCAGGAGGTGTGGCACATCGTATCAATGCCCAATTCACTCATTCGAAGAAAGGGTGTTGCTTAATCTCCGTTGCGCCTCTTTTATAAGCCAACATTTTATGTAGTTCTTTCACAAGAAAACTCGCTGGCAGAGGGTGGCTGCTTTACTCTCTTGTTCTTCCGACATCCACCCTACTGGAACAGAATACTTTCCGAGTGACATGCAACAGTCACTGAGCGTTCTTCTCCCGTTTGCTTGTTTTGAGATTTTGAAGGACCCCTGCTTTTTATAATTATTTTTCAAATACCTGATTTTAAAACTTTTGAATATAGAAGTATGGATGGGCGTAATTTTCCCTAATTTGTTTGTTGACATTGGGTCTAATTAAATTAGGGCCAGGCATTTTAACTCGAACCGAACCTCTCGAGTCGAAATCGATCCAAAGCTGAAGGTTTTGGTCTGGTTCCAGAAAAAATATATTAGGAATCAGAACCGAAAACCGAATATCAATTAGTTTCGAGTAGGTTATTGGTTCTTGAAACAGAACTATGGGTACCCGAATGGAACCGATTTTTATATAGTTTTTATTTTTCACAATTTATACTCTAAGCAAAAAAAATACATAACTTAAAAATCTAATTTAGATAGTAATTTTTCTAAAACTCTAGACTAGACACTAAAAAATCAAGACTTGCTCCTACTCTTTTACCTCTCGTCTCACATTAAAATGTTGTAATTAGTTTAATAATATTTGCAATTTGAGCTTTTTATGAATCAAAAGTTCAAGATCGGATTGTAATTTAAGTTGATGAATTAAAGTTTTCATTTTTTATAATTAAAATTTTTATTTTCTTGCATTGTTTACAAATTTAAGTATTCTTTTAATTTTTTTTTATAATGTGTAACACTTAAATTTGATATATTCATAATTTGGAATGTAGTGTATATTTTTTGTTATCTCTAGTTCGTTGTTCTCTATTTAAAATATAATTAGTCTTTTTACTATTGAGTCAAGTAATTGAGTTTCTTATCTTAATTTTCTCCCTTGCACAAATATTGTCAAGTAGTAACATGTTCGATATATGTATCGAAAAGACTTATGTGAAAACATTTATTTAGTTTGTATATAAAGAAAATGTTATGGGTAGAACCGATCTCGAATCGAAACCAAAGGTTCGGGTTTGGGTTTGGTTCCAATAAGTACAAGGATTCAAATGGTTCCAATTTTAAAATATCCGAAATATAATGGATGGTTCCGGGTATTGAAATAATCGAACCAACCCACCTGATGCCCAGGCCTAAATTAAATACATCTAGCGGAAAAGGATGGGATCCACTTATTATAAGTTCAGAAAGAAAAATGACTTAAATGAATATCACTTCAATAATTCGAGTCCATTTGCTTTATCTTGCTATGTTGGTAAAAGTTATTTGTTTACAGAAAAATAATTTTTTGTCCTTATTTGGTATATATTAAAAACTTGATTTTTAGTAAGTTTTGATAAAAATTGATAAGATGAGTGGTTGAAAAGTCGTGGGTACCATAAAATGTGTGGTTAAATTTAATTGTTAACTTTAACTTAATATTTTAGTCTCTGTTTGGCGGCTTCAATTGGATTATAATTTGATTTATTTATATTTTACTTTATTTGTCATGAAAAATAACGACAATCAAACAATAAAAGTTGAAAATTTTCTCACTTTTTTCATATAGAAAATTAAACCAATCAAACATATAAAACATTCAATTCCCTGAAATTCGTTTTCCTTTTACCCAAACTTCACTCACTCTTTCAAACGCAGCCTAAATACATTTTGATTTGCTTCATATTACTACTATATGGTCAACATAAACTCAATATATCTTAAATAAGAGTTTTAAAAATTGTGATTAATTTGAAAAGTCGCGTCAGAGATATTGTCCTAAAGTCGTATTAGTCTCCCTTGTAGAATTATTGGTGGCTCAATATGACTCAAAGATAAAATCATAAGCTTGTGGTGGTATTTTCTCCTATGTGTTGTTTTTATATTGTTTTTATATGATATGAACAATTCAACAATTATCATTATACATTTAAGTAAGCTGAATTTATATATTTTGTCATGTAAAACAACACAAAATGTGTCAAAAGTGTCATGTGAGCTTAATTTTTAAATTAAAATTGTTCAGTTCTCGGTTCGATTTTTTATTTTCAATAGGAACCGATCGGTTTTCGATTCTCCATTTTTCGATTTTGATTCGGTTTCGGTTCTCATTTTTCTCCTAAAGAACCGACTGGTTTCAGTTTTTTTTATTCGGTTCTCTCGGTTCCTTTTTTTTGTTCCCCCCAGCTAAAATATATGAATATGTATATTATATTTTATTTTATTCTCATAATAATATATTAAAATTTGGAAGTTGAACTATTAGAAATATGAAGAATATATTATTATTTTCAAAACACTGGTACATGGAATATGATACTGTATCTCCATTCCCAAGCATTTATGTTTTGTACATATAAGAGTAGAATTAGATAATAATTAGATAATATTTATATTATTTATTATGTAACAATAGAATATGAAACTACACCATCTTCAAGTTATTGTAGTGGAAAATTAACCCCCAAATTAAGACTGGAAACTAAATCAAATTATTTAAATTTACGGCTAGCGTTTAAAGCTTTCTTAATATTTGTTATAACAAAGAAAAAAATACACAACATAATGCGGAAATGGAATATACCAGGCTTAACAAGCGGAATAAATGTTCTCAAGCGATCTGCCCCAAAACTAAGATGAAAAATATTTTGTCACTATACGCATGTAGAGTGCTTCATTGGACTTAAAACTTATGTTTGTATAATATCTAGTGTGATTTTTACATTTATTTGGACAATTAAAGTTGATGTCTGTGGAGATGTTGTCTCTTGTATATTTCTCTGAACACATCAGATTAGTTTAAACTGACTGAAGTCTAATTGTAGTTGTAAATAGTAACTAATTACCTGTATTAGTTAGAAACTGTTGATGTCTTTAAATAGGATTTGATAGCTAGAAAAGAATAGAAGGGGGATACCGACGGGGTCATTCAGACAGACTTGTCTTTCTCAATCCGCATTCGATGTTGCCTTCCAAGTAAGATTGGAGAAGCGAAAATCACTATAATGGTATGTTGTGTGAAATATCACAAGTGCACAATATCGTGAACAAGTAGTAAAATGGACTTTTTGAGTCCGGATATTGATCCCACAAGGACTAACTTATTTATTATTAGCTTGGATTAATCAGTTCCTAAACTACAAATAAATCCCAAGATTGATGTTTTTGAATTTTTATAAAAATAGTGAAAGCAATGAATTTGAAAATAAAACAATTGAAAAGATTTGATTTTTTATTTTTCTTATGAATGGAAAATGTTGGGACTCACGATAGTAATTTTGTTATCCTATTTAATTTCTCTTCTCATGCAATATTTTGAAATTAGTGTTTAATCGAATTCACAATTTTATCCAAAATTCCCCTCTCAAGTTTAAATTGGTTCTATCTAGATAGGTCAACCACATATCTCTATGATGGTCAGAATAAGCCATAAATAAACGCATTCAATGACAAAAATTCAATATGATTACAACAACCACAACTATGTATCTCTACCCTTTTGTTAATTGCCGAATTTTATTACAAGGTCTAGGTGTTAACTCACCTCTCGGATTATGAAAAATAACCCACAAATCATCAAATTGGTGATCAAGCAATTCATGCATTAAAACTTAATAATAAAATCAACACATAACACAATATGCCCAAAACATGAGAATTGAAATTAAATAATCAAACAAAATCACATCATTCGTCCCAACGAGTTATTTAGCTACTCATACTAGAATCTAAAATAATAAAATTACAAAATATAAAATTCAACATGTCTGCAATTAACTAGAAAAAGATTGAGAATCTTGCACCATGAAAATCAAGCCAAAGCTTTACAATCTTCAAACCTTTGATTTTTGTCTCTTGCCTTGTGCCTCCCTTCTTGTTAATTTCAGAACCCTCATAATGATTTATCTTGGTCTTTATATAGGGTAAACTAGGTTTTTACGATTTTTTCAAGTTGGGCCCAAAGAAATAAGAAAATTAGGAAAAAATCGCGAAATTTTCCTTTCCAGCCGGACCGCGGTTCGCCAATTTCAAACTTTTGCGTTTCAGTCCTTGTGTAATTGCTTGTCTAGTCCTCCAAATTTCTGACTTCTTCAATTCAGTCCCCATACTTTGACTTTTATTTCAATTTAGTCCTCCCAGAATTGCAACTCAGGTCCTCCATCTTCTATCATTTACAAATTGGTCCCCATACTTCATATTTTGTACTCTTTTAGTCCTTTTTCTCATTTTGTGTCCAAGCGCATTTTGATCTGCGTTATTCCTGAAACAATTAAAATAAACATGCAAATTGGCAATATCATACTCTAAAACACTCACATTGGTGCAAATTTAAGGGTAGAAATAAGTGCAAAATCGCACTTATCATGGTATCAGAGCCTTGTTCCAATCCGCAAAAGAAGAAGATCAAAGGGTTGAATGCTACTTTTATTTTCGAATTTCTTGATGCTACTAGTGCTTTAATCGTGAAAGAAACTTCCCGGCCAGAAGAGTAACTCACGATGTCTTCATCAAAGCTTGAAACTGAGATGTTTGATGGGAAGAACGACTTCAACATGTGAAGAGAAAAGATGTTGGCACACCTTGGAAATCTTGGACTCGAAGAAGTTGTGAAGGAGGAGACTGATATGGATGCAACTCTCCAGAGCAAATTCGAGATTCTCAAGAAAGAAAGAAACACTATAATTTTCAGCCTTTGTGACTCGGTTCTAAGGAAGGTGATCAAAGAGAAAACAACCTATGATATGTGGAAAAAGCTAGAGGATCTTTATATAACCAAAGCCTTGCCTAACCGAATCTACTTGAAGCAAAAGTTCTACATCTTCAAGATGGATGATACCAAATCCATTGATGAAAATATTGATGAATTCACAAATTTGGTTGCAGATTTGGAGAATCTTGAGATCAAGATTGATGAAGACCAAGCAATCTTCTTGTTAAACTCTCTTCTAAAGGCATATGAACACCTCAGAGATACTATCAAATATAGTAAAGGAACCTTGACATTGAAAGAAGTAACTTCAGCAGCCTATTCTAAATAATTGGATATGAAATCAACTGGGAATCAAGTCAAGATAGATGGGGCTATTTTGAATGTGCAAGGAATAAGAGAAAAGAAGCTACGTTGGATCTACAACCAATAAGGACATTTTAGAAAGCAACGTCCTCAAAGAAAGAAAAGAGGAATTGAGCAAAGAAACTTCAATAACAAACGAAAAGGGGACTGTGAAAGCTTTCCAAATTGCTATGTAAGTGGTGAGATTCTTACTGTAACAAATTCAGACCTGAGAAATGAATGAATGATGGATTCTGGTTGTGCATTTCATATGACACCAAGAAAGGACATGTTCTTAAATTACAAACTTGACTTTGGAAGCAAAGTGTTGTTGGGAAATGACAATACCTGTGATATTATTGGTGAGTCCTAGGGGTGAACACGGTTTGGTTTGGGAGGTTTGTAGCAAAATTTCAAACCAAACTGTTTAAAACGATTTGAAGTTTTTTCAAACCAAATCAAACCATTTCGTTTCCTAAACCAAATGAAACCATTTTTTGTAATTTGGTGAGGTTTAAAAGTGCGATTTGCAATTAAATAAATCAGTAGATCCCAAACCAAGCAATATTCTTGTACAATAATGTAAGAATAAATGAATGATTAATCTACCAATAGCAAATATCACATATTTCATAATCGATACATTACATCGAGTGAATGATCAACACCAACTTCATAGTCGATAACTAAGAAATACCTACCGACCATTACGTAGATTAGGTCAAAATGTGCTCTTGAATTTTTTCGAGATGCAACTCACACTGGCAAGGGAATTACTCCGGTTGGTTGCACCTACAAACAATATTTACTTGTTCAGAACCATTCACATGAATAAAAGAAAACACGTCGTATTCCTGCAAGAGTATTTCTTCTATTCAATATGCTATAAATATATGTCATAATGAATTATCTTCGAATTTTTTTATAAAGTTCTTCGATGGAACTGCATGCCTTAATTTAACTTTTCTGCAGCATTCAATAGTTCTAGTTGGGAATAAGGTTGGACTACTTATAGGAGGGATCAAACAGACATAGATTAATGCATGACTTTATTCCCGAAAAAGTCTCACATTTTTTGCAATTGACAAATGTTAGAAATCTTTCAAGAACACATCCAAAATTTGATAAAAATTATTCGATAACTCATTTATGCTGGAATGAGAAATCAAAGTAGCTCTCAAAATGACTTACATATTTCAATAACAATCTGAATTTGATAAGCTATTCCTGTACTATTTTTATAATTTGTTTAAAACTTGGCGGGTTGTAGTTTCAAACCACAATTAAAGCGGTTTAGAATTTTTCCAAACCAAACCAAACCATTTCGTGTTTGAAACCAAACAAAACCAAGCCATTTGTTCAGGTTTGATTTAGTTTAACGGGTTGGCGGTTTATTTGTTCACCCTTAGTTGGTGTTGGTTTTCTCAAGATAAAAATGTGGGATGACTCTACAAGGATCCTAGGTAGAGTGAGACACATACCATGTCTGAAAAGAAATCTTATCTCACTAGGAACATTAGACAAGTCTAGTTATGTATATAAAGCTCAAGGTAGAGTGCTGGAAGTTGTGAAAGGTTCTGAGGTGGTCATGAAAGGAATACTTCAACAAGGTCTCTATGTTTTGCAAGGAAATTCCAATTTGCAAGTTCCATGAGGCACTAGATTTGCTGAAGTTAAAATCAACATTATCCCTCAAAAGTCAAAGGTGGAGAATGTGGAGATGTTTCCTCTTGTTCTCTAAACACGTTAGATTAGTATCAATTGACTGGAGCCTAATGGTAGTTGTAACTAGTAACTAATTACCTATGTTAGTTAGAAGCTTTGGAGGTCTTTAAATAGGATTTGATAGCTAGAAAAGAATATGACGCGATCCCGGGAGGGGAATCTCGTCGAACAACGCGGAATAACGAAATCTAAAACCCTATGAAAGATCTAAATCAGATCTGACTCGAAAATAACAAGAACACGAATAAATAGACGGAAATTAAAATAAGATTGACGATAGGACCTGGACCCAACAATCACGACGCAATAAATTGACGATGCGGATTGAAGAACCGAGGTTTTCGAAACGCCACAAGGGATGCCAAACTCCTTGATAAGTTCCTGATTGGAACGCCACAAACATTCAGGAAAGAATATTTGATAAGTTCTATAAATCATTCTTCAATAACAAGAAAAAAGGAATCCTCCTTTTCGAGAGAGAAAATCTCACATTCATTCAATAATATCAAAGTTGTTCTTTCATAATGAAAAACAAAGCAATATAATGTCAAAACTGACCTAACTAGGTTTTTGCCCTAATTGGGCCCAAAACATAAAAATAAATAAAAGAAACGGAATTACATTAAAAACGCGAAATATGGGAAAAATAAGGTGTTACGGCCGTAACAATGTCACTTACGGCCGTAAGTGACTCTCTGTCCAGCGTTTACGGCCGTAACAATAACTCTCACGGCCGTGAATATCAAGTTGCTGAAGTTCTTCAATTCCACCCGAGACGGCGTTACGGCCGTGAACTATATTCTTACGGCCGTAAGTATTAAAATCCTTGAATTCTTGCTTTTGACCCGAGGGGATGTTACGGCCGTGAATACTGGTTTTACGGCCGTGAATGAGCTCTTGGTCACCAAACCTTAACCCTTTTGATTCGGCTCGATCCCTTTGTCTCCTCGGCTCGCTTCCAACATGAAACTTGTGCCGTTTCCCGCATAGATCACTGTCGCATTGCCGATGGGTCGACTTCTCCTTTGGTCTCCTACTCCGGATCACATCATCCCCCCTTTCTTGGAAAGGATTCGACCTCGAATCCGTATATGGTCTCTCCTTTATGTATCTCTTTCTTTCGTTGGTTTGAGTGACCTATTCCTGTTTTGTGCTATGCATCATCCTTTGGGGTTGTTCTATCCGGAAATTAATTTTCCCTTTGGCCTTAGTTTTGTAATTTGACTGTAGTACCTGCAAAACAGAATTAGCCAAACTAGGGAGGGATGTGTTAGCAAATGCAAATAAGCTCATTTTTGTGGTGGACTCTCTTTTCTTTTTCTTTGTACTCTCAAGCTCACCTTTTTCTGAGGTCGTGGCCTCAACTCTCTTGTTTTCAATTTTTACATCCTCTCCTTTTTCTGAGGTCGTGGCCTCAACGCTCTTATTTTTTCCTCAAACTCGCTCTTTATTTTCAATTGATCCTCATGGACCTCTTTAGGCGTTAGCGGAGCAAGAGTGATCATTTTTCCACCCTTCACGAAAGAATATCGATTTTTGAAGCCATCATGCACCACTCTCCTATCATGTTGCCATGGTCTTCCCAATAAAATATGCCCAACATTCATAGGGACCACATCGCACACAACCTCATCTCTAACCCCCAATGGTGAATTTAATATTAACATGCTTGTTCACCTTAAGTTCTCCCGACTCAGTTAACCACTGTAATTTATAGGGGTTAGGGTATTTCACCTTAGGCAATCCTAACTTCTCCACCAATAATGTACTAACCACATTAGTACAACTTCCGCCATCAATTACCATCCCACAAACCTTTTTCCCCACTAAACACCTAGTGTGGAAAAGATTATCCCGCTGTTCATCTATCTCAACCATCTTTGTTCGAGAATTTAGGACACGTCTATTCACAAGGGACCCTTTCACCGCATAAGTTAACCCCTCTTCATCGCTACTACTAGCCCCAATATCTACTAACTTAAGCATTCCCTTAAATTCGTCCTCAGAACTAATTTCACCATTATCACGCAAAAGCATTACTTTCTTATTTGGACACTGTGACGCTATATGGCCCATCCCCAAACACTTAAAGCACTTAATATTTCTATCCTTAGTAGGTTGAGAATCAGAAATATTTTTACCTTTAGTTGTAAGTTCCTCCTTTCCCTTCGGGACGTGCTCATCATTTTGATCCTTCCTCGGTTGTGATGTAGGATAAGTTCCCGGTGATTGCTTAGATGTCCCCATTCGCCTCAATTGCCTTTCTACCTTCATTGCCATGTGCACCATGTCTTCCAGTTCCACATAACGTTGCAACTCAACGATGTTTGCAATATCTCTGTTCAGCCCACTCAAAAATCTAGCCATTGTAGCTTCCCGATCCTCCACCACGTTGGCCCTAATCATGGCTACCTCCATGTCTCTATGATACTCCTCTACACTCCTAGAACCTTGCGTGAGCCCCTGCAACCTTTGATAAATATCCCTATGATAGTGGCTTGGGACAAACCTCTTCCTCATGATGGTTTTCATCTCACGCCATGTATCCACCGGCCCTTCACCATTCCTCCTCCGATCCTTTACCAACTGATCCCACCAATTAATGGCATAATCGGTGAACTCAACAACCGCTAGTTTCACCTTCTTTCCTTCAGAATAATTGTGGCAATCAAACATCAATTCTACATTCTTCTCCCAATCTAGGTAAGCCTCCGGATCACTCCTCCCATGAAAAGGTGGAATAGACATTTTTATTTTACCTAGATTATCATCTATCTCATCCCGATCACCACGATCTCTTCTATTATTCGCCCTTTCATCCCTATCTCCTCTACCCCTTCTCCTCCTTACGCTAGCTACAGATGACTGGACACTACTTCCTTCACTCACAAACTCTTCATCATCAAACCCATATCCAACCCTTTGATTATGTCTTCCCCTATGATCTCTCCGGTCTTCCCTCCTAACTCTAGGACCCGTATGAGTTTGTTCCCTACGCAACTTGTTAATATTTTCCTCCTGCCTATCCATCCTAGTCATCAACTTCTCAAATTGCTCCTGTAAAGTCTCCATCACACCTACAACATTGTTATTCACCCTATTCATACCTTCTGGTCGTTTGTTGTGGCTCGTTGATGAAGCTGCTGGCTCCCTTTTGTAAATTCCCTGATTGTCCCCAACAGATGAAGATGATGAATCCCGTCTGCTAGACATTATTAGTCTTCATATAATTAAGTAGTATATACCTCAAAAAAATATTTCGCTCGTGTATCACTCAAGATCTCCCTTCCAAGCACTTCAAAACAGTCCAAGAACCCAAGTAAGGGTAGGACACGATGAGACACGAGTAAGAACGGAAGAATTTGGAAATTGAAACAAATTCGGAATATTTCGGGAAAATAATGAAATTTTCGTTTTTTTATTCTAAACTGCTAGACAATCCGACTACGAATACGGCGAAAAAAACGGAACTGGATTTGGACGAAAAATGAACGAGAAAAACACTTTTGAAATTTTAGGACTGACTCTTATGGATCAAACTGAAGAAAATTATGACTGACACGAAGAACGTGAAGAACACGAAAAAAAATCAAGAAAATCAAGAAACGCAAAAATCTGAAATAGATCCAAGCTCTGATACCAGATGACGCGATCCCGGGAGGGGAATCTCGTCGAACAACGCGGAATAACGAAATCAAAAACCCTAGGAAAGATCTAAATCAGATCTGACTCTAAAATAACAAGAACACGAATAAATAGACGAAAATTAAAATAAGATTGACGATAGAACCTGGACCCAACAATCACGACGCAATAAATTGACGATGCGGATTGAAGAACCGAGGTTTTCGAAACACCACAAGGGATCGCCACAAACATTCAGGAAAGAATATTTGATAAGTTCTATAAATCGTTCTTCAAGAACAAGAAAAAAGGAATCCTCCTTTTCGAGAGAGAAAATCTCACATTCATTCAATAATATCAAAGTTGTTCTTTCATAATGAAAAACAAAGCAATATAATGTCAAAACTGACCTAACTAGGTTTTTGCCCTAATTGGGCCCAAAACATAAAAATAAATAAAAGAAAAGGAATTACATTAAAAACGTGAAATCTGGGAAAAATAAGGTGTTACGGCCGTAACAATGTCACTTACGGCCGTAAGTGACTCTCTGTCCAGCGTTTACGGCCGTAACAATAACTCTCGCGGCCGTGAATATCAAGTTGCTGAAGTTCTTCAATTCCACCCGAGACGGCGTTACGGTCGTGAACTATATTCTTACGGCCGTAAGTATTAAAATCCTTAAATTCTTGCTTTTGACCTGAGGGGATGTTACGGCCGTGAATACTGGTTTTACGGCCGTGAATGAGCTCTTGGTCACCAAACTTTAACCCTTTTGATTCTGCTCGATCCCTTTGTCTCCTCGGCTCGCTTCCAACATGAAACTTGTGCCGTTTCCCACCTAGATCACTGTTTTATTGCCGATGGGTCGACTTCTCCTTTGGTCTCCTACTCCGGATCACATCAGAATAGAAGGGGGATTTTGGCGGGGGCATTCAGACAGACTTGCCTTTCTCAATCCGCATTCGACATTTCCTTCAAAGTAAGATTGGAGAAGCGAAAATCAATACAATGTTTGAAAGCACTTTTATTGTACATATATGTAATTTCATTTGTTTATTTATTATTTGAAAAGAAAATTTGGTATTTGAAGGGAGTGAATGAAAATGAACGAGATTTGATCATTCGGGGTTGAAGATGGATGAACTTTGGAATTGCAAATTTGTAGACCAAAGAATCAAAGTTGAAGGACCTCCCATGTAATAATAGAGGACTTAGATTGAATAGGACTAAATTTAAGAATGTTGCAAGGCCAAAGGTTCAAGCGGTCGCAAGAGACCCATAAAATGAAGGGAAAATGCATAATTAAGGGATTTACAAATATAGATTTAAAAAATAAGACAAAATCTATATATATTCAAAAATCAGGTTTTAATTAATATTAATTAATTATGTTAAATAATTAAATATATTTTATTAATTATGCATATTAAGGTCACAACATTGCATAATTTTCTTGTCACAAATACAAAATCTTTTAGGTCACAAGTTTCACAATTGATTTTAAGGTCACAAATTACAAAATCATTTGGTCACACAAATGTCAAATTAGTCAATCCCGATTTTTTTAGGTCACAACGTATTTAATTATTAGGTCACAAGTTTCAAAACTGATTTAAAGGTCACAAAAATAATAAATAAATATTTATTTAATAATTAATTTTAAAATCTCAAGTCACAAAATTCAAATTTTTTAAGTCGCAATTATCATATTCAAGGTCACAAATTAATTTAGGTCACATTTATTCAATATCACAAATTACAACCACCACTTTAAGGTCACAGTAAGAAACTTATATTAGGGTGTGTTTGATAAGTTGGGTAGAAAAGGAAAAGGAAAATATTTTCTATGGAAAATATTTTTCCATCAAACCCATGAAAAATTGTTTTCCTTGATTTCAAGGAAAATCTTCACTTTTTTAACTTGGAAGGAAAATATTTTCCATGTAACATTTTGCAATCAAACACAAAAGGTGGAAAATTTGGATGGAAAACATTTTCCTTTTCCTTTTCCACCCACCTATCAAACACACCCTTATGGTTTTACAAATTATCAAAGTCACATGAATGCTGGCCACCACCTCCGACGCCGTTGCCGCCAAGCGTCGCCACCGACGCAAAGAACCACCGTCGTCGTCGACAAATCACCATTACCACCAAAACCACCACTTCACAAACCATGGATTCCGGGAATTACCATTATTTGCAATCCACAAAATCGCCGCACACCGTCCACCACCACATAGTCAGTTTCCGCCGCAACAAAACACCAGACACATGCCGCGGCTCAGCATAAGGTGAGTCTGCAGCAACCACCCACACAGGTGCGGCGTAGCAAAAGGCGAGCCAGCCGCCGCCACATCAAGTCACCGCACATAGGGCGTAGGCCGCAAAAGGCGTGAGGTCCAAATCTGAATGTTCAGCGGCTGGTAGAGAGACTCCGGTCATGAAAGAAATAGTCCATTAGTTACCACATGGTGCAGCAGTGAGAGCCACGAGTCGCCGCAGCCAGTCGTCGGAATAGAGACTTTCCGTGTCACTTCTTCATGGCGCACAGCCTGCTCCCATTACCAACTGTTTTCAGAGATGTGGTCGTCGTCGTCGTCGCCATTGTCAGGGAAGTGGATTGAGGTGTGGGAAGAGAGTGCGTGTCTGTGGTTTTGTGCGAATGAAGAAAGTAGGGTTTGGGGTTTAAGATGGGTTGCCAGGTTGGGTAGGAGTGCTGATTTTATTTTAGTTTAATAGTATTATTTTTTATAATTAAAATTTTAATTAGAACCTGAAATTTGAAATTATATAAGTTTTACCTCATTTATGAAATTGGATCTTTAAAAGTAGGGATGGCTGTAATTTCCACTAAAATGAACCATTAGGCACGAACAAACATCCATGCTATTGCACCTTCCTTTAATGTATGATCGCATGGGTCATTCACGAGGCTAGATTTATTTCCAAGTTTTAATCAAATTTTAATTATACAACACTTGAGGCTCGATGTCTGACCTAATTAGTTTTCTACAAAGTCTTTATTCCTTCTTTTAACATATGGATGCACTTTTGAGGCAATATACATATTTTCATCCTTTGATTCTCAAAATTTGTAGCTAAAATTCGGATTTGAAGGAAGAAATATCATAAAAGTGCAGGAAGATCTACAATAATCAAGGAATGAGTCGAAGAAAAATTGGATAAATTTGTGTGATGAAGATCAACAACAACTCAATTTTTTTTCTCTTTATTCACTATAATTAATCATGACAATATGCTAAATCATTTATTTTTTAAATTCTGAAATGATGAGCTGTAAGCCATTTACGTTAAGACGAACAATATTCCTTAGGTTATTAATAATAATTGAATTCAAATACCTCATGTCCAATTTAATTTGTCTCAATTGCTTATTTTATGCTTAATTAAATTATATTGTTTCATCACCAATGTTCTTTAACACAACATTACAATTTATAAACAATACAATTTCTCAAACAATTTTATAATCACACACATATTCTCTCCCCAATTGTTAACAACACATTTTACTTAAAAAAAAATAAACAAGTCTATAATTGCTGTAGTGTTACCAAACAAAGTCCAATCATTAATATAGCCATATAGGTATGATAATATTGAGAGGTGGTATATTTTTTCAGCACTTGCATAGTGGAATAAGCATTCATTATGGATGTCAATGGGAGAATGTGAAAAAAATTGCCTTACTTTGACCCTTCTTGCGCCCCACAAATTTTGACGACGGGAAGTCCTACCGCCTCGTTTAGATTTTTTTTTTTAAATCTTAAAGTAAAATTCTCTATTTGATATTAGAATATAATTGATTGAATGTTGAATAATGGGTAATGAACTTTTGTTTGCTTTTTTCCAAATAATCAAGTGAGTCGGGGTCCGAAATGGGGGCACCCAAGACCCGCCTCGTCCTCACCCATGACCCGAGTCAAGATAGTATACCTCATTCTGTTTTGCTAACCCACGAATTAATTAATTTTCATCTCATTAAGATCAGAGTCCTGTCGGGATGGATTTTTTGCCATCACTAGCATTAATAAAACATTAAGAGACAATTTAATCTAGGAGTATTTATAGATATACATTAAATTTGGAATATAAATGGGATTATTTTTACTCGAGAGAGACTAGCTAACATTGATTAATTCGATTGATTCGATTGTTACACACATGGAAATAGGTTGAATGATGTTGAATTAAGTGAATTGAAATTCATCTATGTGAATTGAAATTCGTAACTACGACCCTTGTTTGAGCCCCCATTAGGGATGGCAAAATGGTTCGTAAGCTCGAGTCGCTCAAGCTCGGATCGGAAACGCTAAAGCTTGGCTCGCGGCTCGAAGTCTGGAGCCGAGCTTTTTTTCAGGGATGAGCTTTAGCTCAGCTCTGCTCAAGCAAAAAAAAGTCCGTCCAAAAAACTCGATCATTGAAATTCAATCAAAAGCTCGACTCGGCTCGTTGTCTATATACATTTTCAATAAAATTTTTATGAATTTTATTATAAAAATAAAATAAAATTTGAAAACTCGAGACTTGGCTATGCTCGAAAAAGCTCGAGTCGAGCCTTATTTTTTAGGATGAGCTTTGGCTCGACTCGGCTCAGGCCAAAAAAAGCTCGACCCTTAATCTTCAGCTCGCAAGCCTGCTCGGCTCTACTCGTTGACATCTCTAGTCCCCATTAAAATGAAAATAAATTTTTTCTTTCTAATTTTAAACCATATTTTGCAATAAAATAATGTTACACTTAAACTTAGAAGTACTAACTATTTTTTCTAAAAAAATACTATTCAAAAACTCGTTTTCTTCTTGAACTCAAACAAGGCCTAATCACATAAATAATCTCAAAGACTCTTAAAGTGTTGATTGTGTTAAATAGAGTTAGTAATTTTAGTTTTTAGTTGCAATCTTCAAACCATGATTTGATCACCATGTTAGTTTAATAAAATGAAGCTAGGTTTAATTTATCAGGAATGCAAGAGTTCTCTTCTCAGCTTCGATTGGGTCCTTTGCATCTTTGAAAACTGGTGGTTTTAAGCCTCGAAATCTTTCAGTAATTGTATCGCCATTGTTTGTGATCGACTCTGTTGACTTTCAGCATCGTGGTTGAGTAATTGCTCAATTTGACGAGCTATCCATGGATGCAGTTGACTTTGAAGGTACGGATGAACTCATGTGAGATGCGTCTTAACCTTTACATTCATAGTATCAGATGATAAAAATACATATGATTTGTATGAAAAAAAAATTAGGTTTCAAGGTTAATGGTATCAATACATGTCTCATAGAACATTAGGTATCGATACACGGAAGGAAGCAGAAACTTTTGGGGCTTCAACGTATCGATACATGAGGGTTATGTATCGATACATGCATAGAGATTATAAAGATTGGACCGTCCATTTTTATTTCATTTTCATGCATTCTAACTCTATTTTCTCTCTACCTTCACTCCAAAATCTTCCTAAAAATAAAATCACTTATCCTCTTCATTAATTTCGTCTAAATGGGTAGAATCAAGCATATTGCTAAAAGAAATGACCCTCGCTTATGATTTCGATGAATCTTCCAATGAATCTGAATCTACAAAGGAAGATAATGTAACGACCCTAAAAATTATGACATCCTTAATTGTCCATTATGACGTAAGAAATTATTTTTAGAATCTATTTAATTATTTTGGAATTTAAAAAAGAAAGAAGGGATTTTTAATTAAATGAAGAGTTACAAAAAACGTGTTTAAGTGCCTCTCTTCCCCGAGACTTTTTTAATCCCTTCCGACCTCCTTTTAATACATGTGATAGATGCACGGATAAGTCCTCGAACAAGCTTCAAGAATCTGAAATCAGTTTCTCATTTCGACCAGTGGAAAGCATACGGTGAATTTTTAAAGTTAGTACTTTACCGAAACGATAAATAAAAACTGTTTTAAGTAGCCTACTTTAGCTTATTATAACGTCCTCCTCGATTATACAATCCTTACATCGTAATATGTACGGGAAATAATCTATGAGTACTTTGAAATGGTACCAAGAACGCAAGATTTAGACTTCATTTGATATCTCAAATCTTAGCTCAAACTTGACTCCAGAAAACTATCTTTGCAAAGGTATGAATCATGAGGTGTCACCCTAAAATGCTATGGCTGACCTTGTAGCTCTTAAGACTCATCCTATCTGTAGAAGACGCCTTCTACTTGCATGAGCAGGACTACACCTCAAGCTTTGCAATGATATTGAAGATAAACTAGTTCTTTACTTAGCCTCCAAGCAAAATCCCATGCAACCACGATTCCTTCCATTTTCATGCATCCAGTCCTCCCTATAAATAGAGATGAGTTTTAGACATAAATCACACACCAAAAATTAGAGATGAAATGCTGCCAAAATGGTTCTTCAACTTCAAGACCCTAGGTAAGGATCTATGCCAAAATCATGTTTAATTCATTTAAATTCATCCTTTGTATTGGAAAACATGTTTTTATCAAAGTCCTTTATCAAAATATATGATTTTGGATCAAAGCAATCAAGAAAATGATGTTTCAAATTCTGAAAATACACTTGGTATCAACACTTGGACATTTGGTGTCGATATCATGTTCATCTGGGCTTAAGATGATGAAAAAATGGTTTTCTGACACTTTGGTGTCGATTGGTGTTGACACCAAATGGATAGCGTGTCAACCAAATTTCATCCAGCCATAACCTTTGATTTACTAATCTGATTTACAATCCGCAAAGTTCGTTGAACTCCTAATTCAATTATCTTTCTGTTGATTTATTGAATAACCTATGCAGATTTATATACTAGGAATTATATCCTTATTTCTCCACATACTTCATCCAGAGTTAGCCAAAAGAATTCCATTCCAAGAGAAAATATTTCTAGAAGGTGTTATGGATATATTCATCCATTAAACAGTGAGTTGGAGATGCTATTTGAATTAATTGATTCATGATTAATGTATTTACATGGATTAGTTGAATAATAAGTAAGTGTGATGTGTTTATTTGAATTGGCAGAATATAAAATAAGTTGAATATGTTTATATGAATTATATGATTTATTATACGTGAGTGAATATATTTATGAGAATTCTATTATTCATTATAAGTGAGTAGGATATGTTAACATGAATTATATGGTATCATTTGATTAATGAAGTTATGTTTACTTGAAATATTTGATTAATATGGTTACTTGCGTCATTTGATTAATGAAGTGAATATTGGACACACCCTTTATATGTTGCATAATGTGAAACATGGATATCGATGTTTATGATGTAGGGAGCACCTCGTGACTCCGAGGGTTGTGAGGAAAGACATGGTGATCTAATATCCTTATTGGAGTAGAACATGGTGAAAGATGACAGAGATGTAGAAGCCCTAAATAATGAAATAGTCCTACGTAATCTGATGTGTTATCGCCGATGTTGATGATGTCGAGAGCACCTCGTGACTTCGAGGGTTGTGAGGACAACATGGGGATCAAATATCCCTGTTGGACTCGTAGACGATGATAGGGATGTTGATTAGAATCATAGGGGGGCTCGCCAAAGAAACTTCATCATTCGAGCCAAAACACTTTTGAAGTACATTTTGTGGAGCACCGAGGCAATTAATGGCTATTTTGGGAGAAGATTCAAGGCTCAAACAAGTAATTAAAGTCAAGAAAACAAGCCAAGAATCAATTTGGAAGCAAAGAATGAGTTTTGAAGCCTCAGCCAAGATCGGTCGATCGATCTTCATTTCAGTCGACCGAAACTCTGCAGCAGATTTTTAACTGGGCCTCAGTCACTTTCGGGCTCGCATGGCTCAACCGAAACTGTTGTCTCGGTCGACCGTTAGCAGATTTTTAACTGGGCCTCAGTCCCTTTAGGGCGTGCACGGCTCAACCGAAATTGTCGTTTCTATCGACCGTCCGGTCGACCGAAACACGCTGAAGTTCAAAAAAGGGGGTTTTTGTTGCATTTTTCTCATTTTCTTTACTTTCCACATTTTGTACTATAAATACGATTTTCTTGACAAACTCTAAAAAAAACTTGGATGTTCATATGGATTGGTCTTGAGAGACTCCTTTGAAGTAAGGTCAACCTTCTTCGCTATTAGTAATTCTTGGAAGTTAATTAACTTTACTTGAGTATTGTTTATTCTTGTGTTGTTTTTTATTTCCACAACCTTGAAATTTGTTTAATCTTTATCCATTGGGCTTGGTTCTTTAACTTATGAATTTTGAAAGGGATTTAAACTTGGGTTAAGGTGTTTTATCCTTTATTTTACCATATTAGCTTTCTTGGGAAGATTTCAAATAGTTGTGGGAATTCTTGGTCATTATACCAAGGAAGTCCTCATCATTTAGTATCAGAGCTTGACTCTAATTTGGTAAATCTATTCTTTAAATTTTTTGTTGTTAAAAAAAAAAAAAAAAAACTTGGATGTTCATATGGATTGGTCTTGAGAGACTCATTTGAGGTAAGGTTAACCTCATTTGCTCTTTGTAATTCTTGGAAGTTAATCAACTTTACTTGAGTATTGTTTATTCTTGTATTGTTGTTGATTTTCGCGACCTTGAAATTTGTTTAATCTTTATCCATTGAGCTTGATTCTTTAACCTATCAATTTTGGGTGTGATTTAAATTTGGGTTAATGTGTTTTATCCTTTATTTTACCATATTAGCTTTCTTGGGAAGATTTCAAATAATTGTGGGAATCGCGGCTCGTCTAGCCCTAAAATAAATAATTTTAAATTAGTATTTTGGGAATTTCAAGGTTTTAAAACTAAAGAGTTTTTAAATTAAGAATAAAAGTTTAGGGTTTAAATTGGAAAAATAAAAAATAGTTGAATTTTGAAGAAGATTCGGGATTGCGATAAAGTTTTAAGAAACTAATGGCTAAATTCTAGGAATTGAAACTTTGGGGCTGAAGACATATATAATTTTAAATCTGTAGGCGCTGACATAGATAACTTTTAAGATTGCAGGGACTGAATTAAATATCTTTGAAAGCTGGGGGTTAAAGGGTAATTTTGACAAAATAAAAACTCTCTCTCTCTCTATATATATATATATATATATATATATATATATATATATTGATTGCAGAGGAGAAAGAGGCAAACTGATGGGGAAAAGGGGCTCCGGCCTCTCAACGACGTGATTTCGGCTTTCATGCCGGTGATGGCTGCGGTGAGTAGGTGACAGAAGAAAAAGGCTTTGGGGCAGTTTGGTCCAGGGAACCAAGGCTTGGAATTGATTTGGAGTTGGGATTTGATGGAGGAAACCGAGGGCAAATTGAGACTTAGACTCAAGCTTGGGGCTGTGATTTCCGACAATACTCCGGTTGAAGCACCTGGTGGTCAAGGTGAGTTGTTTGGGTTAATTTATTCTTAGTTTTTCTTGGGTGTCCAAAGTGAGGATTTTGAGAGTGGACGTGGCGGTTTGGCTATGAGTTGGTGATTCCAGTGGTTTGGGCGGCGGTGTGGTGGTTGTTTTATGGTTGTGAAATTGAATAGGTGATGGAGGTTCGTTTGGTTTTGGTGATGTTGTTGGTGTTGGTGTTGGGAGTGGCTCGGCTTGTGGTTTGTGTGGTGTTCATTTTTTCATTACTTGGGTTTCGATTTTGTGCAATGATGTAGGTAGTCGGCAGGTTGGCTGTCATATGGGACAAAAGGTCTAATTTTTTTGTCTTTTTTATTTGAGTTCATAATAACTGGCAGGTTTCATTAATGAAAAGAAAAGCGTTTTTTTTTTTCCCATTTGCTACTGGTCGTCTATGGTGTTTCAGTTTGTAAGTTCGATAATAGGCGAGGTCGGGTTTAGTCAGCATTCGCGTTTTTTGGAGATGCCGAATTGAAAGCAGTGTGTGTGATCTGAATTGAATGCAGTGTGTGAGGTGTTGCAGATTTTGGTTCGGTGGTTGGCTTGGCTTGGCTTGGTTTGGTTTATCGCCTGTGGTGGTGGTGGTGGTGGAGGTGGATGGAAGGCAGTCGATGGTGTTGGTTATGGACTAACTGTGTCAATACAATGAGCTGTAGAAGCGTATATAGATTGGTAATGAAAGTGTTGTAGTTATGAATGGTTGAATATGGGAAATGATTGATTTAGAACATGATTGTGAAAATTTTAGGATATAATTCATCAACGTGAATAGAATACCTTATCAAAATATAACTACTTAAAAGACATTACTTAGATTAAAAATAAATTTGGATAAACATAAATTTGAAATTGGGATTTAAAGTAATTTGAGTTTAAAATAAATAGAATTTTGGGATTAAATCAATTTGGACTTAAATTATTTTATTGACTCAAAATAGTATTTGATAAGGCAAGAAGAACGCGCTTTAATATAAAGATAGGTGAAATTATAGCGACGCATTTTAAGAAATTTAAAATTTATTTAATAATTAACTGAAAATTCTTGGTTGCTACAGTAGAAGCCCTAGAGGATGAAATAATCATATGTAATCTGATGTGTTAAGGCCATTTTATTGATATACGGTTGTGGAAATGATAAGCCCTTTGAAGTAGAGGGGATAATCTATAATCGGGCCCTAAAAACATGATTTATGAAAAAACAACATGCATATGCGTCTATTACTCATCTGACATGATTTTTGAAAAGAACATGTACGTGTATTGACTACTCATCATACATTTGAACTTGTCTCGAGTATGTCAAGTTCTACTTTTGAACTTTTTCTTGAATATGTGAAGTTGACTTGTATATCCTAATGTGCAATATCACATGTGCATCATATTCTACTAATTGAGCAAGTGAACGCTCATTACATGACATCTAACCTTTCAGGTAATAATAGAAATAAAATAAATAGGGTTGGCGCGGATCTTCAGATGGCAAGACAGACGGTGCCGTGCTAGGTGACAACCTGTGAATTGTGGAAACCACCGAATAAAATTTTTTATGTTTGACCTGTCACATTTTTATTGAACTCGAGATCTTATTAATAATAATGTTTTAAAATTAATATCATTACTTTTTAAATAAATGAATTTTATTTTAAGTAAACCTCTTTTGAAAATCCAATTATGTGACATTGTTCAGGTCACTGGAGAAAATAGAAATTAAAATTGTTCACATAATTTTGGATCGTCACAAGAATGGTATCGGAGGATATTTTACTTTTTAAGCCTCCGTTCAGGAACACAAATTATAAGTAAAGGAGGTACGGTATTGGGCTGGCACTCGCCGTGTGCTCGGTTCGAAACCCGCCAAGAGCAGCCAGGAGCAGCCAATTTATTGGTGATGTAATTGGTGATGTAAAGGCGTGGCGGTAGAACTTTGTGGCTTGTGACTCAGTTACCCTGAAAGGGGCCTTGCCATAAGTATCACCCTGACCATGGAAGAGGCATAACCTGGATTTACCTTCCCGAACCAAGGCCTTGGGCGTGGTCGGTTCGGGCCCTCAGGATGTGGGAAACATCTTTATCCGATCAAAAAAAAAAAAAATTATAAGCCGAGTTATAATAGATCTGTATTGAGTTTGGTGAAATATCATATCAACATTTAAATATAATAATGGAACAAGACAGGTTCTTGTATTGTGTCAGACACACATCAACAAACAAACACGGACCGAGGAAATACCCTTGCCAGACTCTCTTCATATTTCCTAACATCGGTAGAGATACTTCACAGACTCGCCCACCACATGTAACCCTTGACCCGCAACGACCACCTCCGACAACAAAATGCTTGAGCATTGGCGTCTTAAGTTCATGATCCCTCACCGAAAAGGTAAATACTATACAGATCTATATCATTTTTAACCGACTTTAGTTTTCACTAAAATTTGTTTTCTTTTTCCGACTGCAAAGTTTGGTTCGACCTACCTTGCTACACACGCTCCTCTCTGAAGAAGAAAGGAAAGGTTCCGGAGGAGAAGGCTCGCCTGAGCTTCAAGTGGGATGATTGCAAGAAAGAGCTTTTCTTCCAGCTGTGCATCGAGCAAGTGAACAGCGGGAAGAGAGTTGGGGCAAGCCTGAAACCGGAAGCCTTCAAGAAGGTGTCCAGTGAAATAGGGAAGGCTTTTGATGAAGAGCGCACCTACGCAGAGGTTAAAAATTTCTGGAATTCCCAAAAGAAACTTTGGTCGGCAATGAACTCCTTGCTCAATGCCACTGGACTAGGACTAGATTCGCTAACCAAATGTGTCGCTGGGGATCATCTGTGGTGGAAGCAGGGTGCCCAGGTAAGCTGCTGCTACTTTATACCGTAATTTGTTGAACACGGCTTTTGGAAAGTTAAGTATGTACTTCATTCCTCTGAAGCCATTTTCGTAAACAGAGCATTAATCCGAGTGGTATTTTCTTATCCAAATTCATTCATAACAATATTACGAATTTAATTTATTAACAAATTAATATGAGATCTTTGTCAACATAACTCTTCTAAGAAATGTATTTATGCTAGTTTCAGATGATTGAAAAACACATCTCAACATTTTCATGGTTTTGCATTCATTTGTTCCTCCTAATATTAAGAATGCGGTACACGTGTTCGGGTTCATAACGAAGAACTAATCACTCCCAAAGCAGCGTTACTGTATGTTCACTGTCAAATTAGAATGATTCTATGTTTTCCAGGTGTGAAAATTCCATGTTTTCCATGTATTCCATGTATTCACACTATAAAAGTACTCCATTTGAAATTCCATTAATTCTGAATTAATGCTATTTATCTTATTCCTTCTTCGTTTCTTAATCTTACATTTTGTATTTAAAAAAAGATATACCATAGACTCAGTTTTTTCGAATGTGAGCTACAAATTTTTTTGCTTATGATTGGGTTAAATTTTACTGTTTTATGAGAATATAATTTTAACAAGACAAATTCCTTCAACACTGTTGAGGCTTAATTTATTTGTATGTGTGTTGATTATCATTTTTTACGCAGAATGTTAAGTGCATTTTTATACACTTTTTATACCTTTAAATTAGCATATTTTGGAATATCTTGAGCAAATATCTACTAATTTATGCATATTTTGTTTTTAAATAGGTTAATATCCAAGTTTGATGCCAAAAATCACAAAAAGGAATGCAAATTATGCTAAAATTAGAAGTTTGGGGACCACTTTGTCACTTTCGGGAAGTTTTGGACAAGCCACGCGATTAATCGAGGAACCAAATTGCAAGATTTCAAAAGTTGAAGGGCCTAAAGTGCAATTTTAGAATGGCATATTTGAAAGAAATCTGAAAAGTTGGGGACTAAATTGCTCGAGATTAAGAAGATGGAGGACTTAATGGCAATTACGGAAGAGACTTAGCTGCAAAATCTCCCTCCAGCTGAGCCACGCGAACGCGTGGCTCGAACCAAGTCGCGAACGCGACTTGGACCTCAAAACGGACCCGAGACAAACCAGGCGCACTGAAGTTTACCTCACGATCGCACGCAGTTTACCGCGCGCGATTGCGCGCCTTTAAAACAAAAAAAAAATTTAAAAAAATTCCGGGCCGGACCAGGTCAACCCAGCCGACCCGGTTCGGCCCATATGGTTCTTTTACGCAGATCTTTTCGTTTTTTAGGATTTTGGATGGTTTTTAGGATATTATAAATAGATAAAATCAGATTTTTGCTAGGGTACCAAGTAAGTCTTGCCTTTTTTCCATTTTTCTTGTATTTTCTCTTAACATTTACTTTATTTAATGCAATGTTTAATTAATGTTTTAATATTCTTGTGTTCTTCTTCTACATTTCATCATCTTGTTGTAGTTTAAGTTTTTAATATTTGGTATTTCCTCAAATTTCTACCATAAATGTTATATATTTTAAGTGCATTTAATGTTTTATGCTTGAGTTGTTGAAGATATTAATGGTTGTTGAAGAAACTTGGTTCAAAGTGAAGGATTCTTGGGTTTTCACTTCAAGAACTTTACAAAAATGAGAGTTTTCTTTATTATCTTTTTTTAATTTTTATTTTAAGTATTATTCATATGTTTATTTTATTTGTTAAATGTTGTTATTAGTTTATTATGGGTTAATGTTATTGTGTTGGAATTTTTGACTAATTTATTTCTTATTAAGTATTTTAGGTTGTTTATGGATGTTGGGCGTTTATGTTTTTGTGATTAAGAATGTTGATTTATGTTTATGTAATCTTAAAATGTTGTCAATATATTGTATTGTATTTGCAAGTTAGCATACATGTTAGGTTTAATTTAGAGTTTCTCATGTAATTTGGTTAATTGATTGACTACCACTATTTGATTTGTGAAAGAAGAAATTAGTGTAGTTATAAAAACTAAATTCACCTTATCTCATGTTTTCTAGTTTAGTTAGTCACCAAGTTCTTGTTGTTATTAGTTTACTTTGGATAATTAGTTTTAATTCTAGTTTTTACATATCGTTGTCTATTTGCTTTAATTAACTAGTTTTCATGTCGCCATGTTTTAAATTTATGATAGTTAGTATTCACAATCAAACCAACTTTTTATGTTACTTGACTTTTCTCTTAAAATGAAATCAATAATTTTAGTTACAAATCAATCAATCCTCGTGGGTACGATTACCCGGACTTCTCTAGTCCACTTTACTACTTGAAAGCAAACCATGCACTTGCAGTATACGATTTTAGCGAACAAGTTTTTGGCGCCGTTGCTGGGAATTGATTTTATTTGTATTAAATGCATTTATTTTTGTTAATTGAATTATCTTCTCAGTCTCATCTCTTTCTTCTTTTTATTTTCATTTTCTAGGTACTCTTGCCTTATTTATGCAACAACGTCCGACTTGGGACATTCTTCCAATTGATCCCGAACGAACTTTTAGGAGGAGGATTAGGGAAAGAAGAGAACAAGTTGAACATCAAAGAATATAAGGCGATATGGGGAACAACAATCAAGGTGGTGCCAATCCCGCTATTGATGAAGATGATAGACCAATGGGGCAATTCATGGTCCCTATCATCACTCAAAATCGAGGAAGCATCACATATCCCCCATTTGGACGTCCGGACTTTCATCTAAAGCCGGGTGTGATAAATCTCTTCAAGGTGCATCTACAATTCTATGGAATGACCGAGGAGAATCCATTTACTCACATCTCGCGATTTTTGGAGATGTGTAGTAACTTTGATTATCCGGAAATTAGCAAGGAGGCTATCAACATGCGGTTATTTCCACATACCCTTAGAGATGGAGCTCGTGAATGGTTAGATGCCAACCCGGTTGGAAGTATTACAACATGGAATGATCTTGCTCAAAAGTTCACTACAAAATACTTTCCTCCGTCAAAAGTAGCTAAATTGAAGAATGATATCTCCACATTTCGACAACTTGACACCGAATGTTTCTATGAGGCATGGGAAAGATTCAAGGAGATGTTGAGGAAATGTCCAAATCATGGGTTCACCAAGCAAGTGCAAGTTCAATATTTCTATCTTGGGATGAATCCATCTAGTCGAGTGACGGTTGATTTGGCCTCCAATGGACCTATCACTACAAAATCACCTAATGAGGCAATTGAGCTCTTTGAGAGGATGGCTAGTCACAATTCCACTTGGCCAACCGACCGCATGGTACCAAAGAAAGCCGTGGGAATTCATGAAGTTGATGCATATGCGGCTTTATCGGCAAAGATGGACCTTCTATTCAAGAAGTGTGATGATTTGTCTTCTCAACATACGGTAAAAGCAATCTACCCTCCTATTTCTATTTGTGATGTATGCAGAGCAACACACAAGGTTGAGGAATGTCCCATGCTCAAAATGGCTTCTACTTCAAATGAGCAAGTGAATTATGCTCAAAATTTCAACCGACCACAAGGCAATCCTTACTCCAACACATACAATCCAGGTTGGAGGAATCATCCGAATTTTTCTTGGTCCAACAATCAAAATCAAGTAAAGCCTCCTGGTTTTGTTCAACCTCCACCACCCCAAGAAAAGAAGCCTTCCATTGAGGAGATACTCATGCAATACATGAACAAGACTAATACTATTCTCCAAAATCAAGCGGCTTCTATCAAAAATCTTGAGACTCAAGTTGGGCAATTGGCAAAAATGATGACGGAGAGACAACAAGGAGCCTTGCCAAGCAATACCGAGATTAATCCAAGGGAAAATGTGCAAGCAATCACTACAAGAAGTGGAATTCAATTACCGAAAATCACGGTAAAGCAACGTGTGGCACAACCCGAGGTGAAAGAAAAAGGTAATGAACATGTTGAGGAGGCGAATAAAAATTATGCAACATTGAAGGAAAGTGGGGAGACTTCAACAAATGTGCCTACTCCAGTGAAAGTTTATGTGCCCCCCATTCATTTTCCTCAAAGACTCCAAAAGCACAAGGTGGATGCACAATTTGGTAAATTTTTTGAAGTCTTCAAGAAACTTCACATTAACATACCATTTTCCGATGCATTAGAACAAATGCCTAGCTATGCAAGGTTTATGAAAGATATTCTTTCAAACAAAAGGAGGCTAGAAGATCATGAAACTGTGATGCTCATGGAAGGGTGTATTGCCATACTACAAAACAAATTGCCTCCAAAAATCAAAGATCCAGGGAGTTTTACTATTCCTTGTACTATTGGTGATTTAACTTTTGGAAAATCATTATGTGATCTTGGTGCTAGTATTAATTTAATACCTTTGTCTATTTTTCAAGAGATTGGGCATGAGAGAGGTGAAGCCAACCACAGTTTCTTAGCAATTGGCTGATCGCTCTATTAAGCACCCGCATGGTATTGTTGAAGATGTGCTAATCAAGGTGGACAAATTCATCTTCCCTGCCGATTTTATCATTCTTGATATAGAGGAAGACCTTGATATCCCAATCATCTTGGGAAGACCCTTCCTAGCAACCGGTCGGGCTTTAATAGATTTGCAAGGAGGCAAATTGATATTGAGGGTTCAAGATGAACAAATCACATTCAACATCATGAAATCCATTAAGTATCCCGCCGAGGTAAATTTATGCTCCCGAGTAGACATAATTGATCAAGAAGTGGCTACATCATTCATCTATGGGTTCATCTAATGATCCCTTTGAGACTTGCATTGCTCACTCTATAACCACTAAGGGAGAGGGTGATTTAGACATTGGAAGGACGTCACAACACCTGGATGCTTCCAAATTTTATCCCTTCAAGAAGAGGCCATATTTTCAAGAATTGGGAGAGAGCTCTTCTCCTTCACTACCCTCCATTCAACAAGTCCTAACTCTTGAGCTAAAACCTCTTCCATCACATTTGAGGTATGCATACTTGGGCGATTCTTCTACCCTTCCGGTTATTATCTCTAATTTGTTGAATGAAGTGGAGGAAGAAAAACTACTTGAAGTGTTGAAAATGCATAAAATGGCTATTGGGTGGACTATGGTGGATATCAAGGGTATTAGTCCTACTCTATGTATGCATAAAATCCTTATGGAGGATGACTTCAAACCAACAATGGAGCACCAACGCCGTCTAAATCCAAACATGAAAGAAGTAGTGAAACTGAGGTATTGAAGTGGTTGGATGCGGGAATTATCTATCCAATCTCGGATAGTGCATGGGTGAGTTCCGTCCAATGTGTTCCAAAGAAAGGAGGTGTCACAGTGGTTGAAAATGAGAACAACGAGCTTATTCCTACAAGGCCCGTGACAAGATGGAGAGTATGCATTGACTACCGGAAGTTGAACAATGCCACTTGAAAAGATCATTTTCCTCTCCCCTTTATTGACCAAATGCTTGAGAGGTTAGCGGGGCATTCCCATTATTGTTTCTTGGATGGATACTCGGGCTATAATCAAATTTTAATAGTCCCCGAAGATCAAGAGAAGACCACCTTCACATGTCCATATGGGACTTTTTCTTGTAGGAGGATGGTCTTTGCAATGCACCGGTTACTTTTCAACGTTGTATGGTGGTCATATTCTCCGACATGGTGGAAAAATTCATCGAGGTATTTGTGGATGATTTTTCAGTTTTTGGTTCTTCTTTCAATGAATGCTTGGATAATCTTGATTTAGTGTTGAAAAGATGTGAAGAAATCAATCTAGTGCTTAATTAGGAGAAATGTCATTTTATGGTGAGAGAGGGCATTGTACTTGGCCACCGGATTTCACAAGGGGGGATTGAGGTTGATAAAGCCAAAATACAAGTTATTGAGAAATTGCCTCCTCCTACTTCGGTGAAAGGTATAAGGAATTTCTTGGGACATGCGGGCTTCTATAGGAGATTCATCAAGGATTTCTCTAAAATCACTAAGCCTCTTTATTCTCTACTTGAGAAGAACAACACTTTCCATTTCTCTCAAGAGTGTCTATTGGCTTTCAACACTCTTAAGGAGAGGCTTATCCCGGCTTCTATTATTGTGGCCCCGGATTGAAGCTTACCATTTGAGCTCATGTGCGATGATAGTGATTATGCCGTGGGAGCGGTTTTGGGGCAAAGGAGAGGTAAATTGTTGCATGTGATCTACTATGCAAGCCGAACATTGAGTGATGCTCAATTGAATTATGCCACAACCGAGAAAGAGATGCTTGTCGTGGTCTTTGCCTTTGCCTTTGACAAATTTCGATCTTATCTCATCGGCTCAAAGGTAATTGTCTACACTGATCACTCCGCTCTAAAATACTTGCTTGCTAAGAAGGATGCGAAGCCAAGATTGATTAGATGGGTCCTTCTCTTACAAGAATTTGATTTGAAAATCCGTGATAAAAAAGGGTGCGGATAATCTTGTGGCCGATCATCTATCTAGGCTTGATCAACCTAAAGAAGTGGGAGTAGAGGAAATCAATGAAGCCTTTTCGAATGAACAATTATTGCATGACAAACATCTTCTCCAAGTGTTCGAAGCACCATGGTATGCGGACTTCGTGAATTTCCTTGTAAGTGGTATTCTTACCCTGGATTTCTCTTATCAACAAAAGAAGAAACTCTTTACCGATGTGAAACATTATTTTTGGGATGAGCCATATTTATTCAAGAGGGGGTGTGACCAAATTATTAGAAGATGTGTTCCCGAGGAGGAAATGGAAGCAATTCTTGATAGGTGTCATTCATCACCTTATGGGGGTCATTTTGGAGCTTCCAAAACATCCTCAAAGGTTCTTCAATCGGGGTTCTATTGGCCAACTTTGTTCAAGGATGCTTATACCTTAGTATCCAAATGTAATAGATGCCAAAGGAGTGGGAATGTCTCTTGGCGCAATGAAATTCCATTGACTTCAATCTTGTAAGTGGAGATTTTTGATGTTTGGGGAATTGATTTCATGGGGCCATTTCCATCCTCATTCTCAAATCAATATATTTTGGTGGCAGTGGACTATGTTTCTAAATGGGTAGAGGCGGTGAAATTGCCTACTAATGATGCTCAAGTGGTTGCTAATTTTCTCAAAAAGAATATTTTTACACGCTTTGGAACCCCTCGACTCATCATTAGTGATGGAGGCAAACACTTTTGCAATCGCCTCCTTGACTCACTTTTGTCAAAGTATGGAGTGAAGCACCTAGTAGCCACACCTTACCATCCCCAAACAAGTGGCCGAGTGGAGATCTCAAATCGAGAGTTGAAAAGAATTCTTGAGATGACGGTGAATACATCAAGGAAAGATTGGTCGAGGAAGCTAGATGATGCATTATGGGCTTACTGCACCGCATTCAAGACTCTTATTGGTATGTCTCCATTTTGTCTTGTTTTTGGAAAATCATGTCATCTCCCCGTTGAACTTGAGCATCGAACATTTTGGGCTATACGGGCATTAAACTTTGATGCAAAATTAATTGGTGAGAAGAGGTTGCTTCAACTTAATGAACTTGATGAATTTCGCCTCAACTCATATGAAAATGCTCGCATCTATAAGGAGAGGACCAAGAAATGGCATGATAACCACATTGTGAAGAGAGACTTCAAAGTTAGGCAACAAGTTCTTTTATTCAATTCCCGACTTCGATTATTCCCCGGAAAGCTTCGATCCCGTTGGTGGGGGCCATTCACAATTTCTCAAATCTTTCCACATGGAGCTATTGAGCTATATCATCCCGACAAGGGATATTTCAAAGTACATAGGCAAAGGTTGAAACCATTCTTGGAAGGGAAACCCCCGTAGGAAAAGTCATCATTTCTCCTCAATGCTCCCGAATAAAAATCCAAAAGTCGAGCTTATGACTTTAACCAAGCGCTTTTTGGGAGGCAACCCAAATTTCTTCTCTTTTGATTTACTTGTATTTATTTACTTTACTTCTTTATTTCCTTTTTAATTAATTTTCAAACTTTCGTGGGTAACAATTTTTTTAAAAATCCTAAGTGCCATTGTCCTCAACAAGTTTGGGGGTGAACTACATTCGACGAAAGCTTAGGTCAATTTCAACATCACAAACAAGCATTGAATCAGGGAAGTTTCACTACCTCTTTTCTTCTTTACATATTGTTTCTATTTTCACATTGAGGACAATGTGTAATTCAAGTTTGGGGGCGTTGACTTCATTTTGCACTTTATCATGTTAGATAACCTTTCCGCCTTAAGATATTGTGATGTTTGATTTTGATCATTTTGTTGTGGATATTGACATGCTAGATAGCCTTTTCGGCTCAAATGATTTGATATTTGAAATTGCTGATTAATTCACGAATCATGATCGAATATGCTACTTGTGCCTATTTTTATAAATTTCTTATATAGGAGTGATCTTGAGTTCTCTTGAGCACAATAGTCATAACTAATTGTTGTTGAGATTTGCAATTCACTGAAGGTTGGAAAAATTTGTGAAGTAGAAAAATTAGGTTGTGAGCTTGTATCTTCAATTTTTATCAACCTATCCAATTCCTTCTCAATGCTTTTAATCTCTTGATCTTTTGTGAGACAAGTTTGGGGGTGGTCGAGCCGGTAAAGGAGACAGCCTAGATATGTAGTGATTCCATGCATGCTTGATTTAAATTTGTGTGGAGTGTTGTTGACGTTAGTATAAGCTAAGTAATGACCAAATGCTAGAGATCTAAGCCTATTTTAATTTTTGCATTGCCCTATCTCGTATCCTTTTTGACTCGAGTAATAAGCTCGTAGGAATATCTTGAAACTTGGTGCCTTAAGTTTGAAACTTGGGAGTCACCGGCCTAAAGCTCGCTACATGGGTCAATTAAAAAGCTTAATGAGTAGGGTAGACACACACACTTGTAAAAAAAAAAAGCACATTATCATCATTGCCATAGCCTTTTTTACTCGAGTTAGTAAGTCCGTAGGGGTATTTTGAAACCTGGTACCCTTTGATTTTAAAAAAATCGGGGAGTTGCCAACCTAAAGCTCGCTACATGGGTCAATTAGAAAGCTTAAGGGAGTGAGGAAGTCACGAGCAATCATCACATTAGTTTGTAGAAATCATGCATTTGTATTTGCATAAGGGCTTAGATTAATAGTGGGTTTGAATTGCTTGGTATAAACTTTAATGTTGAAACACTCATCTAGTGGAGAGTCAATGCATATCTAGATTGTTGAGATTGCTGGTAAGTCATAACCAAGCTTTAGTGGAAAAATAAATTTGTGAAGTGAGAGTTACCTCTAGGATTGCGTCTCAGGAGAGAAAAGAAATAATATGGGGGGATGAATGTCACGAGAGGGTAAGGAATGAAATTGATCACTAAGGGTGGATAGTATGGTTGTGAAATTTATCCTTCCTACAATGTTTCTTTGAACCTTAGTAATAATTGGAAGTGACTATGCACACACACACCGATCAAACATGAGATAAGCTCAACTTCTTTTTGTAGTATTATTTTGAAAACATAATTGTGAATTAATCATACAATTTTACGCTCAAGAAAGAATTTACAAGTTATCTATCATTATTAATCATTCATTCATTTACTTTTTATGTTAGTAGATATTCTTGCTCGAGACGAGCAAGAGTTTAAGTTTGAGGGTATTTGTTAAATGCATTTTTATACACTTTTTATACCTTTAAATTAGCATATTTTGGAATATCTTGAGCAAATATTTACTAATTTATGCATATTTTGTGTTTAAATATGTTAATATCCAAGTTTGAGGCCAAAAACCACAAAAGGAGTGCAAATTATGCTGAAATTAGAAGTTTGGGGACCATTTTGTCACTTCCGGGAAGTTTTGGACAAGCCGCGCAATTAATCGATGGACCAAATTGCAAGATTTCAAAAGTTGAAGGGCCTAAAGTGCAATTTTAGAATGGCATATTTGAAAGAAATCTGAAAAGTTGGGGACTAAATTGCTCGAGATTAAAAGATGGAGGATTAATGACAATTACGGAAGGGACTTAGCTGCAAAATCACCCTCCAGCTGAACCACGCGAACGCGTGGCTCGAACCAAGTAGCGAACGGACCCGAGACAAACCAGGTGCGCTGAAGTTTACCGCGCGATTGCACGCAGTTTACCGCGCGCGATCGCGCACCTTTAAAACACAAAAAAAAAAAAAAATTTAAAAAAAATTCCGAGCCGGACCGGGTCAACCCAGCATATGGTTCTTTTACGCGGGATCTTTGCATTTTTTAGGGTTTTTGGATGATTTTTAGGATATTATAAATAGATAAAATCAGATTTTTGCTAGGGTACCAAGTAAGTCTTGCCTCTTTTTCATTTTTCTTGTATTTTCTCTTAACATTTACCTTATTTAATGCAATGTTTAATTAATGTTTTGATGTTCTTGTGTTCTTCTTCTACATTTCATCCTCTTGATGTAGTTTAAGTTTTTAATATTTGGTATTTCCTCAAATTTCTACCATAAATGTTATATATTTTAAGTGCATTTAATGTTTTATGCTTGGGTTGTTGAAGATATTAATGGTTGATGAAGAAACTTGGTTTAAAGTGAATGATTCTTGGGTTTTCACTTCAAGAACTTTACAAAAAGTGGAGTTTTCTTTATTATCTTGTTTTTAATCTTTATTTTAAGTATAATTCATATGTTTATGTTATTTGTTAAATGTTGCTATTAGTTTATTATGGGTTAATGTTATTGTGTTGGAATTTTTGACTAATTTATTTCTTATTAAGTATTTTAGGTTATTTATGGATGTTGGACACTTATGTTTATGTTTTTGTGATTAAGAATGTTGATTTATGTTTATGTAATCTTAAAATGTTGTCAATATTTTGTATTGTATTTGCAAGTTAATATACATGTTAGGTTTAATTTAGAGTTTTCCATGTAATTTGGTTAATTGATTGACTACCACTATTTGATTTGTGAAAGAAGAAATTAGTGTAGTTATAAAAACTAAATTCACCTTATCTCATGTTTTCTAGTTTAGTTAGTCATCAAGTTCTTGTTGTTATTAGTTTACTTTGGATAATTAGTTTTAATTCTAGCTTTTACATATGGTTGTCTATTTGCTTTAATTAACTAATTTTTCATGTCACCATGTTTTAATTTTATGATAGTTAGTATTCACCATTAACCAACTTTTTATGTTACTTGACTTTTCTCTTAAAATGAAATCAATAATTTTAGTTACAAATCAATCAATCCTCGTAGGTACGATAACCCGAACTTCTCTAGTCCACTTTACTACTTGAATGCGAATCGTGCACTTGCGGTATACGATTTTAGCGAACACATAAATTAATAATTTTGAAGATGTGGAAGAATTCGAGAGAAGGCTGGATGACAGTGAAGAAATAGTGGATGATGGAATACGAGAGGGAGATGGTCAACTTGTGCCTTGGTTGGGATGAAGTTTAATGATGAAAATGAGATTTTTGTGTCTTACAAAAGATATGCCTACGACCTAGGTTTTCCAGTGAGAACAAGAAGTTCGAAAAAGGGAGATGACTGCGTTGTTCAATTTGTGTCATTTGCATGTAGCCGAGAAGGTCGAAGACCTACTAATTCTAGCACTTCTTTGAAGTCGCAACTAACCATGCAAACAGGGTGCAAGGCTAGGATCACAACATCATCCGAGATTAACGGAAAATGGAAAATTAATAAAGTCCATCTTGAACACAATCATGCAATCAGTCCATCTAAGTCTAGATTGTATCGATGTTAATGGACTAGCTGGCTTTTGTTTAAGGTGAACTAATGAATTTCATTTCATTGTTTTGTTGTTTCACAGAATCTAAGGTATATTTTTGTTGGTTCATATATATTTTATTGTCTTTATTGTTTAACAAATTATGGATGATTTCTATCATTTAGCATTGTTTTGACTAACTTTGCACAATGATATTACGGTGGTGACAATTTGAAGCTGTACACTGTAAAAATAAAAAAGCTTTAAATTCATGTGGAGCAACAACAAGAATCTATTGCCAATGTAAACATACATGACTCCATTTCTAGTACAAGAAGACCACACAACTAAGTAATTTTCCTTCCTAACTATTGATATGTGATCCCCAAATTGGAACATTTCATACTTGGAGGGCCTAATTAGCAACCAGCATAAAGTTGGAAGACTTAAAGGTGCAATTATTGTTATTATGCATTTATTGTGGACCATTGATCAAGATCATATGGTTAGGATTAAGTTGGCAATTAATATATTCTTGACTTGGGTTCATTTGGCATAATGGAATGTAATAGAATAGATTAGCCCTCTCCCTCTCCTCTCTTGTGAAATCCACCCGAGTTCTTGCACCATGTAGAAAAATACTTTGCATAATTGAGTCCTTGTATAGGCTAATTGGAAGTGCTATTGTGTAGTATGATGGTGCGGTGATATTGTAGAGAATAGGGTTGTGATTTGGTAATTCCTTGAGAAGGAATTGGCGCATGATTTTGTGTGCGGGAATCTTGTAAAGAACTCTCATTGGATTTGGCTAGTGGAACGGGCTCAATCCGGAGCCCCCAGACGTAAGTGTGATTTGGCACCGAACTGGGTCACCAAGATTGTGTTCTTTGTTCTTGTTATGTTTCCTTAATTATTATTATATGTTATCCGCGATAATCACAAAATTGGGATGCGAAATTCCGAACAACTGGTATTAGAGCCTTGCATGAGGATCAAGGGCTTGGTGAATTTTCGTGGTTGAAAAAAAAAATTACAAAAATTCGTGGAAATTAAGAAATCGGTGGAAAAGAAAATTCATAAGAATCGGACCGGATGTGGAAAAGTTCAAGCCACTATCGATTTTTTAAAGATTCAAGAAAGTGGAAGAAATTGGCCGGATAAACAAAAAATTCATACTTTCGCATTATGAAATCAAAAGTGGAAATCATTTTTAAATTTTAGGAATGTATTTGTAGTTGGCCAAAATTAAAGAAATCAAGAAGTTGCCACTTGGGGAAAGATGAAACTGTCGGAGTAAAGATCAAGAAATCAAAAAGAAAACTTGCCAAAATGGGAAAGGAGGAGAAACCGCTGGATATTTTCAAGAAGATGCCAAAAGAGGAAAGAAAAAGGAGTCTTGAATCTAGCAGAGAAGAAGCAGTTGGCCGGAAGTGAAAAAAATCGACAAAAGCAGAGGAATGGGCAATTGGCCTTTCTGAAAGCCATTCATCTTGGCTTCTTGTTCATGGATCTTCTGCATCTGGAGCACTCTCTCCATGATAGGCTCATACTCGCACTTCTCATACGTGTGGCGCTCCGCCTCACACTTCCATGGCAAATAGAACTCCGTCTGCCTGCACTTGTTCACTGGGATCAAGAAATTGGTTTTTTGAAAATGGCTTGAGGTGATGATTTGTGTGGTATATTTCGGAAAGATCGTAAGGAGGAAGGAAGAAGTGCTGACCGAAAAATTAAAATTCCAGCTCTGAAGTGCAAAAATCTGACCCAAAAAACACCGTTTTACCGAAGCTAGAAATCTTGAATTCCGGAGGGTCAAGACTCCGATTAACGAATGGTTACCACCGGAAGGTATGTGAGGGTAGTGTAAAAATCATAGTTCTAGGCGGCAGCAGGCAGCGGATCTGACCGGAGAAGGAAGTGAAACCGGAGACTAAAAACCAAATTTCGACCGGAAGAAAATTCAGATCAAGAAACAGTTACCACCGTTGGACTGACGACATCGAGGAGCAGCTTCTATTTATTACTTGGATTTTCCGATGGCAGAGCCGCGACGGCCGACGGTGGCTCCGGCGGCGGCGCCGACAGCAGTCCGGTGAGCACATTTTGGACAGTTTGATGAGCAGGTTCCGCTGAGTCCATTTCCGAAGTTAGTTTTGCAAGATTCCAAAAGCATAAATACGAACACGCATTGTTCACTCGGTGATATCCCTAAACTTTAACTTTTTTTTATTGCTTTACCTTGCTGGTAGCAATCTGTTTAGGTTAATTAATTTTGAAAAATAGTCACCTTCCTTGTAGCAACTTGTTTTGCTGAGCTGTGTTCGATATTGATTTTTTATTGTTGCTTTTTGGACCCGTTAATTGTTTGATTGGATTAGATACGAGTGACGAGGTTAGTGTCTCTAGTTGGTACGATCAATAGTGGTTGATAACTAGATTAGATACAAGTTTTCATTCAAATATGTCACTAAATGGAGTGACGAGGTTAGTGTTTCTAATTGGTATGTTATTTCTATTGATCGGATCAGTGGTAATTAATAACTAAACTAGATACAAGTTTCTATTTAAATAAGTTACTAAACCATATGTGTGGGTCTAATGCTTTATCAAACGTGAAATAAGTGTCTCTCTCCAAGTCTGGGTATCCAATGGTATTAATCTTGACTAAAATTGTAGTGAGATTATGATAAATCCTTACTTGAAATAGTAATGAGATATGAGAGAGAGTTCTTGATTTATTTGTTGTTGTTTTGGTCACTTTATATGACTGTTATAAAAAGAAGCATGAACAGATAGATAGAGAGAGATGAGGAGTATGTGGTATCTTATTCTAATTTGGACCTGAATGAGGATTATGTGTTATTAAATCTTGTTGACTCATGTGATATAAATTTAATTGTGAAATTTCATATGCATGAATGACTACTTGATTTAGCGCATATTTTCAAGTTGCATCCCATATTGATTTGTTCAACAATTTGCATGAATATGACTTTGATCACGTTGTGTTTTATGATATTGCATGCAAAGTTGTTGGGATGGGTGATATTTCTGTTAAATTTGATGGGGACTGTGTGCTCATTTTTTAGTGGAGTTAGATATATTCATGAGATGAATATGAATTTGATATATGTGGGTCAATTAGAAAAGATGGCGCTAACTGGTAAAATTGAGCATGGGCTCATGAAAATTATTAAGGGTGTTTTTGTAATGTGTAAGGGAGTTACAAGAGATGTTGTATGTGTTACCACTGTTTATGTGATTAGTGATGTTGATTCCTCTGTTTCGTTTACCAACACAAATGACTTGTATGAGTTGCACACTACGGGTACATGGATGAATGATAAGAAGCTTCTTGGTGACATATGTGTTGTTTTAGGAGACCATGGGTCTTATGTACCTTGGTGTGATAAATACGGGGTATATGTAGAATGTATGTCTTATATGCATTTATGTGATCATTGTGTGTATGGTAAGTTTCATAAAATCGTGCTTGGAAATGACTATATGTCGGATTTGCTTTTATGTGATCGTCGTGTGCTTGGTAAGCAATGTCGTGTTTCTTTTTCTTCAGGTTTGTGATACTACTCATAATAGATTGCATAATAAATGTGTTGATCATTTTATGCTGTAGACTATTGGCTGTGCTTATATTTTCACCATTTGAGAATGGGGGAAATGTTGAACCTATGGCTAGATATGTGTTTCTAGGATGTCCTCCGGGGGATTGATGATTATAGGTTATCGTGTAGAAGCCAAAAGGGTGGTTAGATCATGGAGTAGTGTGGTCACGGTTAATGAAGCTGATGTGTCATGTTCAGAACATGGGTTTGAGAGAAAAACAGTAAGGTAGTGCTAGTTATCAGTTGCAGGTGGAGTTGGTTATATAGTACTATCCCTAGGCCTAGGGTACTCAGAGTGAGGTGAAGACTCCAATATTCAGCGTCTTGAAGATTAAAAGAGAGTGGTAATAGAATGATATGGATACACCTGTTATAACCTATTCTTGGGTTGACTAGTGTGATAGAGTGATGAGACTCTATGATGATGAACAATTGATAGAGTGGATGGAGCAATGGATAGAGATGTATTCTCTTGTTTTGAATCAAAAGGAGATATACCACCGGGAATAACCTTTCTTAGATTACTAGACTAGATAAAGGGGTACACACATAGATTGAGGTGAAGGTTATAGGAAAATTTTTGTTGGTAGTTTAGTTGGTCATGACAATTTAAACAACCTTATGTGGAATTATATTTTTTATAAAATTTTTCTTTTATGTTTCAACCTCTTGATTTTTTGGTGATAATAAAAACTTGTGCATGTGTGTTTTATCTTGAAAGGTTCTAGAATGACTTAAATGTTACCTGGTTGTGGTATATATGATTTGATTCAGTTCATGTTATTATAAATTGATGATATTGCTCTTGATTGATTCATTGTTGACAATTGTAAATGGAAAGTATTGAAATGTATACGTTGGATTTGAGGGGATATTGTGATGAGTCTTATGTGTATGTTCTATACATAATATGATAGTGTGAGGATTTATATATGTATGTTATGTTGGGGATATTGGTAATTGGATGGTGATTTTCCTCCTATGTGTTTTCACCTTGTGTGATGGTTATGTGAGATGCATATCACTTGTTTTTGCACATAGTTCTATTAACCATGATTAAGTTTAAGTATATTGACATCATATGATTCATTAAATGATCTTTGATATTTAATGGTCTTCTTTAAACATTGTGGTTTATTTGTGATATGATTATATACTTTGATTGTTAGCATGATATATATTTTTTGGAAAAATCTAGTTTTTCAAGGTTGCACTATACATAGAGATTATATGTTGCATTTTACTTTGAGGTGTCACATGGTGTTGTAAAGCCTGAATAAATGTTGTTATCACATTTCCTCAGATATGGTACTAGAGTCATGACATGGTAAAGTTCAAGAGTTCATTTTAGACACAACGCGCACGTTTTTGTTCATATTTCCCTCTCCGTTTTAGCGATTCTTGCAGCCATGTATAATCATTTGTAGTATAATCTGGGCCATAGTGTAGGCTAGATTGATAGTACTACTGTATAGTGTTTGGCGCGGTGTTAGTCGTTGTTGAGAAGGGTCGTATTCTGATTTCTTCAGAAGGAATGATGGGTGCTCAAGTTTGAAGTTTGATTGTTGTACTCTTGAACATTGGTAAAAAGAGGTGAAGTCCAATGTTATTGGATTCTATGTTGAGTTGTGACTGAATTCATTCACTTTCATTTGCAGGTATCGGGCGATGATGATGATGATTGAGCCCACCCACTTAGCCAGAGCAACCAAGAGAGTTAGAGATTGGAATTTGGAGATCAAGGTGAAGTTTATTGATATGTGATCCCCAAATTGGAACCTTTCATACTTGGAGGGCCTAATTAGCAACCAACTTAAAGTTGGAAGACTTAAAGGTGCAATTATTGTTATTATGCATTTATTGTGGACCATTGATCAAGATCCTATGGTTATGATTAAGTTGGTAATTAATATATTCTTGACTTGGGTTCATTTGGTATAATGGAATGGAATGGAATAGAATAGATTAGCCCTCTCCCTCTCCTCTCTTGTGAAATCCACCCGAGTTCTTGCACCATGTAGAAAAATACTTTGTAGCATAATTGAGTCCTTGTATAGGCTAATTGGAAGTGCTATTGTGTAGTATGATGGTGCGGTGATATTGAAGAGAATATGGGTTGTGATTTGGTAATTCCTCGAGAAGGAATTGGCGCATGGTTTTGTTTGCAGAAATCTTGTAAAGAACTCTCATTGGATTTAGCTAGTGGAACGGCCTAGATCCGGAGCCCCCCAGATGTAGTTGCAATTTGGCACCGAACTGAGTCACCAAGATTGTGTTCTTTGTTGTTGTTACGTTTTCTTGATTATTATTATATGATATCCGCGATAATCACAAAATTGGGACGCAAAATTCTGAACACTAACCTCACGAAATTGACCACATACACTACTCAGAAAAATAAAACAGGAAGAGAGATCAAGTCAAGCTGGCCTCTTCCCTTTACCCTTGTCATCGAAATTGCCTTTTCCCCTACGAATCGTCACAGTCACCGAAATCTCAACATCCATTATTTTCATATATCTAAGATAGAGATTGGAACAGTCCAGTTGAATCTTCCACATGATAGTTGGACGCATGATGATCTGAAGGAACACCAATAGATTCACGTTCCACACACAATTCGCTTGATTCACCTTCTTCGACCCACACGTAATACCCACAGACCCCCGAGTTCCTTCCTGACAATGTCACTCTGTTAAAAAAATAAAAATAGTAGATATAAGATATGGTACCATATACCATACAAAGCTATTAGAAAAGACTCATGCTCAAAATCCTTCACATAATTAAGGCTAATAGTTTTTGAGTAAAAGCTTACCTAACATGTTCAAGCCATTTAAAATAATGCATGATTACCTAGTGAAATATTTAACATTAACAACATGATCCTACACAAACTTAAAAACCATGTTAAACGTCTCTCGTACCAGAATACCACTTTCATGATTCACAATTTGAAGCAAGAATGAAAAGCCCCAATTTTTCAGTTACCCGTAACCGTAAATGATCCGCTCGAAACTTTCAAAACTTGCATCAAATAATTGAAATTAACACCACATTTCCAAAAAAAAAAAAAAAACATGCGAAACTAAAATCGCGACACAAGCTCCAGCACCCATTAAACATGGCACCCCTAATTGCTCAAGAACCCTACCCACATTAAGCAAATAATCTTAAAAATATACTCAAATTATCTCTGTGCATGTTATATCCACGATCTCCCAGAACTTGTGTACTAGTTCGTCGGCGAGATGTGATTTGAAAGCGGGAGGTAGACGAAAAATGAGGACAAAAGCTCGTGTTTAGTTCGTGTGGAATTTTCTCTGTCGAAGAATATGAAAATGGTTGAGTTGAGGATTATAAATTGGCCCGGCTCATTAATGAAGAACTGGTCCGGTTCATGCCACACAAATTGGTCAAAATTAGAGATTCAAATTTAAAGAATAAAAATAGCCATGTCAGCAGTTTGTCAGCCAATTTGTAAGCCAATTAGTACGTTTAGCATTCTCCAACATCATAACTAGGAACCACTCTACAAATGTACTAATGACAAAAGAAAAAAAGAAAAGAAAGAAGAAGCACATTATTAGTAATTAAAAATGAATTGAAATATTATCCTCTGTTTTTTAACATAATCATTATAATTTATAAATAACACAATTTCTTAAACTACTTTTTAATCACACATATTTTATTTCTCCAATTTTTAACCACATATTTTACTTCAAAAATATAAATAAATCAATTTATAATTGCTACAGTGTTACTGAACATAACTTTAATTAGAGAGTTAAAGTTGATATGCATTTCAGAAGGGGGTTGATTAAGGTTTATTTTTTCATTCTTTTTTTTTTTTTTTTCAAGTTTCTTTGTTCTTAATTTTTTTTTTAAAAGTGAAAATTATATGAACTAAGTAGTTACTTACATGACTGAAATTAAAGGTCTGGGACCTTCAAGCTAACAAAAATTCTTTGAGAACTCAAATGCTACGGTTATCAAAGAATAGGGATCTCATCTTCTAATTTCTCTTCCACCAATCAACGCAACGGATGTGTATCACACTTTCCCGCCATTTGTGACCCTACTGTGCAGTAACTCAGAACCAGCTGTACTTGCAGTGAAGTCACATCGACGGATTAAAACTCCCTGGTGGGACCCACTCTCTACCATCCGACGGTCTAAATTTTCCAACGTGCTGAATCATCAGTGTTTGGTCTAAAAATTTTCCAACATTTATCACTCATCATTCACACAGTTGACAGTACACACTGAACACTCTCCGCATATAGATGCAAAAATCTGTATCTACATCCTTCTGTTTCGAGTCTTTCGACTTTCTTCGCTGCCCCCCCCCCCCCCCCCCCAACTCGCCCCACAAACAAAAAAGAAAAAAACATTTCTTCTTTCTATATAGAATTTCTGTGAATTCTTAGCTTTTTCTCGACTGAAAGAATTTTTTTTGGTTTTGATTAGTATCTATAAACTTATACTTTTTTGGGAGGTTGATGGAGGAAAGGTAGGGTTTTATAGGTTGGGCAAAATGGAAAATTCTTGGCAGAGCAAATGTGGTCCGGCATGGCAACAATCATCGACGCCTCTTCCGCCTCCGCTGGAAGCCTCATCGTCGCATGAGTTTCAGAATCGGGTATATTTTGTATAATGCGATTTCAAGATGATGATGATGAAGATGATGATGATGATGATTATTATTATTTATTTATTTATTTTCTTTTTGAGTTTGCTTGCATGCTGCATTTGGTAGTGATGTATTTTGCAGAGAAATTTATCGATTTGGGAGTTGTTTCAAATCATGCAATTAGTACAGGATACAGCATTCAGTGCTATATATGTTGCTCTTGCTTTCATGAGCATTACTTTGTGTCTTTTGGAAGGTATAAATAAATTACTTTAAAACGGAAAGGACAATGCGAAGGGTTCCCATTTTTTCATGGCATATGATACACCAATTTGTTTTTGTACACGTCAGTTCGTGCCTTACTCTGAAATTATTTATTTCGCGGAGTTTGCAGGGTGTTTTTGTTTAATCTATGCACAAAGGAGATAAAAGAAATTGCCCTTTTACAGTTATTGCAGTGGACAACACTTTCATGGACTAAACCAAAATTGTTTTCTATGACTAGAGTTCTCCAGCATGTACTGTGCATTTTTGGTTTGGTCCAATGAAACGTTTGTGAGCTGTGTTTGCTATTAGTCTATCTTAGCGAGATTGCAGCATAGTGGATGGGCCTACATAATGGTTCTGCAGGACACAGCATGTGCTTTTGATTTTCAATACATTAATCATCCTTTTTTATTGTTGGGGTATGGGGTGGGGAAAACAACCACTTTGACTGCTAAGTAGAGTTATGTGATATGTTTTTGCCTACAATATCAATTGCAAGACAAATTGAAAAGATCTCGTGAAACATTCTTTTGGACTACAAGCTAAACGAAAATCATGTTTCTTTTAATATTTTTAGTTGGCTGGAACTTACAAAATAGTCTCTGGGCTTGTGGATCCAATAGCATGTGTAGCAGCTCATATCAAATTCACTGAATGCTAAGGTGATCTGTGTTAATATTGAAAGAGAGATTAGGCAATTTCATTTTGTTAAACACATGTCTAAATATATATCTGATTACTGTGTGTGAAGCATTTTATATTGTTCCATTCATGAATGTGCTTTGTTTTTCATAGTTACATATTCATCACTCAATTTACTGTCTGTATGTTCTTTTCTTTAGACATTCTGTAGTGTATATTTATCAAATTCTTCTTCCCAAATTAATTTCACGACACCAACTCTATGAAGCTGAATTCCTCCCCTTCCTCCAGCAAGAACAGTTTTTGACTGCAAAGCTCTGTTCTTGTTTGCAATTTCAGCAAGAATCAACACCGTTGGCCCCTGAAATGATTCAAGAACCCATATTTTCGAATTCATCAAGTTTCTACAACACAGGCAACACTGAGCTTGGAACTCCATATTCATCTCTTCTTTCTAGGCCATCATCATTGTTTCCTTGTGATTTGCAACAATTATCACATCCAAAGCTTGTTGTCAGTTCCAGTAAAGTTCCTACAAATAGGTATGCCACTGGCTCTGCTATGGGAAGTAGAGTTTCCCTTCTCCCCAGTTGGTTGTGGCTGCAAAATATGGACAGCCAGAATGTGAAATCTGAGGCAGATTTCTGCACTGTTATTTCATCCAGTGTTATGGTAAGTCCGAACCATGACAATTGTTCTGGTCTAGAGTATCGTCAGGCTGCAGAATTAAACCTTCGGAAATCAGAACTTGCTAGGGTAGTAGTGTGTGAAAGTCCTCATGAGACTGATTTGGTACAGAGTTCTTCTTTGATGGGGCTTAATAATCTTGGTGCTACCTCTGCTATTGTTTCAAAGCTCCAAAATGGTGCTAATGTTGTAGCATCACAGAAAGTTCCTTTAGAAATTGGTTTTTCTGGTTGCAGTCAGACACCTAATCTTCCAAGTGGTTGTCCCCGCGTATTCTGTTCAGGCACAAGTTAGTGCTTCTGATTTGATTCCTGTTTTTGCTTAAAAGATATTTTCCTTGTGTATTTTGTGTATCTATTCTAATTGGTTTCGATGATTTCGAAAGGTGGAGACTTACTTCTTAGCAATACTGGACTTCTTGGAGTTGTTTGTTCGTGCCATGGATTTTATATGTCTATCTCTAAGTTCTCAGAGGTAATTTACCATTGGGTTTTTTGTTTTGCATTGGTAATTGGTGGGTGGAGTTAATCCTTTAGTCTGCTCAATGTCACATTTTTGAACCGCAATTTCTATGCAGCATTGTGGTTTATACAATGTTAATCCAGCGAACGCTGTTTGTATGGACAACGGAGATACTATATCACACTGGCGGAAGTCCTACTTTTCAAAAGTTGGGGTAAGCTAATGGCAATCTATCTGTTTCTCATAATTTGCATTCAAAAAGTAGTGTCCCGTATGCTAATTTAGACGAGAGAAATATTCTTAAATTGTTTCTTATTTCTTTTATTGATTTCAGAACTCAACTCTCAATAGTTTTATATCATATACAACTTTTTAATGATGTCAAGCGTCTGACAATATATAGAAACTATTTTACAGAATTACCTAAAGACGCTCACATAACCGCTATCCAAAATTATTTGGTATTAATTCAGTGAAGTAGTACTTTCTTATGATCTGATGGTTTTTGCTTGCAGCTTGCACCTTGGTTTCAGGTGCATGACATAGACCCGTATTTGTATGGATCTGGAGAAGATATAAATTTTATGTCCAGTGCATTTTTTTCATCCAATTTTCTACCTTCTTGTGTCAGACGTGGAATTGTATTTCATCTTTGGAATAGAAAACTATATCTTTAATTTGCATGTTTTTGAAGCAATAGGAACACTGAGTGGTGGTGTTTTTATGATGCTTAGATTAGGATACCAGATGATCACAAAGGTTGGGATTGGCCTGAAGGATTTTCAGCAGCTTCTGGTTTGACAAATCATATTATATCCAATATACCAAACAACACTGGCTTCTTCAACAAAGTTTGTCCAGTGCAGACTTCAGGTGGCTCTGGGCAGCCACAACATAATGTTATATATTTAAAGGATCGGCATAGTGGTAAAAACATGGTTGATGGGTTTCAACACAACGGGAAACAAGGAAATTATCAGGAATGTAAGAGTTCTCTTTTCAAGGGTTTCATTGGTACATTTCAAAGCAATTTACATCCTGGAGATATAATGTGCACGTCAAATTCAGTTGGCACAAGAGGTCCAGACAAAGCTTCTGAGCCCACTATGACTGAACTTGATTCAATCTTAAACAGTGCAAGCCCATTTAATGCCCTTCCTAACTTTCAAAACTTAAAATGCCCCGGCAAAGGTTTTGATATCAGTAGGAATATTAGTCCCATCAGGGAGGAGCTGGCAGTTTCTTCTAATATTGAATTAAGACTTGGCCAACTGCCAAACCATAGTCAAACGTTGGGAAGTTCAGCTCCACTAGGCTTTGGACTTCATTTGATGGGCACACAATCCGGGCCCCAAAAATCATTCTTTTCGGACCAGCTTTTGCCCAAAAGTCTGTTATGTTTCTTCTTAGACTTTATTACTTCAATACATCTTTTTTTAGTTCACTATACAACAATGGCCTTTTACCCTTTTCAATTTTTTTATTTTAAATTTGCTTCTGAAAAATGACAACACTTGTGCAACAGGCAACTACAGGATATCATCAGGAGTTAAGCAAACTAATCAGATTTCAGATATCATTTCTAATACTGGCGAAAGAAGGGAATGTATCCAGTTGAACCATATACCGAGAGCGTACAATGCTTTGGTTGATTATGGGATAGATTCATGCAGTGGTGGTGTTGGAAGGGGTGGTTCAGTAATTCACCCATTGCTTTCATGCTTAAAAAATCCAGAGGCAGAAGTACAATTCGAAAATGTTAATGATATAGCCAATGACAGTCATATTGTCACCGAGAAACCACATAGTGAACCTCATGCTTCCAAATATGATCAACATTGTTTTCCTTGGAGTAGAGTTGTGGGAAATATCATGGAATCTGATGCTACTATGCTAAATGCACAGAAGCAAGTGAGCAAGGGAAAAGGATCTGAATGTGCTGTTAACAATTTACTTTCTGCTGCTGAATTAAATCTTGGACTCCACAAGCCATGTAAGGAAAGTCTAAGCACTTTTAATGTTGTTCCGGTCAAGAGTGATTGCACCTTTTCAGCCTTCCATGAAAAAAGCCCTACAGTGTCTCCGAGGTCTTCTGTGATTAGTAATGAATCTAATGCTACAGAGACCGTAAAAAATTCCTGGAATATTTCCTCTCTCTCTCATACTGGAAATTCTGCACTTTGTTATCCTAGATCAATCATTAATACCATGGATTCTGGGGCTACAATCTCACTGGGGTTTTCCTCTACAAGTTCAGTTTGTGTTCAAAGTACAACCCCAGCATTGTCAAAGAAAAAGTTTAGTACAGTAAACCCTGGTATGCTGGATGAGAATATGAAAATGCTTGCAGTGCAGTACATGTTGGAATCACCTAATAGACACGCCACTGCTGTTAGAAATCTTCAAGAGCCTGAGATGCTCAATAAACCTCGTGCAAAACCACAGGTGACTATTGCCCCGACAATATCAAAAGATCATATGCAGGTACACAATGGTTCAAGTGTGCAAAAAATCTCTGAAGCTGTACTGGAGTCTACCTTATCGGCTGCTACTTGTTGGAGAGGTCTTAATAATGAAAACTTAGCTCTTCCGACAGGTAAGTGCTGCAGTTTGACATTTAAATTTTGGAATTGAGAACAAATGTTTTTAGGTGTGTTTTGCCTCTTCTTTTCCTGTACAGCTACTGTAGTGACTAGTGCTACTGAAAAAGAACGTGCCCCAATATAGATTTAAATAAATGGTGCAACTTCTCTATACTTACAGAAGGAACTTCTTTTCATACTGAAGCTGGTGGAGTGCCATGCCGATGCTCTTATAATCTTCATCCTACAGAGATGCTTTTCTTAAGGTGACTTGATTGACTTACCTTTCGTTTCTGGTTAGTAAATTTATATAGAAAATCACCAAGGTAGGCCAGATCATTTAAAAAAGCATGTAAGCAAGCATCCAGCAATTTCAGTCACCTGAGACTTGTGACGTCTTATCGCTACATTATATGTTTCGACAATGATTGCATTTACATTTTCTAATGGAGAGCAACTAATTTGTTTGTATGAATAGCTTGTGGTAGTATATGTAGTTTCTTGGTTTGCTATATCCTCCCTTTACATAAATAATTTGCCCAAAATCTATTAGATGTAAATAGGCATATTTAAGTATCTAAACCGGCGTAACTGCAAGAACATGGAGCGAAATTGTTGCCTAAAAGTGTCCTTGTAAATAAATAGATGCTCTATTTGTACCTATAATTTCAAATCACATGTTCATATGTTCAAAGATGACTGTTGCCGAGTAAACTCTGAATTATCACATTTGCACCTTTTCCTATCTATTTTTCCTAAAAATCTCATCATAATAAAATTCAGACTTGGAGGAAATAAAAGAAACATCACTTCAAGTGAGCAAGACGTACCCTTTCAAGGGTTCCCCTATGTCTATGTCCCGGAGAAGTGTGACTTAAAGGGTGGCACATTTCGTGATTCATTAAATGAAAATGAAGGAATTGTTAATGGAAGGTCCAAACATTTGTTTAGAACAATGTTGGATGGCAACCCTATTTTCCCAAAGGAGAAGGCCATATCATTCTGTGACAATGAGAATTTAGTGGCCCAAAACATGGAGACTGTTCAATCTCATTCTTATCAGTGGAGAGATGTGCCAAGTGAAGTGTTGGAGACAGGAAATTCAACAAGGAAACACCATAAAGCTGGTACATTTAGTAGTAACAGAGATGTTGAGGACTCTGCTGCTGATGCTGCTAAATGTTTTCCTAGATCTTCTCAAAATGCTAGGCCATTAAAGGAACAAGACATCTCTAATGTTTCTTCTGGATGTTCTGCTCCTGCTGTTACTTGGGTGTCCATGGAGGTTAACAAGAGAGATTCCTCTTCTGTTGAAACTGGGGATATCAGATGTACAAACAATATTGTTGTAGATGAAGGATCAATAATTGACAAAAGCTGGTCCTCTGATGACTCGCTTGATAGTGAACGAAGTGCTGATTTCTTTGGCTCTGCTCCTAGAAAGAGATCTCTTAGTCTCATTGAAGAGCTTAGACTCTGGGATTCACTAAGACTGAAAAAGGCACAAAATGAAACTCATGCAAGCTTCAGCACTCGAGAAGAGAGTGATCACCTGCAAAAAATAAAAAAATCCAAAACGGTGAAGAAAACAGTGAAATGGAAAAAGTTGGATGCAGCGTTTCCTGTTTCTGGCCAGTCTTCCAATAATCTGTCTTCAAAGTGCACTGAGGATGTAGTGCTGAACTCCAATTCAGTCTGGGATAAGCAGGTGCCTCTTGGACGTGAACAAAAAGGTCCCAACAATTGTGCATGTTCTGTTGAACCAAGTATTAAGCGGCGGAGGTCTGGATGGCCTTCCTCCACTACAGTCTCCAACAATGGAGACTTATATAGAGGCTATCAATTCGAGCAGAAAATTGAGACACACATACATTCCAGGGTTGATGGTATTTACGAATCTCCTGAAATATTAGGAAAGAAAAGGTTAAAATTGGATGGTGCTGCTGCAACTAGTAAAAACCTGTACAGACCAATTTATGACAATGCTGAAGTAACTGCAAATTTCACATCAGTAGGTTGTCTTGGTAATTCATTTGATCAGCCTTTGGACTTCTACAAATGGATGGCAAGACCAGTAGTTTTTGGGAAGTATGGTATTATTTCTAATGGAAATTCATCGAAACCGGCAAAAATTGTTCCCCTGCAGAAGATTCTCAAAACAGCAAGAAAATCTGATGACAATATTGTAAAGGTGAATTCAACCTCGACTAAGAAGCTGAAGAAGATGAGTATTAGACACGTGAATGAAACATTTAGAAATAAGGATGTAGTGAAGAGTGAATATCATGATTCGGATGTGGATAAGAGTGGATCCCATAATGTGGTATCTGTTGAAATTGAACCTCATCATACTATTGGGGAAACAGAGAAAGCACCTCACTGTGCAAGCACAGGGAACGACGAAGTGTTACATAATTTAGAAAAGAGAAGGAATGACAACTGCAGCAAGAACCATTCCATTCCCAACAGCAGCCCTACTGTTCAACTGAAGACAAAGTGTAAGGAAGTTCGCAAGCGCAGCCTGTATGAACTTATGGTCCAAGGTATTTGTGCAGGAATTAGTTTCCTTCAACTTTAAAGAGAGATTGTTTATATCATTTGCATTGTTGACACTGATAATACTAGCAGCCTGTGCCACATTTCCACAAATTGAAATAAATGTACACGGACATTTTTCTGGTCAGGATTCTGGCTCCATCATTTTTTGATTCTTCTAATTTCTTTAGTTTAGAGCTCGTTTGGTGTAGTAGATTTATGAGGAAACTTGGATTTTTAGGAAAATGTGGTTGAAAAGTGTGGAAGTGGTGGATCCTATAAAAATGTGTAGTTCAAAATGAGTTTTGGGGAAAGTTGTTCAAAAACTTCTAGACCAAACTGGGGCTTATTCTTTTAAGCTTTTTCCGCTATACAAAATTTTATTAAACTTTACTGATCAAAGAAAAACAGGAAGATATATTACAGCTTTTAGTTCATCCATCCTTTCCATTGTTATCCCCCCTTCAGTAATTTTCATTTCACTTAACTATACTCGGTTATATTTTCATAAATGTCTGGTATATTGTAATTTTTCTTCATTATAGTTGGTGGATGATTAGATAAGTATAATCTATTCATCTCTTGGTCCAAGGTACCACGCAACCAGTTATATGGATTTGGAAGAGTTTGTTAATGACAGTGGAAAGATGTCTAAAACTTACTCTTCTTTGCTGTTCTCTTTTAACCAATCTTGTGTGAAGGGAAACGGAAAGAAACACCATGTGGTAACTTAGGATGGAGTGTAATTGATTTCTATGCACTCCTTTTGTTACTGGTACTTTGTACTCACTTTCTTTCACTTGTTCTGGTGCATGTAGCATTGTAGGATTCTTGGTGAAATTTCCATAGACTTGTTACGTTTTAGGGTACAAAACCAATTCTCTTAGAAAAGGGGTTCATGAATAAGATGTCCATGTGCTTCATAAGTTAGCGTTGAGTGCACTGGTTATTAGTAGAACTCGATGCTTGACCTAAGAATTATTTATGAAATACTTTTCTCTATGGTACAAATCAGAATTTATTTTCCACTTTTGTAGCAATTAAACTCATCTATATATTTCCACCAGGGAAGGATTCTGAACTTGCAAATTATTCTACAATGAAGAATCCAGAATCTTTATTACAAACATCCCACAGGCATTCTGGGGATGATAAATTTCTCACAAGTGTGATGCATAATGCTAAGAGGTGAACAATCTATTTATAACTGTCGAAATTTGTTACTTATACAGTTTTCTGATACGAGTCATGAACTCCAGTGATTACATTAATTGACCTATAATCGTTGGTAATTACACATGCAGAAAGAAGCACCTATATAAATCTTCTCGGAATCTGGATGCATTCTGCTGTGTTTGTGGAAGTTCAAACAAAAATAATTCTGACCAATTATTAGAGTGTAACAGATGCTTAATCAAGGTATGTAATACTAACTGCTTTTCTATATCTATTTCTATTTTTCTTCTTCTTTCACCTCCCCTGATAAACTATTATCCTCATCTGTATCTAGAATCTATTACACTGCTGAAAAAACTAACAAGCTTACGACTCGCAGGTGCATCAAGCTTGCTATGGCATTTCGAAAGTCCCGAAAACTCAATGGTATTGCAGAACATGCAAGACAAATTCAAAAAACATTGTAAGAGTTTTTAATACCCTTGTGACCACAAGTCGTCTGCTCCATTTCTCTTTCTCATGCCCCATTTTCTTAAATCCCTTTTCCATTTTTCCGCATGCATTTATATCTGTTAATACCTTTTACCATAAATATAATTACTGTATGGAGCTGGCTGGTTCGGCCCGGAAACTTGTGAACTAATGAGGTTGCATAATTAGACCGTTTTCCTATTGACTTGGTCAAAACTCGTCCAACCAGGGTGAGTTTTACATAAAACAGCCTGGACCGGTTTGGAATTGTTTTTATCATTCCAAAATTAAAGTCTCAAGTATGGAGTCGAACCTGAGACCTGGTGTTGGGAAGTGGAATTCGAACCAGTAAGTTGTTTATTCTTGTTAATAATATAACTAAAATGTATATAAATCTTATTGGAGATTTTCAAGTATTTAAATATTTGTTTGTCATTCATTTATTCATTTAATTTAATTCTAAAAAGCAAGAGAATATATATATATATAGTTTGAGTAAATGATTTTTTAAAGTCGAACCATGATATTGAATTTATTGTCATTTTGATTGCTCATTGTTTTTGTTAGGAAAATGTTATATATAATTTATTGATCCAATATTAACCCCCTGGTTAGACTGGGGACTTGACAGTTGAACTAGTAACTCATTGACCTAGTGCTTTAGCCAGGTCAACGACCAAGTTGGATCTGATAACTACGCCTTTTACATATCTACTGCTGGAAAATCTTGATGTTCTTTTCTTGTGTTTGGTGCTAATGTTGTTGGTCTACCTTTGAGAATTTATCTTATTTACTTGAGCTACAATGACCCAGAAAATATTGTAAATGTTCATTATCTCTTGCATGTTTTGGATGTTTAACTGATATAAAACTATGGAGTTGTTGCTAGCCCCCGGTTTGTTGGTGAGATAAACAGTCGAGCTGCCTTCTAAATCCAGTATTACTAAAAAGGTCTGGAAAATTCTTTTTCTAGATCAGAGATACTTACCCCTTTGATTATCTTGTTGCATCTGGGAACAATCATGCTTGCAGATAACAACCTTCTAGTCCTCTTATAGCATCTCCAATAGAATCTTTATTTATAAAGAGCATCTTATGCGTTTTGGAGAACATCTTTAAATTTAGAGAGTCAAAAATTTTATACACTCCAACAATGCTATCTATTTTGGCTTTTCTTTGTGTTTTTCTCAAGAAACATTTATTGATTCCTCGTATTTTATTTAACAACTTTTTATATGTCAATGCCAATCAATTGAAATGTGGTTTGAATAGTTTAAGAGTAGAGTATTCGAAATCCATAACTTATTAAGTGCAATCATTTTACATTAAGAATATAGAGTGAGTTTGACTCTCAAATCCACTCTCTGTTTTACAAAAGTTAAAATAAAGAAGTCTCTTACAGCTTATTTTTAAGAATTAGAACTTTAAAATAAGAAGTATTTTAATATTTAGAAAGTCTCTTGGAGATACTCTTAATCTTAGTGCTGCACGAGTACACACTCAAGAAAGCCATTGAGATTTTTTGCATGCTTTTGCACATAGAGAAGTAAGTGGAGAAATGCTGGTAACAATAAATCTGTACTTTTCGTTTTTTTTTTTTAAATAATGATTAATAACAGCATATTAAAAATGAAAATTAACTTCTGCACCCGTTTTCATAGTAATCCTTGTATCCCTAAGCCCTCTACTTCAGGAAGGCTCATTCCAGAAATAGAGCGTGTTACAACTGAATAGATTCTGCAGCACAACTAAATTTCTATGCACAAATACTATATAGATTAAAGTAGTAAATGCCCAGAAATTGCAGCAACTATTGCAAGGGATACTTTTCTTTATGATTGTTCCTATATTTTTATTAAAGATGAATATTGGAGAATGTAAAAAAATCATTTGCAGTAGACCAGAAGCTGGCAATTACTTTGAGCACTCGTGCCTCCAGTAGATCATAAAATTACTCCTATAGGCACATATTTTTATATATTTAGTATGCCCTATTATTTGCATAAAAGTTACAACATTACTGAAGGTAAGGGGATAAATATGGAAGTGTGTGGTGAATATTTTTTTACACTTGTGTGATGTATATATCTATTTCTTTCATCTTTTGAGAAAGGCTGCCTTGGTGGTTGTCCAGTTGTCTAGTGATGGACCTAGCAGTTAGGGATTTTAACAACTCTGATTTTTCTTAAAAAAACATGTTCTGATCATTATAAGATTAAACAATACATTATTTTTATTGGAGGGAGATTGACGAGACTAATATGTGAGCTCTAAAGAAAATGCTCCGATAGAGCAAGAATAAATCTATTTATTTGTGAAGGAATATATTCAATCTAATTGGCATACTAGTTTGGTGATTACCCATGCTTAAGCTTTTTCATTAAACTTTAAAGAGAATGACCTTTTGTATTGGTTATCATAGATTCAAGCAGAAAATTTCTTGAATTACAAAATGATTGATTATTATTTATAGTAAAATCTGAAGGTGAGACGAGGGAATATCACAGACTAATGGTGGAGGTTCTGGTGGATAAAGAGAAATTATCACATTCTGGCGTCACATGTGGATAAAGAGAAAAATAATCACATTCTGGCGTCACATTAATATTTAGATTCAGATATCAGTCATCTACGCAATATTTTTCCAGTTTCTGCTTTAAATTCAAGAATGCACACATAAGCAATATTTTTCCAATTTATTGAATCATTTCTACTTTTAATATGCTAGTGTTGCATTTTGTTGACATTTAGGTTTGTGTTCTCTGTGGATATGGAGAAGGGGCCATGACTCAGGCTCTACAAAGTCAAAATGTTGTGAAGAGCCTTCTGGAGGCTTGGAATGCTATGTATAAATCCAAGACTAAAATAATGTCTTCAGATAATTCAGGTTGTCAGTTGATCACAATGGCTTCTGGAAGTGATTTGTTTCCTGTTGTAAGACTGGCAAACATGGAGTCATCTTCAGTCACTGCTTCCAGTATGAATCTCTTGAAGCATTTGGGCATTGTTGACAATTCATCATCTCCTTGTTACTCGATGAACAGCATCACAGCTGGTGCTCTCGACTCAACTGTAAAGCAGTGGGTCCACGTGGTTTGCGGGCTTTGGACACCAGGAACTGTCTGTCCAAATGTTGATACTATGAATGCTTTTGATGTTTCTGGTGTTTTATCTTCTAAAGAAAGTGTGGTAAGAACTAAACCAAATGAATTGGAGAGGACTCAATATTATGCACTTAGTTATTCCTTCTCTCCTGTCCATATGAAAAGGGCTATATTTTTGTCGTTTCAGAGTTTTATGGCTTCTAAATTGTCAACAGTGAAATGATAGTTTTCAACTAATTAATATTACGAGGTTGTAGATTCATAGATTTTTATTGTATCATGCAGAGCAATGTTCTTAATGTTGTCATTTGTAGGTTTGCTCAATATGCAGCAGACCAGGTGGCTCTTGCATACAATGCCAGATTTTGGATTGTTCTGTTTGCTTCCATCCCTGGTGTGCTCATCAAAAGGTTTCTTTCTTGGTATATTAATTTTCCAATTAATTATATATCAAAATGCCAAGACCAATCAAATTTCTAGAATAGTTCAGGATGTCTTGTACACTGGTAGAATCAGCTCATGATGCTCGCTCATATTCTCCCACTTACCTGAGATTCAAGTTATGTGGGCTTCCAAATACTTTACAGTAACCGATAATGTGAACTGGCCCACCTAAATTGATATAGCATGCTAGTGTATCCATATTCAAATTGTATTGCTGAGTGAAAGAGGTTGAAATACGATATTGATTCTAAACAAGCTTCAACAAAATACACAGTTCTATGTAATGTAGATTTTCTTGGGATAGTCCTCTACTCCTATCCTATATCCTATTTAATGAATCAAATGACACTGACACAATAGTGTTTTACATTGACTATGAACTAGAATCGCACCATCACTGAAGGTGCCACCATTTCCAGAGGGGCTAGAAATCCTGCCATTATCGAAGTGGACACCACTTCAAATTTAAGCCTTCTATCGAGGTTGCTTGATGTAGGGATCTTATTGATCAAGTTTTTAGCATTTCTTATTCGAACAACAAAGGGTCAAGGGTCTGTTTGATAGTGATGGTGGAATTTGGGCGGAAAGAAAACGAATTACAGGGAATTGAATTTTTGAGAATTGGAAGTTTAACATGTTTGATTGGTTTAATTTTCTAGGTGGAAAAAATGGGAAATTTTTAAAGTTTTGTTTGATTGACATTATTTTCATGACAAATAAAGTAAAATTTTAGCTATTTTTTTTTCCCCACATATTTGTTCTTGATAATAATAATATTAATTTTTGGAAAAAAAATAAGTCAATTAACATCAATAAAAATGATTAAACGAGAAGTTTATGGTTTGCCATGTAAATGTGGAAACCAATTATCACCTATTAGCTAAGAATTCATTTGTCTTAAAAACAAGGAATTGCAAAACTTCCAACAAAAGTAGGAAAACCAATTTCAAGGCAAAATTAGGCTATCAAAGTGGTAAATGAATTCCTAGTTCCTAGGCAAATGGATGTTATCAAACACTACCTAATTGAAAATCTGTTTTCTTTTTGACCTTCATTTTCTATTGTTACTTTGCTCCATTGTGGGGTTCACTGAGGTGATTGCACAAATATGTCTTCTGTTTATTAAAATCTTGTGCCTTTGCTACTTTGATGATTAAACTTGAGTTTTCCTTATTTTCTGCGGATCCCTCTAGAATTGCCTCTCTATATATGTGTGAGTATACAAACTCGTACATATTTATGTAAAAGACTAGTTGAGGTTTTCATGTAGTTATTGATGTTGCATCCCTAGCATTTGCATTGGCATATGAAACTTCTTGACCTATCCCCCCCACCCAAAAGAATTTACTCAATGTCTACCAAAGCTGTTTAGACAGAAATCTAGACAGTCACAAATATGAATTTTCTTCGTATCTGGCTTATTATAGTGGCATTTGTCACTAACTAATAATATCTGAATGACTTCTGCTTAGACTTTCCACATAAACACTTAAATAGCAACAGCATTACAACTTTAATAAAATTGACAAAGGACAATGCTGGTGATGGAAGTTGAATTGGCATATGTTAGTGCCAGTTCCTGACAAAGAACAGTTTCAATTGACGAGGCATTGAATGCTTATAAGTTTGTCTACGGTCCTTTTCCAAGTGAAAGTAATATTGTAGGTCCATTACAGGGACTACTGCAAACTGAGGCTGAAGGTAACGACTCTGAGAATGTTGGTTTTTATGGAAGATGCATGCTTCATGCAACGATCCAGCAGTTTATTCCTGGCAGTTATCCCATTGACACCAAAAGTCTTCATTCTGGTGAGAAGGGCTTAACCTCTGCTCGAACTGAGGTTTGCTGCTCATGAAACTAGCTGATAGATCTATTTGCTGATATGAGAATAATTTTTTCTAATATCTGTTTATGTTCATTAGGGTTACAAGCGTCAAAAACAAACTGGTTTTTGGCGTAAATTTTCTCAAGAAGCTGATGGAAATGGTAGTTGCCATGTTCCTCAAGGGCAGCTTAATGCTTGGCTGCATATAAATCGACAAAAGCCACAGCTACTAGGGCTAATAGGGCTTTCAAAGCTTCCAAGTTCTAGTGTTGAGTCTGATTATCGGGTAAATTCGATTTCTACAGTATTTATTGAGAATATTAAAGTAGCGCAGTAAGTTATTATTCTTTTCAATGATTAAATTTTTTTGGATTTCTCTTATTACTTGTAGAAAGAATATGCTCGCTATAAACATTCTAAAGGTTGGAAACATTTGGTGGTATACAAGTCAGACATACATGCTCTGGGTCTCTATACATCACAGTTCATCTCTCGGGGGGCAATGGTTTGATCTCTACTTTTTACTTGTGAGATCATTTAAGTTCTTAATTTCAATATCTGATGTACTGTCTTCATAGGTCGTCGAATATGTAGGTGAGATAGTGGGGCTCCGCGTGGCAGACAAAAGAGAGCGTGAATATCATTCTGGAAAGAAACTGCAGTACAAAAGTGCTTGCTATTTCTTCAGGATAGATAAAGAACGTATAATTGATGCAACCCGTAAGGGGGGAATTGCCCGATTTGTGAACCATTCATGTAAGGTAAATTTCCAGTACCTTGATAACTTTCCTTCCTACATATGCTAGTTGTTTCAAATGAAGTCGAGTAATGCATGCTCGTCTTCACATCAGTTCATAATGTGAAAACTGTCCTGGACCCCAGGTCCTGCAAATTGTCAACTAAGTTGCCGTGTTTTCATTTCTCTGCCTCTGAAAATGATTTTTTCCTGGGCACGTCACTACCTGGGACCCAAATTTGATTTCTAGAAACTGCCCTCATGTTTTCACCCTTGTAAGAATGTGAGTGTTGAAGTTTATGAATTCAACTGATCCACTCGTCAAATATAAGAATGCAATATTAGTTTTATGCACGCTATGCCTTTTTCAAATATCTTCCTAAGAGTTGTAGTTTAAACAATTGTGTTTTCTCCACGGTGCTTACACATTTACTCTATTTTCTTGTTGCTGGACCAGCCAAACTGTGTTGCCAAAGTTATTTCTGTGAGAAATGAGAAGAAGGTAAAAGTTCCTATCCCTGCACGTCATGAACCCAAACTCTTAACACAATAGGACCAATGCACGGTACTTGTGGAAGGCTGTTAAGAATATACTGAAGAGTTTCCTTTCCTTCCATGGTACTAAATGATTTTGAAATATGCAGGTTGTGTTTTTTGCTGAAAGAGACATATATCCTGGCGAAGAGATAACGTATGATTACCATTTTAACCATGAGGATGAAGGTGAAAAAATTCCTTGCTACTGTAGCTCTAAGAATTGCAGGCTTTACCTGAATTGAAAAAAATCCTGTTCCATTTTTTTATGAATTTATGCTGCACATCATATCAAATGATAATGTCTATTAATCTTTGGCATACAATGCTTTGTAAGACTGAATGTATATATTTATCTATGGCAATTGATATGTAAATCTCTAAGCATTTACTGGTTAAAGCATGTGCACGACTGATGCAAGGATATAAATTCTGTTGAGCATTCTTCTTCCAAAAAGCAGGGTACATGGGGCTTTAGCAATTTGGGAGAGTTTAAAAGGAGTAAGCAGTTTGAGCTCAAGAGCAATGTCAAACTTGTCTGAGTTTGTAAACTTTAGGCTAATGTAAACTGGATGAAAAGAATGTACCACACTTTTCTTGGTGGCCATATTTTAGAATACTAATCAGGTGAACGTGCAACGGACGTTACTATGCTAATATTAGAATTTAATTTGAAAACATGGGAGATCCAAAAGTTTGTTTGAATTGGGTTATTTTTATTTATTTATTTATTCTTGGTAAGAATATTTGATGTTCCTCCTCGATAAAATTTTGTTCATTTCTCTCTTTTCACCCCTAGTCTTAGAAAGGACGAGGTTTCTACAAAAGAATGATACATCAGCATCAGCATACAACTCAAAATGTGAAACAGATTTTGAATTTTGTATAAAAAGAAAGCTCACGCTGAACCATCAATTCGAGGTTACGAGAAGAAATTGGAATGAAAAAGGATCTAGGCCCTATTTATATTCCAAAATTGTACCAAAGAAAAAGATGTTTGTACTGTTTGATTTTTGACCCAATATATTATGGAATAAAGAATTTTTGTTTGACAAGAAAATAAAAGGTGGTCAAATTAGATTAAGATTATTTTCTTTATATATATATATATATTAATTGGAAAATGAATAAAATATTTTGGTATTATTATACAAGGAAAATAATAAGAGAATTCAGTTGTAAGGTCAGGTTTTGGCATAATTTATTCTTTATATGTTCCCAGTTGTGTGAGAGGGAAGGTAGCCAAAAAAGATTGACGTGAGAGAAAACAAATAAGAGAGAAAAAGGAGAGGGAAAAAGCGTTGGTGAGTGATGATGTTTTGTTAAAGTTGCGCTTAATATTGTGGTGGAGTTCACATTGGTAGAGAATGTAATTTGTCTACCATGATGTGGTTGACACACGACAGAGAGTTCAAAGAAACTGTTGGGGGTGCATGGTGCATATTGCGTGTTATGTTTAGTGTTCTCGAAATGGATTATATATGGACAGTAATTGAGAATTGACTGTAGTGATGAATTCATTGTCGAAGGGAGAAAAATTATTGATGTGGTGAATTAGAAGAAAACGGTACGAGTGGAGGTACTGCGTGCGTTATTCTTCTAGTTTCTAGTTTTGGGTTGGGAGATGTTATGAAAATGAGAGAAAAAATTGTATGAGTAAGTTTTCGTTCATTATCAATAAATAAAAGTGTTCTTCTCACGTGGTTGTCAGCGGTTAGCTGAGCCTCATTAAAATATTGTTATTTTTATCTTTATCTTTATCTGTAATTTTGGTTTATGTTGTTCCGCTGCGAGGTATGTTTGGAAAATTGATTATTTGTTCCAACAGTGGTATTAGAGCTTATGGTTCAAACGCTGGGATATTGACGACGACATGTATCTGTTTGAGGTGGAGTTATGATAATGGACTAATCCTTAGATGGAGATGTGATGGTGATTGAGTCATACAAATGAGTTGAGGTGATCACATTGACTAGCAAACTGAGGTAGAGTTGCAATGATCGAGTCATGTGGATGTGGAGCAATGGTGATCGAGTCACGCGGTCGAGTTTTTCGCTATTATTAAAGATTTCAAATATACCAAGACATGTGATGTGGTTATTAATTGGAGTAAGAAGAAGTCAAGTTAGGAGCTCTGAATTTTGTTCTGTCTTACAATTAATTGGAGATTTGGAGGATTTTGGCTCAAGGTGGAGATTGTTGGATTTTTGACCCAAAATATTATCGAATAAAGAATTCTTGTTTGACAAGAAAATAAAAGGTGGTCAAATTAGATTGAGATTATTTTCTTTATATATATAATAATACTAATTAGAAAATGAATAAAATATTTTGGTATTATTATACAAGAAAAATAATAAGAGAATCCAATTGTAATTAGGTCAGGTCTTTGACATAATTTATTCTTATATATGTTCCCAGTTGTATGAGAGGGAAGGTAGCCAAAAAAGATTGACGTGGAAGAGAGAAAACAAGCAAGAGAGAAAAGGAGAGGAAAAGAGAAGGAGGCACGCACGTTGGCGAGTGATGATGCTTTGTTAAAGTTGTGTTGAGTGTTGTGGTGGAGTACATATGGGTAGAAAATGTGATTCGTCTACCATGATGTTATTGACACAAGACAAAGAGTTCAAAGAGACTGTTGGGGTGCATGGTGCCTATTACATGTTATGTTTAGTGTTCTCGAGATGGATTGCACATGAGCAGTAATTGAGAATTGACTGTCTGACTGTCGTGGTGAATTCATTGTCGAAGGGAGAAAAATTGTTGATGTGGTGGATTAGAAGAAAACAGTATGAGTGGAGGTATTGCGTACGTTGTCCTTCCAGTTTCTAATTTTGGATTGAGAGAAGTTGTGAGAATGAGAGAAAAAATTGTATGAGTAAGTTTTTTTTCATTATCAATAAAAATGTTCTTCTCCTGTGGTTGTCGACGGTTAGTTGAGCCACATTAAAATCTTGTTATTTTTCTCTTTATCCGTTATTTTGGTTTATGTTGTTCCACTGCGAGGTATGTTTGGAAAATTGATTATTTGTCCCCCACATGTACTGCTTTTGGTCGAAATGGCAACCCCAACACACTGTTCATGCAATCCATCGTTTTCCTCTGCCATTCTCAAGGATTTGTTCATTCACGGTTAGAGCACCAAATGAAGTCTTTCTATAATAATTTGATACTCAACATTTTGAGTGTAACGATCCGGCTTCTTCGCTGGGACCTCTCTGTATTGTACTCATGGTCTTTCCACTCCCCCCTGGTCGTCCTGATCCTCAAGGGCTGCCAACATCGTTTCCAGGAAGTGAATTTTTGCCTTTCATGAATTACCTAGGGGTTAAGTACAAAGATTCTTAGAAACCCACTATCATTAACTTCTTCAACTGATAACTATCGAATCATGTTGGAGAGCAAATCAGCGAATAAGTTTTGCCTCAATTCAAAAGTTCAGCTTAGTAGTGGTTCTATTTTATTTTATGTAAACATAAAAAGAAAATAAACAATTGTAATAAATAAATAAGATAAATCTAGATCATTTGGTATCCAAATTTGAAAAATTCCAGGCAATCCTAGGGGAGAACGGTCTTCTCCCATGGTATGCTCTCCATGTAAATTCGGACACGGATACAGTCTAAGCACATTTGGAGTATATATTCAGACAATTGTTCTTTTCCATATAAACCCTCATTTACGTTGTACCAACGGGACCTACAGAGGGGTGACATGTCGCACCATGACCATATCTTCATGTAAGCATTTGCCTTCCATTTTTTAAATGCTGCCTTCCAAGGACAAAGATTCAAACATTCATCTTCTAGTTTCGACTCTGACTTTACCACTGCACTATTCGCATCCTGATAGATTTGCCGAAGGAATGGGAAGCAGACACTAAGCAATCTAAGTTCTATAACAAATAGTAAGCATTTGTTGTACCACTTGAGAAAGTATCCATTCTTTCATATTTTCTCTGGCCACAAAGCATTTAAATAGCTATTTCATGTATACTAAGCCAGAGCAGACCGTATCTTTCTCAACTTCGTACTTATCTTGCAAATAATCGTATTATAAAAATAATATTTAAGTCTTGCGAAGTTAATAGCACAATACAACATGCGAGGGAAATCATTTTTTTTTTTTTTGTCAGGAGATGAACACCGAAAACCAAGGAAAGTGCACACTTGACAGTTTGAAGTCTCCATCTGTATAGTGGAGTCAGCAGCATAAGGAGTTATTGATATCTATATCCTGGTTGATATTGGGGGTTACATGATGGTGCAATGTTTACTTATTCCTATCATCATCACTTGAAGGTAAATTTTAGATTCAAATCCACAAAGCCATTAAAAAAAGAGCCGTGCTTGTTGTACCGCAGGGGCGGTACCGCCTGGGGTACCGCCCCTCACATACAGGGGGTGGACCCCTTTTTTGAGATCCACCCATTTTTTTTTTGTGTCTCTGATCGGTACCCCCTGCAGTACAACAGGGGGTACAACAATCATTTTTCTTAAAAAAGTTGGGGACTTAATTGGACTATGTTCACATCCCCGTGAATAAAAGTTATTGTTCGTAGGACTATGTAATGGAAGTAAATTTAAATTTAATTTTTCTAGGTCCTCTTTAGTTTGTGAAAATAATTATAATTATACTAACTATAATAACATGCATATTAAAAGCCTCCAATAAAGAATGAACAATACATGCATTTGACAATGAAACAAGTGGACAATCATTTTTTTTTTTGCAGCATGATAGTTTCATATTCATAGAAAATTGGCATCAAGGACAAATACATTAGTTTCCAACTGTAATATAGAATATATATAAATCCAGACTCCTTATGAATTTTGCAAAGAGCGAGCGGAGTGAGATAGGTAAAAAACTGATTACCATTCATAAACCATAAGCCCTTTTGATTATTAGGTTCTTATTGCTAAGAACTTGAACCATCTTCAGTATACTTCCTCTCTTATTTGTACAGTGTAGCTGAAAATTCCATAGAAAAACATATCAATCATGCCAAAATTTGCCCGAATATAAATTTTTTCTTGATTTAATCAAGTTCAAAATTCTATTACCCTGATCAAATTTGCTTTCTTGTTTGATGCATTTTCAATAGTTACCCTAGAAATAACACGTGAAAGCTAAAAGCAAACCTTATTTTTAGATGTAGGATTCTTCAAAAGTTATTATTTTCAGGCGTAAGTGTTGCCATTTTTACCAGAAGCCTAATAGATTTTGCGAAGAGTGAGCATTTTTCACATAAGAGTTTTTCAACACCAAAGAGATAGCTAAAAAATTGATTACCATTCATAAATCATTCCCTATCTGAAGCCCTTGACAAAGATAACCCAAATCAGTTGGAAACAAACAACAAAATCAAAGAACAACATAAAGGAACCAATCATCCTTCATTGTTTCTTGTTTTTTTTTTTTTTTTAAACTTCTCAAAGTCTTTTTGTGACACGGGGTGAGCAAGTGCTCATCTGTTGATTGTTGCACATTAACAAACATACCAAGTCAATCAATTGAAAAATAAAAAGAACAAGAGGCCTGGCAAATAAATGGAACATGAGACAACACTGAATAAATACCAGATTAGGTTTCAAAATTCAGGGACTACATGTTATCACAAGAGCAGCATGTCACGCTCCGCATGTGATCCATCAAATAAACATGATAATTTTTCAATACGGGCACACGATGATGCTTACGAAAGATGCGCAATTGAGATTTCTAGAAGGTTCCGGAAGATTGCGGAGTATAGTGAAATTAGGTAGATCTGGAAGACTTCATGAAAGAGACTTGAAGGAACTTTCTAGAAGATTGAAGAGAATTCTTAAAAAAAAAGGGATTCTAGAATATTCTACAAGTGTGTAGATGTAGGTTCTCTAGATATTTCATGATAAATCTTTATATAGATATTTGTAGAATTCTCTAGGTGATAAGATATTATTGTAGAATTGTGTAGAAGATAGATTGGTGGTAGTATAAATAGGGGTAGGGGTTCTCATTTTTAACCATCCAAGGATTTGAAGTTGCTAGCTTATAGAGAGAATTTGAGAGTTTGTATAAAACACTTGTGGAAGAGAGTCTCAAGTGTTGGTCGAGTATTGTAATATTGGAGAGTTTTAATACAAAGAGTGTATTTATCTCTAATATCGTTTGTCAGCTTCTCTTTACTATTTATTTGTAAGCACTTGAGGAGTGCTTGGTCAAGGAGCGAGGTCAAGGAGCGAGGCTGACTTAGCTAATATTCGACGGGAGGATTAAAGAGCTAAGTGCAGCATGAAGCTTGAAACCTCCAAGTCCGTGACAAGCAGCTATTGTTAATGCAGAATTAAGGCACTGGAAGATGGACCCCATTATAGTATCTCCAATCGTGGTGTAATTTATACCTCCAAAAAATCACTTTTACATCCCAATATACGTCTCGGTGGATCTATATCAATGTTTTGCTCTAATGGATAGATGTAAATTATAAGATTTAAATTTAGTTTTTGCACAATTTTTTTAGCTAGTAAATTTTATGTAATCTATTTTTTTTTTTTAATTCATGCATACATATAAATATTACGAATAAATTGACCTAAAAAAATCGAAATTTGGTCAAGAAAAAATATTAAAAATAAAAAATGCGCAAATTAATATGAAAATTCAAATTATAATGTAAATTAATATAATAGATTTAAATTATGCGTGTGTTTGGTATTCAATTTAATGAATTTTATGTCAAATCCGGTTGTGGGTCTCACGGTGAAAAAAGTCCTCAGCAGTTAGGCTAAAAGTCTATGCTGTTTTATGCACTTTTCGAGTTTGTCCTCAAATGAATAGTAATATGATTTTTACTGTGCCGACACGTTTCAGAGTGAAGGATATTGCTGTCAAAAACTTTGATCGGCTTCTTCACTACAATTATGGCATGTCCTGGTCCCTTTACCTTGACTAAATATTTAAACGTATAACTACTGTATCGAAATGCAAAAAACTCGATTTACAGAAAAACAAACACGCTATATATCTTACATCAAAATTTTATGAATTGTTGAAAGCTAAATTTAGATGAAATTATTCCATGTGAGATGTAAAGCAAGATGTAAATGTGGATCTATTTTTACATCTTTTGGCTTGAATTCTAATTTGCATCCCCTTTTACACCCTCATTGGAAATCAATCCGACGACTTTGGAAATCTAAATCACTAATTGCGTGTATTTTACGCACGATTGGAGTTGATCTGAGAAGCATTTTTCTTATGTTGGGGTCCAAAGGCAAAGTGCAGTGATGACGACCTATTAAACAACAAATTATCCGGACATATGATTTTTTGGCATCATTATGATGAATTCTTGGAATCTGATACTTATCCTACCATACCAGTCATAGAGAACTTCAGGCTTTCGAGTACAGAAGCTCAATATACAGAACCAAACTCTGATTCCTTTAGCACCACAACAATAGCAGGTACTAGCACAGGCTCAGGCATAAGGCAACATTGGAAATTCTCCTAACTATGAATTTGGAGGATTACCAAAGTGTAACTTAAATTCAAAGTATGGTCAAGTTGCAAGAAATGATGGATTTATATGCTCACTTGTGCAATCAAATCGGCAAAAGGTGAAGGTGATCTTCTTCAAATTATGAAATTAACTTTTCTTGACTTAGTCATTTATGTTTGCTAATAAATGAGCACATGCTGCCAGAAGATTTTTTATTCAAATAGTGGGATTAAATTTCAATATTTGATAATTTGCGACTTTTCAAGATTGTTTTTATTGTATCCGCACGTTTTGATTCAATTTGAGTCTGTTGCTTTGGGTCTTTAGACCATTGATGATGTTTCACATCTTTTTGTTCACCCGGGTATGCCCGGTGTATTTTGTATAAATATATTGATCAATATATTTCACATTTACCGATCAAAAAAAAAAAAAAAGAGTTATACACCGTTCTTTTACGCAATAATTACAATTTATAAATTAATTTATAAATAACACTTTCTAAACCACTTTTTAACCACACACATTTTTTCTTTTCAATTTTCAACCACACATCTACTTAAAAAAACCAAAATAAACAAAAAGAAATGACAGCTATGGCCGACGAACACTGTTATGTTGAAAACTCACGAAGTAATGATTGAAACGCTTTGAAAAGCAAAATTCAAATTCGCAGACTATAGAACTATGACCCGAGCCTCACAAATCATGAACTTAAGGTATATTTAATGTTCAAAGTTAAAAAGGCAAATGATTATGTGCTTAAAACCAAACAAGTCCTTAAAAATGCTATCTCGTTTAATATAAACTTGTGAGACCGTTCGGTAGATTACAAAAAGTAATCAGGACAAAAATAAATAAATGACTTACAACCATAAAAATGATTGGAAACCAATTTTGTTAGTTGTTACATTAAATTTTGTTAAACAGTTTTTTACAAGTTGTTGAAACTTGGGTACTTTTATTAAAAGGGGTTGATTTTTGGTAAAAGACGCAACATACTATTTTATTGAAAAATTACTCTCGTCACTCTCTCTCTCTCTTCCAAAAACAAACCTTTTCTTTTACCATTGTTGTTCTTCACCTTATTGCTTCAATTAGTCTTGATTTTGGGAATAATATTTGAGGTTTTTTACATCAAGAGTGAGTGTTTGTCGAGAGGGATAAAAGCGTGGTTTTGGTTTTCCAATCAGAGGTGGTAAGCCTACACAATTTCTTGTCAAAGTCTTGGTCGAAATTCAGATTGGTTGATGTTCTTGACATTCTTGGTGGATTGTTGAATTGAATGAAGTTATTCAAGGTGTATAGATCTACAATGGTATCAGAGTTTGTTGGAAATTTCCAAGGAGCTAGTTCCAAAGAAGCAGACCATAAACCGTGACGGAAGAGAAGTCATGTAAAATTCTGTGAAGCTCAGTGAGGTGAAGAAAAAGTCAGGAAGAGAAGTACTGACCGAAACAAGAAGAAAGAAAAAGTATTCTGCCATTTTACTAATTCTGACTTCCGACCAGTCCAGGGACGGATCCAAGACCAGATCTCAGCTAGAGCGGTGACCTTTGACCAACGATCGTCAACCGCCGCAATAGCCAAATTTTTTTTTATTATTTAATTTAATAATATTAAAAATTAATCAAATATTCAATAAACAACAATTCACAAATTCAATATTCACCAAATTTTGAAAATTACAATTACAACTTCAAATTAACCAAAAAATATGATTAAACAAACTGAATTATAATTTTTCAAATCTAAAAATTGAGTCATAAACTTGTACATACTAACACATCTCTATATACATATATACCCAACAATACATATATAAAAATCAGTATATATTACTCTGTGTGTGTGTGTCTCACGGGAGGGGAGGGGAGGGGAGGGAAGGGAGAAATGAAAGGGCTTATTGCCAGGGAAGAAGGTGGTGGCAATTGGAAAGGCAAGGTTGGTGGCGGCGGCGTCTACTGAAAGGAGGCGGAAGATTGAAGAGGGAGCAGGAGGAGGAGACCTCGATGCCGGTCTGGATTTGGGAGGTAACCTATAAATTGAAATTAGGATTAAATGGGCCAAACTCAGCCTGAGGAAGGAAATATGAAGAGGAAAAGTGGGGGAAAAATTTAGAACCTGGGTTGTCGGCAAATCCAGCTAGCGCGGCCACACTACCTTGCCGGCAGCTAATCTGCCACTGGGCCGGTCAACCAACGATATAAGACCACCAGTAGGACAGCAATATCCAGGAGAGCTTTCGATCGGAGGTTGGAAGAATCCGACGGCGGAAAATGGAGAATCGACCGAAAATTGAAAGTTCCAACCGAATCTTTAAACTGATATTTCAGCCAAACGAAAACTCCGATCAAGAAATGGTTTGCACCATTTGACTCAAGACATCGAGGAGCATCTTCCAGTGTGTCGGGCTTTTTTCCAGCCGGCAACGACAATGGCGATTTTTGTCGACGACAGTGTTTTCCGGCGAGTCTCCGACGACAAATTTTGGCAGATTATTCTACAGGACCTGCAGAGTCCATATCCGAAGTCCATTTCACCAAATTAAATTCGGATATTGTTTGAGGTTAGTAAAGGGTATTTTGTATGAATTTTAGTTTGATTTGGTGAAATTTAACTAGTGCATTGAAGACTCCTATTGTGATAGTAAGAACATTTAGGATAATTTTTGAGCTCGGGGTTTTTTGAACAAAATTGGGGAAGAGCTAGAAGCTGGGGATCCTTTGAGGTTCGGGTTTTACAAGATTAGGTTTTAATCTTGGGGGTATTCAATTTTTACAAGACTAGTTGTTAATCTTGGGTTTGATAGGAGGTCTTCTTGCTGGTTGGGCGTGAAAATAGATTCACGGTGGTAATTTTTGACAAGATTAGATGTTAACCTTGGGTGGTAATTTTTATAAGATTAGGTGTTAATCATGGGCATTATATTCTACATTATTTACCGATTTTGTTGCTGTGGTTATTTTACTTGCTGAAAACCTGCAAGGGTGAGTGATAAGAATTACTCAGTTAGAAACAATGTTTTTGAACAATGGTGTCAAGAATGGGAACTAGGGTCGAACTAGAGAAGTTCAATCGTAAAGGGGATTTCTCCCTTTGGAAACAGAAAATAAAAGCAGTATTAGTGCAACAAAAGGTTGCAAAGGCATTGGAGGAACAATCCAAATGGCCTGTGGCACTTTTTGCCAAGGAAGATGAAGTAACTGAAATTCAAGAAGTGGCATACAACACTCTGATTCTCCATCTCTCAGATGATGTTTTGAGGAAGGTAAAAGATTCTAAAACTACTTTAGAAATCTGGAATAAGTTAGCTTCCGTTTGGTAAAAGCATATTTTTGGTTTATAAACTAATTTATAAACAACACAATTTTTCAAACCACTTTTTAATCACACACATTTTCTTTCTCCAATTTTCAATCACTACTTTTTACCTCAAAATCATAAATAAACCAGTTTATAAACCAAACAGTGTTGCCAAATGAAGGCAGATGAAATATATGCTGCTAAAGTTGTTCCTAATAAGATTTTTATCTTTGAAAGAATCTTTGGTTTCAAAATGGACCCCTCCAAAGACCTTGAAACAAATTTAAATGTATTTAATGCAATGACTTTAGATCTAATGAACAGTGTACAAAAAACTGAAGATGATCAGTTAGATGTAATTTTGGAAGGTAATTTTCATAAGAAAGAGTCAAATGATATCAACTTTAACAAGAATAAGGGTAAGGGTAAGGGACAGTGGAAATGCAAGGGTAGTGGTAGTGGTAGAGATGAAGATAATTGCTATCACTGTGGTAAAATTGGACATTTTAATAAAGATTGCTACGAGTGACTAAGAAAGAAAGAGGGGTTGCGGGATGTAACTTAAAGTAATAGTGCTTTCGTGAATGATGATGATCAATTGAGGGTGTTAACTGTGACATTAGATGAACGGAATCAAGATTGGATTCTTGATTTGGGGTGTTCCTACCAAATGACCTCGCATAAGGCTTGATTTAAGATCTACAGGGAGATAGATGAGGGGAATGTGTATTTAGGGAATGGTGAGACTTGTACTGTGATGGGAATAGGTGAAGTTGTGGTCAAGATGTATAATGGGGTAGTTAGAGTCCTAACTATGGTGAGGCATATACTTGCTTCATCAAAAAATCTTATTTCTTTGAGCACATTGTATATTTTTAGTTTTCATTAAGAAACAAAGAATGATACTATGTTAGTATCTAAAGGTAATGACATTGTGATTAAAGGAATATTGAGAAATAGACTTAATTACATACTTGACACAATGGTAGTACAAGATCATTCATGCTCACACATAGTTCAAATTGATAACACTCAATTGAGGGACAAAAGGTTAGCCCATGAAGGAAATAAATGTCCTTGTATTTCTGTTGCTACTAACAATACTACGGGTTTAGCTCCAAATTCACTTGAAAATGAATTTTTTTAAAGGTTACAGAGTTTGAAATGAACTTAAGTGACCAATGAACAAGTGTTCAAACATCTGGAGTTCAAAATCAACCACAAAACAATTATTTTGAATTAGTTTTTGAAGAAATTTAGCAAGAAAATGATGGAGAAATTGCTGAAAATGAAGGAATTCAACAAGAAGCTACTCAACAAAGCTTGCATGACTATCTATTAGTCATGGATGGAGAAAGGAGGCAGGTAAATCATAATTCTAGTTTTTATTCCATGAGTCTAAAAGAGTTTTCTCTTATGACAGGTACTAAGGATTTACAACCTATGAAGAGCCTAAGGAGAGGCAAAGGGCAATGTAAGAGGAGATTTCTTCTTTGTACAAACCTAAACCATCAAATCAAAAGGTTTGGAAGGATGAATGCTTCCAAGAGGAATTCAGCATTAGGTGAAGGTATCTCTGGATTAGGTGAATGTTTGGTTTAAGTCAAGGTGAAGGAATGTGGGATTATTGGCTTAAAACCAAACAAGCCCTTAAGAAAGGCTATCTCATTTAATATAAACTTGTGTGGCATTTTGGAAGATTACAAAAAGTAATCGGGGCAAAAATAAATAAAGAGTTTACAACCATAAAATCGATTGGAAACCAATTTTGTTAGTTGTAGCGTTAAAATTTGTTAAACGATTTTTTACAAGTTGTTGAGACTTAGGGTAATTTTACTAAAACGAATTGATTTTTGGTAAAAGACGCAACATACTATTTCTTGAAAAAATTACTCTCGTTACTCTCTCTCTCTCTTCCAAAAAAAAAAACCCTTTTCTTTTACCATTGTTGTTCTTCACCTTCTTGCTTCAATTAGTCTTAATTGTGGGGATAACACTTGGGACATTTTACATCAAGAGTGAGTGCTTGTCGAGAGGGATAAAAGTGTGATTTTAGTTTTCCAATCAGAGGTGGTAAGCCTACACAATTTCTTGTCGATCGTCTTGGTCGAAATTTGGATTGGTTGATGTTTTTAGCATTCTTGGTGGATTGTAGAATTGAATCAAGTTATTCAATGTGTTTAGATCCTACAACAAAGAATCAATAAATTGAGGAAGAAACATGGAGCTTCAAATAAGATAATAGAAAAATCACTCCAATGTTTATTAAGGACTCGTGAGCCATGCAACCTACCTCGAATGGACTAACTTCGACCTCATCAATATCCGAAATCACCATTTAGTACGGTGGTCATATTTCCAATTTGGTAAATACCGAGTTGAACTCCGTTACACCCAATCAGAATAACTCAACAATTATACGGTACTAAACACTTGGTAAGTGGGCAAGTATATGCATTGAGCCACCTACTATGGTAAAGAAAAGACGCCACCTCCATGCCCCTGCGGGATGTGACGATTGTAATTGGGGCTCACTAAGTCCAATGTCAAGGGGACCCACCGAAAGTGTTAAAAGTCTAATTTTGGCAACTCGTCATCATTTCATGTATTGGGAATAATGAAAACATCTATATTTATCTATAATAAACCCTACATTCTATCTATAAATAGAATGGATCATTGTGTTGTACTGCAAGCAAATATTTTAGGAATAACAATATTACATTACTTTGAAGTATTTTGTTTTCATTTTCACTTACGAAAACTCTCCCAAATATTCTGTTCGCTAGAAACACACCGCAAGTGCACGTATCGTATACAAGTGATAGTGGACTAAACGAGTCCAGTTTATCGATCCCTCAAGAATTGTCTATTTCAATTACACTCTAGTTTAATCAATTTAAATAAGAAACACACAAAATAAAATTTTGGTTTTGGAAATGTTTTAGTACTAGAATTAAAATCACAAAAAAAGGTGATTACTTGAAGATAAAGGAGTGTTGGGATTCTTGATTCTACTTGACCATTACCTAATTGAATTCTCAAGAAGCAAATAGAAATGCAATTTATTAATCACGTTATCCGATTTTCAAAGCTTAGTCAATTACCTATCTCGAGTGAAATCAACTCTAATTAGTTGAATTAACCTACTATATCTCTATGTCGATTAAAAACACACTAATTGCATCAAACTTTTGTGAAAATAACTCAATGAATCATCTAGGATTTTAGGTATATCTCTATCATAAACAAGAACCTAGAGCAAATATTGTATTGATCTAGAATACACAACAATTTCTCAATAATTGCACATCCCATAAAATTCAAGCATAAATTTGGCCAAAATAAATGCAAGTCAATAAATACAACAATAAATGCACAAAAATAATAAATAGCTTAAATTCTCAATACAAGCATCAACATCAACTAAGCTAGGTCAAGCTTCATCAATCATCCCAACACTAAATAACTTAGCCCATAGTGAAATAACAATAAAATTCAAGAATTAAATACATCATTTCAACTATGAAGTAAAGTAAATAGAGAAACATAAGGATTAAGCAATAAAAACTTCTCTTAACCAATGATTTTTGCTTCAAAATATAAATATTCTTCCACAATGGTATGGGTATTTCTCCCCTCAATCAACATTCATCAACTAAACTAACTAATTATAAGAGAAATCACAAAACAAAATGAACAAAATGAGAGGAAAATGGTTTTGGAGAGAAAAATGAAAGAAGAAGAATGAGGAACCCTAGCCAAATCACGTGCTTGAAGGCCTCGCGATCGTGTGGTTGATATCTTGCACTCTCGGGTTGAATTTTTGGCATTAGTCGTGAACGCGACCTGAGTCAAACCACGCGATCGCGTGGTTCACCTGGACGTGGTTTTGCAGCTCAGTCCTTCAATAATTTGTAATTGGGGTCCTCCAACTTTTGAGAACTTCCAATTTAGTCCTCGATCCATTGTATAAGAAGTCCACAGCATCCCCAAAGTGACAAATTGGACCCCAAACATCTAATCTTTGCACGATATGACTCTTTTCTCCTCAATTCCTTCAATAAATCCTTCATTTGGCTTCTTTCTTGTGCTTTCTCCATGAAGTTGAATGTTGACCTATTTAACCACAAAATATGCACAATTAAGCAGGTATTTGTCCAAATTACTCAAAAAGTGTTACCAAAAATGTATGAAATATGCATGTAAAATGCACTCAACATGTAATACCGCCTTTCATTTCATACCCTTTAAAATTTTCACGTCATATTTATGCTAATGTATTTGAAATTTGAGAATTTAATTTAATTTTACGTCAATGATTTGAATTTTTTTGCAGTGGAAGGACTTGGACGCCGTTTCGCTCAATGTGCCAATTAGAAAATTTTAAATTTGTTTACTTGCAATTTACGTGAATAATTGTTTTATTTCCTAAGCTTGTCAATTCCTATTTTTGTCAAATTATTATAAGTGGTAAATTTTAGGGTATTTTGTAAATTTATGATAGAGGTGTACTTAAGTATGTCCCTAGAGAGACTTGAAGGACCAATTTGCAATCACCAAAAGTTCATTACTAAACCTAACCCTCAGACTCATCTCTCGCCTCACTCCCTCGTCCCCTGCCCCTCGCTCACTCTCGGTCTCTCGCTTCACACACCAACCGAACCACTCTCTCTCTCTCTCTCTCTCTCGATACACTGCCACCCCACCGGAGGTCATTGCCCACCGCCGCGACCACCACCTTAACCACTACCACGGTAACTGCTCCTCACACCGCGCGCACGTACACACTCACACGGTCACTCACAGTTTGACACACGATTTTCACACACACACACACACGCGCGCGCGCGAGAATATACATTGTGATGTATGTGTGTATGTATATACTTTGTATACTTTCAGATTTTTCCTTGCTTGGATTTTTGAATTTCAATTTTTGATTAATCTGTATGTATGTACGATAATGCAAGTCTCCAAAATGGATTTAAAAAAAAAAAAAGGTTCAGATTATTGTGATTTAAATTTGTGAGCTTTATAAATTTAGTTAATTGTTTGGCAATGTTTGAAGTATAATGTGAAATTTGGATGTAGGAATTTATTTATAAATTCTTTGTAGATTTCAAATTTAAGCCATGTTAATTTTAATGTGATTTATAAATGTGAATTTGAGGTTTGGGTAATGTAAATATATATGTATAATTTTAGGAATTTGGGAAAAATCTGTAAATGTAGATATTAATTTTAAGAACTATGAATACAAGAATCTATGCTACTTTTTGGTTTGATTTAGAATTTTAAATTGTTGAACTTCAGTTTTGGAGCGATGTGTGTAAATGTGTGTGTTCAGATTTCAATTTAGTTAGCTTACTTGAATCTTAAATTTAATGTTGAGTTGTAATTTCGAATTTCAGATTGGAGTAATTTAAATATATGTATGTATTTATTGATATTATACATATACATAAATTTTAGACTTTCCAATTTATGAAATGTGTGATCTGTAAATGTGCATAACAATTTTAGACTTCGAAATGTGGGAATTTAGCATTATAACTTATATGTATAGTTTATTTTCAGAATTCAGATTTGATGGGATTATATAATTAGTTAATTGTTTGGTAATGTTTGAGTTATAATGTGAAATTTGGATTTAGGAATTTATTTACAAATTATTTACAAATCTCAAATTTTAGCAATGTTAATTTTAACAACGTTGACCTGTAATGGTAAATCCTCAGTTTTAGGTTTAATTGGCAACAATGTTTGAGAATTTTCTGATTATGGATAATTAGAATTTTATTGAGAAATTTTGTAAAGCTAGGTCAAGCTATGTAATGTTGTAATTTAATTTGAATTAAAAGGTAAGAAAACTTCCTAATATGCATTGAAGTTGAACTTTAGTATTGATAATGGTGCAATACGTGTTGGCTATAGTTTAAGGCCACGTTTGAATCAAATTGAGATTTCAACCTAGCTCTGAAGTCTTATTAGTCTAAAAAGATTTATGGATTTGTGATTTTTAACGGAAATATATATATATATATATATATACTTATTGATGAATGTGAACAATTAGGATATTTGGTACATTGACTTCACGGGTAGTCGAGACTTCTCCACTTGCAAATCTAGATAAAGGTAAATATTAAAGACGTTAGGTAAGTAAACTTTCCCCTATTTTTATAGAAGTTGAATGATGTGATCCAGACCACGGATACAAACCCGCACAAAGATCCGTTGAAGATCGAAGGAGGACTGATGACTCGATTGCAAACAAAGAGGGCCAAGGAAGCAATGGACAAGTTAGTTTAAGAAACAATGGCCAAAACAATGTTCGTGTCATCAAAAGAAGCAAGTTCCATGTTGGGACCGAGCCAAAACGACGAGTGGATCAACCTCATTCAATGTGTCGAAGAAAATTGTGAAATTTCAATGTTACGGCCGTAACATATATTTCCTCACGGCCGTAACCAACTCACTGCTGAAATTGATTTTGCGAAACATGAGGTCTTACGGCCGTAAAGGTTGAGTATCACGACCGTAATGGAGTCACTGCCTAAAACTGGAATTTGAACGATTTTGGACTTAAGGCCGTAAGTCATATTGTCACGGCCGTAAGAGTGAATCAGAAATAAGGTTACGGCCGTAAGGATAGTAGTCACGGCCGTAAAATCCTATACGCGTGAATTTTAGGGTTTATTTATTTCCTTATTTTTAGGTAGTTGTTTCCTTGTTTAATTAGAACTCTTAACCTAGATTTTGACCCTATTTATAGGGATGTAATTTTCATTATTCATACACAACTTTGATATTATTATTGAGAGGCAATTTGCTTTCATACTTTATTCTTTATTGAATAAAATCCGAACTTGCGAGTTTAATTCTTGTTTGTTCAAATCTTGGGTGAGATTTATTTTCATTGTGATCAAGAGGTCAGCATATCTATTGATTGTGTTGGTTGCTTGGTTCAATTAATTTGAATCAATCTCGAAATCGTGATTCTTTGGCGTTCTTGGGTCTATTCCAATAATTTGTGGGTTGCGTAGCTACAATTGCTACGTGGTTTGCATCATCTGGTATCAGAGCTTAGGCTCCAAAAATCAAGGTTATATCTGTGTTTTGTTTTCTTGAGTCTTCTTTAATCTTGTTCTTCGTGTTCTTCCAGTTCTTGAGTCTTTAATCAAAAAGTTTCACAAAAATAAAAATAAAAATTCAATAGTCGTTATTTCCTTCTTTTGTTATCCAAATTAAACTTTGTTTGTTTCGTCTTTCTCGAAGTTGAATTTTCGAGAAATCTAAAAAAAAAAAAAAAAAACGAAAATTCTCAGTCCAATAAAAATAGTTGATATTTGATTTCAAGAATTATTTTCTTGAAACAATCTTAGTTTCCATAAAAGTGTCAAGTTCTATATCGAGCCAAATTCCCTTATCTAAAGGTCTTCTTCAAGTTTTCCAAACAGTTCATAAAATTCTCACTCTTACTCGATTTGAATCATTCAGGCTTAAACTTGTTTGAGTTTGGGTTTGTTCTTTGAAGCAATTGGGGTGAAAGCCATTGAGTGGAAAAGGCAGAGAGGTGAGATCAATAGAGGGTAAAAGCCAAATTTGAGTGATACATGAGCGAAATACACGTGAGGCATATAATATTTAGTTTTAGAATGTCTGCACAATCTTCTACTACAAAAAACAACGATCGAGCCAACATGACGGAAGAGATGGTACAACGGTTTGAGCGGTTGTTTGGGGATGTGTTAGGTAGATTAGAAAGGCTTGAGCAACATCGGGAAGTGCCTAATGCCCGTAGGCAAGGTGGGCAAGGTCGTAGAGTAGAGGGGATCGATGAGAATGAAGAAGGTAGTGATTTTGACGATGGGGCAATTGTGGATAGAGTAGTTAGGCATGGAAGAAGGGATAGAGATCTTGGTGGCGATATGATGGATGGTAGTATGAGCAACATCAAAATGATAATTCCGTCATTCAAGGGTAGGAGTGATCCGGAGGCATACCTAGAATGGGAAAAGAAGATGGAATTAATTTTCAACTGCTACACTTATTCGGAAGATAAAAAGGTTAAGGTAGCTGTACTTGAATTCTCCGATTACGCTATTACTTGGTGGGATCAATTGGTGACTTCTAGGAGGAGGAATCGCGAGAGGTTCGTTAGTACTTGGGATAAGTTAAAAGCTATCATGAGAAAGAGGTTCGTTCCTAGTCATTACCATTGGGAGCTTCATCAAAAATTACAAAGTCTATACCAAGGATCAAAGAGTGTGGAGGATTATCATAAGGAGATGGAGATGTTGATGATTAGAGCTAATGTAGAAGAGGATAGGGAGGCTACGATGGCTCGATTTTTGAATGGGTTGAATAGGGATATAGCTAATGTGGTTGAACTACAACATTATTTGGAGATGGAAGATATGTTGCACATGGCTATAAAGGTGGAGAAGCAAATAAAGAAAAATGGAACAACAAAGTATCAATCTGGTTCTAATTCTTCTTGGAAGCCAAAGTGGGAAAGTAAAGGAGATGGGGTTGTTTCTAAAGGGAAGTTTGAAGCACCAAAAGGGAAGTTTGAGGCACCAAAAGGGAAGGAGGAACAATCTAATAAACTCGTACCTAAAGGGGAACCTCAACCATCTAGGAGTAGAGACATTCAATGCTTCAAATGTTTGGGGAGAGGACATGTGGCATCTCAATATCCTAATAGGCGAGTGATACTTTTGCGGAAGGATGGAGCCATGGAGAGTGATAGTGAGGAAGAGGATTATAGCGATATGCCGGCATTGGAGGAAATATGTGATGATGAGGATATATTATCCGGGGAGCATGGCGAGTTATTAGTGGCAAGGCGAGCTCTTAGTGCTCAAATCAACACGGATGATTTGGAACAACAACGGGAGAACATATTCCATACACGATGTCGTATTAATAACAAGGTATGTAGTATGATTATTGATAGTGGTAGTTGCACTAACGTCGCTAGTACTATACTTGTTGAAAAATTAGGATTACCTTTGTTAAAACATCCTAAACCTTATAGGCTTCAATGGTTAAATGATAGGGGAGAAATTAAGGTGAATAGGAGGGTATTGGTGAGTTTTTCTATTGGTAGCTATGTGGATGATGTTATGTGTGATGTGGTTCCTATGCATGCCGGACACATTTTGTTGGGTAGACCTTGGCAATATGATAGGAAGGTAACGCATGATGGGTATAAAAATAGGTATAGCTTTACCAAAGGGGGAAAAACCATTACACTTGCACCATTGACACCGTCACAAGTGTATGAAGATCAAATAAAATTGAAAAATGATGAAGAAAAAAGAGTGAGTGAAAATGAGAGAAAGAGAGTTGAGGCCACGACCTCAGAAAAAGGAGAGGAAAAGAGAGTTGGAGCCACGACTCCAGAAAAAGGAGAGGCGAGAGAAAAAAGGAGTGTTGGGGTACATACCTCAGAAAAAGGAGAGGGAGCGAAGAGTGCCAGAAAAGAAAGAAAAATGAGTTTCTACGCAAAAAGGAGTGAAATCAAGAAAGCATTCATGGAAGAACTGCCAATGGTCCTTCTGCTATACAAAGAATCATTCCTTGCATTTGATGAAACTAACAAATCCCTCCCTAGTTTAGCTATTTCTCTCTTGCAGGAATTTGACGATGTATTTCCGGATGACATACCTAGTGGGTTACCACCCATTCGAGGTATTGAATATCAAATTGATTTTGTACCTAGAGCAGTCATTCCGAACCGCCCCGCTTATCGAAGTAACCCCGAGGAGACGAAGGAGCTCCAAAGGCAAGTGGAGGACTTGATGAGCAAAGGGTATATAAGGAAAAGTATGAGTCCATGTGCTGTCCCCGTGTTACTTGTACCCAAAAAGGACGGGACTTGGAGAATGTGTGTCGATTGTAGGGCCATCAACAACATAACGGTAAAGTATCGTCATCCTATTCCTAGGTTATATGATATGTTGGATGAATTGCATGGCTCTAGCATATTTAGTAAAATTGACCTTAAGAGTGGTTATCATCAAATTCGAATGAAAGAAGGAGATGAGTGGAAAACTGCTTTTAAAACTAAGTATGGACTGTATGAATGGTTAGTAATGCCTTTTGGGCTTACTAATGCACCTAGCACATTTATGCGTTTAATGAATCATGTTTTACGTGCATTTATAGGTAAATTCGTTGTAGTTTACTTCGATGATATCTTGATATATAGTAAAACTTTGAATGAGCATGTTAGGTGTGTGCTTGTGGTTTTAAGACAAGAGCAACTTTTTGCTAATTTTAAAAAGTGTGATTTTTGCATGGAAAAAGTTTTGTTTCTTGGCTATGTGGTTAGTGCTAAAGGAATAGAAGTAGATGAAGAAAAAGTCAAAGCTATTAAAGAATGACCAACACCTAAAAGCATAACTGAGATTAGGAGTTTTCATGGCTTGGCTAGTTTTTATAGGCGCTTTGTTAAAAATTTTAGCACGATTGCCGCACCACTCACAGAAATTGTCAAAAAAAGTGTAGGTTTTAAATGGGGAGTAGAACAGGAACATGCATTTGAAACAATCAAAAATATGTTGTGTAAAGCACCGGTTTTATCACTTCCTAACTTTTACAAGGCTTTTGAGATTGAATGTGATGCCTCAGGGGTAGGCATTGGAGCTGTTTTAATGCAGGATCAAAGGCCAATCGCCTATTTTAGTGAAAAACTAAAAGGGGCAGAACTTAATTACCCCACATATGACAAGGAGTTATACTTACTTGTGCGCGCTTTGGAGACATGACAACATTACTTGTGGCCACGGGAGTTCGTGATACATACTGATCATGAATACTTGAAGCATTTGAGGGGTCAAGCTAAGCTGAGTAAGAGACATGCAATGTGGGTAGAATTCATCGAAACATTTCCCTATGTCATCCGATAAAAACAAGGTAAGGAAAATGTGGTGGCATATGCATTGTCTCGAAGGTATGTTCTTTTAAATTCTTTAAATTCTAAATTACTTGGATTTGAATACATTAAGGACATGTATGCTAGTGATCTGGACTTTTCTAATATCTATGAATTATGTGGTAAAGGGGCTTTGGATAGGTTCTTTAAACATGATGATTATTTATTTCGAGAAAATAAATTGTGTGTCCCTAGGTGTTCAATGAGGGAGTTAATTGTGAGAGAGTCCCATAGTGGAGGTTTAATGGGTCATTTTGGGGTTGAAAAGACCATTGAAATCCTAAGTGAACATTTCTATTGGCCTAAGATGAAGATTGATGTGGTTCGGGCTTGTAATCGATGCATTACTTGTAAGAAGGCTAAATCTAGGATTAAACCCCATGGATTATACATACCTTTACCTGTACCTAGTGAACCTTGGGTCGATATCTCTATGGATTTTGTTTTGGGACTACCTAGGACTAAGAAGGGAAGAGATTCAATTTTTGTGGTAGTAGATCGCTTTAGTAAAATGGCACATTTCATACCATGCCACAAAACTGATGATGCTACTAACATAGCTGAAATTTTCTTTCGGGAAGTCGTACGCTTACATGGGGTTCCTAAAAGTATTGTCTCGGATAGGGATGTTAAATTCCTTAGTCATTTTTGGAGGGTCTTGTGGAACAAATTAGGTACAAAACTACTTTTCTCTATGATAAGTACGTTTTGCGTACTTATCTTGGCTTTAAATTTAGATAATTGTAAGGGTTTTAGGATATAATATTGCTAATTATGTATTTATTTTGTTTGTTTTAGGAAAAACCCGAATTTGGACGCGTTTGGAGGCAAAATGGAGAAAATTGACTAAAATCGTGCAAGAAGGACTAAATTGCAAACATTTCATAGACGAGACGAGCGATGGAATGAAGAATAAAAATGTCAAGGATTTAATTGAATACAATTTGAAAATGAAGGAACATGATTCCAAGAGAGAATGACTCAAGTGTATCCAATATAAAGTTGGAGGACTAATTTGCAAAATTGATCCCAAAAAACTTTGGTAGCATGCATATATGGGCCTAAATCCAATTAACCAAGAATGACCTACTTGATATAGCCGACTTATGAGAGCATTGAGGATGTATATATATATATATATATATATATACACGGATGAAGGGAGAGAATGGAGAGGAGGAGAGCCGCACAGGAAACGAGAGCAGCCGAGGGAGAAAAAGGTTGCTGATCTTGGAGAATATCACACAGGTGGTAGTCGGCTGTGAGACATACATATATATACACGGTGCTGGTGCAAGTTAAAAGTGTGGTCGGCTGTAAGTTCAAGTGGTGGAATTAAAGTGGTTGGCAGCAACATTTGGGGAGCAAATTAATTGAGTTGGTTTTGTGATATTTGATAGAAGAACAAAGGGAAGAGTTGGAGAGAATTGAGAGGACTCGGCTGCCTGGGGATTAAATTAAGGTGGTGTGGTTTGATATAGGTGGCGGCTAGGAAGAATTTAAGCTTAATTGGGAGCTTTCTCTTGGATATATATATATATATATATACACACGGCTGGGGAACAAGAAGGTGGAGGCAGCTGGGGGACAAGAATTGAGGTGGCTAGAGGAATTAATTGAGTTGGTGGGGAACTAAGAAAAGGTTGGTCTGCTGTGCAAATAAATTCGCAGAGGTGTCGGCGGGAATAAAAAGTCAGCAGATTTTGGCATAGTCTTGGATTCAACCGGGTGATGTTTATCAATTCTTTTTTTGATTACTCACCAATTATGTTTATAGGCTAATTTAATTTATGTATTGGATGAAGATGAAACTTGCTATTAATTTATTTCAATTCGATAATTAGTAGTTTAATAATTTTTTGTGTTGTCTTGATTGATCTTGCATGCTTTATTGTTATTATTATTTGATTGAGTGTCCACCAATTAAATATGTCGTTACTTGTTGTAGTCTTGGAAAAGTCACAATAAGTTGGAACATTGCATGATCAACACATGAACACTAGATGTTAGGAATAACACTATGACATGTGCAATCTAATTGATAATTGTGTGATTTAATGCGTTCTAAACATTCGTATTCGGACTAGGAATAGATTCGTTTCATGTTTGGGATAGATTTAATTTGTCTTGGAAAAGAAAATTAATTGTATGTGAATTATCGATTGTTAAGAAACGCATGAATGATTTAAACTATGAATTGTTGAATTGAGATAGGTGATAACAAGTGGATTCGGATTTCAATACATGCTCTCATTCATATTTTACTCCCAAACATTTGTTTTTATTTAAGTTTTATTTATCGCAGATTTTTAGAATAGATAGACAAACAAAATCATCTTTTTATTTTAATTGTTTTCATTAATTGAGTCGACGATAAACTAGTAATTAGGACTAAACATTATTCCTCGTGGGAACGATACTCTCAACCCATCACATACCATTTGCAGATGCCTTGGCACAAATGCCCAGCTATGCTAAGTTTATGAAGGACATATTGTCAAACAAGAGAAGGCTGGAGGAGAATGAAACTGTGATGTTGACTGAGGATTGCAGTGCTAGACTATTACACAAGTTACCACCAAAATTGAAAGACCCTGGGAGTTTCATTATTCCCTGCAATATTGGTAACAAGTTTGTGGATGATGCACTTTGTGATTTAGGCGCAAGCATTAATTTGATGCCATTGTCTCTTTTCAAGAAGCTTGGTTTGGGGGAAGCAAAAGCCACTACTATCACCCTACAGCTAGCTGACAGGTCAATCAAACACCCTAGGGAGATAGTGGAAGATATTCTGGTAAAGGTTGATAAATTCATTTTTCCAGCAGATTTTGTAATCATGGACATGGAAGAAGACAGAGACGTCCCCCACATTTTGGGACGTCCATTTTTAGCCACTGGTAGAGCATTGATTGATGTGCATAAGGGACAATTGATTTTTAGAATCAATGATGAAGAATTAAAAATCAATGTTTTCAACGCAATCAAATTTGGAGATGAAGTCGAATCCTGCTATCAAATTGATGCAATAGATAAAGTCGTGACAAAGGAGTTCATGCTTGATCACCATCAAGATCCGCTTGAGGCTTGTATGATGTACTCTGGAAAACGTCCATGTCCCTCTGAAAAAGTGGAGAAATGCATTCGAGATTTGGAAGCAATTCCCCCATGCATAAAACAACCCATGTTGGAGTTGAGTGAAGGTTCTGAGAAATCTCTACCATCTATTCAAAAGGCTCCAACACTTGAGTTAAAACAACTTCCACCTCATCTGCGATATGCATTCCTAGGAGAGAAGAACACACTTCCAGTTATCATATCTAACTCTCTTTCTGAGAATGAAGGAGATCAATTGCTTGGAGTTCTTCGGGATCACAAAACTGCAATTGGATGGACAATTTCTGACATGAAAGGAATTAGTCCTTCCCTTTGCATGCACAAGACTCTAATGGAAGATGAGTTCAAACCATCAATTGAACGACAACGCAGATTGAACCCAAACATGCAGGAGGTTGTGAAAGCAGAAGTGCTGAAATTGTTGGATGCAGGAATGATTTATCCTATATCTGATAGCCATTGGGTAAGTCCTGTGCATGTAGTTCCCAAAAAGGGAGGAATTACAGTGGTCCCAAATGAAAATAATGAGCTCATTCCAACACGTACAGTAACAGGTTGGCGAGTTTGCATTGACTATCGCAAGCTCAATAATGCCACTAGGAAGGATCATTTTCCCCTTCCTTTCATTGATCAAATGCTGGAAAGACTTGCAGGGCATTCACATTATTGTTTCCTGGATGGGTATTCAGGATATAATCAGATTCCCATAGCACCAGAAGATCAGGAGAAAACTACTTTCACTTGCCCTTATGAGACTTTTGCATACAGAAGAATGCCTTTTGGACTATGTAATGCTCCAGCTACTTTTCAGAGATGTATGACGTCCATCTTCTCTGATATGGTGGGTAAGATCATTGAGGTATTCATGGATGATTTCTCAGTATTTGGGTCTTCATTCAATGAATGTTTAAGTTACTTAAAGACAGTGATGCAGAGGTGCGAAGAGACTAACCTAGTGCTCAACTGGGAGAAATGTCACTTTATGGTTCAGGAAGGAATTGTTTTAGGACACTTAATTTCAGCAAGAGGAATTGAGGTGGACAAGGCCAAGATACAAGTGATAGAGAAGTTACCTCCACCTAGTACCGTAAAAGGGATCAGAAGTTTCTTGGGACATGCTGGTTTCTATCGGCGTTTCATCAAAGATTTTTCAAAAATAACCAAACCTCTTTGCACACTGTTGGAAAAGGATGTCCCTTTTAACTTTTCTGAGGATTGTTTGGATGCATTTAATACTTTAAAAGAAAAATTGGTCACGGCTCCAGTGTTATCTTCACCTGATTGGGGTTATCCATTCGAATTAATGTGTGATGCTAGTGACTATGCAATTGGAGCAGTTTTGGGGCAACGACAGAACAAAATCCTACATGTGATTCATTATGCCAGCAGGACTCTAGATGAAGCTCAGTTAAATTATGCCACCACAGAAAAAGAGCTTTTGGAAGTGGTGTTTGCCTTTGATAAATTCAGATCTTATTTGATTGGATCAAAGGTGATAGTATACACTGACCATTCAGCACTGAAGTACCTGTTTGAAAAGAAGGATGCAAAACCAAAACTTATCAGATGGATACTTCTATTACAGGAATTCAATTTGGAAATTAGGGATAAAAAAGGTTGTGAGAACTTGGTAGCTGATCATTTATCTCGCATGGAGCAACAAGAAGAGGATCCTCCAGGTGAAATCAATGAGGTATTTCCAGATGAAACTCTTTTGGAAAATCGAGATAGCACATTGGTATGCTGATTATGTAAATTATTTGGCAAGTGCTGTGATTCCCCCAGAGTATTCAAGTCAACAGAAGAAGACATTTTTCAGTGATCTTAAGCATTACTTTTGGGATGATCCATTCCTCTATAGAAGAGGCCCAGATCAAATCATACGTCGTTGCGTGCCAGAAGAAGAACAGGAACAAATTCTAGAACACTGTCACTCTGCTCCATACGGGGGTCACTTCGCAACTACCAAAACAGCAGCTAAAGTCTTACAATCTGGTTTTTATTGGCCTACACTGTTTAGGGATGCTTATACATTAGTGAAAAAGTGTGATAAGTGCCAAAGACAAGGGAATATCTCAAGGAAGAATGAGATGCCTTTAAACAATATTTTAGAAGTTGAGTTATTTGATGTTTGGGGCATTGACTTCATGGGACCATTCCCATCTTCATATGGTCAACAATATATTTTGGTGGCTGTAGATTATGTATCTAAATGGGTTGAGGCTATTGCCTTGCCAACAAATGATGGACGAGTTGTGACACAATTCATAAAGAAGAACATTTTCTCAAGGTATGGCACACCTCGAGCTATCATTAGTGATGGAGGAAAACACTTTTGCAACCGCCAATTCTCAGCATTGTTAGCTAAATATGGAGTCAAACATCGAGTTGCAACACCTTATCATCCTCAGACAAGTGGACAGGTTGAAATTTCCAATAGAGAGCTAAAAAAAATTCTTGAGGCAACAGTTAATACATCACGCACTGATTGGTCAAAGAAGCTGGATGATGCATTATGGGCATATCGCACAGCCTTCAAGACACCAATTGGGATGTCCCCTTATCGGTTAGTCTTTGGAAAAGCATGTCACTTGCCAGTAGAGCTTGAGCATAAAGCATATTGGGCAACACATTTGCTGAATTTTGATATGAAGTCAGCTGGAAAGAAGAGAATCCTACAACTAAATGAGCTTGACGAATTTAGATTGGGGGCATATGAGAATGCCAAGTTGTATAAGGAAAAGACAAAAAAGTGGCACGATAAGCATATCAAAGAAAAAGAGTTTGTGGTTGGTCAACAAGTTTTGATGTTCAATTCTCGCCTCAAGCTCTTTCCAGGGAAGTTAAAATCCAGATGGTCAGGTCCATACACAGTTGTGGCTGTTTATCCTTATGGGACAGTGGAGGTTGTTTCACAAGATCATTTGAGACGATTCAAGATTAATGGCCAGAGGTTGAAAGCTTATTGTGGGGGTGATTACTCCAATGAGAAGACAGTCCTACCACTTGAAAATCCAAATGAAGAGTAGCCAAAATATCATAGTCAAGCTAATGACTATAAACAAGCGCTTGTTGGGAGGCAACCCAATTTTCTTTTATTTATTCAGCTTTATGCGCATTAGTTTAATTTATTTATTTGTTTGCTTGATTTATTTTTACATCTTCATCCAATAACATTTCTAATGCCTGAATTTCATTTCTGCCTTGATAGGACTGATTCTGCAAAAGGAAGATGACCAGGGAACTTTGGGAATGCATATCTCCATCACATTCAGATCGACCAGGGAAGTCCTTTAACCTCTCCTAGTTATACTTTTTACATACTTGATCTGATACATTGAGGACAATGTATATTTTAAGTTTGGGGGTGGGTAGTCCATTTTTCTGCTAAAGTTTTCTTTTTATTCAGTATGTATTCAAAAAAATAAAAATAAAAAATAAAAAAATAGGAAATAAAAAATTTGAAAAACTTGTTGACATGTGTATTGCCTAGGATATAGTATGGATCAAATTTTGATTTTGTTTGAATTTTGAACAGCATGAAAACAAGAATTTTATGAACTAGTTATTACATGCTAGATTTCATCTTCACACGCACATAGCCATTGTTGGATTATTACTTGTGTAGGGATTTGTTTAATACATGTGGGGCAAATTTATGCAATTTGAACTTAGGAATGACTTGATAATCCCTAAACTTAGATGATGAGACATCCCAACCTTTAAAACTTAGAAACTAAACTTGCTCAAGAGCAGTTTGGGGGTGGAAAGAAGTGGTGAAGGTGGGCTTGAACTTTTAAGGGTCTGTAGTTCCTGAAATGTGTCATTGGTTGAAGAGGTCTTGGTCAACGAGTATAAACCATTGCTGGCAAAAAAATAGAAAAATGCTGAAGGTCTTATTCTACTCTTCAAATGCCTTTTTGACTCGAGTAATTAAGTCTGAGGGGTCTTTCAAACCTGGTGCCCTAAAGCCGTCTGGCTTGGGAGCCACCGACCTAAAGCTAGCTACAGGGGTCAATTAGAAAGCAAGTACGGAGAGTGGACTTACACATAAGACAATAAAACATCTTTAACTTTTTGATGTTGACTGTGTGACTCGAGTAATTAAGTCCGAGGGGTCTTTCAAACCTGGTGCCCTAAAGTCGTCTGGCTTGGGAGCCACCGACCTAAAGCTCGCTACAGGGGTCACATAGAACGCAAATGAGAAAAGTATTGCACAAAGATGGTAAAAGACATGGATATAAAAAGAAAAAGTCATCCAAAATATATATATACATATAATAAAAAAAAAATTGTTTGGTATAAGCTTGTTGATTGAGACTTTGATACTAAAGGCATGGATTAGGGAACCGCTTACCATTGATTGTTTGGGCAGACTTAGCTAATTCTGACCACCTGGTGTGGAAAAATGTAAATTTTTGATGTTTAGAAGCCACATGAATAGAAGGAACCTTGGGATTCGAGAGAAAAGCAGTAAGTTGTGATTATCCATGAGCGATGCAAGGAAAATCATTAGAGTCATTAGGGTGACCACATGGGATTCGGGCTTGATATTGCATAATAAGTTACACAATGTTAAATATATCATTTACATGAGTAGGAGTTTGACATTGGCTATTCACACACACACTTGACAATCTGGCATGAGATAACTAAAATTATTTTACCTTATTGTTCATAACTCCTGCTAAAGTACAAATTGATCTGAATTATTGAGGCATATGGTATACATGTTGACAATAAAAAAAAATATATATATATTTGTTCTTTGCTATTTTGATTCATTAGTTTTATTCAATCTTATTCGAGGACGAACAAGAGTTTAAGTTTGGGGGGTTTGATAAGTACGTTTTGCATACTTATCTTGGCTTTAAATTTAGATAATTGTAAGGGTTTTAGGATATAATATTGCTAATTATGTATTTATTTTGTTTGTTTTAGGAAAAACCCGAATTTGGACGCGTTTGGAGGCAAAATGGAGAAAATTGACTAAAATCGTGCAAGAAGGACTAAATTGCAAACATTTCATAGACGAGACGAGCGATGGAATGAAGAATAAAAATGTCAAGGATTTAATTGAATACAATTTGAAAATGAAGGAACATGATTCCAAGAGAGAATGACTCAAGTGTATCCAATATAAAGTTGGAGGACTAATTTGCAAAATTGATCCCAAAAAACTTTGGTAGCATGCATATATGGGCCTAAATCCAATTAACCAAGAATGACCTACTTGATATAGCCGACTTGTGAGAGCATTGAGGATGTATATATATATATATATATATATATATATATATATATATATATATATATATATATACACGGATGAAGGGAGAGAATGGAGAGGAGGAGAGCCGCACAGGAAACGAGAGCAGCCGAGGGAGAAAAAGGTTGCTGATCTTGGAGAATATCACACAGGTGGTAGTCGGCTGTGAGACATACATATATATACACGGTGCTGGTGCAAGTTAAAAGTGTGGTCGGCTGTAAGTTCAAGTGGTGGAATTAAAGTGGTTGGCAGCAACATTTGGGGAGCAAATTAATTGAGTTGGTTTTGTGATATTTGATAGAAGAACAAAGGGAAGAGTTGGAGAGAATTGAGAGGACTCGGCTGCCTGGGGATTAAATTAAGGTGGTGTGGTTTGATATAGGTGGCGGCTAGGAAGAATTTAAGCTTAATTGGGAGCTTTCTCTTGGATATATATATATATATATATACACACGGCTGGGGAACAAGAAGGTGGAGGCAGCTGGGGGACAAGAATTGAGGTGGCTAGAGGAATTAATTGAGTTGGTGGGGAACTAAGAAAAGGTTGGTCTGCTGTGCAAATAAATTCGCAGAGGTGTCGGCGGGAATAAAAAGTCAGCAGATTTTGGCATAGTCTTGGATTCAACCGGGTGATGTTTATCAATTCTTTTTTTGATTACTCACCAATTATGTTTATAGGCTAATTTAATTTATGTATTGGATGAAGATGAAACTTGCTATTAATTTATTTCAATTCGATAATTAGTAGTTTAATAATTTTTTGTGTTGTCTTGATTGATCTTGCATGCTTTATTGTTATTATTATTTGATTGAGTGTCCACCAATTAAATATGTCGTTACTTGTTGTAGTCTTGGAAAAGTCACAATAAGTTGGAACATTGCATGATCAACACATGAACACTAGATGTTAGGAATAACACTATGACATGTGCAATCTAATTGATAATTGTGTGATTTAATGCGTTCTAAACATTCATTATTATTTGATTGAGTGTCCACCAATTAAATATGTCGTTACTTGTTGTAGTCTTGGAAAAGTCACAATAAGTTGGAACATTGCATGATCAACACATGAACACTAGATGTTAGGAATAACACTATGACATGTGCAATCTAATTGATAATTGTGTGATTTAATGCGTTCTAAACATTCGTATTCGGACTAGGAATAGATTCGTTTCATGTTTGGGATAGATTTAATTTGTCTTGGAAAAGAAAATTAATTGTATGTGAATTATCGATTGTCAAGAAACGCATGAATGATTTAAACTATGAATTGTTGAATTGAGATAGGTGATAACAAGTGGATTCGGATTTCAATACATGCTCTCATTCATATTTTACTCCCAAACATTTGTTTTTATTTAAGTTTTATTTATCGCAGATTTTTAGAATAGATAGACAAACAAAATCATCCTTTTATTTTAATTGTTTTCATTAATTGAGTCGACGATAAATTAGTAATTAGGACTAAACATTATTCCTCGTGGGAACGATACTCTCAACTCATCACAATTATTACTTGTCAACGATCCCGTACACTTGCGGGATTCGAACCGAACACTCTACAACTTGTCACCCACAGACCGATGGGCAAACCGAGGTAGTAAATAGGACAATGATTCAATTTTTGCGCACGATAATCAATAAAAATCTGAAAAATTGGGAAGAGTGCTTACCATTTATTGAATTTGCATATAATAGGGCTATACATTCTACTACTTCTTGTTCACCATTTGAAATTGTTTATGGTTTTAATCTGTTAACACCATTGGATTTAATTCCTTTACCTGTGAATGAACGTAGTAGTTTAGATGGAAAGAAAAAGGCTGAGATGGTTAAAGCACTTCACGACAAGGTGAGGTTGGCGATTGAAAAGAAAAATGAACATTATGCTTCGCAGGCTAACGAAGGAAGAAAGGGCGTCATATTTGAACCCGGTGATTGGGTTTGGGTACATTTGAGAAAGGAGCGGTTTTCAAAACAACGCAAGTCAAAGTTACAACCGGGAGGAGATGGTCCATTCCAAGTGATTGAAAGGATCAACAACAATGCCTATAAATTATATCTTCCTGGTGAGTATAATGTTTCGGCTCCATTTAATGTTTCTGATCTATCTCCGTTTGATGCAGGTTCATATTCGAGGTCGAATCCTTTCGAAGAGGGAGGGGATGATGTGATCCAGACCACGGATACAAACCCGCACAAAGATCCGTTGAAGATCGAAGGAGGACCGATGACTCGATTGCAAACAAAGAGGGCCAAGGAAGCAATGGACAAGTTAGTTCAAGAAACAATGGCCAAAACAATGTTCGTGTCATCAAAAGAAGCAAGTTCCATGTTGGGACCGAGCCAAAACGACGAGTGGATCAACCTCATTCAATGCGTCGAAGAAAATTGTGAAATTTCAATGTTACGGCCGTAACATATATTTCCTCACGGCCGTAACCAACTCACTGCTGAAATTGATTTTGCGAAACATGAGGTCTTATGGCCGTAAAGGTTGAGTATCACGGCCGTAATGGAGTCACTTCCTAAAACTGGAATTTGAACGATTTTGGACTTACGGCCGTAAGTCATATTGTCACGGCCGTAAGAGTGAATCAGAAATTAGGTTACGGCCGTAAGGATAGTAGTCACGGCCGTAAAATCCTATACGCATGAATTTTAGGGTTTATTTATTTCCTTATTTTTAGGTAGTTGTTTCCTTGTTTAATTAGAACTCTTAACCTAGATTTTGACCCTATTTATAGGGATGTAATTTTCATTATTCATATAAAACTTTGATATTATTATTGAGAGGCAATTTGCTTTCATACTTTATTCTTTATTGAATAAAATCCGAACTTGCGAGTTTAATTCTTGTTTGTTCAAATCTTGGGTGAGATTTATTTTCATTGTGATCAAGAGGTCAGCATGTCTATTGATTGTGTTGGTTGCTTGGTTCAATTAATTTGAATCAATCTCGAAATCATGATTCTTTGGCGTTCTTGGGTCGATTCCAATAATTTGTGGGTTGCGTAGCTACAATTGCTACGTGGTTTGCATCATTGAATGTAAATGTGAAATGTGTAAATGACTGTCTTGCAACTTACTTGCTTTGATGAATTTCATTTAATTTATGAAAGTATATGTTATTGAGAAGAACGTTCAAGCATGCACATTATCATGTCATTGTATCATCAAGCACGCATTGGCATCGAAATTGGAAAGTCAAGTGTTTTTAAATGAAAGAAATGTGTCAAGGTGCAAGTTTGTTCAAAAGTTATGTATCCCAAGTTTTTAAGAAATGAATTGGTGTACTTTTAATTCATGAAAGATGCGAGTGGGACATGGGGCGCGGGGGACCGGCGTACCCGAATTAAGTCGCTTTGCGATGGAATGTTCAACCGTTTTATGGTGGACTGTTAAACTGCTTTGCGGTGGGAAAGTGAATGTTAAACCGCTTTGCAGTGGAAATGTGAATGTTAATCTGGTTCCAAATAAGAATTGCCCACTGTTATCTGATTGGCTAGAAGATACACCAAGTGAGCTCACGATGGAAATGAAGTGAAAGTTTTGAAATGAAGTGAAAGTTTGAAAAGTTTGAAAGTTTTGGAAAGTAAAGTAAATGGGGATACATATATGAAAATTTTAAAGCATTCATGTCATAAGCACGCATTACATGCATAAAGTTTACTTACTGAGCTTTAGCTCACCCCAATCCCTCCCCAATGTTTCAGGTGATGAAAGTTAGGTGATCTGAGGAGAGTACTTGGTGGCAGACTCAGGAAGTACCCGAAATTGTTATTTTCTTCAAAATTGAATTAAAGAATTTTCATCAAGTTTTCATTGGGTATTCTTTTATCTTTCATTCTTTAAACGGTTTTGGTTGGAATCAGTTTAAATAAGTTATGATACTTCTAGTATTGTTTATATTATCACTTATTCCTCTGAATTGTAGTTTATTGATATACAATTTTGTATGGAGGAATTGAGATTTATTTTGGAATAGTGTGGTGACGTGGGAGTTTGATATAGAATTATGGTTGTATGTTGAATATTGAATGAGGTTAGATTTAAATTTTTTAAAATGGTTATGATGTCTCTCCACAGGTTGGTTAAGTCCAATATATAGAGGGAACTTTGCCGAAATTTTTATAAAATTTTATAATAGAAAAATGAAATTTTAGTGTTTTAAAATGTTTTATTTCCGCATTAAAAGTAAAGGGAAGTTAACATGCCTAGTTTTAAGCTTTTAAACTTGGGGTGTTACACAACAAATACCCACAAACTTGAACTCTTGCTCGTCCCTAGCAAGAATATTTACGTGCATCTACAAAAATAATGACAATATGATCAACAATGCTAGATAACTTCCAATCTTCAATGAGTGTGAAATTGCAAAATTAATTCACAAATATGTTCCCAAATAATGCTACAAAAATGAGTTTGGCTTATCCGATGTTCGATCGGCGTGTGTGTGCATAGCCACTTTCAATCGTCAATAAGACTCGAAAATGTTGATGAGTAAAGATGTTTCAAGTCAAAACTAACCCACCCTTAGTGGTCAATTCTTTCCTTTTTCACTCGTGATATTCATCCCCCAATAAATATTTTTCTTTTCACTCCTGAGATGCAATTCTTAGAGGGTACTCTCAAATCACTCTTTCTTTTTCCACTCTAGTATGGGTGCGTTTTACCGACAATCTCAACAACCTAGAAATGCGGTGACTCTCCACTAAATGAGTATTTCAACATTCAAATTTATACTAAGCAATTCAAACCCACTATTCATCTAAGCCCTTATGTAAGTACAAATGCATGATTTCTAACAACTAACATGATGATTGCTCGTGACTTCCTCACTCCCTTAAGCTTTCTAATTGACCCATGTAGCGAGCTTTAGGTCAGCAGCTCCCTAATTTTTAGATCAAAGGGTACCAGGTTTCAAAATACCCATACGGACTGAATAACTCGAGTAAAAAATGCTACGAAGTGGGGGTAGGCTTATTAAGCGAATGCAATGATGATGTGCTTTTTTTTTTTTAAGTGTCTGTGTGAATACCTTACTCATTAAGTTTTCTAATTGACCCATGTAGCGAGCTTTTAGCCGGTGACTCCCAAGTTTCAAGATACTCCTATGGGCTTAATTACTCTCGAGTCAAAAAGGCTTCGAGATAGGGCAATGCAATGCAAAAATTAAAATGGGCTTAGAACTCTAGCATATGGTCATCACTTATCTTATACTTAACGAAAGACACTCCACACAAAAATTTACTTCCACATGCATGGAATCACCACACGTCTAGACCAGAGGTGTCAATCTGGGTGGTCGGGGTCCGGTCGGCCCGTCAACATAAAAGCCCGGTAACGGCTCGCTTGGAAAAAAGCCTGCCCGCTAGGGTTAGCCCACAGATTTCGAACTACAACCCAGGCCCGCCCGTTGGCCCATCCGGGTCGAGTCCATGCGGGCCGTAGTTCGTTCTGATTTGGCCCGTATGAATAAAAACATAGATTTTTTTTCATATTTATAGCAATTTTTTTGTCCAGTTTCTAAAAACAAAATGATTAAAATGATAAATTCATATTTATATCTTAAAATATTTACATAAAATTTAAAATTATATTTTATGTTATATGAATTACTTCTAAATTTTCAAATTTAAATAAAATATAAACAAATAACAATTAAATGCTAAATATATTTGTAATTACTATTATCAAAGAACATTACGGTTTTTAGCTATTAGGGAGAAAAAATAAGATTTTCCTTTAAAAGTTATATTAGAGTTTGTAAAAGAATGGATATTTTCAATGTTGTCATATTTAATAAAAATAGTTTTTTTTTTTATATTATACTGGCCAGCGGGTTAACCGTTGCCCGCGAAGGTTTGACCCGCAAAACCCGTAGTTCACAACTTCTTGACCCGTGAACCTCCCGCACGAGTCACGGGCCAGCCCACTGTCCTGGGTCGATTTTCACGGGTCTGGTCGGCCCGTCTGTCTTGACACCTCTAGTCTAGACCGTTTCCTTTGCCGGGTCGACCACCCTCAAACTTGTCTTACATTAGGGTCGAGAGATCTAGAGCATAAGGAAACATTGGATAGGTTGATAAAAATTAAATTGCAAACTCACAACCTAGTTCTTCTACTCCCTTAACCTCTTCACCCTTCAACAATTCCCAAACTCACCAACAATCAAACATGACTATTGTGCTCAATGTATATAGGATCTTACATGGATAAGTATTTTATAGAAAGTAGCACAAGTAGCAAATTTGGTCATAATTTATGAATTAACAACAATTTCAAACATCAAAATCTCTTAAGCCGGCAAAGCTATCTAGCATGTCAATAATCACAATAAAATAAGCAATTTCAAACATTAAAATACCAAGAGCTGGCAAGGCTTTCTAAAATGTTCACATAGCAACATGATCCCAACACTCCAAACTTAAATTAAACATTGTCCTCAATGTTAACAAGAGCATAATATAAAGAAAGGAATGGTGAAGGAACTTCCCCGGATTGATGCATGAATGATGTTCAACATTGACCTAAGCTTCTGATTCTCTTGGTAAGCAAATCTCCCCCAAACTTGTTGAGGACAAGGTCGCTTAGTGATAAGTATATTTTATACACTTATTTCTATCCTAAAAGTAGGATTTTTATTTTCTGTTCAAGAACATTTGCTATTTATTTTACGTCATTTGTTATTATTTCAGAAATAACCCAAAAGTCGTGAAAAAATGGAATTAAAGCTAAAATCGAGCAATTAGATGTTAAAAGTGTCAAAGTAAGCAAATCAAGAGTTGACACAGTTAATCAAAGGGCCAATTGGAAGAAGAAATCAGAAGTTCAGGGGCTAAATTGTAACAATAGAAAGTTGGAGGACTTGCTATGCAATTAAAATACAGGGACCAACTTGTAATATTTAAAAGATGAAAATTGCATTTTTCTGCAGAACCGTGCGGTCGCAAGGTTTTATAAGCGTGCGACCGCATGACTAAAAAATTCAGCGACTGAAACTTACCTGCAGAGTCGTGCGATCGCGCACTTTTGAACCGTGCGGTCACACGGTAGAACTTCTGGGCCGCATTTGGGCTTTTTACGCGGAAATCAGCATCCTTTCTCTCCAAATAACCTAATTCTTGTGTACATTTATAAATACCAAACTTGGGGCACGAAATTGGGGGTTCTCAATTGTCTTGTTTCATGCCAGAACGCTGTCGAATTGCAGAGGGATCCATGCCACGTCAAGATCAAGATTGAAGATACAATTACAAGGAGATGAATTGGGTTACATATTTTCATATCTCTTGTTATTTATTTTCTATTATGTTTCTAGGCTAGGTTAATTGTGTTGGAATTGTGATGAATTTTTGATTTCTTGACTCCATATTTTAATCTATTATTTAATTTATGCAATTCATGGTTTTGAGAAATTGAATTATGCTTTTTTCTATCATGCAATTACTTGATCACTAGTTGTATAATTTTAGGTTGTGATTTCTTAAGTTCGAAAGATTAGGATTTCATTAGACTTGTTTCGATTGTCACAAAGTCCGATAGGGGATGAAAATATACCTCTGTGCTTTGTGTTATCTGCTATAATATTCATAGTTCTTTTAATGCTTTCTTGCACATTCGCATTCGTCATAGAAATATAGTTGGGTCGTGTGTAGCAATAGACGTTATTGCTTATCCGAAAGGGAGTTTTAACAACATTAGGAATATGGATTTTCAAAACCCGTGAATTGTATTTAAATAATTTGGTTAAGATATGGATGATAGAGTCAAAAATGGATTCATAATTATAACTCATTTATTTTCATTCTTTTAAAATCATATTTGTCAATTTTTTAGTTTAATCTTTATTTTAATTTTCAAAATCTAAATTTTCAAATCAAAAAAAAATTTCTTATTCCGGTTAAAGTAGTAGTCTAAAATACAATTTAAAACAGTTTCTGTGGGATCGATACTTGGACTCACGTCCATTTTATTACTTGCGAAGCCCGTGCACTTGCGAAGCGATCAAGTTTTTGGCGCCGTTGCCGGGGATTGTTCTTTAAATTTATTTTTAGATTAATTTCACTAATTTGGACTTTTCCTTGTTTTATTTTATCTTTTTTTTTATCGTAGGATTTTTATTTTTTAATTTTAGTTTAGTCACTAGTTTCTCAAATTTCTTGTAGTTGTATATGCTATGTTCGAAAAACGGGGATCTTTTTGAAGCTGACCCGAAAATAGAACGTACGTTACACCGTAGATTAAGAGAGGTTAGAGAACTAGATAAATCAAAAAATCAAAAAAATCAAATGGCAAACAACAATAATCTTCTACCCCCTGCTGATCCAATAAATGAAGATGACATGTTGGTGGGTGACTTCATGACACCTCAAGTGGTTCAAAATCAATCCAGTATAGTCTATCCACCAATTGGGCAGGCAAACTTCCAACTAAAAATCAATGTCATCAGTATGTTCCAAAATGGACAACAATTTCATGAGAGACCTGATAAAAATCCATACACACATGTTTCTAAATTTTTAGACATGTGCCAACACTTTCAATATCATGGTGTGTCTGATGATGCTATCAGACTCAGGTTATTCCCTTACACTCTAAAAGATGAGCCGTTGATTGGTTAGATTCTCGCCCCGCGGCGAGTATCACCACCTGGAACGACTTGGTTCCAAAGTTTTACACTAAATTCATGCCTCCAGCGAAGGTTTCCAAACTGAGACATGACATCACAGTGTTCCAACAGCATGATGCTGAATCTTTTGATGATGCGTGGAACAGATTTAAAGGCATGCTGAGGAAGTGTCCAAACCATGGGATCGCTCGAGGTGACCAAGTGAAGTTTTTCTACGAGGGATTACTTTCGCATTTTAAAATCATGGTTGACTCTTCATCAAATGGTGCTTTGGGAACAAAGACCATTGGACGGGCATTGGAGCTCTTTGAAAGGATAGGAAATACAAATGCCATGTGGGGATCGGACAGGTGGTTCCGAAGAAGACACCGGGAGTCTATGAAGTGGATGCTTACACTGCCATATCAGCAAAGATTGACTCCTTGGATACAAAAGTGGAGGGCATAGTGTTGTGTAAAATCGCAAGTGTACGATATCTCAATCAAGCAATAAAGTGACTTTTTGAGCCGAGTGATCGTTCCTACGAGGACTGTTTACTAAGTACCGAAATATGTCAGTTCTTAACTTTATTTGAACAAATGAAAGTAGTTGAAGAATAAAAATCTAGAATTAAGAAACTGAACTAATGAATTAAAAAGACTTGTTAAATTGTTTTGTTTTCAAATAAGATTGTAAAGTAGTTGGGATTCACGATTTCACCTAACCAATTAAATCAATTCCAATTCCATGTTCTATTTCCTAAATATATGTTCGATCGAATTCACTAATTCAAATTGAGATTCCTCTCTCGACTTTAAATCAATCCTACCTAAATAAGTCAACCTTGTATCTCTACAGCGGGTCCGAATATTCCTTATCTAGATACATTACAAACAAGAATTCACAAACGATCGCAATAATCACAAGAGTATATCTCTATCTCTCGTTCAATTACCGGATTTATTACCTAGATCTATGTTATTAACTCACTTCTCGGATTATGAAAATAACACATTAAATCATGAAAGAGTGGCCAGTTCATTCACGCATTAAACGCAATAATAAATCAACACATGCATTGAAGCGTTAAAACAAGGAATATGGAATTAAAATAATTAACTAGGCTACATCGTTCATCCCAACATAGAATTTAGTTACACATCTTGATTAAAGAACAAAAACAAGAAGATAAAATGTTCGTTGAAGATAAAAAAGAAGAATGGAAAGATTGCACAAATTATCAATTCTTCAAGTATCTTCAATTCACGCCCCTCTGCGATGCTTGAATCTCCAAGAATTTGAATTGAAGTCTCTATTGTGGCTTGTTCTATTGAGAGGCAAAAGTCCAGATTTCGTGCCTCATGTGTTGTATATATAGGTTTTGGAGAAACCTAGGTCAAGAAGGAGAGAATTTTGTTGAAAATCGCGAGAAAAAGCCCACAGTCGGCCCAGCCGGATAAGCACGCGATCACGCGGTTTACACCCTAGCGAAATCTCGCACCATATCGCGATCGCGTGGTATGTATCCAGCGATTGCCAAATTTTATCTTCTTCTTGATTTGCCCATTTAAGCTCTCAATTCCTTCACTTAGGTCCTTCAACCTTTGATTTCTTCTCTTTGGCACCATGTGCCTTCCCGGTTGACGTCACATATCTCTCACTTGCTTCAATTAAGCTCCAATTAACATTCAATATTGCCATTTTTCCATTATTTGCTTCATGCTTCTTTGATTGGGACATTTTCTGAAAAGTAAACAAATAAACACAAGTTAAGGATCATATATTCTAAAACGACAATAATTTCTTCTAATTTAAACATACAGATAAGTGTATAAAATACACTTATCACATAGCACTGGCGAATCATTCATCTAAAAGTGCTAAAGTTACTTGTGATGAGTGTGGTGCAAACCATGCCACTACAGATTGCCATATTTTGGCTTGTCCAGTGAAGCAAGTTGACTATGTACAAGGGGGTCAACGCCAGAATAATCCATACTCGAATACCAATAACCCAAGTTGGCGAAATCATCTTAATTTTTCTTGGAAAGATCACTCAAATGGACACATTGCACCCCAATTCAATACATAGGAAAAGAAGCCTGCTCTGGAAGAGATGATTGGGAAGTTTGTGGACAGAACTGAACAGTTCATGGCTAAAACAGATCAATTTATGAGAAAAATTGAAACCACATTCCAAAATCAGCAGGCATCAATCAAAAATTTGAAACATCAAGTGGGACAGATATCACAGCTTATCACAACCAGAGCCTCGGGTACATTACCTGCAAACACTGAGGTAAACCCAAAGGAATAGCTCATGGCTAGCTATAAGTGTAGTACAAAAATGAGATAAATGCAATCACTACGCGTAGTGGTGTACAACTTCCTGAAATTCAAGTCAAAAAGCCAACAGAAGTTCCTGAAAAGCTTGTGGAAATTAGTGAGAAAATTGCTGAAAAGGAAGATGGCCATTAGGTGAAATCAACGATTAAGCCTCATGAGTCTCTTATTCCATTTCCACAAAGGCTGAAGAAAACAAGAGATGATAAGTAGTTTAGTAAATTTATGAATATGCTTAGAAAACTGCACATAAATATTCATTTCTTGGAAGCCATTACACAGATCCCAAGTTATGCTAAGCTACTAAAGAAGATGATGTCTAGCAAGAAAAAACTTGAAGAACTTGAGGAGGTCACTTTGAATTAAGAATTCAGCACAGTCCTGCAAAACAAGCTACCACCTAAGCTCAAAGACCCAGGGAGCTTTTCAATACCTTGCATTATAGGTGATTTAAAATTCAACAAGGTCTTATGCGACCTAGGTGCAAGTATAAATCTGATGCCCCTGTCTGTGTACAAGGAATTTGGATTGGGTGAACCAAAGGGTAGCAATATCATTTTACAATTGGTAGATAGGTCGATTTGTTACCCTTATGGAGTTGTGGAAGATGTGCTAGTTAAAACTCACAAGTTCATATTTCCAGCTGACTTTGTCATCTTAGACATGGAGGAAGATGAAAAAATACCTCTTATACTTGGAAAACCATTCCTAGCCACTGCACGAGCACTGATTGATGTAGAGAAGGGAGATGTTGTGCTTCGTGCTGAAAATCAGGAAGTGACCTTCACAATGATGCAGTTCAACACCCAGGATCCACAACTTGAAAATTGTTCCAGGATTGATGTAGAAATGGCCATTAGATGCTGGGAGTGGGAAAGGTATGGATACAAAGTAAGGACAGATGATGAGGCTACACCATCCAATCTAAAGCCGTCTTGAGAAATTGCCAAAAAGTCTAGCTTTAGACTTTAAATGAAGCGCTTGTTGGGAGGCAACCCAATTTTTCAAACCCTTTTCTTTATTAGTTTTGTTATTGCTTTTGATTGGTTTTATTGCTTTATAGTTGTTTAGATGCTTAACATTACATTTTAGGACTACTAGTACGTTTAGAATGCATGCATTTAGTTGTTATGTGCTTGAATTAATTCTAGTATTCTATTTTGCATGTTTTAGCATTTTTAGTTTTAATTGCATTTTAATTTGTTTTGTTTCCTTCTATCACAATATTCAACATGATTACCTAGCTTAGGACATGAACATATTGTTTAGAAGTTGGTTGCATGCATTTGAAAGCAATTAGGGTTGAAAACGGGGTCCAAAACTCAAAAATGAAAAAAATCACAGGTCCCTGCCAAAAACAACTGTGCGGTCGCACGGTAGTATAACCGTGCGGTCGTACGGTTATAAACTGGGCAGAACTGACAGATATTTTAATATGCATTTCTCTTAAAATTTAACACGCTTGAATGTATTTCATTCTTCATTTTAACTGACAAGTTATCAAGTCTGCTAAGTTTCTCAATAACAAACGACGAGACTGATGGATAAGAATATTTTTGTTATATTCAGTAACAACTAGAATAACAATGGGAAACACTTCAAAATGTTTAAGTCGCATTTCTAAGCATTTGAGAGAGCTTAATTATAGTTGAGATAGTTAACCTTGATATTAGTTAATAAGTTTAATTAAAATTTAACTTGTTCTTCGAATTTGTTTGTATCATATCTCTATAATAATTGTAGATAAATGGAGATGGGTGTAGGATAGTGATGGGGGTATTGAATTGTGCTTATTAGGTGAATTTTTTTCGTTTGATGCAAGTCTCCAACTCTACGATTTCCATTGATTTCTTCATATGCATGCTAGGTGCTCGATAAAATGTTCTGTTGAGTTATCGCAATTCTTTTTGGATGATCACCTTCATAACATGTTATATATCATTTGTGTATCATTCAATCATTATTTACCCTCATTTAAGGCATGGAACTCAACATGAACATCTTTGCACTTCAATGCACCTCATTGCAAGGCATCACAGCACCACTGTACCAATTTCAGCTTCATGTCATCTACTTTGTCACATTCTTTCATGACCCAAATGAACTCCAAATTTGCTGAATTTTTGATATGTTGTAGACCAAGTTATGTACTTTCATATGCCCGTGACTCAGGAAATTTTCACTTTTTCGAGGCGATGTCAAGGGTTGAAAATCAGTGGTCGACCACTTTTCAAAAATTTCAAAATTTTTCTAAGTCCTAGTTTGGGTGTGTTGTGTTGATTTTCTTTAGTTTCTATGTGATAATTATGCTTCTAATAATCATTAATGTTTATTTGTAAGGAACATATCATCATGGGACAATTCACGCCAAACATGGAAAAGGAAGTAAGGGGTCATTTCATCCAACAAAACATTCAAGTCAAAGCTTCAAAAATGGGAACACCAACTCTCCAAACCCGGGAAGTACATTAACCCTCTTTGTTATTTCTGTGTTTATTTTCTTTATTTGTTTTGAATACATTGAGGAAAATGTATGATTCTAGTTTGGGGGTTGGGAATCTCCTTCATGTGCTTTCATATACACATTCATTCGATTTGGGGTAGAAAATTCATAAAAACTTGAGAAAAAATTGAAAAAATCATAAAAAATGGAAAATTTTGAAAACTTTTGTTGATTTATTTATTGCTTATGACATGATTTGAATTGAATTTTGTGCTTTAGTTAGAATATTGGGCAACATGCGAACTAAATTTTTCGTAAACATTCATCCATGTAAGACTTTCATCAAATTTGAGCACATAGCCACTTTCGAATAAAAACTTGTGTAGGGAGATGCTTGATATTTGTGGGGGTAAACTTGTGCACTTTGAACATAGAACTGACTGTAAAATCCTAAACCTTAAGAAAACTAGATCCCGACCTGGAATGTAGAACCAAACTGCTCAAGAAGTAATTTGGGGATGGGAAGGTTAGTATGAGTATGCATTGATGAATTGATAATCTGAAGTTTTAATTTGCATATATAGTGTAAGGGGTTTTTATCAACAAGTATAAACCATAATAACTAGCATAAAAATAGAAAAATGCTGAAGGTCTTATTCTACTCTTCAAATGCCTTTTTGACTCGAGTAAGTAAGTCTGAGGGGTTCTCTGAACCTGATACCCTAAGCTCAACTGAGTTGGGAGTTTCCGACCTAAAGCTCGCTACATGGGTCAACTAGAAAGTAAGTACGGAGAGTGGACTTACACATAAGACGTTAAAACATCTTTAACTTTTCTGTTTAAGCCTTTATGGCTCGGGTAATTAAGTCTGAGGGGTTCTCTGAACCTGGTACCCTAAGCTCAACTGAGTTGGGAGGTGCCGATCTAAAGCTTGATACAGGGGTTATATAGAAAGTAAGTATGAAAAGTATTGCACAAAGATGGTAAAAGATAAGGACATTAAAAGGAAAAGTCGTCCATATGAAAAAAAAAAAAAAGAGGAATACAATGTTATAAGCTTTGTTCATTGAAATTCCTAACTCTTCGTTAATTTTTTTTTTTGGTCTGTCGTGCATACTTGTCTACTCCTAACTGCCTTGTGTGGAAAAATGCAATGTATACATGTTTAAAAACCACATCATTAGGAAGGACCTCAGGATATGAGAGAAAAATAGTAAGGTTGTGCTCATCCATGAGAGGGTAAGGAAAATCAAAAGAAGATCATTGTTGACCACATGGGATTCGGGCTTACTTTTGCATAAAAAGTCACACATTATCAAGTTTATTTTTTTTTGCTTAAGTTTGCAGTCGATTCTGGCTATTCAAACACACACACACAATTAAGTTGAGCATCGGATGAATGAAAATATTTTATGTTGTTCATATTTCTTTTTCTAAAGTGATCAGTCAATCTGGATTGCTGAAGCGCATGGAAAATGAGTCAACAGGAACAAAAACATTTTAACTTCAAATTTATAGTTTAGTTTTATTTTTGTTCGAGAACGAACAATAGTTCTAATTTGAGGGTGTTAATAAGTGTATTTTATACACTTATTTCTATCCTAAAATAGGATTTTTATTGTCTGTTCAAGAACATTTGCTATTTATTTTACGTCATTTGTTATTATTTCAGGAATAACCCAAAAGTCGTGAAAAAAATAGAATTAAAGCTAAAATCGAGCAATTGGATGTTAAAAGTGTCAAAGTAAGCAAATCAAAAGTTGACGTAGTTAAGCAAATGGTCAATTGGAAGAAGAAATCAAATTTGGAAGAAATCAGAAGTTCAGGGGCTAAATTGCAACAATCGAAAGTTGGAGGACTTGCTGTGCAATTAAAATATAGGGACCAACATGTAACATTTAAAAGATGAAAATTGCATTTTTCTGCAGAACCGTGCGGTCGCACGGTGTTATAAGCGTGCGGCCGTATGACTAAAAAATTCAGCAACTGAAACTTACCTGCAGAGTCGTGCGGTCGTGCACTTTTGAACCGTGCGGTCGCACGGTAGAACTTTTGGGCCACATCTGGTCCTTTTGCGCGAAAATCAGCATCCTTTCTCCCCAAATAACCTAATTCTCGTATACATCTATAAATACCAGACTTGGGGCACGAAATTGGGGGTTCCTAATTGTCTTATTTCGTGCCATACGCTGTCAAATTTCCGAGGAATCCATGCCACGCCAAGATCAAGATTGAAGATACAATTGCAAGGAGATGAATTGGGTTACATCTTTTCATATCTCTTGTTATTTATTTTCTATTATGTTTCTAGGTTAGGTTAATTGTGTTGGAATTGTGATGAAATTTTGATTTCTTGACTCCATATTTTAATCTATTATTTAATTTATGCAATTCATGGTTTTGAGCAATTGAATTATGCTTTTTTCTATCATGCAATTACTTGATCACTAGTTGTATGATTTTAGGTTGTGATTTCTTAAGTTCGAAATATTAGGATTTCATTGGACTTGTTTCGATTGTCACAAAGTCCGATAGTGGATAGAAATAAACCCCTATGCTTTGTGTTATCTGCTATAATATTCATAGTTCTTTTAATGCTTTCTTGCACATTCGCATTCATCATAGAAATATAGTTAGGTCGTGTGTAGGAATAGACGTTATTACTTTTTCGAAAGGGAGTTTTAACAACATTAGGAATATGAATTTTCAAAACTCGTGAATTGTATTTAAATAATTTGGTTAAGATATGGATGATAGAGTCAAAATGGATTCATAATTCTAACGCATTTATTTTCATTCTTTTAAAATTAGATTTGTCAATTTTTTAGTTTAATCTCTATTTTAATTTTCAAAATCTAAATTTTCAAATAAAAACAAATTTCTTGTTCCGGTTAAGGTAGTAGTCTAAAATACAATTTAAAACAATCTCTGTTAGATCGATATTTGAACTTAAAATCCACTTTATTACTTGCGTGGCCCGTGCACTTGCTGAGCGATCACTTAGGATATCAAAAATATTGAACCTACAAAAGTTGATAATTAACCAAATTAGAAATAATAAGCATGAAATAAGTAAATATCAACAAGTAAAAAGAAAGAGAAGAAATTTGGGTTGCCTCCCAAAAAGTGCTTGGTTAGAGTCATAAGCTCGGCTTTAGGATACATCACTCCGGATCTGGAAGTGGGATGGATGACTTCTCCTTTTCATAATTGCCACCCAAGTATGGCTTCAAGCGTTTCCCATTGACTTTGAAGTTCCCTTTGCTCTCATGATACAGTTCGACCGCTCCATGTGGGAAGATTTGAGCAATAGTGAAAGGTACCGACCATCTGGAGTAGAGTTTACTGGGAAAAAATCGAAGTTTGGAGTTGTAAAGAAGCACTTATTGCCCAACATGGAAGTCTCGCTTCACAATGTTCTTGTCATGCCACCTCTTTGTCTCCTCTTTGTAAATCCGGGCATTCTCGTATGACTCAAGGTGAAACTCATCGAGTTCATTGAGTTGGAGTAGTCTTTTCTCACCGGTCGAATTCATATCAAAATTCAGGATTTTTGTGGCCCAATAGGCTATGTGCTTGGAGCTCAACCGGAAGATGACATGCTTTTCCAAATAAGAGACAAAATGGAGACATACCAATGGGAGTTTTGAAGACGGTGCGGTATGCCCATAATGCATCATCCAATTTCTTGGACCAGTCTTTCCTCGAGGCATTCACCGTCACTTCAAGGATTTTTTTCAACTCTCTATTTGAAATTTTCACCTGCCTACTTTTGTGGATGATAAGGAGTGGATATTCGATGTTTGACTCCATACTTGGTCAAAAGTGAGTCGAAGAGGCGGTTACAAAAGTGTTTTCCTCCATCACTAATGATAGCTCGAGGGGTGCCATAACGAGTAAAAATGTTTTTCTTTAAAAAGTTTACCACTACTCGAGCATCATTGGTAGGGAGTACTACCGCTGCTACCCACTTTGACACGTAGTCCACTGCGACCAATATGTATTGATTTGAATAAGAAGATTGGAAAAGTCCCATGAAATCAATACCTCAAACATCGAATATTTCCACTTCTAAAATAGAATTCACAGGCATTTCATTTCGGTTAGAGATATTACCTAGGCATTTGCAACGATTGCATTTGGACACACAAGTGTGTGAGCATCCTTGAACAAGGTGGGCCAATAAAATCCCGACTGAAGAACCTTTGATGCAGTTTTCACTACACCAAAATGACCTCCATAAGGTGAAGAGTGACATTGCTCAAGAATATTCTCCATCTCCTCCTCGGGCACACATCTTCTCATGATTTGATCCGGACCCCTTTTGAACAACAATGGGTCATCCCAAAAATAATGCTTGATATCCGCAAAAAACTTTTTCCTTTGTTGATAAGAGCGGTCCCGGGGTGTGATGCCACTTGCAAGGAAATTAACATGGTCCGCATACCATGGCATACTAGAAGCTTGTAGAAGATCCATGATTTGGAAAATTGCTCGTCCAGGAATACCTCACTTATCTCTTCATCAATAACTTCCTCGGTTTGCTCAAGTCTAGATAAGTGATCGGCTACAAGATTCTCGGTCGCCTTCTTGTCACAAATCTCCAAATCAAACTCTTGGAGAAGAAGTACCATCTAATCAACCGCGGCTTGGCATCTTTCTTTGCCAACAAATACTTGAGGGCCGAATGGTCGGTATACACAATCACTTTGGAGCCAATAAGATATGATCGAAACTTATCAAAGGCAAAGATCACCGCTAGCATTTCCTTCTTGGAAGTAGCATAATTCAATTGAGCATCGGTCAATGTTCTACTAGCATAATAGATGACATGTAGGATTTTGTCCTTCCTTTGCCCCAACCACCCCCACGGCATAGTTACTTGCATCACACATAAGCTCAAAGGGTAAACTCCAACCCAGAGTCATAATAATAGGAGTCGTGATGAGTTTCTCTTCAAGAGTGTTAAAAGCTTGGAGATACTCTTTAGAGAAATCAAATGTGGCATTCTTCTAGAGCAAAGAACAAAGTGACTTTGTGATTTTTGAGAAGTCCTTGATGAACCTCCTATAAAATTCTGCATGCCCCAAAAAACTTCTTATGCCCTTCACCGATGTTGGGGGAGGTAATTTTTCGATAACTTGAATTTTTGTCTTATCAACCTCAATCCCCTTACTTGAGATTCGGTATCCAAGAACTATCCCCTCTCGAACCATGAAATGACATTTTTCCCAATTCAAAACCAAGTAGGTATCCTCAGATCTTTTAAGCACCATATTCAAATTATTTAAACAATCATCAAATGAAGTGCAAAAAATTGAGAAGTCATCCATAAATACCTCAATAAATTTCTTCACCATGTTGGAGAAGATAGCCATCATGCACCGTTGGAAAGTGGCGGGCGCATTACAGAGACCGAAGGGCATCCTCATATATGCAAAAGTTTCGTATGGGCATGTGAATTTTGTCTTCTCTTGATCCTTTGGGGCTATAGAAATTTGATTATAGCCCGAATAACCATCTAGGAAGCAATAGTGAGAGTGACCCGCCAATCGCTCAAGCATTTGATCGATGAATGGAATGGGAAAATGATACTTCCTAGTAGCATTGTTGAGATTGCGATAGTCGATGCAAACTCTCCACCCCGTCACTGGCCTTGTTGGAATAAGCTTATTATTTTCATTCTCCACCATCGTGACACCTCCTTTCTTTGGCACTACTTGCACCGGGCTTACCCATGCACTATCCGAGATTGGATAAATAATACTCGCATCAAGCCACTTCACCACTTCGGCTCTCAATACTTCTTTCATGTTAGGATTCAACTGACGTTAATGCTCCACCAAAGGTTTAAAATCATCTTTCATAAGAATCGTATGCATGCATAACGAATGGTGAATACGTCGAATATTCGAAATTGTCCATCCAATAGCCTCTTTGTGCTTCCTCAATACCCGAAGCAATTTATCTTCTTCCACTTCATTCAACAAGTTGGAAATAATGACCGGAAGTGTAGAAGATTCCCCCAAGTAAGCATACCTCAAATGAGAAGGAAGAGGCTTTTGTTCGAGAGTAGGTGCTTTCTCGAGAGATGGTGGTGGCGGTGAAGAACTCTTTTTTAACTCCTCAAAGTAGGAGCTCCTCTTGTGTTGATATTGTGGTGACGCCTCCAAGTAGTAAGTCATTTGTTCCACTGCATGATCATCATTAAAAAATTGGATGATCATCATTTCACAATTTTGACAAAAATTGGCATGTTTAAAAAATAAGGAAAAATAAAATATATTAATTAATTTATTGGATTTCAAGCAAAATATATGTAAGCAACACATTAAAAAATATAATTAATAAAAAACTATAACATATTAAAAGGGAAATAGGTGATTAGGTGTGCAAATTTTCAGAGAAAAACGTAATTAAAAGTAAAAAATTATTTAAAACATTGAAATGAGTATCAAATTTTGAGTGGCACGATATACTTAGTGTACATGTATAATTTTTTATTTTGAATATTTTTGTCTTTTTTAAAGTTTCAAATTGAATGACATTTTTTATTGAATTTTTATTTAAATTATATTTTTTATTTGATATGATTGAATTAAGATATTTTCAAAATCATGATTTAAAAATTATATATTCCGTGCATCGTAAGGGTAGACAACTAGTATAAATAATGATAACTGATATTTGAACAACACGCTACTCTGTAAGGCATCCAAGCAAGTCCTCAGAAATCAATACAAATTTATCATTGCACTTGTTTTGACAACCATTAAAATGAGTTTTTGAATAGTAATTTTTCGAATAATGAACAGTTAAAATTAGAAGAAAATATTTGAGCTTACATGAAAAATGTTGTTAAAAATGAGTTTGAGAAAAAATAGTTTTGTAGTTGTCAAACAAGGACCGAGTGCATGTTTGATGTAGATAGTTTTTGGAAGAATGTGTGGTTGAAAAATAATTGAAAAGTGTAAAAATTCGTGGTCCAATAAAATGTGTGACTCAAAATAAATTTGAGGAAAAAATTGAAAAAAAAAAAAAAAAAATGGTTTTAAAACCAAACAATGAATAAGTTCACATAATCTTCGTATTGCAAATGGTATTCAACTTCTACATGTGAAGATCACTACCCAGAAAAAGAACAAAAGATTAAACCATCTTCAGCAAGTGGGACCAAAACGTGGCTATATACATAAGGAACTGAAACAATCAAACTTGATTAAATTGATGCAACGGCTTCGACTTGTGTTTATAAAGAAGAAAAAGACGCACACTTTTAGTATTACCTTTTATTTGGATGACATTGATTCACCCAACTTTTGAGTTGGTGCCTCCTCAAATGAATGAACAATGTCAAAATAGGGATTATTAATGATCTGTAGATTTTAATAAATTCCGACTTAACTTTTCTCAAGTGTAACTAACACTCAGGTTTCCAATCCAACAAATGGGATAATTTTAACCTAAAATAAAGGTATAGAAATCTTTTTATTCCATATTGACCTGAATATACACATACGAAAGGTTAGAGAAATTTACCCCAATAATTGACATTCTATAAATATATAGAAGTTTTTTGTTTAATACTTAAACCTATTGCACGATCAAATTTACTCTAGGCTTTGCTTGAAATTTAGAAACATTGCTACTAATGTTCAACCATAATGAAGAAGTCTCTAAGAACCTCTAAATGATAACATCATGAATACAGATGCAAAGATACACAAATTATCAATATATGCATGTATGATGAAGCATTATAGAGTTGAAATCGTCAAGTATGTCCTAACAAAAAATAAGTAATGATAATTGATATCTGAACACGTGACTCTTTCAAACCTCCAAGCAAGTCCTCGTCCACTCAGAAATGAATACAAGTTTATAGTAAGCCCCTGTTTGACAACAAATAAAATGAGTTTTTGAATAGTAATTTTTCAAAAAATGTGTGGTTAAAAATTAGAAGAAAAAAATTCAGTTTCGTGCAGAATATTTTATTGAGAGAATGTGTAATTGAAAATGATTTTGATAAAAATGAATTTTGTTTTAGTGATTGGAAAACAAGGACTTAGTTCAGATAATCTTCATATTTCAAACGGTATTCAACTTCTACATGTGAAGATCATATCAAAATTACAATATGGCTTGTTTTGAAGAGTCACTTCGAGTACAAAGTGAAGATGTCAAATAAAGAGACGTATACAGTTATATATATTGATGATAATTTCAAGTGACGGTTGAGAGAAATCAAGATGAAAGGAAGTTCGATATTCTAGGTTAGAAAGTATTGTGGTCATCATTCTTGTTCCATGAGTGTCCATCGAAAACACCACAAGCATGCTTTCTATAAGGTCATTGGAAACTATATCGCCCCTAAGTATCAAGATATCAACTGACTCTATAAGTCGAAAGACATCATCAATGATGTTAGACGGGGGTTCGGTGTAATGTTAAGCTACTCCAAAGTGTATATGGCCAAGGACTTTGCCTCCGGTTTGATACGAGGAAAACCTCGTGAGAGTTTCGCAAACTCCCATTGTATTGTCATGTAACATTTCTCCAAGTCACTGATGATAGGTGGTTCAAGTACCTTTTTGTGGCATTTGGGCCAAGTATACTCGAATTCTACAACCCAATGCGATGAGTAACATCCGTGGATGGGACCTTCTTGACATCGAGACTTCAGGGCATCCTCCTTGTAACAAAGTGTCAGGATGCTAATCTTCAAATATTTCCACCAATGTGGGGTGTAGTGGATTTGGAAGATGAGGCCTCGTGGAAATGGTTCTTTGAGAAGTTACGAGTAATAACAAATGATACGGCTGAGCTTGAGATTATTTTTGACCATGGAAAATCCACCAAAGCTGGATTTCGTAATGTATTCTAGTTTGCTCATCATGAAAATTTCAAATATCACTTGCAGAAGAATCTTAAGACCAATTTTCCATGGTGTGATATTCCAAGATTGTTCAGGGAAGCAACCGAGGCATATACGATGATAGAGTTTAATTTGAACATGGCAGTGCTATGTAGTAAGAAGGAAGGCATCAACAAGTACTTATCATCTGAGGATTTGCATTATTGGGCAAGAGCACATTTTACCAGCTTACGCTACAACATCATGACCACAAACTATGTCGAGTCTTTGAATAGGTTGTTCAAAAATGCTCGTCCCTTTTCCGTTGTCGGTTTGATTGAACACATCCGTGAGATGTTACAAATGTGGTTTTATGAAAGGCACATAGAGGTAGAAAAATGTACCACCATTGTTGTGGATTTCCGTAAGTGCACGGATTGCACAAGTAATAAGTGGACCAAGAGTCTGGATATCGTACCCAAGGGATTGAGTAAATTGTATTCTAGGTTGAATTCATTAAACGGAACGAGAAATTCAATAGTAATTTGTTGAATTATAATAAACTAAAAATTAAACTAAGAAAGCAATAACAAAATTGAATTAAAATCACTTAAAGCAAACGTGACGGAAATTGAGAATCCACTTTAGATCTATCATCCATACTTTGACTTAATTGTTTAACTACAATTGATGGGGTTTTGAAAATTCATGTTCCTTATGTCATTTAAGTCCTCTCTCGAGGATGCATTAATAAAATGTAACCCGACAATATCTCTATGATGAATTGAACACTAGAAAAGCATTTTTGGTTTTGTGAACACTTTTTAAGGATAACACTTGGCATATGTGGCATATCTCTATCCCCTATCGAACCTAGTGGTAATTAAACAAGTCTAAAGTTCTACAACTTTCTCGATTTTCGGAAAATGCCACTCAACTATACAAAAATTGGCCAGAAATTTGCATAAGATAAAAAAACGTACTTTAACTACTCAAACCCATGAATTATATAATTTAAACAATTGCCAAAACATAGAATCAAAATATTATGGCTTCATTACAATCCCCAACACTAAACGTCTAACCTAAATACATAATTGAGAATAAATATCAAGAAATATGAAAAGAGATAACCCCGTACATAATTGAGAATAAATATCAAGAAATATGAAAACAGACACCAAGTGGGAAACCCTATTTCATGCATGACAAGAGGTGTATGTAGTTTTTAGGTGAAAAACTAAGTCAATGGATGAAAATCAACTGAAATCCACGTTTAAGGGCCTTCGGCCCAGCCGGAAAGAAGCACGGCCGCGCAGTTGTGGGTCTCGTGGCCGCGCAGTTACCCGAAATAATGTTCTGTTAATTTGCTAATTCTCACGTGACCATGTTGCTCAAAACTTGTGGCCGCATGGTTCTCCACTGCAATGCAATTTCAACTTTTGATTTTTGTTTAAGTTGGTCCTCGTTCTTTATTTGCATCCAAGTCCTCCAACTTCCAATTGTGGCAATTTGGCCCCTAAACTTCTGGTTTCTTCCTTTTTCTTCTCAATTGACTCCTTACACTTCTTCTTGTTCACAAATTAGCTCCAATAATCATCCAATTCCTCGGTATTTGCTTCATTTGCAACCATTTCTCAATTTTGGGTTGTTTCTCTAAAGTATAAACGAATATAGAACAAATGAATACCAAATATTCTTAAACAAACATATAAAATCTTACTTTAGGCATATAAATAAGTGCATAAAATACACTTATCAACACTTATCAATTCCCATGTGGTCAACTATGATTTCCTAATTATTTTCCTTTTATCACTCATAAATGATCACACCTTCTTGCTCTTCTCTCATCGTCTCAAGGTTCCCTTAATGTGGCTTATAAAGATTAATATGATGCATTTTTTCATACAAGACAGTCAGAATTAAATACATGCATGAACAACAAATCGATGGTAAGTAGCTCACAACTCTCACACCTCCAATTTCCAAAATTCCAAACAACAAACTTATACCAAGAATTATTCTTTTTTCTTTCTCAATGGACAACTTTTTCTTTTTATATCCATATCTTTTACCATCTTTGTGTAGAACTTTTCATACTTGCTTTTTATATGACCCCTGTAGCAAGCGTTGGGTCGGTGGCTCCCAAGCCAGACGACTTTAGGGCACCAAGTTCAAAGAACCCCTCAAACTTAATTACCCTAGTCAATAAAGAAAAAGTTAAAGATGTTTTAGCATCTTATGTGTAAGTCCACTCTCCATACTTGCTTTCTAATTGACCTTGTAGCGAGCATTGAGTTGATAGCTCCCAACTTAGTTGAGTTTAGGGTATCAGGTTTGAAAGACCCTTAAAGCTTACTTGCTCGAGTCAAAAAGATATTTGAAGAGTAGAATAAGACCTTCAGCATTTTTCTGTTTTTATACTGGTGTTGATTTATACTTGTTGACTAAAACTTCTTCAACCAAAAGTACAAAAATCAAGAAGTTGAGACCTTCAACCCATTAATTTATGGTAAACTAGTTATATTTGTTGTTTATATTATTTTTCTAAACAACTTGAATGTTTCAGAAAAATTGCTACAAGTTAGAAATTACTTGTAATTGGTTTGTACATGGAAAAATAAATTACATTACGTTTTAGTTTTAATAAAGCGGAACGACTTCTTTTATATTTTTTAAAATGGAATGTAAATAGTTTCTCACAAAAGCTTATCTGATTTAGACATAATGCAATCAGGTGTTAACTATTTCAACTCCCTTTTTTGAATCAAAAAATGATTTGAAGTTTGTTTTTGGTTTAGTAATGGCCAAACGACCTAGATTCCTTTTTTTAGTAATGAAATGATTTTCAGTCCATATACATTAAAACGACTTGGAATCCGTTCCCTAAACTAAAATGAAGTCGAAGTCGTTCTTCCAGTACAAACCTCGTTTTGAGGAATGGACAGCTCGTAGCATCATTAATGGTCTAAAGATAATCTTCTTCCATTTTTGATAGATTTTGATCAAGACATGGGCAACTAATGTCCATATTAAATGTACCCTTAGGGCACTTTCAATACAAAAACGACTTCCAACCCGTTTCTATGTTATCTGTACAGACACGGACTGCACATCATTTCGTATATTCTAGAAATGGATTAGAAGTAGTTTTGTTCCTGTTAGCATTTTTTCTCAAACCTTCAAGTTTTTCTCTTGAAACGATTTCCAAGTCGTTTCCCTAAAAATGACTTATAACTCGTTTCTATGTTATTTACACATAAACGGACTCCACATCTTTTCGTATATTCTAGAAATCAATTAGAAGTAGTTTTGTTCTTGTTAGTATTCTATTCCAAATAGTAAAGTTTTTCTCATCAAACAATTTCCAAGTCGTTTTCTTATTGAAAAACAACTTATAGCTTATTTCTATGTTATTTATACAAAAACGAACTCCACATCGTTTTTTGTATATTCTAGAAACGGATTAGAAGTAGTTTTGTTCCCGTTAGCATTCTATCCCAAACAGTAAAGTTTTTCTCATCAAACGATTTTCAAGTCGTTTCCTTATTGTAAAACGACTTATAACTTGTTTCTATGTTATCTGTATAGAAACGGACTTTACATCATTTCGTATATTTTAGAAACAAATTACACGTAATTTTGTTCATGTTATCATTCTGTCCTAACAAACAATCAAATTTTTCTCATCAAGCGATTTCCAAGTCGTTTCCTTATTGAAAAAATACTTATAACTTGTTAATTCCGGTGAGACAACTTGTTATTCACAAGAATAAACAACAACACAAGAATAATAATACTCAAGATTAAGTTGATTAATTTCCTAAGAGATACAAGATCAAGAAATGGGATTTACCTCACCCACAAGAGGAACTCTCTCAAGAGCTTCACATTGAACATCACCAAGTTATCTTACAAATGACAAGAAAATGTGTATAAAAGGTACAAAATGGACAAAATGTGTAAATTTTGGAAATTGCAACAAAACCCCGTTTTTGTTAAATGGGGTGTTTCGGTCGAATGACACGGTCGACCGAACCATTTTCGGTCGATCACATGGTCGACCGAAATGGGACTTTCGGTCGACCAAGCCTCAGCCGAACGCGACTGAGGCTACCTTCAAAAATCTCTGCAGACTTTCAGTCTACCGGAATGATTTTCGGTCGACCGAAATTGGCCGATTCCAATTTCTTCTTCTTTTTGGCTCCAACTTGATTCTCGGCTTGCTTTTCTTGACTTATTCACATTGTTTAGCCTCGAATCTTGAACCTCTTCGACTTCGGATCTCGTCATGGGTCCCACGGGCACGTGCATCGGGGTTTGACTTTCTCGATTCTCATCACTTTGTCATCGTGATGTTATCTTTTTTTTTTTCTTTTTTTTTTTCCAGAGTTATCCATTTCTTCCTAACTACTTATTTATATTTATGTAATATAATAATTAATTAATTATTTTATTTTATTTTATTTCCTAACATCCTAACATATATAAAAGAGGTTAAGGATTTCATTATTCATTTACTATTCATAAGGCTGATGTCATAACTCATAAATATCCTAATATTTTATCTTCTATTTTTAATTTAGAATTTACGTTGCAACTGTATTTGCTCATATCAACACGCAACATCCATGATATGTAGTATTCCCCATTTTCACGCAACAGTCTTTACTCCTCTTTTCTGATAAACATCATTTCTCTAATCACCGTTATCTAGAAATTGCTATAGGTAATATGAATATCCCAATCACCACCGTTCACTATTTCTATTTGGGCGGTTCTTCCTTTTTTATATGTAGTACTTATTCAAGTTTTGATCGATTGCCCAAATTACCATTGTTCACTGTTTCTATTTTTGTGTTCCTTTTTTGTATTTATGTTATATTCAAGTTTTGATCTATTTTTGTTTTTCCATTTTCATAAGTCTAGAACTTAATTTTTCTTATGAGACATTGTCAGCTATGATTTAAGTCAGAGAAATGAATGAAAATTTGTCACAGCTTGTGAGTTTATTAATGATTGTAGAATCTAGCACATGTGACCTTATTCGAGTTTTAATGTAGTGTTCAAACTTTATGTAATATTCTTTAGGAACTTATTTTCTTTCGATCCATCGACGCTATTACATACACAATTATTACCACATTCCGTGCAACGCACGGGCAACCACTAGTATGATAAAATTTGTGGATCTTATGTGTGGTAGAAAATGAATTTTATAAAACGAAGGTAGTTACAAAATTTGTCTCTATTTCAAGAAACATACCAATCTCCAAGCAAGCATGGCACTGGTGTGAAGAATAACAATTCTTAAAATACAGTGGATACTTGGGCAACCTCAAACAGGAGTTTATGAACAAAAGGAAGAAAGGTAAGCTGCCCAAAGAAGCTAGACAACAATTGCTAGAGTGGTGGAGCAGGCATTACAAATGGCCATATCCTTCGGTATGTTGTAAGCTCAGAAATCTAAAATTTCTATTGCTCTCAATTTAATGGTATTTGATGGTTTGATCCCAAACCTTGAGTTATTATATATGTATTCTTGTTTCAAGTCTTAGCAAATAGTTACTGCACACTGTATTAAGTTCATATAGCAAGCAATATTAGTATAAAATCTGTTTATCTTTCACTAAAATCAGTTAGTTTAATAATTTTATTAATAACTCCATGTATTTCTTCTGACATGTTTCTTTTCATCTTCATCTTTGATTGGTCTGCTAAGGTTGGAGATTTTTGTTGATTACCGGTGCTCATTTATATGCCCAAGCTAATCTTTACCCCCAGTGTGAAGGCATTTGGATCAGTCCAATTTTCGAGCCCAAGATACTGATTTAATGGATCAAGTGCTGAAACCCAAAATCAAACCATGCTGGACTGAAGGATTGGAGCCCAAATCTTATGACCCGGATTTCTGGCCCAATTCATCACCGCCTCTTTATCTACTATCATTGGATCAATTCTAATTCATCCCAGCCGTCCACTTATCTGATAAAGATTGCAGATGATGCCTCATTTCTCACTTCTTCCAGAATACTCTTCTCTAATCTGTCTGTATTCTCTCTTTCTCTTCGTCTTTGTGGTTTTGAAGAGAGAACTCTCATCTCTCGCAATACTTTGTGGTTTTTGACACTGATTCTGTGTGTATAATCAGTGATCTCCTTAGTGGTTTGTATACAGAATAATTTCTGTATTTCTTAGTGGGTTTTATGCGAGTTTTGAGTTTATTCTGATATTTTTAGATCAGTTTATGAATCTGTAAATTTTCTTATATACTTTACGATTTCTTTTGAGTAATAAAGATTTTCTGAGATTTTTATGTTCAAATTTGTCTTTATGGGATTTTGTGTTTGTGATATAACAAAGGCAACCAAAAGTTTTGAACATGGTATTATCTGGTTTATACCCAAATAACTTCTCATAGGAGGTGAGCCAATTCAGAACTGACAAAGGTGTCCTATTTATGATGAAGGTTGCCATGAGGAGTAGGACCAGAATTTTTTGGTGAACTGGCTTGGAACATTAAAGACCTAGCAAATTGAAGTAGGTTTCTATGTTTGCGCTCTACAACTCCATTTTGTTGTGGACTGTAAACACAAGATTTTTTATGTAACATTCCAAAGTTTTGCAAGAGATTTTGACACTCAGCACTGGTAAACTCAGTACCATTGTCTGTTCTTATACTCTTAATTCTCTTATCAAACTAAGTTTGCACCACTATAAAGAAGAATCAAGTGTTTTAACAACTTGTGTTTTGTGTACAAGAAGAAAGGTCCACGTTGTCTTGCTATAATCATCCACTAAGGTCAGCATAAAAGGGGTACCAGTGAGTGAATACTGCCTATATGGTCCCCAAACATCAATATGTATCAAATCAAAAACCGCATCTGAATTGGTTTGACTAACAGGAAAAAGTATTCTGGATTGTTTTGCTTTACGACACACATCACACCGTTCTAACATATCAACATCAGTTTTGTTGGAAGCATCTTTAAGGAAATCCAAGTGTTTCAAGGCTTGACTTGAGATGTGACCAAGTCTACTATGCCAACATGTAAGAGAATCTACAAAAACTTTATTTATAGGAATAGAATTGATATAGGAATTCAAGTCATCAACTGATGCAGGTCTTTAAGAAAACTGATTACAAACATTTGGAATTTCCTTATGAAAATAAGACTTTTTTAACAAATATAATCTCCCTACAAGTCTACCAACTGCCACGGTTTCTTTACTCTACAGGTCCTGCACAAGGCAATGAGTTGGATAAAAAATGAATTTTACATGAGCTGTTTGTATAAGTTTAGGCACTAATAAAGATTATATTTGAAGCTAGGGACAAAAATTGTATTAGTAAAAATCAGGTTGTGTACAAGCTGAATATCTCCAACATTTTTAACTATTTTCATAGAACCATCTGGTAGACAGACATGTGTAGAGCATTTAGGGAATTTAAGTTGTGTTATCAGAGACAAACTATAGCAAATGTGATTTCTAGCTCCTACGTCAATTATCCAAGTACCTCGTCTCATATCATCAAAACTAGTAAAATTTGAATTAGTCAATGTCATAGAATTCATACCTGCATAGTCCTTTATATGTGCAAAATTCACCTTATTAGATTTCTTTCAACTTTAGGACAACTTGTTGTGGTTAATTGTCAATTCGTGATTTTCTGTCTTAAAATGATTACACATTTTGATTTCAAGATTTTCTATGGGAAAGGGGATTTTTCCATTTGGAAACAAAAAATGAAGGAAATTTTGGTTCAACAAAAAGTTTCAAAAGCTATTACTGGCATTTATCCCACTGATTTGTCAAAGGAACAAAAGCAAGAATTAGATGAGATAGCTTACACTTCAATTATTTTACACCTAACAAAATTTGCTTACTCGAAAAAAATTTCAGTTTTAAAATGGATCCTACAAAGGATCTAGATGACAATTTGGATGTGTTTAACAAACTTGTTCAAGATATTGTTAATTGTGGTGAAAAGGTGTCTGAAATGTACAAGGACATCATTTTACTTAATTCCATGCCCGAATCATTTAAAGAGGTTAAGAATGCAATTAAGTATGGTAGGGACAACCTGACACCTGAGATTGTCATAAAATCCCTTACGAGTAAGGAGATGGAAATTAAGTAGGAGTGGGCATTTTTCCGGGAACCGATTGGATCCGATCGGTCCGGATCGGGTTCGATCAAAAAATAAATCAGTTTTGCGACTTATTGGTGGGAACTGAACGATTCTGGTTTGGTTCCCGGTTCCTTTTTTAGAACCGAAATTTAATTCGGTTCTTAGGTTGGTTATTTAATTTCCTTTTTTTTTGTAAAATATTAAAAGATCAAGATTCAGCGATTCACGCTTTCACGTCTTCTATCTTCCTCCAATTTAGGGTCTTGTTTCCTTCTTTATCTCCAACGGATTTCTTCTTCTTCTTCTTATTCTCTTTAATTATTTCTTAGTTTCCTATAATCAAATCAATTAACCTATTACCTATCAATTCCCAGATAGCAATTGCGAAACCAAGCCTATGGGCACTACCTAATTATTTCTTTAATTACCAAATATCAATTCCTTAATTTTTTTAATTACCAAATACCAATTCCTTAATATCTTTAATTATTTCTTAGTCTATACGTACATGGTTTTCTGTTTTTACTTTTAATTTTTACAGTTTGTAAAGTGGGTGCAATATAGCGTGTCACACTTTTTTGATATTATGTCATTGCCTGTTACATTAAAAGTGCAGGCAGCTTCCATTCTCAGTCACAGAAAACTTCTAATCTTTAGTACTAAAGAATATTTTATTTTTATATATAAAAAAAATTATTTTAACATTTTCAATGTAAAAAACTAGACCGGACCGGACCAAAATCAATTGGTTCGGTTCTATAATCAAATTTGGAACCAATGGTTCCATTACTAAGATTCTCATTGGTACTTGGTTCGGTTCGATTCCTTTCGGAACTGAATCGAACTGGACCGCGCCCACTTCTAAAATTAAGGCTAAAAGCGAGGTTAAGAGGAGTGGTGAATTACATGTGTTGAGGGATCATTTTAAGCAAAAGTGTTATGTTCAAAACAATGGTAACTTGAGTGATGATGGTGGTAAGCATAGGGGTAAAAGTTGGGACAAGTCAAGGTCCAGTGTGGGTGGCAAGCGATGTTTCAAATGTGGTAAGAGTGGACACTTTATAAAGGAATGTCCTATGAGGAAGGATAAGCAAAGAGAATAGGCGAGAGGTGAGGCGAATGCAGTTGAGTCTAGTTATGACCTAAGTGTGATTAAGGGTGACCCTTATTGATAGGGAACCTAGTTACTGCATGTGCATCCGTGTGATCATTTCTGCATGCGTGTGATTACTTAATTCGACGCATTGTATTGTGTAGCATTTCACGTTGTTTGATACGTGTTATTTTTCATGAATTTGTATGTAATCAGTTTTTACCAAGTGTAATGTGTTGGCATGCCTAGTTTGTGAGCATTAGCATTGAGTGTGAGTGTGAGTGTGAGTGTGAGTGTGAATGTGTCTTTTGGTAATGTTTGGAGTAGATGATTGATAGTGCATTGATGAGATGTATGGGGGGTGAGTGTGAGATTTGAATCACGAGTTAGGATGTGATTAAATGTACTGAAAACCTTTTATCTAAAAATCCTAGCCGGGTGGAGTGTTAGAGATACTTAGATCACTTCTATTATGTGGAGACCCATTATCCCCTTGGGTTGAGAGAAGTGATGGATTGGTAGAGGAGCATCTCATAGATTTAGAATATATTCTTGTTTACTAGTTAAGCATGTGTAGTGATCAATCTAGTGAGCATAGGTGGCGGTATGATATGTGTTCTCGAGGAGGGAGATACACGGAATGTGATAAGATAATTGTGTGAGGTCTTTTCATGAGGTCATTTTTGCATTATGGTGTATATGTGTTGACTGTTGTATTTCATTAACTTTGTGTTAGTTTTATGTTTATTGTGTGCATATTTGAAAAGATATTTGTATTATCCTATGGCTATATCTATCATCGCATGTGTTGTATGTTCTTAATTTATTACTGTGATTATCTGTCTTCTGCTTGGATATTCTTGATCTTAGTCCTAGCGAGTAAATGGAGCAAGTATGATGTGTGTTTCGAGTGCGAGACACGATGTGAGGTCTATAATTCTAATTTTTATTGGATAACCTTGATTGGGTAAGTATAAACATTGTATTTTTTTTCTTGCAAGTTGATTGGGTATCAAGGTGGAGATTTGTTGGGTTTTTTGATACCCAATAAATCTGTGGATGATGTAAAATAGATGCGAAAATAATATCGACAACTCGATGGATAGTTCGGCTCGATAACGACTCGGGACCGGCTCGATAATACCGATGATGTAATATAGATGTAAAAATAATATCGACACCTCGATGGATAGTTCGGCTCGATAACGACTCGAAGCCACTCGAAGTGACTTAATTGATAATTGCTCGTAGACTACTTGGACGGTTCAATTGTGGTAGATATGGGCATGGTATTTGGACTTGTTGCTTGTAGGCCTTGGGGTTGGCTCTTGGTTGACTGTCCCATTTTAGTGGTGCCCTAGTCCATTCTAAATATAACATATCCTTTATTCACTTGTCTGATAAGGGTAGATGGAGATGTAGAGATAAGAATTTGACCTTATGAAAATATAATTCAATGTAGAGATATTATTCCCTGTCTATGGAATTTGATTTCTCATTGCACGGTTTATACAAGCAATTTCTTTAACTGAATATGGCTTCATTCGTAGGACCTTATGGAAATATAATAAGTTGAAATCATCCTATAAACTAATACTTCATTCGTGTGACCTTATGGGAGTGTGGGATTTTGACTATGCAATGGCTCCAGCATTCGTGGGTTCAAGCTGTATCTGTTTGATTTTTGGTTGAACTTCGCCCGCCGGACGGAGATGGAGGCGACGGGTTGTGAAATTCAGAAATGGTGGAGAACGGTGGGGTTCGGGGAAGGGAGGAATAGTAGTGTTTTGAGGAAGAGTAAATGGATTGGTTCCACTTTCCGGAGATGGAGAACGAACGGGGATGGAGGCGGCCGTTTGTCAATGCTAGAGATGGAGAACAGTGAGTTTCAAAGGAGAAGGCTGAAATGTTGTGTAATTTCGTTCTTGGCTCGTTCTGCAGCTTCTGCTATTGAGTTTTATTTTTTATTTTTTTCTAAATAAATTCCCACTGGGTGAACTTGGCCGGAGATGGAGGCGGCGGCCGACGGGTTGGAATCAGAGGTTGGGGGGGATGAAAGGGAAATGCTTGGGAAGGGTGAAATGGGTTCAGGCTAAAATGTCTCTCTGCTAGTTTGAAATGGTTTTTCGAATAAGGTTGTATCCTGATTGAATCAACTTGAATCACCTATTTCTTCTAGTTTGTTTTTTTTTTTTTTTGACTTATCTTCTTTGTTTGTAAAAAATTTAATTGAAGATTGTTATGAACTTTGAAATCATTGTTTTTTTTTTTTAACCTGTGAAGCCGCTTACAGTACGGTTTGAATATTTGTTTGGAGTTCATAATTTCCATTTATTTTGATGTACATTTTTTGTTATTGCAAAAGAAGGATAAAAGTCTACAAAATAAATTTCATCTTAGGTAAAGTCTGGCGTGTCATTTCATGCCAAAAAACTGTTTTGACGCTGGGTATAAAGAGAGGAATTCAAAATCAGGTGCAACTTTGTTTATGGTTGTGTTTTTAATTTGATCTAACTCCATTCATATATCTAAATATATTGTAGCCTATTTTGGGGACGAAAAATCCTCACATAAAATTAGCCTACCCTCAGGTGAAAACACTCCAACAAATATTTGAAAACCATACGGTATAACTCTGCACCTTAAGATTTGGTCATACACTACCAATATTTCTAATATACGTTTTCCCCTTGTAGGTCGAATGTGTTTAGACGTTGCTATCATTACTGAAGTAGTTTCTTAAAAGAATTTGTCTTTTACCAGTTGGAAGAAATGTCTTAAAATAGTGGTCGAGCAAGGTACAAAATTCTTTGCTTCTATAGGACCATGGGTGTGGAGAATTGATAGTAAGTCAGCAAAAGAAATTTGTGGACGTCTAGCAAAGGTATGGTTGAAAAACTCCACTATTTTCATGCATTATGACATGAATAATGCACGTTAATAATAAATAATTATTTGTTTGTAGGAGGACATTTATAATACAATCATCCCACTAGAGATTGAATCTCTTGTGGTAAAGCAATTACTTTTTAAAGCGATGAATACCAAGAAGAAAAATATAATGCGTGTTTCAGATGATGCTGATTTTATTGGGAGGTTCAAGTAAACAAACCACATAATCACTATAGTTTTGGCAATTCAATAAACATTGTGCATCAAAACTGAAGACGTTTGATACCTATAACGTTTTGGCAACTCACTAAACTTTGTTATATTTGCCTAACTTGAGTTTTTTCAGAATGCTAATCCTATTATTAAAGCTTTTTAGATTGATAAATCACGTGGATCTCTAAAGTAGACTTTGCTTTTATAATCCTTTTATTAATTTCAAACAAATATGAAGACAATCAAAATCTCATATGGTTGAGATACCAATGGCGCTTTATCAATGCCCTGAACTTTGTTATATTCGTTGAACTTGGATTTTTATATAATAGTAATACTTTTATCATAACTTCTTAGATTGGTATATAAAAAGATAATTACTTAACCACCTTCGTTACTATGTTTATCACAATGTTGTCTATAGTTTAATATTTCATTTTATGTGTTTTTACGACACTTTAACCTATCACCTTTAATAAACAGTACTAAACAAAATAAAAACATAACCTATGACCATCCAAAAAAGTTTCTTAAACGTGTTCTATCCCATAGAAGTCTTGGCTTCTTCGAAAGCAAAAAATGTATTAATTACTTGATGATAGGTTAAATTAAATTTTATCATTCTAAAAAAATATCTAAAGACTAAAGTTGCTTATGCAATCCTAACGACCTACGAGTCTAACAAAGGGACGGTTGTAATATAATAAAATTTCAATCTCATCTAATGTAGTTATGGTATAAAGTATGGCTATCAAATTTAAGAAAAAAAAATTAAGTATTTAGTGGTATTTTATGCCTTTGGATTCGTACTTGGTATGGAAAAAATATTTACTGTATACAAATAATTGTGGATACGTAATATATATATATATATATATATATATATATATATATATATATGATATAATTAAAATCTTATAATACAATAAATTATAAAATATAGCTAACTGAAATATTAATAGCACGTAGAATATATAACTTTTCCCAGCAAAGCAAGCCTTCTTCTCCAAATGATCTGGCGTGTACTCCTTTGTGGGCTGGTATCGTCTCCAAAGTGGTAGATCTGGAAGCATACAAGCTCCAAATCTTGCCTCGAACTTTACATCACTCATTCTCGCAAATAAATAAATTTACAGACCATTAATGAAAATAAAATTACATGTCATTAATCGTAATAAATAAAACAAGTAAAAAAAGGGGAAACATGTGTTTGCCAAGCCCACCCCGCCTTGCGTTCCCAATGTATTTTCCCAGTTATTAGTAGATCTGGTCATATACATTAAAAAAAAAAAAAGTCATTAAATGAGTATTTGGAAAATAAAAAGTCCTATGTAGTGATTTTTAACCATAATAAATGGAGAAGTACTTATCTTTTATGTGTACATCTCATCGTAGATTTGGACTTACCTTTCAACATTGAAAACCAAAAGCAATAGGTATTAAGATTTTGGTGTATCGAGAAAAAATGGAGGAATGGAGACAAAGTGAGAGATTGAGTTTTCAGCTGAAAGTACTTATGTACGAGTGTTTATTAAAAAAAAGAGAGAGAAAGAGAGAGAAAATTGTAGAGATTGCTTATTTTTTATGTCAAAACTGGGTTGTATTACCCAAAAAAGAAATTTTGAAAAATACTTCATTGTTAATAAAAAAAAAAAAAATTGAAAAGCATCATAAGTATCATGCTGTAATAATGACATATTTGAGAAGTATGATAAGTATCAGATTGTGATATTTCACCTAATTATGAAGTATTTTTCAGAATTTACGATTTTATTATATAAGCAATTTTCAAATTTTATAAAATTCAAATAAATCTCAATTTGAGTAGGGTAATGTTATGTGGACAACCCAAAAACAAATGTAGTTTTGATTGGGCTTCTACAATTAATGATTTTTTTTTTTTTTTTAATTATCTTTCTTGGATTGTATATTTATAAAAATGTATATTTATAAAAGAGGAATTTAGGTCTAACATCACCTTAATACCCATTATTTTGATTTATGTCACCGAAAGAATTTTATTTTGATTATTGTTCTTTTCATAATAACATTTCAGCTGTTTACCACCTATTTCAAAATTATTAATTTTTTATTTTTTACCAACTTTAACTAAATTTCATCAGAAAATAATGCAAACAATCTTCCCCATTTCACTCAAACAGATTAATGGAGATTTCCTTATTTCACTCAAAATTAATGGAGAAACAATCTTCCCAGATTTCACTATTTTTAATTGATGCCTCCACTAGAAAATATGGTTAATCTATAGAATTGTATACGGCAATTGATGCCTCCACCAGAAAGTAAGTGGAATGATGCTACTAGTAGAACATCGGGCCTTGACAACACTGGATTTTTTGATCTTCAAACAACAAATCATGAAAAGTTAGTTTCTGTGAAGATTTTACTTCTCCATTTTTTTCTATTATTATTATTATTATTATTATTATTATTATATGTAGATTGTGTATCACCCTTTGTTTGCTCTCTATGAAGAAAAAGATGAGGCTCTCGACAAATTAGAGGAGACAATTATTAGCATCAAACATATAGCATTGGCGGTCAATGAGGAGCTTTATCTGCATACAAGACTAATTCTCCGTGTTTGATTGTATATTTTTACTAATCCAATTTTATTGTCTTTTAAAGTCACTGATTTTTGAGTTTATTTACATGGTCTAGCATGGGATGGGGGAATGTGAATTTGTTTGCGTAAAATAGTTGAGTTGGTAGTATGTACCATTGATGATGCTCAGTACCATGCCAAATAATTTAGTAATTTATTGTACATTACTTTTACAGTTTGACATAGCCGAGTTTATGGAGTCACGGACAGGAGAGATACAATGTTCAGCGTCAAGTACTTGAGAATAGTAGATCAATAGATGCTTCAAATAATTTCAAAAGTATGTATTTTTGGGGTTCGTCTTGCTCTTACAGCCTGATTTCTACAATTGACATCAAACATCTAAGTCCAGTGCTTTAAGAGATTCAACCCAGCTCCAATCTCTAGCCTTGGTCCCCATTCCGAAAAGTGCGTGGATGCAAGCCCCTTTTTTAATTAAATGATGCTTATAATTGAGTGACATGTATTTTGGAGTTGCTGACATCTCATATTCATTTGAGGGGAAGCGCTCTGTCAAGCATTCTTTAGAAAACTAAACTCAAATCTGTACATAGCTAGAGCTTGAAACTGCCATCGGGCTTGATTGGGCAGTTTCTCTTCCGGCCATGTAGCAGTTCCCTTATACAAGGCATCCAAGAAAAACCAAAGGTTTGTCGTGAAAAAAATCAGGGAAAGAAGCAGGCAATTTTAGAGCAATTTCTCATCAAGATTTTCATTCCCCAACATAATTCAGTCCAACGTCCCATTCTAGAAGGCACGTAGATGCAAGGTCGTTCTTGAATTTCATGATTCTTATATTTTGATGTTGGAAACACCTCATACCTAATTGAAGCCAAGACTTTTTAGACTCTGAGAAGTAGCTAATATATCGTCGGTTCCTCTATCATGGCTCCTAGTTGAATCCAATCATGGTGAAAGACCCATAGGATGCGTGCTACTATAAATGAAACTTTACATACAAATCAGTCCATACTTTTTCTGCATGTTGATCGCTCCAATTACCATCTCAGTATTTTCTTAGAGAATGACGTATGTGTGTGCATATGAGACAATAGCAGCTTTCGCTTTGCTCGAACATTTTTGATTTATTACTTGATTTTAGTTCTTCCAATTTCAAATTCTCAATTATATGAATTCCACGCACCTAAGTGCAACCAACGCATCCATCCAGAATGTTACACATTGACAAATGTGTTTGACATTACTTTTAAATTTCTTATTTAAGTTTGTCAATCAACGCACAAAAACGACTGCAAGTAACACTCCCAATGTGTAACTTTAGGTTCTTGACATTCTTGACATCTTTGGCTCAAATGGTGTCCTTACCATTATCGAATTGGGATTTGTACAAAATGGAGAATTTTCCCATGGGAATTTGTAGAGAGAAGTATATTTGTGTAAAACATTACCATTACCATTAACAACATCCATTACATACTTCACAAGGACAGTGTATCATTGAGCGTGACAAGAAAATATTACATAATATGAAATGCATCAACGAGGTTTCTCCCACCAATTTCAAAAATGTGAGAAACTGTTTCTGCATCTTTAGGCTGAGGTCTCTGATCATTCAAAAACAAAACCCTTGCCCCGTTTATTACAATATTCTTGAACTCCACTTGTGTCCAAAACCTACTGAACTTCCGATACCCGAACCACATCATGGAACAAAGATCGCCTTATCTACATATTCACAGACAAAGTTTCTACATATTCACAGACAAAGTTCATTAATCTGATAATAATCATTCATGATGTTTTCAAAGATTTAAAAAAAAAAAACACCTGAATTACTTGATGATCTTTGTGTTTGAACAACAATATAAACAAAATGCATCATTGTTGCAATCTAAACAATACATATTACATTCACCCTTGGAGGCATATCATCGTGACTCCGATAGACTCTAAAAAGGCGGTGTTCAAAAGCCGTTCTAGCCACAGCGTAACCAACATTCTGTCCTACCAAACCCACTAAATAGATTCAGTCATAAAAAATCTAGTGAAATGTTTTTCTGTAACCATTATTTCGAATTGGGATTTGTACAAATGGGGAATTTTCCGATGGAAATTTTTAGAGTGAGAAATATATTTCTGTAAAACATTACCATTATCAGCATCCAATACATACTCCGCGAGGACAAGGCTGGAGCATTGTGTGGTGTCAGAAAAGATTAAAGAAACACAGGATTATGGAATTTATATTGATCAGAGCATCAAGGACTGAACAATTTTTTTCTTGATGGTTGGACATACCAGTTGAATATTTCAGGCAGTAGCAATATTGTGTTGATGATTAAATAATCGATCTTGCTGCAGGTACCTCTTTGTTTTTTCTAGCATGAATTCAGTTATGGGTATTGGGACTCCAATACCCATAACTGAAATTGAATTACAAAATTCGAATATTTGGGCTAAGAACTTTAGTTTATGTAAATTGTTAATGTGAAGGAAAATTTACAGGTGCAAATTCTTGTCTTAGGCTTACATGTTTTGAGGATATCTTTCCATTTCTTGTCTTAAGTTAACATGAAAGCACTGATTTCATTTTCCTACACTTCACAAATATTTGAAGTTCTTCAAGTCTCTTTAATTCTCTAACTTCTCTTTTCAAGATGATTGTTTTGTTAACGAGTAACATAATGGATGTGAGTTTTATCCAATTGAGGGCTGGGATAAGTGTTCTTCTATTAGGATAGTCGTAATTCTTGTACTGAATTATGACATTTTGATCTACGTGAGTGGTGATGTGTTATTTGCTACATTTTAATTTTGGTTTTGAGGATGATTTGGATTTGTATTTGAAAAATGAAGATCCTATTGTTATTCAATATTTCTGTATTGCTGCCCACTTTCTATCGGATTCAATCAACACTCTATCCGGATTGAATCAAATTCAATCCGCATTCCACATTGATTCAATCAACATGCTATCACATTCTACCCACATTCTATCTTCTAATGTTTCGGTCAATTTAGTTGTGTAATTCACATGATTTCACTCAGTAGATGTAGCGACCAAGAATTTTTACGCGATTAATAATTATTTTAATAGAAAATCGTGTCGCTACTATTTCACCCATTTTTATTAATTTAACGCCACGACGTATTCGTATAGCCAAATCAAGAAATAATCGAGATCGTTCGATTTTAAATTAAATTCCGAATTTCTAAAAATATTTCCATTCTCTTGATTTAAAGTATATTAAGTCCAAGTACTTAATTCAATGTTATCCCAATATTTATTTATACAAAAATTATTTTTATTATTGAAATTAAGAAAATATATGTAAGCATGAGAGGTTCCATTATATATAATAATTATGAGAATCTTAATTTAATAAATATGGAAAAGTATATGAATGGTTGATAGACTCCATTATATGTAATCATGAAGAGCATAATATTTGTATAAATATGGAAAAGTATATGAATGAATTATATACTCCATTATATATAAACATGAAGAGCATAATATTTGTATAAATATGGAAAAGTATATGAATGATTGATAAGACTCCATTATATGTAATCATGAAGAGCATAATATTTGTATAAATATGGAAAAGTATATGAATGATTTATATACTCCATTATATATAATCATGAAGAGCATAATAATTGTATAAATATGGAAAAGTATATGAATGATTGATAGACTCCATTATATATAATCATGAAGAGCATATTATTTGTATAAATATGGAAAAGTATATGAATGGTGCTTTACTTTAAGAAAATGATGTGTTAAAATTAATAGAATTGAATGATTATGTTTACAATATGCCAACTTTATACATTTATTTAAACTCATCTCTTTTACACACAACTCTACACATATACACTTATTTCCAATCTCTTGACAAAATCCACAAGTAAGAGAAATTCAAGGTGGTCAAGAAAGTTTTGGTCTATTTACTACTACACTTCATTTTAATCTTTTAAAAGGTAAGTATATCTTATATTTTTATGAAAAGTAAGTATGTTTTTATGAAAGGTAAATACACCTTATGTTTTTATGAAAAGTAAGTATGTTTTTATGACAAGTAAGTATATCTTATGTTTTTATGAAAAGTAAGTATGTTTTTATGAAAGGTAAATACACCTTATGTTTTTATGAAAAGTAAGTATGTTTTTATGACAAGTAAGTATATCTTATGTTTTTATGAAAAGTAAGTATGTTTTTATGAAAGGTAAATACACCTTATGTTTTTATGAAAAGTAAGTATGTTTTTATGAAAAGTAAGTATGTTTTTATGACAAGTAAGTATATCTTATGTTTTTATGAAAAGTATGTTTTTATGAAAGGTAAATACACCTTATGTTTTTATGAAAAGTAAGTATGTTTTTATGACAAGTAAGTATATCTTATGTTTTTATGAAAAGTAAGTATGTTTTTATGACAAGTAAGTATATCTTATGTTTTTATGAAAAGTAAGTATGTTTTTATGAAAGGTAAATACACCTTATGTTTTTATGAAAAGTAAGTATGTTTTTATGACAAGTAAGTATATCTTATGTTTTTATGAAAAGTATGTTTTTATGAAAGGTAAATACACCTTATGTTTTTATGAAAAGTAAGTATGTTTTTATGACAAGTAAGTATATCTTATGTTTTTATGAAAATGTTTGGATCGTTGCTATGAAATCAATCTCACAAGATTGTTATGGGTTCCATATGATATGTTTATGATTATGCTAAGGGGACCGGAGTTTAGTAGCGCTACACATAAGAATTCTTGCCATTTAAGTTCGGTAAAATTCTTGTGTCTCCCTATGTTTATGAGTATTTCGATCCTATCCTATGTTATGATGAAAATGATCCATATGCTTTCGAAAGAAAATTTATGCTTGGTATACTTACTGGGATTTTATAAATCTCACTCCACGATATTTACCATTTTCAGATAATTGAAGGTTCGAGGCGGTCAACATGGAAGTGGCAAAAGTGGTTAAGATTGATGAGATAATTATGTTGAACTTTATGTAAGAAAATTATGTTCTATTTTTATTCACAAATAAAATTATGGGATTCTAATTATTCTTTTGAATAATTTTACATTACTATTTAAGTCTCGATAATATGATATGAGTCACTTTTTAGTGGCACTCGAATGGTCGAGAATTCGGGTCGTCACAGTTGGTATCAGAGAAAAGATTTTTAAAAACGATTCTGTAGATTTTTGAAATTTTATTTCTTAAAAAAAAAAAAAAAAAAAAAAAAAAAAAAAAAAAAAAAAAAAAAAAAAAAAAAAAAAAAAAAATCACTATTCACGTGAACAGTAAAACGACGTGCTATTCATGATGAACAGTGAACGAAATAACTATTCATTATAAAAAAAAAAAGTTGAATTTTCACATGTCAAGTATGGTTATGATTTTGAAAAGCATGATGAAATTTGATGTGCGAATTTCAAGGACAAAATTCATTTTAAGCAAGGGAGTTTGTAATGTCCTGAAAATTTTATGGAATATAATTAGTTAGTGATATGATGTTTATATTGATGTCTTTGATAAATTTCTAGAAGTTCGGGGACTAAAGGAAAAATAAGATTTGACGGTAAATTTTATTTGGGTTAAGTTATTAATTATTGATGGGGAGATACTTACTATATCGATATTGGATTTGTTTTGAAGACTGTGATTAATTAGGAATTATGATTCAAGAAAATGTTGATTTGGATACAACCACATTAAATTATTGTTGATTAAAGGAAAATAAGATTATATGAAATATTTTAACTCATCACTCTACTATGTCACTCTCCACGTATTGACTCCTCGAACCAGGTATGTTATATGCTTTGCAAGTCATTTACGATTTTATTAAGACATGTTAAGTATGAAATCTTCATATGTTATGAATCTTTAAGTGAAATATACATGTTGAGTATGATATGAATTGATAGAAGCCTGAATTTTAATTTATTCTTTTTTATGTAGAATCATGAGACATAGAGGATATTGATATGAATTTTGGTTCATATTAAGCTTAGTAAGACTGACTAAATTAGAAAAATAAGTTGGTTCGTAACTTTTGCAAAAAAAATATATGGAATAATATATTAAACAAACAAAATTAATAATGAATTTGTACAATAATTTATCCTTTTATCACTACCTTTGTGTAAAAACAAGGGAAAAACTGTGGATGGTTATTAGTACTTCCTCTTCAAATTTCAATTTTCGGTTCAATAATTTATCCCTTTATCACTACCTTTGCTTAAAAGCAAGGAAAAACTGTGGATGATTATTGGTACCACTCTTCAAGTTTCAATTCTGAAAAAAATTCGGAAAGAAAGAAAGAGAACGGGTGTTGAGCATAATGGGAATAATATGACTTAAGAATGATTTTCAAAATAATTGTTGTCCTCGAGTTTAGAAATGATGAACCTTAAATGGACTTTGCATAATTGATTTTAGACATGGCACTAAGTATAAGAAGTCAACAGAAATGATTAGAAATATGTTCAGATTATCTATCATTTAGATTTAATGAGAAATAGCGAGCCAATTTTATGAAGTTTTATGAGATGTTAAGATTATAAGTGATATGATTTTAATGAGACTTTTATGAGAAGCATTATGAAGTTAGAGATTTAAAGATTTGGTTATTGGGAATTAAGTAATGGCTATTATGTTGAGTAAGTGAATTATGCCTCTATATTGAAGAGAAATTTATTATGAACTTTGGCCTTGTGATTAAATTTTGGAAATATGATTTATGACTTATAAATATAAGTATGAGTAATCTTTTGAGCCAATTAAGGTATTGAAGGAAGTGATATTGTGATATTGACGACTATGATTTGAAATTTCTATGTTGAGGAATTATGAATTGATTTTCTGGAATATTTTTTTATAATATTGAAGTTTGATGAAATTGTGGTCAATTTTTAGATCGTTGTGATCAAATGTGGAATTATTTATTATTGTGAGTTATGAAGTATGCTTACGGTTTGAATAAGTCCAAATTTCAAAGGAAACTCTGCCTAGAATTTTATCGTTTGGAATTAAGAGCATAGTATGGTATGCAATCACTAAGAGAATTGAGGTTAGACATGCAAATTCATTTACATCACAAACGAGATTTAGTAGATGATAACAGAGATATTATTATTTTCTCGTAAGGAGAACACACAAGAGTCACACTGGAAAGAAATACATGAAACACGCAAAAGCAAAAGAAAGCAACATGGGAAATTCCTCAAATTGAGAGATGTGTTTCCGGAGTAGCCGTATCCTACCACCTCTGACCTTTTGAGGAAATAAAGAAACCTTCAAAGAGGTGTGTTTCGAGAGTAAGAATACTCCGTAATCTACCACTTGGAACCTTTGAGGTACACACAAGATTTAAACATTAAGGAAATCCTAGGAAATTAGAGGGGTGTTTCGAGAGTAAGAATACTCCGTACTCTACCCCCACCTATTCTAAGATTCATAAAGTTAAGTTTACATTAACCGGACTCCATTTTCGCTTGATTCCCCTTCCTTGCGACCAATCTATCTTAACCCCTGCTGGATCTTGTATTGAGATATATGACTGCAGCTTATCCAGTAGTTCATCAATAGTAGGAGCAGAAATAAGAAGCCTTCTGGAAAATGGAGAGATGAATCCCTGTTCCACAGCATAATCAAGAAAGGTTAACAAACCATCAAAGAAATTGTTAACATTCAGAAGCCCAATAGGCTTAGTATGGAGATCTAGTTGAGCCCACGAGGTAATGTTAAAGATTTCTTCTAAGGTACCAAAACCTCCGGGCAGGGCTATAAAGGCATCAGAACCATATAGCATACAAGTTATGCGTTCATGGATGGATAAGGTTTGAACTTCATGCCCTCGTGTTTTGCCTGCAACATCTACCAAAGGGACAGGTATGACACCGATTACTTTTGATTTCTCTGCAAGAGCAGATTGGGAAACACAACCCATTAGACCACTGCTACCACCCCCATACACAAGAGTGATACCTTTTCCCCCAGTTTCTTTCCAAGATCTACGGCCGCTTCTAGATAACTGAAGCCTTTCCCCACTTTTGATCCACAAAATACACAAATAGTTTTGATCTGTCGAAGTTTTGGTGCTTCCATCTTTGATAGTATAGAAGAGAAAACTTACGAAGAAGATGTGATTTTGGGATGCCTGAACTATGAAATATGTTTGGCTATTTAAAGCCGAAAAAAAAATTTACTGTTTTTGATTGATTATGAAAAAGTAAAGATTTACTTTTGACAAAATCGGCCAACTTTTGACTGTTTTACCAAAGATATCACCTTTCGGTGATTTATTTCCAGCTTTATCAAAACTCGAGAAAGGAAAATATATTTTATTTCCAAAACGCGTGAAAGAAAACAGCAAAATATTTTAAATGTGTATCAAGAGATTTACCTTATATCATTGTTGAACTGCCAGAAGCCTCATTTTGTAAAACAGACTGGCAAACAGGATCTTTTGCTATTATATTTTGGAGACTATAACGATTTTTGTCCTCGTTAAATTGAGCGTATAAGGAGAGAAGTTCACGTTGCACATAACCACTTGGGTGCGTCTCAAGAGTCAGTCGAATATCATCCAAAGACTCCTTACTCAGTCCACCCTTTATGAATTTGATTTTATCATCCCGATTAGTAGAAGAATATCCTACTGTTTTGCAACGAGTATCACAGTTCCAACGAGCACATTTGTAGCAACCATTCAGCCTTTTTGCTCTTCGTTTCTTTGCGAAGGTGCTTTTGCCTAAACCAGGCATGTGCTTTGGAAATGTCATAGGTAATTCACCAGATAGTCGAACCTTTGCTTCGATCAACCAGCGAACATCTTCTGAAACACCATGAGCCATCAGCAACCTCAATCTTTCGAGTCTTATTCGATAAATTTTCCTCAGATCATTCATTGGAAGACTGGAATAATACTTGCGAATGTTTGTAAGAATGATATCCATGTTTTTGATGGATCTAACCTCTTCCCAGCATGAACTATTTAAAAGCATTAAGGATCGGAGGGAATCTGCGTGATATTGATTCCAGCAAGAAAGCGCGGAATAGAATAATGGAAAAGAGGGAACAAGAGTTTATGCGCCGTTTACTTTCTTGATAAAAGGAAGATTTGATGATGACGGGATTTGAGATATGGAATATTTTCTTGGATTTTGGGTACTGATATTTTGATATAATAATCAAGGTATAGAAATAATACGGGGATACGTGAAAGTGAAATAAGGACTGTATTGAATCAGGATTAATAAGTTTGTGCAAGTGAAAGGAATACCTTACGGGAAATGTTATGATATTTGAGTTAAGAATTTTAATTATTTGGGAGATATTTGTTTATTGAATTTTGCAGAAATTTTGGGTTACAAATATTGGAAAGATAAACTGATGATTATGTTGATATGTGAATAACATGTTTGGGTATATTACATAGAGAATATTCAGGTAATCGTTTTAATTATTTTGGGATATTTGGTGATAAGAAGAAATGACAAATTATTATGGTATGATATGTTAGTAAAGATTTATTGAAATTTTAGAGATATTAATACGAATATTTGAGGTCACATGATACGATGATAAATGACAAGTTACATGAATACTACAAGATATGATGAAATATCACATACGATTGGGAATTTTCATTTTGATTCAGAAGAATTTATGAGTAGACATATGTCTATTATTGATAGAAAAGTCCATGTCTTAAGAAAACAAATTGATGCATTTAGTCAAAATCCAGTGGGTTAAATATGGTTGGGTTAAATATGGTAGCGATGATGCTACATAAGAAGAAGAAGAAGAGATTCTGATTAAGTGTTCAGAAATCATAAGATCAAGTAAGATTAATTTCGAGGACGAAATTATTTTAAGGGGGTAAGTTTGTAGCGACCAAGAATTTTTACGCGATTAATAATTATTTTAATAGAAAATCGTGTCGCTACTATTTCACCCATTTTTATTAAGTTAACGCCACGACGTATTCGTATAGCCAAATCAAGAAATAATCGAGATCGTTCGATTTTAAATTAAATTCCGAATTTCTAAAAATATTTCCATTCTCTTGATTTAAAGTATATTAAGTCCAAGTACTTAATTCAATGTTATCCCAATATTTATTTATACAAAAATTATTTTTATTATTGAAATTAAGAAAATATATGCAAGCATGAGAGGTTCCATTATATATAATAATTATGAGAATCTTAATTTAATAAATATGGAAAAGTATATGAATGGTTGATAGACTCCATTATATGTAATCATGAAGAGCATAATATTTGTATAAATATGGAAAAGTATATGAATGAATTATATACTCCATTATATATAAACATGAAGAGCATAATATTTGTATAAATATGGAAAAGTATATGAATGATTGATAAGACTCCATTATATGTAATCATGAAGAGCATAATATTTGTATAAATATGGAAAAGTATATGAATGATTTATATACTCTATTATATATAATCATGAAGAGCATAATAATTGTATAAATATGGAAAAGTATATGAATGATTGATAGACTCCATTATATATAATCATGAAGAGCATATTATTTGTATAAATATGGAAAAGTATATGAATGGTGCTTTACTTTAAGAAAATGATGTGTTAAAATTAATAGAATTGAATGATTATGTTTACAATATGCCAACTTTATACATCTATTTAAACCCATCTCTTTTACACACAACTCTACACATATACACTTATTTCCAATCTCTTGACAAAATCCACAAGTAAGAGAAATTCAAGGTGGTCAAGAAAGTTTTGGTCTATTTACTACTACACTTCATTTTAATCTTTTAAAAGGTAAGTATATCTTATATTTTTATGAAAAGTAAGTATGTTTTTATGAAAGGTAAATACACCTTATGTTTTTATGAAAATTAAGTATGTTTTTATGACAAGTAAGTATATCTTATGTTTTTATGAAAAGTAAGTATGTTTTTATGAAAGGTAAATACACCTTATGTTTTTATGAAAAGTAAGTATGTTTTTATGACAAGTAAGTATATCTTATGTTTTTATGAAAAGTAAGTATGTTTTTATGAAAGGTAAATACACCTTATGTTTTTATGAAAAGTAAGTATGTTTTTATGACAAGTAAGTATATCTTATGTTTTTATGAAAAGTAAGTATGTTTTTATGAAAGGTAAATACACCTTATGTTTTTATGAAAAGTAAGTATGTTTTTATGACAAGTAAGTATATCTTATGTTTTTATGAAAAGTAAGTATGTTTTTATGAAAGGTAAATACACCTTATGTTTTTATGAAAGGTAAATACACCTTATGTTTTTATGAAAAGTAAGTATGTTTTTATGACAAGTATATCTTATGTTTTTATGAAAATGTTTGGATCATTGCTATGAAATCAATCTCACAAGATTGTTATGGGTTCCATATGATATGTTTATGATTATGCTAAGGGGACCGGAGTTTAGTAGCGCTACACATAAGAATTCTTGCCATTTAAGTTCGGTAAAATTCTTGTGTCTCCCTATGTTTATGAGTATTTCGATCCTATCCTATGTTATGATGAAAATGATCCATATGCTTTCAAAAGAAAATTTATGCTTGGTATACTTACTGGGATTTTATAAATCTCACTCCACGATATTTACCATTTTCAGATAATTGAAGGTTCGAGGCGGTCAACATGGAAGTGGCAAAAGTGGTTAAGATTGATGAGATAATTATGTTGAACTTTATGTAAGAAAATTATGTTCTATTTTTATTCACAAATAAAATTATGGGATTCTAATTATTCTTTTGAATAATTTTACATTACTATTTAAGTCTCGATAATATGATATGAGTCACTTTTTAGTGGCACTCGAATGGTCGAGAATTCGGGTCGTCACAGTAGAACCTAAAAAGCCCTGAAGAATTTGAGTTAGCTTGCCATTCCTGCATGGCACATGGGAAATTTTTTGTGTCAAAGTTCAATAGCTTCAACAGTCATCACAATAAAGGTCAGAGTTAGAGAAAATATGAAGACCTCAGGCTGAAACCTACAATCTATAAATGTTAGATTCTTTTAGTGAGGTTATTTGGGAATCTAGTTAACCAATCACAGCCATGGCAATCGATCAAATAAACTCCTTTTGGCTACGACTAGAATAACTTAATCTGTCGAACATGAAAGAACAAGTGCCTGTAACTATCAATCCATACTTTACAAGAAAATGGCTGACTATGATGATTTATTCAAATCAGAAAAAAACGAAATAAGATTTAGAAAGATTGCTAAGTCAAATTCAACGTAGATGGATATGAGGATGAAGAGATGAAACCAAAGGTTGAATTCTTGAATCCATGGCTTCTTTTAGGGCTTTCAATTCGGAAGAGTGACTTCTGATTTAGTTATAGTTTTTTACATACCAGGAAAAATACTTAATTCTTTTTATACTTGGCCAAACAAGCTCTTTAACATCGATTCACCCATACAGAGCAAGTTCATCTCAATTTAATTTCTTCAAAAGATTGGATTGTCTAGATGCTCTACAATAAGTATTACATCAACTTTTCCTTTATTTATCACCACTCACGTAGATCAAAATGTCATAATTCAGTACAAGAATTACGACTATCCTAATAGAAGAACACTTATCCCAGCCCTCAATTGGATAAAACTCACATCCATTACAAATCCATTATGTTACTCGTTAACAAAACAATCATCTTGAAAAGAGAAGTTAGAGAATAAAAGAGACTTGAAGAGCTTTCAAATCTTTGTGAAGTGTAGGAAAATGAAATCAGTGCTTTCATGTTAACTTAAGACAAGAAATGGAAAGATATCCTCAAAACATGTAAGCCTAAGACAAGAATCTGTACCACTGCACCTGTAAATTTTCCTTCACATTAACAATTTACATAAACTAAAGTTCTTAGCCCACCCAATTATCATCAAAGATGAAAGCCCAAAAACACACAAAAAAGGCACTTTAAAAATGACCTCATAAAAATATTTGAATTATTCATCAACTAAGATGCACCGACACGTTGCCGGAGTCGGCGTGTCGGACACCGACACTCGCCGGACACGCTCCGACACGTGTCGGAACTACAAGGTATGATGATTGATGAATCTTACTTACCTTCGCAGCCAAGCCAGAGAAGGAGCAGCGTCGTTGTAGAAGGAGCCCGTCGCAGCAGCGTTGTCGGAGAAGGAGCCCGGAGCAGCGTCGTCGGAGAAGTAGCCTAGAGTAGCAGCGTCGCGCCGTCGTCAGAAGAAAGCAAGAAGCCTAGCATCGTGTCTCTCTCTCTTTTGTGGTTTTGCGGCGCAAAATCAGAATGTTTATTTAGTTTTATATTGCTTATCTTTGCATGTATAATAGCTAGGTTATTGGATGACTGATGAGTATGGATTAATGGGCCCAAATAACATTATTATAAATACAATAACAAAGGCATTGAAAGGGTACACATTATTCATTGAACATTCAATTTCGAGAGCTGCGGCATTGCAATTATTTTGAGGTACACGTTTTTTTTTCTTCTTAAAATTCAATTTTGTCTCTCAAAAAACATAATTAAAAATATTGGTCAAGTGAAAAAGACTCTTTATCATGATAATTTATTAATATATTTTTTTTTGTTTTATGATTTTACTTTTCAGTTCAAAGATATGAGTTCACCAATTGCTTCTGATAGTACTTCGATGGATGATGAAATTTCTAAACCATTGTGGAAATACGTAACAAAATATGATAGAATTAATGAAGGGGGTGGTAATATTAGTTGGCAGTGCAATTTTTGCTATCAACAGAAAAAATCTTCATATGCAAGAGTTAGGGCACATTTGTTGAAATTGTCTGGTTTTGGTATAGGAGCTTGTAAAAATGTAACTACAAAAGATATCAGTGAGATGCAAAAGTTAGACGATGAAGCTAAAATAATGATGAAAAATAATGAGCCCAAAAGAGTACCATTACCTGGGGAAAGAATTTCTATTGGTACTGCTACTAGGAATGATGATGCTACTTTTCAAGTGATGGAGCAAAAGAAAAGAAAGATTGGTGCACTTGAAAAAGCTTTTAATATGACATATCGTGAACAATTGGATTCAGAAATCGCTAGGTTATTTTACACAGGTAGTGTGTCATTTAATCTTGCCAAAAATCCTTATTATGTCAGTTCTTATAGTATTGCTGCAAATAGCATTTATCAGGATATGTGCCTCCGGGTTATGATAAATTGAGAACTACTCTTCTTCAAAAAGAAAAGAGAAATGTGGAAAGATTATTGCAGCCTATAAAAAGTACATGGGCAGAAAAAGGAGTAAGCATTGTAAGTGATGGATGGGGATGGAGTGATCCACAAAGAAGGCCTTTAATTCATAGCCGTGTCTGAGAGTGGACCAATGTTTTTAAAGGCTGTTGATTGTATGGGTGAAATAAAAGATAAATATTTTATTTCCAACTTGATGCGAGATGTTATAAATGAAATTGGGCACGAGAAGGTTATTCAAGTAATTACAGATAATGCTGCAAATTGCAAGGCTGCAGGTCAAATAATTGAGGCAGAATTTCCTCATATTTTTTGGACACCATGTGTCGTCCATACTTTGAATCTTGCTTTGAAGAATATATGTGCAGCGAAGAATGTTGATAATAATCAGATTACATATGAGGAATGCAATTGGATTACTAGTATTCATGATGATGTTATGGTTATTGAAATTTTTATCATGAATCAAACTATGATATTGGCAATGTTTGAGGAATTTGTGTCATTGAAATTGCTTTCGGTAGCAGAAACTCGATTTGCTTCAGCAATTGTTATGCTTAAAAGATTTAAGTTAATTAAAGGAGGGTTGCAGAATATGGTTATAAGTGAAAAGTGGACAACTTATCGACAAGACGATGTGCAAAAGGCCAGTTTTGTGAAGCAGAAAATACTTGATGATCTTTGGTGGGACTCCATAAGTTATGTTCTTTCATTCATGACACCAATTTATGATATGCTAAGACTTTGTGATACAGATAAACCTTGTCTTCACTTGGTTTATGATTTGTGGGATACTATGATAGAAAAGGTGAAATCAGTGATCTATAGGCATGAGGGAAAACATCAAGATGAGGTGTCATCGTTTTATGATGTTATTTATAAGATTCTTATTGATCGTTGGACAAAGAGTAACACACCACTGCATTGTTTGGCTCATTCTTTAAATCCAAGGTAATTCTACATAATATTTTTTTTTATTCATGTTTTAGTATTTTTTTAATATTATTATTTATCAATTTGTTACTAATTTTTTTATTATTTTATCATTTGCTTTTTTTTATCAGATACTATAGCGAGGAATGGCTTAAAGAGGATCCTGCTCGAGTTCCTCCTCATAAAGATTTAGAAGTGTCACGAGAAAGAAAGAAATGCCTTAACAGATACTTGTCAAATGAAGAACGTGTAAAAGTGATTGCTGAGTATGCTAGTTTTTCAACCATGGACAATGATTTTGGTGAATTTGATTCTATACATGATCGTTACCACTTGGATCCAAAGACTTGGTAGGTCAATCATGGCGCTTCTGCACCTATGCTTCAATCATTGGCCTTGAAATTATTGGTACAACCTTCTTCTTCATCGTGTTGTGAAAGAAATTGGAGTACCTATTCCTTTGTGCATTCTCTTAAAAGGAATAAGATAACTCCAAAACGTGCTGAGGATTTGGTATTTGTTCATAGTAATCTTCGTCTATTGTCGAGAAGGAGTCCACAATACTTTAAAGGGGATACTAAGATGTGGGATATTGGTGGTGATACATTTGATTCATTTGAAGATGTTGGAGTGCTCCAAATTGCTAATTTGTCACTAGATGAACCGGAATTAGAGGCAGTAATATTTACTGATGATAGAGATGAAGATGTTGAGGAAGCAGCTGAAGATGAATGAAAGATTTATAGATTATTTTCTTTTATGTTTTGTTGAACTTCGTGTTATGGCTAAATTTAGACAACTAAATTAAAAATTCATTTTTATTTGATATACTTGTTTTGATGCAATAAATAGACGTGCTATTGTATATTAAACTAAAATATAAAGTAAGTAAAAAAAAAATTTTAATTTGCGTGTCCACAAACGTGTCGTGTCCTATCTTTTTGAAAAATTACGTGTCAACGTGTCGGTGTCGTGTCGCGTGTCGTGTCCGTGCAACTTAGTTCATCAAAACCTCTCTAAAATGTGAAATTGAAAAACTTTACAGTACCTCCATCGGGAAGAGTAGCAGCATAGTTGCATTTTCTTGACAAGTTTGCAGAAAACTCACAGTATTGCATTACTAACCCCACTTTTTTTTTCCTTGTGCTAGGAAATCCTCCACTATTCTCATGAGCAATCTATAACGTTCACACAAAATCAAGAAACAAGCCAAGCTTAAAACTGCGTAAAAAATATTAAACAGAAAGTAATAATTTAATATGCAAAAATGAAGACAAAGCATGATGCATACCAAACGAAGCTTTGATTGATTCTCATCTCCGTCTCCACATTTTATATTCCACATACAAATTAATTTAATTTTATAGGGAAATGTTCTTATTCGTGGGTGGGGAAAAACTTTTCGAGACAAAAAAAATTGTAGGGCCATTTGTAGCGTGGGGGGGAGGATTAGACGACAAAGATTGAAATTTTGTGGGCTAAAGAAATATATACACACGAAAGTAGCATTACCACCAAGTCCTGAAGCAACACCTGCAGAATATTTTCAAGGAACTTGTTCTCACCTTGGACTAGTTTTGTTTCTGCAACAATAGAAAATTAAAATTCAACAATCCATAAGATCAAAAAGAGAGGTAATTTCATGAAATATTATCTAATTATATATTAAAAATCAAAAGGATCCCTTTTCTCCGGCTGTGATAGTTTAATGAAGAGAACAAACAGGGGAGTTTGCTTGAATTTTCATAAAAAGATAAAGTTAAAATATAAAAACCACGTGAATTCCTTTTTTCTTTTGGTCAACAAAATTCATGAAGTTCAAGATCAACCCGTATCAGATTCACCTAACAAAAGCGCTATTCCATGAAAATTTGATGAACTAACGAACAAATAACATGGCCGAAAATTAAAAATATCACCAAGTTATACTCACATGGAGAAATAAGCAAGCCAAACACAAATAAGTGAAGTTAAACTCATATATAGCCACGCACCTGATGTTTTATAATTTCTTGCACAATCTGAAGTGCGAAATCTTCAGATGGGCCTCGATTCAGAATTGCTTTGATTGGTCAATAGTGCTCAATGGAGCCAATTTAGTGGTTAAACAATTATTCTTGTATTTTATCACAAAATCTTTTTTGAAAGTAGGGTAAATTATAGAAGATGATTGTTGCATAGATCATCATGACCAGGGGCGGAGCCAGCGTGTGGCGAGGTAGCGCAGCCGCGCTACCTCGCCGCCGGCGGACCACCGTCGTCTACACCCAATTAACCATGCCCAAACCCAAAATACCCCAAGACCCAACCATTTTGAGCACAAAACAACGACCCAGAGGCCAGAGTCCCATAGGCCATACCCCAGTTTCTTACCTTCGGCAGTTCGGCTACTTCGAAGAAAATAGACGAAGGAAAGGGAAGGGATCCACCGGCGTTATCATTTACTTTGTAATGATTAAATAAAAAAAGATTTTTATCTTTCACTTACTTTGTTGATTTCTCATCAATTAATGATATAGGAGCAAGATCGGCGATGATTATGGAGGAAACCTCTAAGAGGCAGCCTTGTTTCAGCTCGCCGGAAGAATTGTATGATGAAGAATACTACGACGAGCAGCTGCCGGAGAAGAAGCGCCGTCTCACTCCTGAGTCCTGAGCAGGTTGAATTTTACTTTATTGTGAAAAATTAGCCTAATCCACGTTCTCTGTTAACGTTTAATCTGATGCATAAATGATTAGCACAGTTGCACTACAGCACTAGTATGTTTACTTTTTTTCAGTTAGTGGGTTGGGTTGATTTAGGTCATTAGGTGCACTTGCTGGAGAAAAAGCTTTGAATTGTTAAGAATGTGTTTGGTAAACATGTTTTTAAACATGTTTTTTCCTACACAATTTCTCAAATCACTTTTTAACCACACACATTTTCTCTTTTCATTTTTCAACCATACATTTTACCCAGTAAAGACAAAAAAACATGTTTTTAAACAAAAAAATTTTAACAAACAGAGGCTTAGATTTGGTGAATATTTGATTTTTTGAATTGTGATTATTGAAATTTGATGAATATTTGATTTGGTATGTGAATTATGATTATTGACTTTACAGATTATAGAACTTTTTTTCAACCTAAACGAAAGTTTCATGTTTGGGTCCAAAATTTTATTAATTTAATCATGTCGAATATTGTAAACGTTATACAAATCGGGGTGAAATTCACCGCCATTCGAGTGATTAGAAGTATAATACCTAACAAAAAAAAGTTTGAATGACATTAGATAACGGTCAAATTTTTCGGTCAACGGTCAACGTTCACGGTCAACTCCCGCTAGAGCTGAATTTTCGAGCTAGATCCGCCACTGATCATGACAGAAAGAAATTTCTATTTACCTAAATTCTAAAAAACATAGTCCTTAAGTTACGTTTTCCTCCTTGTACTAATAATTCTTTAAAAAAAATTGCTCTCTAAAGATTTCACAAGGTAAAATCAAACTACAGCAACACAGCTAATAAAAATAAATAAAAGATATTAAGGTCCCCTAAAAATCAAACATTTTCTGAGAAAGTTTGTCTATTTTCACAAGAAACCATAATACAATGAAGAATAGAGTTCCCAACCTCTTCATCAACTATTTCCGTTGATTTTCAACAAATACAAGCAACACAAACAAACCAAAAATCATATTAAAGGAAAAATAGAAAACACATACAAAGATCAATTGTCTTCGAGAAAACAAAAACCTAAGTAAATAAAAAAGGAAACTGAATCAAGAACATACCGAGAGAATGGAGGGCGAGGCATGGCTCGAAGGAGTGAAAAGATTGGCAAACGCATTTTGATAAATATCCACAAGCAATTTACAATTATAACCTAAATACCAAATTACGGATTTAGGGTCGAAGATATAATTTTTAACAAAGTTCAGGATAAAAGATTACCTGAAATTAGGGATTTAGGGTTGAAGAAATTAGAAATATTACCTAAAATTTATGGCTGACAAGTGACAGGAGCAAAGAATTCGAGCGCCGTCGGTGGTGGACTTGTGGCTCAAGGAAAGAGTTAGGCTGCTAGGGCTTAACGAGTCGGAGGCAATCGCGCGGCAAGGAAAGAGAGAAACCGAGAGATGAACAGTGATGAAATGAGTCTGGCGGTTGTTTTTATATTTTGTAATTTTTTTTTTTTTTTCAGAAAGACGTAATATTTTAATATTAAAAAATAAAGAATTGGGTCAAAGTTGGCAAAAGTTTGGAAGTTAAAAAAGTCACGAAAAATTCACAACCATCTCAATTTGAAAACTTTGGAGTCCAACAATTTCCCTGCGAAAATTAACTAGTATTTCTCCCGTTCGGTGCATGAAAATTATTCAAAAATATCAATTTCGATAAGTATTTATAAAACTTTAATACTTATACATAATTAACATAAATTCAAATGATAAAATTATACTACAATAACAATTAAAATTTAATAAATAACATATTTAATTCAAATTAAAATAGCTTCTTAAAATAATAAGTCAATTTATATATTTAAGTAAAAAATGACCGTTAATTTCAATAATTTTTATGAGCTATTATTAATTTCAAAGAAAATACAAATGTAGTAATTTATTTAATGATATATCATGTTTGATGTAATATTATGATACAATATTAATTTTGTAGAAGACATCAATATATTTCTCACGATTTCTGCATTCTCCTCTCGTATTTAAATTCTTACACTTTTCATTCAAAAATATCAATCACAATAATTATAAATATGTGCTTAACTTAAACCCATGAATATTTGTATTTAATCAATAAATTATATTTTTTTTACTTATAAAATCAAATAGTCAAAATTAATAATAATTATATAAATCTAGAAATTATCATTATATGATAACATGCAATGTTGTAGTAAAAAAATTATACTGAAAATCATATACCATATAACATTTCACAACTATTAAAACTAAGAATGATTAAAAAATATAATTCATTATTAACCATAATATTCACATTTTTTAGCATTTGCCTCTCGTATTTAACATTTTCTTCAAACTTCTTTCAAAAATGTCAAACACAATAATTATAAACGTTTGTTTAATTATATGTTCTTTATACTTAACTCTAAATAATATACTTAAATTGGAATATTATTTGTATTAAAAAATTATTGATAAAATAATAGAAAATTAAAATTCCTATATAACAATAATTTAAAAATAGAAAAATAATAAATTTATATACAAAGTTTAACCGAACAATTATTCCATTTCTATTGTATAAAAAAATATAATTTCTCAACAAAAAAAAGAGTAGAGAATTCGTTTTAGTTTATATGTAGATTATTTTATTAGTGTAAAATGAGCAAAAAATAATTTTTTATAAAAAAATGATATTTAATACTTGTACGTGTATTAAAAATTATTTAATACTTGTACGTGTGATCGAGATTTAATACTTGTACGTGTATTAAAAATTATTATAACAAAATAAAAGATAAGAATGACATATTTCAAAAGGCCAAATTACAAAAATATATATACCAAGACCAAAAAAAAAAATAAGCATGTGTTTGGTAAAAGTAAAAAAATGGTTTATAAACATGTTTATAAACTATATAATTTTTGACCACGGACATTTTCTCCCTCAAATTTTACCACTATTTTTTACCTAAATATGATAAATAAACCAGTTTATAAATCAAACATTATTATCAAACGGAGACTAAAAGAATAAAACAAATGAAAAAATAATAATAATTGCTTGGAATAAAAAAAGGTTTTGGATGGAACTTTTTCACTTTTATATATAGTATAGATATAGATTTATAAACAATATATTTTCTCAAATTACTTTTTAACTACACACATTTCTCTCCACTTTTAATCACACACATTTTTTATCCATTTATTCAAAACATCATTTTTTTCAAAACTCATTTTTTACCACATTTTACCAATAAAATAATCTACATATAAATTAAAAAATATTCTTTACTTTTAACCTCACATTCTGAAAAAATCTACTATTTCAAACCCCATTATTTGAAATAATGCGTCGTGTTACTATTAAACCCTTGTTTGAGATCCGTTATTTCAAATAACATGGTTTGTAAAAATTTTGTCGAATGTGTAGTTCAAATTTAATACTTGTATGTGTATAAAAATTATTAAGACAAAATAAAAAATAAGAATAACACATTACAAAAGGCTAAATTACAAAAACATATATAGTAAGACAAAAAAGTTAAGCCTTTGTTCGTTAAGTGTAATGATTATGGTTTATAAATTAATTTATAATGATTATGGTTTATAAATTAATTTATAATCTACACAATTTCTTAAATCACTTTTTTATCACATTTTTTATTTTTCAATTTTTAACCACACATCTCACCTCGAAATTCCTAAAAATTTGATTTATAATTGGCTCCATGGAAAAAAAAAATCTAAATTTTTAGTTTTAAGATGGTTTGAAACTTCTTCTAAAGTTTTATTAATTCTTTTATTAGCTTGTTCTAAAAATTTTTTATTTTTTATTTTTTTCACCACCTAAGACATATCAACTTGAACCTGACCTTTTCCTATAAGATTACCACTGGCACTCCCTTACAAGATTCCTAGGTTAACTAACCCTTTCCCCAGTACTTAAGGATCCAAACAGGCTCACTCCGGCCAACAATCCTATCTTTCTGGGTCACTCAGGATTAACCTAAAAACAGTATGGCTTCTAAAAATCAAGTTATGCTTTTATGATATGCATAGGATGAAATGATTTATATCTATCAACAAAATTTACATCATATGAACTACTGGAATTAAAAACATGAATACAAAATGTAAAACATAAAGATAAATTTTTTGGAGATTTATTAAAACATCTTAAAGATAATACAACTAAGGATTTCCCTTTTGAAAAATCTCCAAAAGGATTGAATAAAACTTTGGGAAAGAAACAATACCTCAAGGATATTTACCGGTTTCTATACACAGGTTTTTGGATTGAGAATTTTTCTGATATAAGGAGGTTTTTTGGTGAAGGCAAGGAGATCACAAGTTGAAAACTCTTGTCATTTCCAAATTAAACAAAGTCCTTATATAGAGAAATTCTTGGGAGCAAGATTACAAGTCTGTCCTAACACGCGTCTTTCTTTTTACAGCTGTCTCCAATTCTTTTCTGCTTTTCTAAAAGTTGTCTTATGCTTTTTTGACACGCGTTTCTCCGAGCAACTATGGTCAAAAAAGTTTGGACAATCTTATCCTAAAAAAAAAAAAAAAATCTTCTGTCGGCAGTATCTTCTTTCTAAAAGTTTTTTGTCTTGTTGCGTCGCAGCATCTTTTTTCTACGTGTTCAAATTATGTTCTGCAGTAAATGAAAATGACATCCCACTATCTAAATTATTGTATCCATCTCTTTCTTGATCTTCGAATCCACTATTTCCTTGGCTAGATCCATCTTCGTTGTCTTCTGTAATTGGTTCTTTTTTATTCTGAGGACATTCTGGAATTTCCTTTTCTTTTTCTTTATTTTTTGAAAAAATTCTTTCAAAAACTTGTTCTATGGCTTCGTTCAATTTTTTTTTGAATTTCTTTGTCTTTTTTCTTTTTTATCACTAATTTTTTCTTTCTTTTCGAAGACTCTTCTTGGCTTGAACTCTTCTGAAGTTTCTGAATTTGTGAAAGTAAATGGTTAATGGAAACAATGTCGTCTTCCGGGTCTTGAGCTTCTTGAAAAATTTCTTTTCCTTTGGTATTCTGGCTACTGGATTCTTCTTGGGTAATTTGTATTGGACTAAAATTCTGAACTGGACTGGAATATTTGACAAGATAGTCAAACTTTCCACTGAGCTGGCCCAGTGTGTCCCAAATTTATTTATTCTGGGGAGAAAATTGTTGGGTCTGTTCAAAATAAAAATGGACTTGTGTAGTAGGGAAATCAACAGTTCCCTGAGTCTGTTGGGCTTTTGGCAAGTCCACAGCCATCAACGGGTTTGAAAAGTCTTTACCAGCTACCGTTTGAGCTGGACTAGCTACTGATTTCTTGGGCTCAGTAGTACCTTTTCCTAAACTAAGCTTTAAACTGATAATTTCTTTCTCCAACTCTGTGATCTTCTTTTGTAAAAGGGTTCTTTCTGAAGTGAGGTTCTGGTTAGATTCATTGATAACTCTGAAATTGTTCTTCAAACATTCGCAATGGTTACAAAAAATATTCTCATCCCTGCTGGGAGAAAAGTCTGGAGGAGGATCTTGGTAGTTTTTGAGGGAAGGGGAAACAAAAAAGTTAATTCCTATGAGTTGTCTGGCTGAATCTAGAGCTTCTTTCAAACTTGTAAAACCTTTGTAAAGTGGGTCTTTAAAATTGCTGATGCTTTCTAAAACTTCTAACCATGTATGAAAAACACCTAACTTATGGCCTTTAATGACAACATAAAATTTAAACCTAGTTCTGTTCTGGTTAAAGTGTTCTGACAATGCATTCATGCATGCAAGAAAATATTTCTGGTCTTTGGGATTCTTATTGTACGAAATCCATAAATTGTCTAAGATGCATTTCTCTTCTTTTGAAAGTGAGACGTGTGCAAGTGCTTTGAAAGAAATATTACTACTAGGAAAACAAATGAGTTCTTGGTTACCGAATCTTAATCGTTCTGAGTAATATGGTTTGTTCTGTGTAGATGGAGTCTGAAATGATGCAAAGGAATTTTCTGGAGAAATTCCTGGTCTTGGAGGAGGTCTAGACATCTGTAGAAAACAAATTTAAAAAAAATTTCTTTATTTTCTATCATTCTACTAAGGATGTCTGCTGCTTTATTATTGTGACGACCCGAATTCTCGACCATTCGAGTGCCACAAAAAGTGACTCATATCATATTATCGAGACTTAAATAGTAATGTAAAATTATTCAAAAGAATAATTAGAATCCCATAATTTTATTTGTGAATAAAAATAGAACATAATTTTCTTACATAAAGTTCAACATAATTATCTCATCAATCTTAACCACTTTTGCCACTTCCATGTTGACCGCCTCGAACATTCAATTATCTGAAAATGGTAAATATCGTGGAGTGAGATTTATAAAATCCCAGTAAGTATACCAAGCATAAATTTTCTTTTGAAAGCATATGGATCATTTTCATCATAACATAGGATAGGATTGAAATATTCATAAACATAGGGAGACACAAGAATTTTACCGAACTTAAATGGCAAGAATTCTTATGTGTAGCGCTACTAAACTCCGGTCCCCTTAGCATAATCATAAACATATCATATGGAACCCATAACAATCTTGTGAGATTGATTTCATAGCAATGATCCAAACATTTTCATAAAAACATAAGATATACTTACTTGTCATAAAAACATACTTACTTTTCATAAAAACATAAGGTGTATTTACCTTTCATAAAAACATACTTACTTTTCATAAAAATATAAGATATACTTACTTGTCATAAAAACATACTTACTTTTCATAAAAACATAAGGTGTATTTACCTTTCATAAAAACATACTTACTTTTCATAAAAATATAAGATATACTTACTTGTCATAAAAACATACTTACTTTTCATAAAAACATAAGGTGTATTTACCTTTCATAAAAACATACTTACTTTTCATAAAAACATAAGATATACTTACTTGTCATAAAAACATACTTACTTTTCATAAAAACATAAGGTGTATTTACCTTTCATAAAAACATACTTACTTTTCATAAAAACATAAGATATACTTACCTTTTAAAAGATTAAAATGAAGTGTAGTAGTAAATGGACCAAAACTTTCTTGACCACCTTGAATTTCTCTTACTTGTGGATTTTGTCAAGAGATTGGAAATAAGTGTATATGTGTAGAGTTGTGTGTAAAAGAGATGGGTTTAAATAGATGTATAAAGTTGGCATATTGTAAACATAATCATTCAATTCTATTAATTTTAACACATCCTTTTCTTAAAGTAAAGCACCATTCATATACTTTTCCATATTTATACAAATAATATGCTCTTCATGATTATATATAATGGAGTATATAAATCATTCATATACTTTTCCATATTTATACAAATATTATGCTCTTCATGATTACATATAATGGAGTCTTATCAATCATTCATATACTTTTCCATATTTATACAAATATTATGCTCTTCATGATTATATATAATGGAGTATATAATTCATTCATATACTTTTCCATATTTATACAAATATTATGCTCTTCATGATTACATATAATGGAGTCTTATCAATCATTCATATACTTTTCCATATTTATACAAATATTATGCTCTTCATGATTATATATAATAGAGTATATAATTCATTCATATACTTTTCCATATTTATACAAATATTATGCTCTTCATGATTACATATAATGGAATCTATCAACCATTTATATACTTTTCCATATTTATTAAATTAAGATTCTCATAATTATTATATATAATGGAACCTCTCATGCTTGCATATATTTTCTTAATTTAAATAATAAAAGTAATTTTTGTACAAATAAATATTGGGATAACATTGAATTAAGTACTTAGACTTAATATACTTTAAATCAAGAGAATGGAGATATTTTTAGAAATTCGGAATTTAATTTAAAATCGAACGATCTCGATTATTTCTTGACTTGGCTATACGAATACGTCGTGGCGTTAAATTAATAAAAATGGGTGAAATAGTAGCGACACGATTTTCTATTAAAATAATTATTAATCGCGTAAAAATTCTTGGTCGCTACAAACTTACCCCCTTAAAATAATTTCGTCCTCGAAATTAATCTTACTTGATCTTATGATTTCTGAACACTTAATCAGAATCTCTTCTTCTTCTTCTTATGTAGCATCATCGCTACCATATTTAACCCAACCATATTTAACCCACTGGACTTTGACTAAATGCATCAATTTGTTTTCTTAAGACATGAACTTTTCTATCAATAATAGACATATGTCTACTCATAAATTCTTCTGAATCAAAATGAAAATTCCCAATCGTATGTGATATTTCATCATATCTTGTAGTATTCATGTAACTTGTCATTTATCATCGTATCATGTGACCTCAAATATTCGTATTAATATCTCTAAAATTTCAATAAATCTTTACTAACATATCATACCATAATAATTTGTCATTTCTTCTTATCACCAAATATCCCAAATAATTAAAACGATTACCTGAATATTCTCTATGTAATATACCCAAACATGTTATTCACATATCAACATAATCATCAGTTTATCTTTCCAATATTTGTAACCCAAAATTTCTGCAAAATTCAATAAACAAATATCTCCCAAATAATTAAAATTCTTAACTCAAATATCATAACATTTCCCGTAAGGTATTCCTTTCACTTGCACAAACTTATTAATCCTGATTCAATACAGTCCTTATTTCACTTTCACGTATCCCCGTATTATTTCTATACCTTGATTATTATATCAAAATATCAGTACCCAAAATCCAAGAAAATATTCCATATCTCAAATCCCGTCATCATCAAATCTTCCTTTTATCAAGAAAGTAAACGGCGTATAAACTCTTGTTCCCTCTTTTCCATTATTCTATTCCGCGCTTTCTTGCTGGAATCAATATCACGCGGATTCCCTCCGATCCTTAATGCTTTTAAATAGTTCATGCTGGGAAGAGGTTAGATCCATCAAAAACATGGATATCATTCTTACAAACATTCGCAAGTATTATTCCAGTCTTCCAATGAATGATCTGAGGAAAATTTATCGAATAAGACTCGAAAGATTGAGGTTGCTGATGGCTCATGGTGTTTCAGAAGATGTTCGCTGGTTGATCGAAGCAAAGGTTCGACTATCTGGTGAATTACCTATGACATTTCCAAAGCACATGCCTGGTTTAGGCAAAAGCACCTTCGCAAAGAAACGAAGAGCAAAAAGGCTGAACGGTTGCTACAAATGTGCTCGTTGGAACTGTGATACTCGTTGCAAAACAGTAGGATATTCTTCTACTAATCGGGATGATAAAATCAAATTCATAAAGGGTGGACTGAGTAAGGAGTCTTTGGATGATATTCGATTGACTCTCGAGACGCACCCAAGTGGGTATGTGCAACGTGAACTCCTTTCCTTATATGCTCAATTTAACGAGGACAAAAATCGTTATAGTCTCAAAAATATAATCGCAAAAGATCCTGTTTGCCAGTCTGTTTTACAAAATGAGGTTGTGGCAATTCAGCATTGATATAAGGTAAATCTTTGATACGCATTTAAAATATTTTGTTGTTTTCTTTCACGCGTTTTGGAAATAAAATATATTTTCCTTTCTCGAGTTTTGATAAAGCTGGAAATAAATCACCGAAAGGTGATATCTTTGGTAAAACAGTCAAAAGTTGGCCGATTTTGACAAAAGTAAATCTTTACTTTTTCATAATCAATCAAAAACAGTAAATTTTTTCGGCTTTAAATAGCCAAACATATTTCATAGTTCAGGCATCCCAAAATCACATCTTCTTCGTAAGTTTTCTCTTCTATACTATCAAAGATGGAAGCACCAAAACTTCGACAGATCAAAACTATTTGTGTATTTTGTGGATCAAAAGTGGGGAAAGGCTTCAGTTATCTAGAAGCGGCCGTAGATCTTGGAAAGAAACTGGGGGAAAAAGGTATCACTCTTGTGTATGGGGGTGGTAGCAGTGGTCTAATGGGTTGTGTTTCCCAATCTGCTCTTGCAGAGAAATCAAAAGTAATCGGTGTCATACCTGTCCCTTTGGTAGATGTTGCAGGCAAAACACGAGGGCATGAAGTTCAAACATTATCCATCCATGAACGCATAACTTGTATGCTATATGGTTCTGATGCCTTTATAGCCCTGCCCGGAGGTTTTGGTACCTTAGAAGAAATCTTTAACATTACCTCGTGGGCTCAACTAGATCTCCATACTAAGCCTATTGGGCTTCTGAATGTTAACAATTTCTTTGATGGCTTGTTAACCTTTCTTGATTATGCTGTGGAACAGGGATTCATCTCTCCATTTTCCAGAAGGCTCCTTATTTCTGCTCCTACTATTGATGAACTACTGGATAAGCTGCAGTCATATATCTCAATACAAGATCCAGCAGGGGTTAAGATAGATTGGTCGCAAGGAAGGGGAATCAAGCGAAAATGGAGTCCGGTTAATGTAAACTTAGCTTTATGAATCTTAGAATAGGTGGGGGTAGAGTACGGAGTATTCTTACTCTCGAGACACCCCTCTAATTTCCTAGGATTTCCTTAATGTTTAAATCTTGTGTGTACCTCAAAGGTTCCAGGTGGTAGATTACGGAGTATTCTTACTCTCGAAACACACCTCTTTGAAGGTTTTTTTTATTTCCTCAAAAGGTCAGAGGTGGTAGGATACGGCTACTCCGGAAACACATCTCTCAATTTGAGGAATTTCCCATGTTGCTTTCTTTTGATTTTGCGTGTTTCATGTATTTCTTTCCAATGTGACTCTTGTGTGTTCTCCTTACGAGAAAATAATAAATATCTCTGTTATCATCTACTAAATCTCGTTTGTGATGTAAATGAATTTGCATGTCTAACCTCAATTCTCTTAGTGATTGCATACCATACTATGCTCTTAATTCCAAACGATAAAATTCTAAGCAGAGTTTCCTTTGAAATTTGGACTTATTCAAACCGTAAGCATACTTCATAACTCACAATAATAAATAATTCCACATTTGATCACAACGATCTAAAAATTGACCACAATTTCATCAAACTTCAATATCATAAAAAAATATTCCAGAAAATCAATTCATAATTCCTCAACATAGAAATTTCAAATCATAGTCGTCAATATCACAATATCACTTCCTTCAATACCTTAATTGGCTCAAAAGATTACTCATACTTATATTTATAAGTCATAAATCATATTCCCAAAATTTAATCACAAGGCCAAAGTTCATAATAAATTTCTCTTCAATATAGAGGCATAATTCACTTACTCAACATAATATCCATTACTTAATTCCCAATAACCAAATCTTTAAATCTCTAACTTCATAATGCTTCTCATAAAAGTCTCATTAAAATCATATCACTTATAATCTTAACATCTCATAAAAATTCATAAAATTGGCTCGCTATTTCTCATTAAATCTAAATGATAGATAATCTGAACATATTTCTAATCATTTCTGTTGACTTCTCATACTTAATGCCATGTCTAAAATCAATTATGCAAAGTCCATTTAAGGTTTATCATTTCTAAACTCGAGGACAACAATTATTTTGAAAATCATTCTTAAGTCATATTATTCCCATTATGCTCAACACCCGTTCTCTTTCTTTCTTTTCTTTCTGAATTTTTTTTTTTTTTTTTTTTTTTTTTTTCAGAATTGAAACTTGAAGAGTGGTACCAATAATCATCCACAGTTTTTCCTTGCTTTTAAGCAAAGGTAGTGATAAAGGGATAAATTATTGAACCGAAAATTGAAACTTGAAGAGGAAGTACTAATAACCATCCACAGTTTTTCCCTTGTTTTTACACAAAGGTAGTGATAAAGGGATAAATTATTGTACGAATTCATTATCAATTTTGTTTGTTTAATATATTATTCCATATATTTTGGGCAAAAGTTACAACCCAACTTAATTTCTAATTGAGTCAATCTTACTAAGCTTAATATGCACCAAAATTCATATAAATATCCTCTCTGTCTCATGATTCTACATTGAAAAGAATAAAAAAATTGAGTCTTCTATCAATTTATATCATACTTGACATGTATATTATGTGTAACACATAAAGATTCATAACATATGAAGATTTCATACTTAACATGTCTTAATAAAATCGTAAATGACTTGCAAAGCATATAACATACCTGGTTCGAGGAGTCAATACGTGGAGAGTGACATAGTAGAGTGATGAGTTAAAATATTTCATATAATCTTATTTTCCTTTAATCAACAATAATTTAATGTGGTTGTATCCAAATCAACATTTTCTTGAATCATAATTCCTAATTAATCACAGTCTTCAAAACAAATCCAATATCGATATAGTAATTATCTCCCCATCAATAATTAATAACTTAACCCAAATAAAATTTATCGTCAAATCTTATTTTTCCTTTAGTCCCCGAACTTCTAGAAATTTATCAAAGACATCAATATAAACATCATATCACTAACTAATTATATTCCATAAAATTTTCAGGACATTACAAACTCCCTTGCTTAAAATGAATTTTGTCCTTGAAATTCGCACATCAAATTTCATCATGCTTTTCAAAATCATAACCATACTTGACATGTGAAAATTCAACTTTTTTTTTTTTAATGAATAGTGATTTCGTTCACTGTTCATCATGAATAACACGTCGTTTTACTGTTCACGTGAATAGTGATTTTTTTTTTTTTAAAGAAATAAAATTTCAAAAATCTACAGAATCGTTTTTAAAACTCTTTGCTCTGATACCAACTGTGACGACCCGAATTCTCGACCATTCGAGTGCCACAAAAAGTGACTCATATCATATTATCGAGACTTAAATAGTAATGTAAAATTATTCAAAAGAATAATTAGAATCCCATAATTTTATTTGTGAATAAAAATAGAACATAATTTTCTTACATAAAGTTCAACATAATTATCTCATCAATCTTAACCACTTTTGCCACTTCCATGTTGACCGCCTCGAACATTCAATTATCTGAAAATGGTAAATATCGTGGAGTGAGATTTATAAAATCCCAGTAAGTATACCAAGCATAAATTTTCTTTTGAAAGCATATGGATCATTTTCATCATAACATAGGATAGGATTGAAATATTCATAAACATAGGGAGACACAAGAATTTTACCGAACTTAAATGGCAAGAATTCTTATGTGTAGCGCTACTAAACTCCGGTCCCCTTAGCATAATCATAAACATATCATATGGAACCCATAACAATCTTGTGAGATTGATTTCATAGCAATGATCCAAACATTTTCATAAAAACATAAGATATACTTACTTGTCATAAAAACATACTTACTTTTCATAAAAACATAAGGTGTATTTACCTTTCATAAAAACATACTTACTTTTCATAAAAATATAAGATATACTTACTTGTCATAAAAACATACTTACTTTTCATAAAAACATAAGGTGTATTTACCTTTCATAAAAACATACTTACTTTTCATAAAAATATAAGATATACTTACTTGTCATAAAAACATACTTACTTTTCATAAAAACATAAGGTGTATTTACCTTTCATAAAAACATACTTACTTTTCATAAAAACATAAGATATACTTACTTGTCATAAAAACATACTTACTTTTCATAAAAATATAAGGTGTATTTACCTTTCATAAAAACATACTTACTTTTCATAAAAACATAAGATATACTTACCTTTTAAAAGATTAAAATGAAGTGTAGTAGTAAATGGACCAAAACTTTCTTGACCACCTTGAATTTCTCTTACTTGTGGATTTTGTCAAGAGATTGGAAATAAGTGTATATGTGTAGAGTTGTGTGTAAAAGAGATGGGTTTAAATAGATGTATAAAGTTGGCATATTGTAAACATAATCATTCAATTCTATTAATTTTAACACATCCTTTTCTTAAAGTAAAGCACCATTCATATACTTTTCCATATTTATACAAATAATATGCTCTTCATGATTATATATAATGGAGTATATAAATCATTCATATACTTTTCCATATTTATACAAATATTATGCTCTTCATGATTACATATAATGGAGTCTTATCAATCATTCATATACTTTTCCATATTTATACAAATATTATGCTCTTCATGATTATATATAATGGAGTATATAATTCATTCATATACTTTTCCATATTTATACAAATATTATGCTCTTCATGATTACATATAATGGAGTCTTATCAATCATTCATATACTTTTCCATATTTATACAAATATTATGCTCTTCATGATTATATATAATAGAGTATATAATTCATTCATATACTTTTCCATATTTATACAAATATTATGCTCTTCATGATTACATATAATGGAATCTATCAACCATTTATATACTTTTCCATATTTATTAAATTAAGATTCTCATAATTATTATATATAATGGAACCTCTCATGCTTGCATATATTTTCTTAATTTAAATAATAAAAGTAATTTTTGTACAAATAAATATTGGGATAACATTGAATTAAGTACTTAGACTTAATATACTTTAAATCAAGAGAATGGAGATATTTTTAGAAATTCGGAATTTAATTTAAAATCGAACGATCTCGATTATTTCTTGACTTGGCTATACGAATACGTCGTGGCGTTAACTTAATAAAAATGGGTGAAATAGTAGCGACACGATTTTCTATTAAAATAATTATTAATCGCGTAAAAATTCTTGGTCGCTACAATTATCTACTCCTTTGATATGTTCAAACTCTATATCTATTCCTGTATTTGTAATTCTATCTACAAAATTTAACCATCTTCTTCTACTTATTTTCTTAGAATCTAATTTTAATTTGTTATAAAAAGAAACTATTGCAACACAATCTGTTCTTATTATGATTTCTTTCTTTGAAATAATGAATAGTTAAAAACTATCTAACGCATAATTAACAGTTAGAAGTTCTGCATCTATGCTACTCATATTTCCTTTTTCTTTATAGTTGCCACTATTATATCTACAAATTCTTTCTGTATTTTTATCAGCATACCTATTTGGTTTGCATAATAGAATGGCTCCCCCATCCTAATATACTTCCATCTGTTTCTATAATTAAGAAGTCTGTGTCTAAAGGCATTGCTAGTTTTGGAAATTTTTTAATTTTGTCTTTGATTTCTTGTACAAGCTTTATATCTGCTTGGTTAAAGAATCTCTGTCCTGTGGGAGAAGTCTTGGAATATAAGGGTCCTGCTATTTTTCCCAAATCTTTTATAAATGGTCTTGCATAGTTTACTAATCCTAAGAATTTCTGGATTTGTTTTAAATCTTCTAGTTTATCTGGAAATTCTAATGCTTTTTGAGCTATATGGGGTTGTAACTTTATTTCTCCCTGGCCTATATTGACTCCTAGGAAATCTATGTATTCTTTAAACAAAATCATTTTCTTCTTACTTATGATCAGACCGTGCTTTATAAATTCTGAAAACACAATTTGTAAGTGTCCTCTGTGTCCTCTTCTATTTTTACTAAAAACAAGAATATCATCTATGTATGCTATAATAAACTTACTATGCTTATTAAAGATATCTTCCATTTTTGTTTGAAAAACACTAGGTGCATTCTTTAATCCAAATGGCATTACTAGCCACTCAAAATGTCCTTCTGGACAAGTGAAAGCTGTCCATCTAATACTATCTTGGTGCATTTTTACCTGCCAAAATCCTGATTTTAAATCAAATTTACTAAAAATTTTACATTCTTTGATCTTATTGATTAAAACTGTTTTGTCTGGGATTTTGTATGCATCGTCTATTGTGTTATCATTGAGTCTTTTATAATTAATAACCATTCTGCTTTTCCCCTAACTATTTCTGAGTGTTTTCTTACAATAAAGGCTGTTGATCTATGTGGGCTATCTGATCTTCTAATAACTCCTAATTTCATTAATTCTTCAATATGCATTTTGAAATCTTCTAAATCCAAATTAGTTGCTTCTATGTTCTTAGTTCTTATGATATATTCTGGATTTTTAATCTTTATTTCACAAAAAATCTTATCTTTTTCCCAATATTTTAAAACATTTTCTCCTAATATTTCCATCTTTTCTAATCTATTGATTAAATTTTCTATATATTGTTCTGTAATTAGCATGTCATAGATTTTTTCATTATCTAAGATTTCTAAAGATTCATGATCTATTTCAAATTCTTCTACTTCTTCTTTATCTAGATCTTCTTCTTTTTCTTCTAACAACTGACATTCTCTTTCTTTATTACAGGGGCAAATTTTTTCTTTAGGGTTTCCACCACACTTCTCAGCACACTCTGATGGATAATGTATTGTTTGGGCTGGTGTGAATAATGTATGTTTCTGGAAATGTATAAAGTCTTTTGTAAAACTATAATCTGTAACTTCTGTATTATTATCATTTTCTTCATTAATAATTCCTATCCTAATATTCTGTTCTGAATCATAATACAAATACTCATTTTCTTTTATTTGTTTTAAATTATACATTTGATCTTATAATTCTAAGAGTTCTTCTTTATTTAAAATGATTCCTAATTCTTTTGGGTAGATTATCTTATCAATATCTTCGCCTATTAATTCTATGTGAACATTCTCTTGGTGTGGTTCTTGTTGTTCTTCATCAGAAGTCTTTGATACATATTGATAATCAGTAAATCTTAAGCTTGTTCTACCATGTGCGTCTTTATAGGTCAAAGATTCTCTAGGTGCTATTGGTTTTTCTTCTTCTTCTAAAAACTTATCCAGATCCTATTCTAATCCAGCTAATTGTTCTGCTGAAAATTCTTTAGGCTTAACCATATTTATTCCTTTACTACTCATTAGTCCTACTACTTTATCCATATAAACTTTATATTTTGTCTGGGAATTAATTGATCATCTTCCTAAGAATCCTACATGTATCAAAAGTTGTCTCCACTATTAGTCTCTTCATATCCTTTAGTCTGTATGCCTATTTTAATTTTTTCTGAAAAGTCTCTAATAGTCATTAAGAAGTCTGGATTACAGTAAATAATACCGTTATTACTATTCATGTCTACTTCCATACTTGCTATCTGTCCTTTTTCTATATTGTTAAATCTTTCATCATAAATGGTAATTACTGTCTTACATCCTAAACTTTTTCTAGTTAATCCTTTTATTCCTATTACAATTAATCCTAAGTGAATAAATCTAAAATTCCTTTTTCTGAGTTCTTTTTTAGAATCTTCTGAAATTAAATTAAGTTTGACTACTTGATTTCCAATACATTGTATTTCTACTTCTCTATGATGTCTGAAAAATTGGGTTCTTGATTCAAAAATTCCTCTATTATATAAAATATCAGGATTAAGCACTCTTAATCCATGTGTCTGAAATCTAGCATAATCTTGTTCTGGATCTATAATTTCTTCTAGATTCTGATTATGTTGTTCTACTCTTCTTAAAACTCTATCTAAGAAATTCTTATTTTCTCCTGATGTACTTGGTCTAGATATTCCTTCACTGATTGTTCTTGATCTCCCTAAAAATGGAGTTGTCAAACTCATCTTGGAAATTTTAAGTCTCTTGATAACCTTCTTGTGACTTTTTCTTTTCCTGTTTCTTTAATGTTTAAATTTCCTACTTTATTTGTTATGGTTCTTAAATCACTTTCTATTTCAGGGTCTATTCTTTTATCAAAGGCTTCTAATTTTTTGTATAAACTTACTAAAAGAGTAATAATTATATTATTTTGTTTGATTAAAATTCCTTCAGTAGTTTTTGGAGAATCTAAGTTTGTTATTCCTTCTGGATCCTTATGATAAATTCTACAGTAATCAAAAGCTTCTTTGTAATTTCTTTCGGATTCAAAATCTCTGTTCATTAACTAAGAATAAATCCTTTTAATTCTTCTGTCTTATTACTAATCTTTCTTGTTTCTTGCAAAATTTCTTTATTTGAATCTAAAATTTTTGTTATTTCTGGAAAATTACTTGTTAAAGCAATATTTTCTTGTTTAGAAATTTTTTCTAGAATAACACAATTTTGATTTTTAATAAAGTCTAAATTTTCCTTGATATTCTTAAAATCTAAATTTTTAGTTTTAAGATGGTCTGAAACTTCTTCTAAAGTTTTATTAATTCTTTTATTAGCTTGTTCTAAATTTTTTGCAAAATTTATAACTAAGTCTATTAAAAGATTCTGACTTGGATCTTCTGAAAACAAACTATATAATTTATGTGTTGTTTCTAAATTACAACTTAATATATTGTTTTCTATTGTCTTAAACTTTTTACCTTGACTAGAAAGTTCTAGGTTTAAGTATTCTATGTATCTTTTATTAGCTATGGCTCTGATACCAAAAGAGGGGGGGGGTTATACTTAAAATAAACACAGCCACTGGCGTAGAAGGTTTATTCTAAGATTGGATGCAGAGATCGGCTTGTGTGCGGAATTATTGGTCTAAAAGACTTTCACAATCTTGATTTTAGTATCCTGTCTCTATTTTATATTGTTCTAAGTAGAAAGGATAAAACTCACTGTCTGTTCTTATTATTTTTGTTTCTAAAATTTCTTCAATTTCTTTTATTTTAAATTGTAAATCAAAACTTCTCTTACTAGTTCTGTTTATATAATTTTTAAAAGGATTGAAAGTATTACTATATCCTCTGGCGTCTATAACAGTATCTAAAATTTTATAGTCTTTTTTTAAAGTCTTATCTATGACGTATACTTGGGTCTCGTATAATGATAATAGATACTCAAATTTTTTAATAATTTTTGGAAATTCTTTTTCTATGTCTATTTCGGTTACAATTGAGGATGATGGGTTTGAAGATGAAGGGTTCATAAATTTCTTTTGTTTTTTCAAATTGTACTTTTATCCTACTTGGTACTCTCCTTAGTTTCCTGTATTTCTTTAATAATATTCTAACAAATCTCCTTTTTTTTTTCTTTTTTTTTTTTTTTCACTACCTAAGACAACCTATAAAAAAAAACTTTTTTCACCACCTTTTTTTTTTTTTTTTAAAAAAAAAAAAAAAAAGAATATAAGGCCAAACAAAAAAATGAAATAAAAAAATATTGTGTCAGGGTCTCAGCCAAATAATGCTCACTTTCTCCTTGCAATGTAAGCTCCTCTATATGCGCAACATTCATTGCAATTTAAAAAAAAAAAAAAAAAGGCTTGGGCAGGAAATGAAAAGGGTGAGACTATCACCTTTTAAAATATAGTATAAATTTTTGTGATAAACAAAATAACTCCACCTACAAGTATAATTTTGTTAATGGATAATTTATAGTAAGTATAAATATTTATGGAACAAAATTCTTAACTTTACAAAATCTCTTTTTGTAGGAAAAGAAATAGACTGTGCATACAAATTTTTATTTGTATGCTGAAAATATGTAGTTTAAGTATAAATACTTTTGGAGTCAAACTCTTATCACTGTGAAAACTCATTTTGTATGAAAATGTGGAAATTTTGTGGGATAAGTCTAATTTTCTTCTAGTGCCACCAAATTTCTTTGAAGCTTGTTTCAAGCGACCTGAGAAACAATGCAAAATAGTGCCAATATGGTCTGTCAAATTTGTAAAAAGAAAAACAAAACAGTCAAAGAAAAAAAAACCTGCTGGAAGCAATTACTTGGAAAAGAGCTTATTTTTTGCATTTCTACAATTCCAATCAAAGAGTTGAAAGAAAATACCCACACATCCTCCTAGTTTATGAGGCCTTTTCTCTACAAGTCATTCCTTCCAATCTATCGTGCTATCAATGTCTTTACAGAAATCCCTGTAGAAATTTTTTTTATCTCTTTCCCACAGAAATTTACCTTGATATGAGTTTGGAGTGTTTAGGAAGAGAGTGTGAGAAATGGGTTTGGAGTGATCAGATTTAGAGAGAGCATGTTTGGCGGTGATATCAATGTGAAAAAATTCAAGTTCACCTCCAAATCTGTTCATTTGAGCGCCATTATCCTCTTTTTTCACTGTTCACTAGTATATACCCGTGCGATGCACGGATGACATTATCTTTATATTTGTTTGCAATAGGAAGTATCAATGAACAAAGTGACATAATAAAGTATGAATTAAAAAGGACAAATTGAGTAAAATTCATATAAATACCTCATTAAACCAAAATATATGTCTACCGAACTTAAGCTATGTCAACAATTTTTATCTTTCATCAATAAAATCGCTACAATAAAAGATTAACAAAATAGCTCATGTTCCAGGATATTGTAATTAACGAAAATGCAGTTTCTAAGACAATAAATTAGTTTGGAAATGAGAACAGCTTACAACATTCTTAGCACACCAATAATGAGGTTTCACAACAATTCACTTTGCAATTCATAGCCTTTGGTGGAAGCATAACCAATGGATATAGAAGATCATCACTCCAGTACCACCAGTAAACCCCAACCACATGAACCGCAAAAAGAATAACAATGCCAATGAGAACAGATATTTTCCCCTCACTCTGCAGAAATATAAACCACTTCTTGCTTGACACTAAATTTAAGTTAATATAGAACAAATCAGGATTTCAGATTTTTGGTTCAGCAAATCAGTACTAAAAGAGAATGCAGATATTTAAGGGTATCTAATGGTACATTAAGTGCTGTCTGATTCCATAAAAAATCATTTGACTTGAACATTACAGCAGCAATCCAAATGGTAACAATGAAACCTGCAAACGTTGTGAAATATCAAACAGAGATTCTGAATAATAATTATAAAGTCCATAGTTTCAACACACAAAAGATGAAATGGATTTCATAATAATGTGACTAAGCTTTTTCATCCATTCAAGCCAACTCTACATTCTTTACGGCTTTTTTCCTCCTACCGGGCCACTCTCTCTCGCTGAACAAAACTAAACAAAACATTGGAGATTTCGATCTGCCGGATCTAAGCAAATTAATAGGCAAAGAAAAACCGATAATGAAGAATAAAACCCTAACCTCCGTTTTGGAGCGAGAAAGAAGAAGTGAGGGCACTGCAATTTTTGGGCTGCGAAAATGTCGATGCCTTATTTTCGGAGCTGAGAGTCCAGCAGTGTCATAAATTTGCTTGGTAATAATTTTTCTCATCGAGATGGTGAGAGCTTCAATATCTTTCCGGCGAATGATGGAGAAGAAAGAGAATCTTTTGGTGTTTGAGAGAGTAAAGGCGTGAATAATGGCAGCGAAGGGTGGAAAAAAAACAATAAAGAGGTGTTAGTCTTACAGACAAATTCTGAAAGGTTGATTTTTAGCGTAGGGTGGAAAGAAAACAGTAAAGACACTGTCAGTCTAGACAAATTTTGAAAGGTTAATTTAAATTTCACAAGCAGACAATTTTTATCAATCTTCACAAGCAAACCAATTTTTTAACTGAGCGGGAATTTTGGACAAAATGTGGGCGGGAATTTCTACCAAAACTCTTCTCCTTTTATATATTAAAAGATTTTTAATATGTGAATCAACAACTATAATATGTGAATCAAATACAAAGAATATTTTCGAATTCGAAATTTTAAAAAAGATAAAACTAATCAAAATAAGAAAAGAAATAATACCCACGCATAGTAAGATTTGCGATTAATTAAATTTTTTGTATTAAATTTGTTTTAATTTTATTAGTATTCATCATCAATTTTCTTTTTAATGTATTTTAATTTTTTATTAAGTTTAATTTTTAATGTATTGATTTCATATATTTTATAAAAAATATCAAAAATATATATATAATAATAATAAAAAAATAATAAAAAATGCACAGTGCTCAGAACATTTCCCTTTTTTGAATTGAAAATAAAATGTTTGCTCAAAACATTTACTGTCTTTTTTTTTTTTTTTTTTTTTTGCAAGAAAGTTTTCCAATTTAGAAAGTTGATTTGGACGGGAAACTATGTGCATAAAATTATGACGGTTATCCTCTGTATATATATATATATATATATATATATATATATATATATATATATATATATATATATACTTAAGAGTGTGTTTAATATTTGATTGATTTAATTTTCTAGGTGGAAAAAATGGAGAATTTTTCAAGTTTTGTTGTTTGATTGATATCATTTTCCATAATAAATAAACCAAAATTTATCTATTTTAATAAAAAAATTTATTTTTAATTTTTTCATACATTTTTAATTGATAATGATAATGTTAATTTTTGAAAAAAATAAATCAATTAACAACAATAACTAGGACTAAACGTGGGAAAAAGTGTTTTTAATGCAAGGAGAAAAATATTTTCGCAGCCAAACACAAAGAAAATAGTTTCCTACTTTTCAAGGAAAAAAATCAAGATAAGTTAGAAAATATTTTACATGGCAAATAAAGACAATCAAACACACCACTGGAAAATGAAAATATTTTCCAAATTTCAAGACAAATTTGACCAATCAAAACAAGCCTAAATGCACAATAAGTTCTACAAGTAAATTTGTCCTACCAGTACGACAATCCTCATGTAGCCTCTGTGCACGCCGATGTGGAGGATCAACACTACCATTTGACGTGATCTAAGATAGGGGATCAAATGAGAAATCAAGACATGAGCGATGCAATGACAATCTACATGGAAAAACGAACAAGTTTCGTGTTTGGTTCGAATAGATAATTAAATCGGATCAAGTTTTTTATAAGGAGCGAAGAATGGTGCAACTGGACCAATCACGCGATCGCATTGGAAAAAAATTTGTGAAAAGAAAAACAAATTTAAGTGCATCGCTCATGTAGAATAATTGAACAATTATATTAAAGTTAATCATTGATCCAATTATGTTAAAGTTAAACAACAATAATTGAACACAAGTTTGACAAAAATCGTAGAGCTATATAGTGTGAAGACGAAAGTCGAATTCAAATAGTCTAAAAATGCCCAAAATGCCCAAAACGATAGGGTTTTTTTTTTTTTTTTAATATGACGATCTTACCTTTTTGACTCTAGAAAAATTTTAGTAAATAAGAAATATTTCAATGTCTACAAATTGGAGACGTGTTTTTCAGCTTTTTCATATTTGGGGAGTATAGGGCGTAATTTTTAATTTTTCAAAAATAATTCTTGGGCTCGGATATTGTTAGCTATTATTACGTTAAATAAAGGTAAAAAAAAAAAAATGGTTAACTTTTTGGCACAAGACAAGGGTTTTCGTCCTTGACCTCATATTTAATTCCTTAGATAAAGAAGTCAAATGAATAATTGAAGTTTATTAATATAATTTAATATACTTATTCTTTAGCAATCAAACTTAAAGGCATCCCTGTTACTTGATCGGACATCTATATATGAAATTGCAATGATAAACAGCACAAATGATCCCCATCTTTGATTTTCTTGCGAAAATGATCATCAACGTTTAGATTTTGACATTTATACCATCAGAATATCAAACGTTGCGAAAATGGTCTCTCCCACTAGATTTCATTAGTTTTCATCATTAAAAATATGTAAATAGCACAAATGGTCCCTAATCTTTGAATTTCTTGCGATAATAGTCCCTAACATATTAATGTCATGTTTGACATGTAACATCCGAATGTTTGGCGTATTTAGTTCATAACATATTAAATCTCTATACGTTTGACGTTTTTAGTCCATAACATATTAAACCTCTATTTGAGACCAATTATTTCAAATAATATGATTTGTAATTGTATTTTTTTGAATAACATGTGGTTAAAAAAATTAAATTTATTTGTAAATTATTTTATGGATAGAATATATGGTTGAAAACTAGTTTTAAAAAAATAAAGTTTATTCTGAATTTCTAAAGCACACAATAAAATATTTAACAAAAGATCATTGCATTAACATTTCAACCTATTGATAAAAAGAATAATAAACTCATGGAACATAAACAAACAAGTATATTGGATATCATTTTAGGAATTGAATAAAAAATATGTTTTTATCAATTCTACTTGTGATTTCAGTTTTGAGAATCGATCAATATCGGATTTCAAAATTTCATTTTTTTTTAAAACTCATTTTCTTCCACACATTCTATTAATATATATTTTTTAATATTTATGCATAAATTAAAAAAATATATCTTACTTTTTAACCCAAAATCTTCACACTTATTTTTCAAATCGATCTATTCGATTTTCCATTAATATATATATTTTTTTAATTTATGCATAAATTACAAAAATATCATACTTTTTAACCCAAATTCTCCAAACTAACTTTTCAAAACAATCGATTCTCAAAATCGAAAATCGAAATTGAAAGTAGAGCTGATAAAAACATATTTTTTATTCAATTCCTAAAATGATGTCCAATATACTTGTTTGTTTATATTCCATGAATTTATTATTATTATTTTTTTACTAATAGGTTGAAATGTTAATGCGGTGATTTTTTGCTAAATATTTTATCGTGCACTTTAGAAATTCAGAATAAATTTTATTTTTTTAAAACTCGTTTTAAACCACACATTCTATCAATAAAATAATTTACAAATAAATTCAATTTTTTAATTAAATATTCTTCAAAAAAATACAATTACAAACCACATTATTTAAAATAATCGATCTCAAATAGGGGCTTAATATGTTAGGGACTAAAAACGTCAAACGTATAGGGATTTAATATGTTAGGAACTAAATATGCTAAACGTTTGGAGATTACATGTCAAACATGACATTAATATGTTAGAAACTATTACCACAAGAAACTCAAAGGTTAGAAACCATTTATGCTATTTACACATTTTTAACGGTGGAAACTAATTGAATCTAATGGTAGGGATCATTTTCACAACGTTTAGTGATTCTGATGGTATAAATGCTAAAATTTAAACATTGAGAATCATTTTCGCAAGAAATTCAAAGATTGAAAATTATTTTTGCTGTTTACCCTAAAATAAATTTGTGAAAAGTAGACAAAACGAGTTTAAAGTGCGAATAGGCCAACTTGCACGATCAAGTTTAATGTGTATTTGAAAAAATCTACTACAATTGACTGAGACAGGTAACATCTACAGGTTGTGGGGGTGCAATGATAGGTATTGGAGATAGATTAAATTTTGAGTCAAGGAGGATGAGATCGTGACCATATATATATTGTTGGATATTGATTAATAAATCGAGAATTGAAAATCGATTAAAGTAAATTCGTGTCGACTTTGGCCAAATACTCAAAAGCTCGGTTCAATCCGTTTAGGAAAAATTGTTTGCCACTTCGCCGCTTCGGGACGTACAAACGGGGATCGACCTGCCCGGTCAGGTCGAGGGGGCAGCGCCCCCCGTGAGGGCTCGGGGGCAACGCCCTCGAAAGAGAATTTTGATTTCTCTGCATGTATTGAATGGTATATCTGGCATTTCGAAAACCAATATCGGATGAATGAGAAATTACGAAAAAGGACGAAAATCAGGTCAAAATGTTTGGCCGTGCGACCGCACGGTTGGTAATCCGTGCGACCACACGTCAATTTCATTTTCGGGTTTTTAAGTTAAACCGTGCGACCGCACAGTCTATAACCGTGCGGCCGCACGGTTGTCCGGCTAGAAGAAACCTTTTCGTAAAGGTGCATTGTTTGGAAATGGTGCATGGTTTGGCCTTAAACCATTTCGTTCACACCCTTTCATGGTATATATATAGGACCCTTTGGGTGTCCTATTCCTCACTTTTTTGATATGCAAAAACACATCTCTTCCTCACTTGTCTCCAAAATCAATTCATTTCATTTGTTTTGATTTTCTTCATTGCATCCTTGGAGTACGTAAGCCTATAGTTGGTTCGTTGTACTTGTGTTTTGGAGTGCTACAAACACAAGTGAAGCCGTTGTATCTTGGGAGTCGATTGTCGAAATCCGTAGGCACCGTTTCGGGGCAAATTCGACTTAAGGACAATGAGTCCAACTTTTGCCTCGGCTTTGTCCTTGTTCTTCTTCTTCTTTTTGTTTGTGTTTCCTTACCGTTACTCTGTCCAATTTTCGGCTTGGATTTACAAAACCATCATTTTCGTATTTGGGGTCACTATTCACGAATTCCTCCAACATATATATATATACTAGTAGAAGTACACGTGCAAAGCACGTGACGTTTCATTTTTTGGGTTAATTCGCGTGGGACTGAAAGTTAAAAAAATGTTATTTGGATATAAATAATTAATGTTGAGATTGAGCAAAACATTTTTTTTCCTTAGGGAGCTACTTCATTTGAGAGTAGTCCATAACGTAAGCAAAATGTGAAAGTCAAATTTAATGGTTTCTCTAAAAATATGCTTATGTGATATAGACTAAAAAAACATAAAAGTACATGGGAATACAAGAAAATGGAAGTCCCCCAATGCAATTATGCCAATCAGTTATTAGTTTCTCGAGTTTAAAGCTTTATGATGATTCTTCATACAATCAAAACTCTCAGAAAAGTGGAGAGACCAAGGAAAATTTCACAAATAAGGATTACTAAAGGCAAAAATACCATAAGCTTAAAGCTTTGAGATGATTCTGCCAAACTCTTCTGTCATGACCTTTCTCCAAAGCCAACTGCAATTCCGAAATTTCTAGAGTCAAATCTAGTTATTGAAAGATAAATACAAAAAATACTAAAATACAACAAACTAATGCATCGAGAAAAAAGATAAATACCACAGCAATTATTGTATTAATGTTCTGAATCATTCTCAATTGATCAGAAGGAATACTCAAAGATCACTTGATTGTTGAACAAAACTGATTCTTTCAAAAAATAAAGAAATTGCAAGCAAGAGTTAATGTTGATAGCATGCCTAAATGAAGTCACTGGAGAAATATTTGATAACAATATATCACATGCTTGCTGCATATATATTTGATGAATCTCAAGATTACTTGGGTCTTTCTCTAGACTATTTCCAGTTCCCCTGTACGAAAATTGATGGTTCCTAGAGCTCATTAAAGAAACCAAGCAATACTTGGTTATTGAGGCATGTAATAATTGATATTCAAGAATGGTCATAATGACCAATGTTCTTTCAAATGTTTCAAACTGGACATAACATAATTTTGAGGCAGGTGAGAACCATATGTGAACGATGAAGGCAATTTGCAAGCATATTCAAGCATTGTAATGAGTTATAGATACAAGAAAAGAGCAACCTTGATTTTGAAAAAAAAATTAATCATATCTCAAAGATGAGTATAATTCAAGTCTCGCTATAGTGTACTACACAACTTTTACATACACTTGAGATGCCTCATAGAAATAAAAGCTAAAAGATAGTGCATTTTTTGGGATGGGATGATATATAGTACTTAAATAGAGGCTGAGATTATTTAATTGGTAATCATCAATTTTTTATTTGACTGGCCTAATGAGCAACCGCAGACAATAATTTTGTCTCATCCAAACTATAAAATGCAAAGTGAAATATAACCATAAAAAAATTAAGAAACCCTGTTTTATTGAGTAGAGTGATCTATTTATGACAACAGTAAGGGAGATAAATATGCGGTTTCATGGATGAAATAAGATCAAGAGTACATAATTCAAATATGTTTTGAATAAAATGTGACTTAATAATAAGTTTATTTATTTTTCATTAAGCTTAACCAAACTTGTTGGAAAAGAAAATAAGAGAATAAGCTACCTCCAGAATGAAGAAGATACCTGAGTTCCAACATTAATGTATCAAGAAAACCAGAGGCATGATCCCACAAATGAACTTGGAAATAAATAGCATTTAGATTTGATCATTTGCAAGAAAATTCAATAGACTATATTGGTACACTTACAGTTGAATCACCACTACCATAGATTGAAAGCTTTGGAGGATAATCTTGATAGCCAACAATCAAATTAAAGGCAACATACAAATCTGGCAATGGACAAATCCAAAATGGAATGTTAATGTTCAAATTCAACAGTCATAAATTATATTAAATCATCAAATCAAAAGAGGCCTAAGAAGCTTGGATGCTGCTCTGGATCCTCTTAGAAGTCACAGTAAAGATACACAGGAGAAGCACTTAATAAAATAGACCTGAAAATAAAAATTTGTAAGAACAAACCTGTAAATCTGCCACTTCACTGTGACATTTCGGATGAAGCCATTTCAAGATACTCTGGTGTTTTCCTAATTATAGAAATAAAATAACACATAATTGTTATTTATTCACACCCGACTTGACAATTTCCAAAAGAAAAGAACACCAACCTTTGATCTTGAGAATGCTTCGTCATTGTAAAGAGGTGCATCCAAAACTACAAACTCAAACTGTATCGTTCGGCGCCTTTTTATTTATGAAGATGGTTCCCCACATTTCTCCAACTCTTCATTAGCAATTTCTGCAGTTCATGCAATGCTGTAATAAATCCACTACAATAAATAATTGTTATAATAACATAGTTACTCTAATTTTCAGGCAGTCACACTTCATAAAGGTAATAACACAAATTGTTAACATTTATGGCTGATTTATAGAACATAACCGACCACACTTGTGAATCATCAATGCTTTTCGGCCAAACCTATCTTTCTTCCCAATTGCACTATCAATTTTTGGATGAATCCCCACTATTAAGCCCTCTCCCTTTCATTATATCCGCCAAAGTGCATCTATCATATATACTTCCAAAAAGCATTTCAATCAATCACAAAGGGTAAGGGAACAATATTAAGATTGCCAATACAAACAAGTATAGAATAATAAAAGAAAAAGTAGAACATTTACAAATAACCCAAACCCCATTTTATCATGAATTTTACTCCAAATTCAAAAATACATTGAGCATAAGTTTCAAATCAATGAATTGAAAAACATAAATTGCACACAATTCATTCTCGAAGCCTGCAATAAACTCGATAGCTCTCTATTATTCATACTCAAATCTAGAGAACCCAGATATTTCCCTATCTTACAAATCTAATGGGATTTTTTTTTTTTTTTTGGCAACCAGATCAAGCCCTGTCAAAATCCCCCCTCTTCAACACGTTCTAATAAGATCTCATTGCTCTTGTGACATAAAATTTAGGCTTTCACTTCAACTATTTCAGTAGTCATTCTCGTGATACACCCATGTATTGATGGATAACTTTATTTTGTATTTTATCCATTGTAGTACATCTAGAAATAATCTTACCCTTCATTTCTTCTATTTTAATCATGCTAACACTATTTCTTTTAACAATCCAATACACTCTCTACCACAAGTGCAACTATAGAACTTTCCTTTTGACCTCCTAGAAATCTTATGATTATATAAAATCCCTCCGACAATGGTTCATCTCACCCAACTCACTTTAACTCTGTGCATTGACCTCCTTTTCAAGAATTCCTTCCTTATTGGTAGACATTCTATGCATTCAGTTACAGTTCTATATGACCTTAATCCTTGAGATCACAAATTCTGCTTTGTAGTCACTTGCACTAATATGTCATCGCCCCAACCCATCCACCCAACCAGAAAATGTGAAAAACATAAAAGCACTCTAAAATGAGAGAAGTTGGAAAGAAGATTATCACTTTGCTATTTCCACCATCCACGTCAACCTTGTTTCCAATGACTACAAATAGAAGATTATTTGGATTTGATGAGCTGGTCTGCAATAAAAATTTCACATTTATTAGCGATTTCCAGTTTCTTCAATTGGACAGTAATCCATAAAAGTGCCATTCACATGCCAAACTTTACAGCGTTCATTTAGTCAATAACCAACCAAACTGCAAAATTGTCATACAATAATATAAATGCCCAAGAGAATTCACTATATAAAACGAGACTAAAAGAAATTTTCAGTCATAAAAAATAGTCGTCACTGTCACAATAAAATAAATTAAGAACTCACTGAAGCGTAAACAAACGTACATATATCGGAAGCTCATTATCATTAGCCAACCGTAATCCTCTGGCCTTTAAGCATTATATAAAAATGATACTCATTTGCTTGATTTCAAGTCAAGGATATAAAAGGGGAAATCATTGATGGAAAAGACGAAAAACCTTAACCCTAATCGATAACCAATATAATAACGCAACGTTAAATTGAATAGAGGAGAGGAAGCGTCACCTTGGCTTGATTTTCTGGTTTGGAAATAGGCGGGAGAAGACGATGTCGATGGCAAGAGGACGGGCACGAAGAGCTTGACTACGGATGATAAGAGAGAGAGGAAATGGAGGAAGATTCTAGGTGTCTCTAGATGAACAGATGGAAGAGTAATTGCAGTAATGGACAGCAAAAAATCGTTGGTGTTATCTTTCCCGAAAAGCGTGGTTCTTACTTGGTGAAAGACGCATTTCGTCCTTATGAATAGTGAATTTAGAAGTGAATCTTATTTATAATAGTGATGAAAAGCTGATTTTATGTGAAAAACATTTATATTTAAAAATATATTTTATTTTAAATTAGACAATTTTAGATAATGAATAAAGAATGATGTTTGGATAAAACAAATTCAGATATGTAGCAAAGAAAATAAATACTATCGTGCTAAGAATAGGTAAAACAGGTATAGAATATTTTTAAAATGTTATGTAGTCAATAAAAACTTACTTGGTAATTGAGGAAAATTTATAGATAGAGAAATCTAATGCTAGAAGATATGGAAATTAATACCTTCGAATCTTTCATTTGATCTACTGGACGAAGAAATTGTATATAGCTCACATTTTGCTGCAATAGAAAAAAATATGATATATTAATATATTGCTAGCATTTAAATATTCATGAAAGTTAGAGTAAACTACAATTACAATATCTGAATGTTAATTTTTTGAATGTACTAAATCAAGTATTTCTTTGTAAACAACATTTTTTGTACAAAACAATGTCGATTTCCACTAACATTTCATGACAATAAAAAAACAAAAGACTATTACAACAAAATACAGTGAAAATAAAAACTTTAACCAATAAAACAACGATATTCAAAGAGAAAAAGATCAAACAAACAAAGCAACCGATGGAACACTATTTTGTTTCCACCTGAATGCAATAATTATAACATTTTATGTAGTTCTACAAACAAAATACAAATGTAATTAAAATTTTATATAGTTGTACAAAAGAAATACACATGTAATCGAAGTAAGTAAATTCTAAACAAAGCACATGATAAGCAGTAGAAGAAAAAAAAGGGAATAAGAAGCTAAAAAATAGTTACTTAAAAGTACAAAGTAATTTTGACCTCCAAAAAAAAAAATAATATTACAAAGTAATTCTAACTATACCAAACATGCTCTAGCACATAACTCAGTTAAACATAACCATGGCTTTATTAGTAGTAAAAAATTAAAAGCAAAAGTCCACATATAGCAAAATAACAATAATTGGAATTAACAATACATTAACTTGACTAAACAGATCGAAAAACAAATTTTTTTTTTTTGGCCTATCTGTTTTTGTTCAGTAATGAAGCTTTTGTCATATATTTTAGATAATGTATACTTAAATATACTAAGACAACAACCTAACAACAAACAGGAAAATATACCAAATAAGAACATTCAGCAATTAAACAGATATACATGCATACAGAAATATTTTTAAATAAAATACAACAAAATAATATTTATTCTACAAGAAGAGAAACTTCACAATATACTATACAAAATTTTAATAGGTCTATAAACTTGCGGATGCATAAAAATCGCACAGACAGTAATAAGAATACAGTGACAACAACTAAAATCTGTAAAAATCTACTTCAATGGAATTACCTTTGAAGAAACATCTTTTCAAGTTTAAACCGCAACAAATTTAATCTATAAAGACCTGCAAGTGGAAAAAAAAAGTTAAGAAATTCTGCACATACTAACACATCGAAGAAAGATAAACATAAAATATCTCTCAAAGAACAAAGCTTAACAGCCCAAAAAAAAAAAAACACAGTGAAAGAAAATATTTGAAAGAAGTTCAAACCGCAAAAAAAAATTTCTGCAATGCAAAATTCTGGTTCAACGAAACAACCTTTGAAGAAACCCCTTTTCAACTTCAAACCGCACCAAGTTTAATCTGTAAAGAACTGTAACTGAAAAAAAAAGGGAAGTTAAAAAATTCGGTGCATACTAACATATGTAGGAAAGGTAAACATAAAATTTGAGGTCGTTCGACCTCAAATTAACAGCCCCAAAAAAAAAAAAAAAACGCAGCAAACGAAAATTTTGAAATAAGTCGTTTGAACTCAACCTTCTACCCAAAAGCAAAAAAAAAACCTTGATCTCTGAACAATACACGTTGCAAACACGACCCAGAACAAAGAAGTTGTCAACGAAGGAAAAAAACCCACACCGAAGCAAAAAATATCGAAAAAATTCGTCTGATTTCTACCTCCAACCCGAAACGCAAAAATTAAACGTCGAACTCCTAAGAATACACGCTATAAACACAGAATAAACAAAAAAATGCCAACAAACATAAGGAATTTGCACAACCGAACGATAACAGACGAAAGGAAAAGAAAACCTACCCTCCAGACGACGCGCGACGAATGAAACCCTACATCTGTTCTCCGCCTTTTGTTATACTGAGAAAAGAGGTTTTTTTTTTTTTTTAAAGGAAAACGGGTTTCAGAAACTTCAAACGTTTTTCAACTAATATGGATAAAAGTGCTCTTTGTAGTCCTTATGAATAGTGACTTTCCAAGCAAATCTTATATATAATAGTGATATATTATATTATATATTTAAAAGTAATTGAGATTCTAATCAATTATTTTTATCTAGAATCTAAATTAAATGTAGAATCTGATTAGATGGATTCTGATTCAAAATTTTGCACATCCCTGCAATTGAGGTAACCGCAAAGGACAGTTTCTTTTCATAATTTATAGGAGTTCAATTCTACCAACTGCAAATGGAAGTTTGTTTTCCCTTTTTCCTGTAAATTGGGCGACAAATGGCAAATCAATTGTTGTTAAGGATGAAATATCCTGCTTGTTTGAAGGAACCCTCGACAACTTAGGGAGTCTGAAACAAGAGTATGGCCTCCTAAGTTTGCGGAAGAGGTACTTTTAGTGATTGAAGCATACAAGGCACTTCGTGACCGGGCACCTTATCCTGCCAATCGAGTCGTTGGCCACCTTGAGGGGAATTTCTCATTCACGGTTTTCTACAAATCAACTTCCACTTTATTCGTGGCTGCTGCGAGTAATATCACCTACCAAACCCCTATTTGAATCTTTCTTCTTTTCTTTACGAACATTTGAGTTGGTGGTGGTGTGACAGGACCAATTTGGCAAAGTTCCTCTTTATTGGGGAATCACTGTTGATGGATAAGTCTTATTTGCTGATGACGTTGATTTGCTAAAGGGTGCTTATGAAAAATCACTCGCTTCATTCCCACAAGGTAATTTTTTAAAATAATAATTTTACTATGAACAATGTCAAAAAATAAAAAATAAAAAATAATGAGAATAGTTTTAGTAGATGGTGCCAACAACGATGAATTGGGATTATATTCAACAAGGGATTCTCCGAGTTAACATAGTAGTAGTGTGTTGTTCTTTTCTACTGCAGTCGGAGAATTTAGAAGCTACGAGAATCCCAAAAATAAGATCAACGTTGTTCATGCAACCGAGGAAGAAATATGGGGAGCACAATTCATAGTAAGATGCTTCCTTTTTCTGTTCAATTGTTGATACGATCTTTTAGGTTATTGTAAGGAATTCCAAGGATTATTCTTTTAGTTAATTTTATTTTACTCAAAAACTGAATAAGGATTATCGACATTAATCATAGCATCAAACATGTTTTTCCCTTTCTTGATACCACCATTGTCGAGTCTATCTTACCAAACATGCTAACAAAAACATCGTACAGGCGGATTTGACCATGATTTTTAGAAAGACAAATTCAAACATGAATTTCATCAAGGCCAATACTTAGGATGACTGACAACTTGTGTGGATGATATTCAGGTGGAATGGAAAACCGTTGTGGCAGCCACAAAATAGAAGAAGACATCTTTATTGAAAATGAGAGATGTCAAAGTGGTGGGGAAAAATGAGTGAGGCATGTTTGTGTCTTGTCAAGTATTAGAATGTAAGAGAGATGTTTGTATTAAGATATTATCAAGGCTTGTTTTGCTTGTAACATTTTCATTATAAAGTTGCCTCTTTTAATAGTGTGAAATAAAATGCAATAATAAAATAAGTTTGAAAACTCTGTTTTATTCATTCTGACTAGCCATGGTAAAGCTTCAGAACATAAATTGAAAGTCATGTTTCAATTGTATCAAACTTGTTAGGAAGTTTCTTGTGAGGTAGAGAATTGATTATAATTTTATTCATAATTTTTTGGACAAAATATTTCTTAATTTGAATGATGTATCATTCCATTCATACTACTATCTGGAGCATAATTCAAGTTGTCTTCTGTTGCCAATGGAAGGGAACTGTTACTCTTGATGGTTTTTATGCATATGATCATCATCTAATAGTCATAGAAGGTCCATTTTGGGGTTCATTAACATGCATGTGGACGGTTTGGATAATGAACTTGGACGAACACAAGGCACTTGAAATTCTATAAATTAAGCTAGCTATCAAGCTACAACTATCTATTTAGCAGTGTGCTTCCACCTTGAGAAACAGGGTATATCTGAGTTGGGCAAATGGTCTAATTTAGTATCATCTCAGTTTCTTTGTTACTGTCAATGCATGTCCTTGAGGAGAAACCCATAAAACCCTTTGCAGTTAAGCCTACATATGGTTGGTTGGTTGGTTGCTTGTGACAGCTAAAATAGAAAACTTGTATTATTTGATGTGGAAATGTCTAAGTTTGACTATATGGCAATCTCATGATAATTTTGTGATAACCACATTAATGAAAATGTGTGAATTTTATCTTATGACAATTATAAAATTGGTTCATACATTTAACGTGGTCAATTGTTATTAACTGATGACATATTTTGCCTTTTTTCCATTGTACTTTTTTGTAATTTAGTTTTTGTTAATGAAAAATATCCATACATCGCACGGGTGTGAAACTAGTTGTGTATTATTATGACCGTGATATGTTTAATTAAATTATAAATTACAATATTTTATCAAATTTCACAAAATGTAATAACTTCTTTAAACAAAAAAACATACACATATTTTTTTTATTTTTAAAATTATATTTTAAAACATATGTAATTATGATTTTTTTCCCATAGAGTTCCTATCATGAAAGCCCACGGTCAACTCTTGACAGTCGGAACTGTGTTAATTTTGAGTTTTCCACATTGTGGTGTGAGCCAATATCCACCTAGAGGCCACCTCTCCGAAAGGGAAAAATACACAAACCATGTTGTTACTTGTTATAATACCACATTTCAAAACTAAGGAAAACAGTTTAAAACTTCATACATCAGGTGTAAATAATATAATTAATAAATTATAAAAATTCACCACTTCCCATCCCACCACATTCCACTCCACTCCACTCCACTCAATTCAATTCAAATCAAATCTTATGTAAACAGTTTGCTCCTCCTTCTCCTTGTCATCATCACCACTACCATTGCCACTGCCACCACCGTATTATCATCATCACATCATCGTCACAACCTTCAACACATCTTCGCCACCACCATCTTTGACATACCGCCACCTTCGCTGTTAACACCTTTATCACCACCTCTGACTTATCACCACATCTCGAAGATGCACACAGAGAACTGGTGTGTGTCTATACATATATATAATTTTTAAAAATGTGAAGATCAATAAAAAAAAAATATGTAACTTACATGTATTGCCTTTCACCAGTTCTTTTAGATTTGTGTTGTGTAGACTATGATTTGTGACTTGTGAACTGTTACCTATGAACTTAAAATACGTTATTCTTCATCTATGTACAAAGAAGATGTGACCTATAACTATATAAATTACTCGTAACATATGAAGTGTGACATGTGACCTGACATGCTGTGATTGGATGAATTGTGACCTGTGACATATGTAACGTGACCTATGATCTATGAAGTGTGAGATGTGACTTGAACATGTGACATGTAACTTGAACATGTGACATGTGAACATATGAAGTGTGATATGTGACGATATAAATGACTCGTGACATAAGAAGTGTGTTATGTGACCTAAAATGTGAAAGTATTATCTATGAAATGTTGTAATTGGAAGAAGTGTGACACATAACCTATATAATATGACCTACAATCTATGTGGGTTTGAGCTGTGACCTAAACATTTGTAGTGTGATATGTGACATAATGCATCAAATGTGACATGTGACCTAATACATCAAATGTGACCTAAACATTTAAAGTGTGACTTATAACACAATCTATCAAACATGTTGTTCACTAAGGTCTCTACTCTGTGATTAAGTGAATTTTGATATGTGATCTAATTAATGTGACCTACAATATATGAAGTGTGACCAGTGACCTTAACATGTGACTTATAGCATCAAATGTGACATGTGACCTAATACATCAAATGCAACCTGAACATTTGAAGTGCGATCTATGACATAATGCATCAAACATGTTATTCACTGGTTTCTTGATCTATAATTAGATGAATTGTGACATATGACCTAATTAATGTAACCTACTATATATGAAGACTCGTGACTTTAAAATGTGACCTCTAATCTGTAACACGTTACTTGAATTTTAACATGTAACCTGTGACTTTAATGTGTAACCTATAATCACCTATAAACAACCACACCATCGTAACACAGCCAACAGCCCCTCACACCGAACAAACACCATTGCTCCACAACCACCTCACACCGAATCACCACCACCACCATTGCCCCACCACCACAGACCGTAGACCAACTACCCCATCACTGCATAGCCATCACCACCGTATATTTCCTCTTGCAACACCACCACTGGAATTGGAATCATAGATGCCTAATAAGACATTGCGATTTGATTCCACTTGCACCGTCTCAATCTGTCGTCGAAGTTCCTTGGGTCAATTCTACACGAAACATCTCCCTGGTCGGAGATGGGTGAGACTTCCTAGTCAGATTTTGGTCCTTCTCCTCATATCAATATCGATCAGCTTCCCAGTTTCTTATTTTTTCCTGAGCTTTTTTCCTCTAGCTTGAGATTGTGTAATTTCTATATCCCCCTTTTCATCCAAACCCACTGATTCCCATTGTCAATTAGGATTTGGAGTTCGGCTTTGAGAAATCAATTTGGAAAGTACGTGTGTGATTACCAAGTTGGTCGGTTGGAGTGATTGGGTGGGTGGGTTTGTAGTGAGTAATAAGGTTATATTAATTAAATAAATTAGCACCTGATTAATGTACTAAAAACTTGCAAATTTGTTTTTTGAATTCTTAATTTTATAAACTTGTTGGGCTGTAATTACCACTCACCGAAATCACTGCCTTGATGGACTTTGCATTCGACTAGGATGTTTTTTGGTTTAAGTTCGTGATTACAAATATGTAGATTTCAATGTTTGTAATCAAATGAATTGTAATTTATTACAAAAGTATCAAAATGTCAGATTTTTCAATTAATTACAATTGTAACTTTATTTCAAAATTGAAATAAAGTCACAATTGTAATTAAAGAATTTGTAAATCATGGTCGATTTTTCTTTCCTAAAATGAATTGAATTATTTACATCCACCTTAATTGCAATTTCCATTACAACTTAATTACATTTTGTAATCAATTACAATTTACAATTAATTACAATTGTAACTTTATTTCTGTTTTGTCATTAAGTACAATTGTAACTAGTGAATTTGTAAAATATGACATTTTTTTCTGAAATTAATTGAATTAGTTACATTCACCTTAATTACAATTGCAATTGTAACTTATATACATTATGTAATAAACTACAATTTATAATTAATTAAAATTGTAACTTTATTTCAAATTTTTAATTAATTACAATTATAATTTATCCTATATAATTACACAAAGTCCACTGAATCAATTGATATTCCCAATTCCATAACTTAGCCTCTCAGAAACACCGACTACAGATGCCAACAACGCCATCAATGTCGGCAGCCTCTTGCTATTTATCCATTTTCACTGTTGACCGCTTCTTCTCCTTGGAAGCCACAACACTCTTCAAACTACCATACATACTCGATCATCACTACCCTAACCACCACCTCTACCCGCTCAATCTTCATCGGCAACTCCATGGTTATTAATCCTCATCGCGGTCCTCGGATCATGTAACACCCCAATTTTAAATGCTTAAAACTATGCGTGTTAACTTCCATTCACATTATATGCGAAAATAAATCATTTAAACATTAAAATTTTCATTTTATCTATTATAAATTTTTACAAAAATTTTGGCAGAGTCTCCTCTATAAATTGGACATAGCCAACCTGTAGAGGGACATCAAAACCATTTTAAGGTACACATCTAAACTCATTCAATCCCAAACATTCAACATTCAACTCCAATTCTACATCAAACTCCCACGTCACCCCACTATTTCAAATTCAATCCCCAAACTCCTCAACACAACATTTTATATCAATAAGCTACAATTAAGTGAAATAAGTGGTAATAGAACCAATATTAAAAATTCCATAACTCATTTAAACTAATTTCAGCCGAAACAATTATCAAAATAAATGAATTAAGAAATAATTACTTAGAACTTAAATCAATTCTAATTTAACTTTATTTTCAAGAATTGAAAGTGGGTATAGCCTGAGTCTGCCACCAAATGCTCTCCTCGTCTCATCTGACTTTCATCACCTGAAATATTGGGGAGGAAATGGGGTGAGCTAAAGCTCAATAAGCAAACTTCGTGCAAGTGATGCATGCTTATGACATGAAAAGCTTTAAACTTTGAAATATATATCCCCATTCACTTTAACCTTTCAAAGCTTTCAAACAATTCAAACTTTCACTTAACATTTCCATCGTGAGCTCACTTGGTGTATCTTCTAGTCAATCAGATAACAGTGGGAAATTCTTATTTGGAACCAGATTAACTTTCACATTTTCCACCGCAAAGCGGCTCATTCACTTCATTCCACCGCAAAGCGGTTTAACAGTCCACCGTAAAACGGTTGAACATTCCGTCGCAAAGCGACTTAATTCGGGTACGTCGGTCCCCTGCGCCCCATTTCCAACTCGCATCTTTCATGAACTAGAAGTACACCAATTCTTTCTTAAAAAACTTGGGATACATAACTTTTGAAAAAACTTGCACCTTGACACATTTCTTTCATTTAAAAACATTTGACTTCCCAATTCAAATGCATGCTTGATAACGCAATGACATGATAATGTGCATGCTTGAACATTCTTCATAATAACATATACTTTCATAAAGTAAATGAAATTCATCAAAGCAAGTAAGTTGCAAACAGTCATTTACACATTTAACATTTACATTTAACTTCTATGAAAATAGGAGAAGTTTACTTACCTGACGTCCTTAGTATTTACCGTTATCTTGATTTGTAAGTGGAAGAGTCTCAGATGTCCGTCACGTCAATGTGCCCAATAATCCTAATTATTTCCATTCATTAATAAAATATGCTTTTAGTTTAAAAAATCACAAATCCTATTATTTTAATGTTAACAAAACTTCCAAACGGGATCAAAACCTCAAATTAAACTAAGTGTGACCTTCAACAATGAAAAAAACACACATTATCATATTCGAAATAGGGAATTAACTACGTATACTGTAGAAAGTTTTTTCTTATCTCTTAAATTTCAAATTCAAATACTTACATCAAAATTAAACCAAAATCCGCAAAATTTAACATGACTTTACAAAAATCGTTTAATTAGAATTGTAACTATTCCTAATTTGCAAATTCTCAAAAATGATAGTAAGCACTTCAATTGAATTAACTAATTCATAAATTTTTGGAAATCTGAAATTAATCCACATAAGTTAATAACTCTGAAATTTGTAATTAATTTGTAAATAAATTCCTAAATCCAAATTTCACATTATAACTCAAACATTACCAAACAATTAACTAATTTCATAATCCCATCAAATCTTAATTCTGAAATAAACTATACATATAAGTTATAATACTAAATTCCTACATTTCGAAGTCTAAAATTGTTATGCACATTTACAGTTCACAAATTTCATAAATTGGAAAGTCTAAAATTTATGTATATGTATAATATCAATATATACATACATATATTTAAATTACTCCAATCTGAAATTCGAAATCACAACTCAACATTAAATTTTAGATTCAAGTAAGCTAACTAAATTGAAATCTGAACACACACAAATTTCAATCTGAAAATAACATTGTAAATTGGCATTTAAACCAAACAGTTAACTAATTTCTTGAATTAAAATTTTCGAAATCGGCACATTAATTTTCATATATATATATATAGCCCCAAAACTGAAATTAACAATTAAAAATTCGAAATTTGACTACAACTCAATCTGAAAAAAATCTGAAATGTTCATATAAATATATACATACAACATATATACATCAATACATATAAACTCGTTTGTGTTCATGTAAAAATGTGTGTTGTGTGTGTAAAAATCGTGAGTGACCGAGCGAGTGTAGGTGGTGTGTTCGGTTCGGTGTGTGCGCAGAAAGAGAAGGGGAAGACGGGGTTTTTTACCATCGGTGCAGCGGCGATCGGTGGCGGTCGATAACCAGGCGGAGACAGGGCCGGGAGCTGCGCGCGAGAGAGAGAGAGAGAGAGAGAGAGAGAGAGAGAGAGAGAGAGAGAGAGAGAGAGAGAGAGAGAGAGGGTTGGAAGGCTTAGGGTAGGATTTTAATTTTAATCTTTCAAAAATTGCACATAAGTCCCTCAATTCTCCTCTTTAGTGTAATTAAGTGGATAACTTCCAGATAAGGCCTAAAGTGTCACTAAGCTTTTTCCCAATTTTAATAAATACAAATTAGGCCACATGCAACTTAATAAAAAATAGAAATTGCAATCTTAACAATTAAAAAAATTAATTATACTTAGAGTTGTACATAAACAATTTATAAACTTTTTAATTGGCACATCGATCGAGACGGCGCCCAAGTCCTTCCACTGCAAAATAATTCGAGTTATAGACATTAAATATCACAATTTTATAATTTATAATCACATTAACATAAATATTGAGCAAAATTTAAAAATTGCACGTAAAATTTAAAGCTGTCTTATAGATCACCACTGAAAAATTCTCATGGCATAAAAGCTATTTCCTAACGAATTTAGTTATTTGGAGTCCTCTCACGATCACTGCAATCACTATATTTCATAAGTCCAACAACTCAAACTTTTATCTCTTACAAATGTTTTGTTCTCAATTCTCTACGAAATTTTGAAGTATGGCTAAAATGAAAGTATTCTCAATGAATCGAATGGCGGCAAAAAGCAGTGGTGGTGATTGTTGTACGACTTTCGACGTGCGATGATGCTTGGACAAAAAAATCCCACATTGATTGTGCAGTTTTTGCTGTTCAACTTCCTTGTGATGATGCCAAGGGCTATAAATTTAAACTGCTAAACCGAATTGCAACAACAATTTTGAAATTGTTGGTTCGAGTCCACACGAACCCGTCAACATTTTGGTTTTAATCCAAACCGAACCCCTTTCAAATGATTTGGTTTAGGTTTCACTTTTCAAAACCCGTTTCAAATCGTAAAACCCATTTTTTGTCATTTTGATTCTTGTGTAATTTTTCATTTTGTTGAGAAAAATTCTTAGTACTGTTGTCATGCTATATTGCTGGGGATAATGGACATTTAAAACATTTTGATTCTACCTTCATTTTGAATGAAGGTGTATCAATGTGATTAAGTTGAAGGCATTTTATTATTTTCACTATTTTCTAGATTCATTAAAAAGGCTAAATCTAATTCTAAATTTGACACATATTTTTGCTAATCCAGACCCAGTTTCTTTTCAACAGTATTCTTCTTGATGTTTGATTCCTAATTAATGTGTAACTTATCTATGAGCTTTATCACAGTATGTTACTATGTTATGCTAGTAAAAAACCTCTTAACAAGATTTTATATGATTTTCGTGACCAGCCGTGCTTTGAATTTTTATTTTTTTTTGATTAATTTCTTTTGCAAACCATGGTTTAAACTCGTACCAAACCGCAAAAAATGATTTTTTTTGGGTTGAAAAAACGTCAAACCGTTTTGAATGGTTTGATTTGAATATTTATCAAAAATCGCCCAAACTGAACCGTTTACACCCCTAATGATATTTGGACAAAAAACTAGTGATGTTGAAATCTATAAAATTATTTATGAAATACCTAATTTTGAAAATTTAAAAAACAAAGATGGGGTTGAATCTAATTTACCCATGTTTTTTTAACTAAAAATTTTCCACGACTTATACGCTTATCGCAACTTTTTTTACCATGTGGAAAAAAAAAGAACTGCTTCATTTGACTTTTATTTCAGCAAGGAAGAAAAAAAAAAGGGAAAGTAATTTGACTTTTAAGTAGAGTAAACTTCCTGATCTATACCACTTCTAAAAGTGGTTCAAAGGGAGAAAACTTTTTTTTACGTTTCTACCCTCGCAATTTTTTTTTTATAATTTCATATTTACCATTAATATTAATTAATGAATAATTATTTTAATATTGTTTTTCTTTCATTTTATCAACAATATCATTAATTTCAGAATACTAAAAATCTAAACTTTTTACTTTATTACAAAAATCTTTCAAATAAAGCCTAAAACTTTCATTTTTTATTTTTCATTGATTTATTTCAAATTATTATTTATTCTCACTAAACACAAATAAATTTATATTAATACATTATCATAAAGAAAATAGTCAAAAAAGTCTCTTTATAATTTTTTCATGAAACTGAAATATTCATTTTTAATTAAATATTAATATATTTTCATTATTAAGGAAGTTGTGAGAAATATGAATAATATATTTTCTGAATTATATTTTTAATATTCTATTAGTTTTACATTTTTTAACAATGTCATTAATTAAATAAGAATATCTACAACCCTCATTTTATAACCAAAATCACATGCATAAAAACCTTTAACCTAAATACATTTATATATTATATATATATAACTCTCAATGAATAATTTTCATTAACACGTTTATAATTCCAAGAATCCTCAATATTCATGTATGTTTTATATTAAAATGAATTCAATGCAACATATATTATAACTCAATATAGCCCATTATAAATTCAAAAGGGGTTAAAAGTCTAACATCATATTTTGTTTAACTTTTTTGAGACATCATTTCTCTCAAATTTGAATTTTTAATAAATCAAATGATTTTGTCCACAAATTAAAGTATAAATCATAGTTTCAATGAAATCTGATCGTATGTAGCGAAGATTGAAGTATAAATTTTTTTAATATTTGTACATATTCCATCGAAACATATATGTACATATAGAAGTTTCAAAACTTCATTTTGATTTTTTTTTAATGAATTATATTTCTCATTATATTTTTTTATCTTTGCTTTAATGAATTCTTGATATTAAACAAATATGTTATCTTTTTAATACTTACAAGGTACCAAATTGTTAATACACTTTTTGGGCCACAATTGAAAATTTCACTCTCACGCTTCAGAAAGGAAAAATATATCTACTTTATCATTAAAAAATTAGACCAATAGTAATTATACATTTCCAAATGTGCACACTGAAATTGAAATAAGCTTCACGACAAACAACAAAATTGAAGAGATTGAAGATGAGATCTTACCGAAATTATCAAATTTATGCATTGTTAAATTCTCACAAGTCCCAAACTTTGTTATAAAGGAAAAATACTTGTTATTAAATTTTCATTGACATTTTTTTGTTCTTTTTATAATATTTCTATATAAAAAAACCAATAATTTATTCTCAAATATTATCGACGTTGTTCTCAACTTGAAGCTCATATCTGCTTTCATAAAATAAGTGAGTTTAGCCAAAATTTTGATTGAGAGTAAATATGCTCTTAGAAACTTTATTTAAATGTTAAACACTAGTACAGAAACAGTCTTTCGCGTCGGTTATTTAAGAGAATAGGCATCGGTTTTTTAGGCGACGCGTATGAAGCAGACGCGTAAAGTGAAGACTTTACGCGTCGGTTGTAAAACGACGCGTAAAGGCTATCTTTACGCGTCAATTGTTTATTACAACCGACGCGTTTTCAATTTTTTTTTTTTTTTGGCACGAAATTCATTTGCCTATAGAGTAAAATACAATGACATAGACATGACATGCAATGACCTGGACGTCGCCTGCAATGACTCAGGCCACTACAGGTCATGGCCTGCAATGACCCAGGCCACTGCAGGCCATGGCCTGCATTGGCCTGGACGTCACCTGCAATGACCCAGGCCACTGCAGGTCATGGCCTGCAATGGCCTAGATGTCACCTGCAATGACCTGGACGTCACCTGCAATGATCCAGATCACTGCAGGTCATGACCTGCAATCACCTAAACGTGGACTGAACATTTTCCACATGCACATCACCAAATATGTATATAATCAACATAATTAAAATAATGTTAAATAAATGAGAAATAATTATATTTACAAGATTGTTAATGTCACATGTAATTAAGTAAATAGAAGTTTGAATACACGTCGATTTACACACACCTATCGACGAAGTATTTAGCCTATAAGTTTTGAATTTCAGCAATTTCCTCTGTTGAGTAATACTCTTTAAATGCCTACAAATAATCAAAATGAATTATCAGTTATTTTGTAATAAAATATGAAGGTATAATTAAAAATTATCATGTTCAATAACTTATACATTTTCCAACGACGGACGCTGAAAGTGTTCAGTGACTATCTCATACATATTTTTCATGACGTAGTAGCCACACTCAGAACCTCCGGGCTGTTGAGGACACTGAAATTTTCACATTGAAAACTAACATTAATAATCACACTAAATAGAATATGAAAATAATTCAAAGATTTGTAACATATTTTAATTATGTGTTTTCATACCTTTATTTTTAGCCACGTTGTATTGGCTCTTGTCCTAATGCCTCCTTGTGTCCAATATAGTTTGAAAGCCCTAAAATTGAATTAAATTATTCGAACCAGTTACAAAATAAATAAATACAAAAACTAAGATTTCTATAAAAAAATTGGCAGAGTCTCCCCTATAAATTGAACTTATCCAACCTGTAAATAGACGCGTTGCTATTGAATCTATCACAACTTCTCAACAATCACAACATATATTCATCAAAGTGAAACCACAACTCCACAATCAATTTCACCACAACTCCACAATTATTTCATGAAAATTATCATAACTTACGTATTCAATAGCGGCTTGATATCTAAGTCACGCTTAAATGCACCAGCCGAATCCAATAAGTGCACCGTACTCTTCTAAGGAGAAATCACTAGCAACATCCAGTGGTTCCTACGTATTATGAACATGTAAATACAACTTCAAACATGTGCGATTCAAATTACAAAAAAAAAAAAAATTAACTGTTAACAAGATAGAATGGTCTTACTCCTGAAAATACGGTGCTAGAATGAATTTCTTTGTTTGCATTGCCCTCATGGTCTCGTCCATATAATTTACAACACCATTGGCATTTGTTCTTACCGACACCGACGCAATGTGTGACGGAGACATGAATCCAATTGAATCAATACCGCAATCCTGACATAACTCATGAAGGTACCTAATAATAATGACACCAATAAATAGAGATCGAACAATGATTTAAATTGAAGTTGTAATTTGTGATCGGAAGTCTTACAATGCAAATATTTGTAGGATAGATGTATCCAACCATTGCATTTTAAGCAGATCGGTAATGTCTGCGACTGTAACAAAAATACCATCCTCGAACGTACAATTGAAGACGGAGGCATCTACGGGCACCTGATAGAAGTCATCACCAACAGGCAATTGAAGGACCAGGGTGTTTAACATTTTGCATTTATCACCCAGACGTAGTAGAGTCTCATCGTCGACTATCGCAGGTCGCTGGGTAGATGACAATTCAAAACTCTGAGGCCTTTTCCCTTTATTAGATTTTTTTACGATCTTTTTTGGGGCCTCTTCCTGCAATAAGACAATTTTTGTCATTATAACACGTCTGATACAAATTTAAAAGAAATTAATATTGACATAAACTTTTATATAACTCGATTTTATTACCTCTCCAAAAATCACCAACTCCTTAGGTCATTGGAAAAAACTTCCAATAGCTTCCCCCACCGTGGTGTGGTGCTGAGATAGCGCTGGAAGATAGAACGCTTCTGCACCATCTATAACATGGTCAACGGACACCTTCACATGATCAAGCCAGAGTGGTTGATGATGCACCACAGTCTCGGGTCCGGACAGATAAACCATCCCGCTGGCCACTATTTGCTTGTCACCATCAACAAATACGGCGAGACGACAGGGAATCGGCTTCTATTTTTCAACATATATGTACCTTTCCATTTAAAAAAAAAAAAAAGCAATACTAAAAAAACTAAATACTTTATGGGTAAGTACCTGAAGACCATCAAATGGGTTTGGATTCACAGAGTGGCAACTACTTCGAGTTGGTGGTCGGGGCTGTGCAGTTACCTCCACCTCGGCATCAACATTGAGGCCCAAGCGCTGGAGGATGGCATCATATTTACTCTGCATACAATGGTACGCGCTCTGCATACTGTCAAATTTACTTTGCATCTCTGACATGGTTTGATGCCTGACCCGCTCTGTGATGCTATCCTCCATCTCCTTCCTGATGATATCTTTGTTGACCTATGGTCAATTTGACCTTATTGTTTTGATCATAACAAACAAGAATTTATTGTGTTGCTAACAAGTGTGCTTCAAGTGTTTCATGTAATGATAAATATTCAAAGCACTCAATGTTCAAATCGTCTCTTAAAGATATAAATCAAAATTATGTGATCGAGCACATGAGACGCAAAGAAGATCATGAAATCATTGAAGATATTCAAAGATCAAAATTGAGGTTGAAAAGCATGACATGAAGATCAAGATTTCAAGCTTACAAGATTAGAGTTGATTTAACGTATGTAAAGGTATAACACTCTCAATCTTTAGCGATGAAATTCAACGAGCTCGAAAATGATTTTTATGCATCAAGAAACTTACTTGGAAATTCATCACTTGGATAAAATATTTTTATATAAGTCAAGATTGTCTTTCAAATGTTATTTGATCTTAAATCATGATTATATTATGTTAAACCACTTTGAAAAACAAGTTAGAAACCTAAAAATCGAAAATTTTCATATTTTTCAAAAGTCAACCATCAACAGTTGACTTTCGGTCGACCGAAAGTTTGGTCAACCGAAAGTTTCGGTCGACCGAAAGTTGGTCAACCGAAAACTCAACGGTTGAATTTATAACGGCTATATGGAAGATTCGGTCGATCGAGACTTCAAATTGGTCAACCGAAAGTTGCTGAATTTGAATATTTTGATCTATAAATAGCCATCTCATTCACATTCAATAACAACAACTTAGATAAGATTTTATACAAACTTTCTTGTGAAAATTCATTGTTCTTACTTAGTTTTTATTCATCTTTTATTTTCATAAAACTTTGATTGATCTAAACTTTGTTTTATCAAATTCATCAAAGTTTTTGGAAGAAAGTTTTGTGAAGATTCTTGGTTTTACATTGTTTGAATTTCTTCAACATCTTCACACTATATTGGAATTGAAGTGTAAGTCTCTCTTTGTTCTAAACTTGTTTTAATCTTTTAAAAGAGAGAAATTTCAATTAAGGAACTTTGATTATTTGTGCTACATTTTTCATCATCATTTGATTCATCAAAGTTCCATTGCCTAAACACTTTGAGCTTAACTTATTGTTAATTATTCAAGTGTGGCATCTCTTGGTACTTAATTCGATTCAATATTTTTAACAAGAGATTATTTGAAAAACTTTGTTTGATTGCATCAACTTTTCATTATCATTTGCATCAAAGTTTTTCTCTAACACTCGAGCTTAATTCATTGCTATCTATTGAAGTGTTAGCCTAACTCTCTTGGTACTTAATTTGAGTATATCATTTGTCAAGAGAGTTATTTCAATTGTAAATTCAATTCATTATATCTTGTGGTTTCGAGAGCCTTGTGAAAACTCGATTGTTGGTTTTCGAGAGCCTTGTCAAAACTCGATTGTTGGTTTTCGAGAGCCTTATCAAAACTCGATTGTTGGTTTCGAGAGCCGTGTGAAAACTCGATTGTAAAAGGATAGGCGCTCCTTGTTGTAAGTCGCCTAAGGATTTGGTACTCCTTGTTGTAAGTTACCAAAATAGTGGATTTGGCCTTGCTCGTGACTGAGAGCTCGGTAATGGGGGACGTAGATCACGTTGGTTGATTGAACCTCCATAAATCGCGTGTGCACTCTCTCATCCCTTTTATTTACTTACATCGCACTTACTCTATTCTATCAATTTATATTGTGCAACGCTTTATCTTAGTGCTATACTTGCCTTATCAATTAAGTTTACACATATATAGCACACTACATTGATAGTTTAGTTACTTGTAACACTAAGTGCTAATACTTGTACCTATTGGTTTTAAGTTTGAGATTATTTATCGAAAAAGTTTTATAAACCAATTCACCCCCCTCTTGGTTAGTTTACTCTTGGGCTAACAATTGGTATCAGAGCTTAGGTGCTCATTTTTAAAAGATTTTACAATCTTGAGTAAATGACTAACCATAATCTTGAGGGGCATTCTACAAATCGTCCTCCTTTCTTTAATGGTACAAATTATAATTATTGGAAAACTAGAATGATGATTTTTATTCAATCCATTGATTATAACATTTGGGATGTCATTGAATCCGGTCCTCATGTGCTTACTATGGTCATTAAGGTTGATGGAAAACCGGATCAAACTATTTTAAAACCTAGAGAGGAATATGATGAAAATGATAGGAGGAAATTGACTTTAAATGCTAGGGCCAAAAATATACTCTATTATGCTTTGGATATTAATGAATTTAATCGTATTAGCACATGTGATTCCGCACACGATATTTGGCATGCTTTAGAAGTCACACACATGGGCACAAATAAGGTTAAAGAAACAAAGACAAATCTTTTATTTAAAGATTTTGAAAATTTCTTTATGAAGCAAAATGAGCCCATTACTTGCATGATTACTCGTTTTACTGATATTGTAAATGGTCTTAAAGGATTTGATCATAAATTTACTAACGGTGAACTTGTGAGTAAAATTCTTAGGTCTCTCTCCCAAGAATGGAATCCATTAAGGATGTTGATCGAAAACACGATAGACGTCAACACACATCCATTGGAGGAGCTTTATGGAACATTGATGACTTATGAGCTCAACAATGCCGAAACAAAGGAGAGGACAAGAAAAGGAAAAGAAGAGGTCAAGCGCGAAATTGCTCTTAAATCATCACATGGTCACAAAAGTACCAAGTGCCGAAGCAAGAAAAGATTCTTCAAAAAGAAAGCTCTACAAGCCACTTGGGATGAAAGTGATGATGAGCAAGATGAAGATGATAGTCAAGATGAAATGGCCAACATGTGCTTCATGACTATTGAGGATGAGGTAAATTTCTTTGATACATCTTGGACTTTAAATTATCAATGATTTAAATTTCTATGAATCAACATTTTTGATTAAAGCATCTTGCTCTTCATAAAAATTTCTTACATACAAAATATGTTGAGTATGAATATGAAACATGGTGCTAATATGTGGTTTATGCATAATTGTATGTTACATGTTTTAACCGAAATCAAATGAAAAATTTAAATTTTTATTGATTTCGGTCGACCGAACCTTTGTCGGACGACCGAAACTGTCTTTTCGGTCGAACAAATGCTCAACCGAAAGATGTTTCGGTCGACCAACTGTACGACCGAAACCAGACTTTCGGTCGACCATTAGTCAGCCGAAAGTGTCTGCAGCTTCCTGATTTTTACTCTGCAGAGTTTCGGTCGACCGGTTCATACTTTCGGTCGACCGAAAGTGGCTGAAATAAGGGATTCATTTTAAATTTCAAAATTTTCATACACAATCCCTAAATAACTTGAAATCATCTTCTTTTCTTCATTAAACTCTTGTAATACATTTATTTGATCACTTATTTTTCTTGCTTTGAGAGTGATATGATTGTTGACCAAAATTGTTTTGATACTTCGACAAATATGCAATGCATTACCCTTCAACTCATTTCATGATAACAATTATACTTCATAGTCAAACATAGATATTATTTCTCAAATGAAAGAGCACACACAAGAGTCACACTTGAAAGGAAATACATGGAACACGCAAATGCTAAAGAGAGACATGGAAAGTCCTCACAATGAGAGATGTGTTTCCGGAGTAGCCGTATCCTACCACCTCTGATCTTTTGAGGAAACAAAGACAAACCTTCAAAGAGGTGTGTTTCGAGAGTAAAAGTACTCCGTAATCTACCACATTTGAGGTACACACACAAGATCTAAACATTAAGGATATCCTAGGAAATCAGAGGGGTGTCTCTAGAGTGAGTTTACTCCGTACTCTACCCCCACCTATTTTAGGATTCACAAAGTCAAATTTACATTAACCGGACTCCTTTTTCGCTTGACTCCCCTTCCTTGCGACCAATCTATCTTTAATCCTGCTGGATCTTGTATTGGCATATATGACTGCAGCTTTTCCAATAGTTCATCAATAGTCGGAGCAGAAATGAGAATCCTTCTGGAAAATGGAGAGATGAATCCCTGTTCCACAGCATAATCTAGAAATGTTAACAAACCATCAAAGAAATGGTTAACATTTAATAGCCCAATAGGCTTAGTATGGAGATCTAGTTGAGCCCAGGAGGTAATATTAAAGATTTCTTCTAAGGTGCCAAAACCTCCGGGCAGGGCTATAAATGCATCAGATCCATACAGCATACAAGTTATGCGTTCATGAATAGATAGAGTTTGTACTTCATGACCTCGTGTTTTGCCTGATATATCTGCTAAAGGGACAGGAATAACACCAATCACCCTTACTTTCTCTGTGAGAGCAGATTGGGAAACACAGCCCATCAGACCACTGCTACCTCCTCCATACACAAGATTGATACCTTTCTCCCCGAGTTTCTTTCCAAGGTCTACTGCTGTTTCAAGATACCCAAAACCTTTCCCCACATGTGATCCACAAAATACACATATTGTTTTGATCCCTCCATTTTTGTAAGAAAAGAAAGGAAAACTCAAGAGAAGATGTGATTTTGGGATGCATGAACTATGAAAACCTTTGGCTATTTAAAAACCGAAAAACTACACTATTTACGATCATCTTTTTGAAAAAGCAAAGATTTACTTTTGACAAATTCAGCCTACTTTTGAATATTTTTATCGTATCGAGGCTGTCACCTTTCGGCGATTTATTTTATTTAAACCTTTATCAAAACTCGCGAAAGGAAAAAGGATCAAGAATTTTACCTTATATCAATGCTGGGTTGCCAAAACAGACTGGCAAACCGGATCTTTTGCGATTGTATTCTTGAGACTATAACGTTTTTTATCCTCGTTAAGTTGAGCATATAAGGAAAGAAGTTCCCGTTGCACATATCCACTTGGGTGCGTCTCAAGAGTCAATCTAATATCATCCAAACACTCCCTACTCAGTCCACCCTTTATGAAATCAATTTTATCATCTCGATTGTTAGATGAATATCCGACTGTTTTGCAACGAGAATCACAATTCCAACGAGCACATTTGTAGCAACCATTCAGCCTTTTTGCTCTTCGCTTCTTTGCAAAAGTGCTTTTACCCAAACCAGGCAGATGTTTAGGAAATGACAATGGTAATTCACCAGTTAATCGGACTTTTGCTTCTATTAACCAGCGCACGTCTTCTGGAACGCCATGAGCCATAAGCACCCTCAATCTTTCGAGCCTCATTTGATAAATTTTTCTAAGATCATTCATTGGAAGATTGGAATAATACTTGCGAATGCTTGAAAGGATGTTATCCATTTTTTGATGGATTTAACCTCTTCCCAACCGATCTTTTTAAAGGTGAAAAGGATCTGGGTAGTTCCTCATGATACTGTTTCCTGCAAGACAATATGAAATAGAATAATGAAAAGAGGGAACAAGATTTCATGCGCTGTAACTTTACTGTTAAAGGAAGATTTGATCTGCGATATTGAATATTTTACTTGGATTTTGTACTGATATGTTTCGGTATAATAATAATCAAGGTATATAGGACCTGGGTAGATCCACAGGCTGTTGAGTCCAGCGAGAAAGCAGGGAATAGAAAAATGAAAAGAGGGAACAGGATTTTAATGCGCTGTAACTTTTACTATTAAAGAAAGATTTGATTTGAGATATGCGATTTTACTGGAATACGTGAAACTGAATTTTGTGATTTTTGGTAATTTTTCATGCTAAAAATGCTTTACTAAGGGGGAATGCTTCACTAAGGGGGAATTCGATTACAATCGAGATATTTTTTTTTTTTGCCCCATTATTATGCTTATCACACCTATGCTCATGAATAAGGAATAGATGCCACCTTTTTGCTTATGCCAAAAGGGGGAAAATATGGTGATGATTTGATTTGCTTGAAATTGGATAATCTATATTCATAAAAAGGATTATATTATTTGCTAGATTATACCTCATTGGTGTGTATAAGATAGGGGGAATATATGCTAAAATTGAACTTATCAATTATTCTCATTTCCCTACACTTTGATTACGTGCTTCAATTGCTTTTATTATCATTACAAATCATCTTGTTTGTCATAATCAAAAAGGGGGAAATTGTTGACCTATGGTCAATTTGACCTTATTGTTTTGATCATAACAAATAAGAATTTATTGTGTTGCTAACAAGTGTGCTTCAAGTGTTTCATGTAATGATAAATATTCAAAGCACTCAATGTTCAAATCGTCTCTTAAAGATATAAATCAAAATTATGTGATCGAGCACATGAGACGCAAAGAAGATCATGAAATCATTGAAGATATTCAAAGATCAAAATTGAGGTTGAAAAGCATGACATGAAGATCAAGATTTCAAGCTTACAAGATTAGAGTTGATTTAACGTATGTAAAGGTATAACACTCTCAATCTTTAGCGATGAAATTCAACGAGCTCGAAAATGATTTTTATGCATCAAGAAACTTACTTGGAAATTCATCACTTGGATAAAATATTTTTATATAAGTCAAGATTGTCTTTCAAATGTTATTTGATCTTAAATCATGATTATATTATGTTAAACCACTTTGAAAAACAAGTTAGAAACCTAAAAATCGAAAATTTTCATATTTTTCAAAAGTCAACCATCAACAGTTGACTTTCGGTCGACCGAAAGTTTGGTCAACCGAAAGTTTCGGTCGACCGAAAGTTGGTCGACCGAAAACTCAACGGTTGAATTTATAACGGCTATATGGAAGATTCGGTCGACCGAGACTTCAAATTGGTCAACCGAAAGTTGCTGAATTTGAATATTTTGATCTATAAATAGCCATCTCATTCACATTCAATAACAACAACTTAGATAAGATTTTATACAAACTTTCTTGTGAAAATTCATTGTTCTTACTTAGTTTTTATTCATCTTTTATTTTCATAAAACTTTGATTTATCTAAACTTTGTTTTATCAAATTCATCAAAGTTTTTGGAAGAAAGTTTTGTGAAGATTCTTGGTTTTACATTGTTTGAATTTCTTCAACATCTTCACACTATATTGGAATTGAAGTGTAAGTCTCTCTTTGTTCTAAACTTGTTTTAATCTTTTAAAAGAGAGAAATTTCAATTAAGGAACTTTGATTATTTGTGCTACATTTTTCATCATCATTTGATTCATCAAAGTTCCATTGCCTAAACACTTTGAGCTTAACTTATTGTTAATTATTCAAGTGTGGCATCTCTTGGTACTTAATTCGATTCAATATTTTTAACAAGAGATTATTTGAAAAACTTTGTTTGATTGCATCAACTTTTCATTATCATTTGCATCAAAGTTTTTCTCTAACACTCGAGCTTAATTCATTGCTATCTATTGAAGTGTTAGCCTAACTCTCTTGGTACTTAATTTGAGTATATCATTTGTCAAGAGAGTTATTTCAATTGTAAATTCAATTCATTATATCTTGTGGTTTCGAGAGCCTTGTGAAAACTCGATTGTTGGTTTTCGAGAGCCTTGTCAAAACTCGATTGTTGGTTTTCGAGAGCCTTATCAAAACTCGATTGTTGGTTTCGAGAGCCGTGTGAAAACTCGATTGTAAAAGGATAGGCGCTCCTTGTTGTAAGTCGCCTAAGGATTTGGTACTCCTTGTTGTAAGTTACCAAAATAGTGGATTTGGCCTTGCTCGTGACGGAGAGCTCGGTAACGGGGGACGTAGATCACGTTGGTTGATTGAACCTCCATAAATCGCGTTTGCACTCTCTCATCCCTTTTATTTACTTACATCGCACTTACTCTATTCTATCAATTTATATTGTGCAACGCTTTATCTTAGTGCTATACTTGCCTTATCAATTAAGTTTACACATATATAGCACACTACATTGATAGTTTAGTTACTTGTAACACTAAGTGCTAATACTTGTACCTATTGGTTTTAAGTTTGAGATTATTTATCGAAAAAGTTTTATAAACCAATTCACCCCCCTCTTGGTTAGTTTACTCTTGGGCTAACAATTGGTATCAGAGTTTAGGTGCTCATTTTTAAAAGATTTTACAATCTTGAGTAAATGACTAACCATAATCTTGAGGGGCATTCTACAAATCGTCCTCCTTTCTTTAATGGTACAAATTATAATTATTGAAAAACTAGAATGATGATTTTTATTCAATCCATTGATTATAACATTTGGGATGTCATTGAATCCGGTCCTCATGTGCTTACTATGGTCATTAAGGTTGATGGAAAACCGGATCAAACTATTTTAAAACCTAGAGAGGAATATGATGAAAATGATAGGAGGAAATTGACTTTAAATGCTAGGGCCAAAAATATACTCTATTGTGCTTTGGATATTAATGAATTTAATCGTATTAGCACATGTGATTCCGCACACGATATTTGGCATGCTTTAGAAGTCACACACATGGGCACAAATAAGGTTAAAGAAACAAAGACAAATCTTTTATTTAAAGATTTTGAAAATTTCTTTATGAAGCAAAATGAGCCCATTACTTGCATGATTACTCGTTTTACTGATATTGTAAATGGTCTTAAAAACACAAGAAAATTATATGCAAGTGTAGCGACCCAGAATTTTACGCAATTAATAATTATTTTAATATTTAGAAAATTGTGTCGCTACTATTTCACCCATTGTTTTGAAGTTAACGCCGCGACGGATTCGTCTAGCCAAGTCAAGAAATATCGAATTTGTTCGATTTTAAATTAAAATCCGAATTTCTAAAATTACGTTATTTTAATTATTTATTCAAAGTATTATTTTCAAAATCATTTTGAATTCCAAATTTATTAAAATATCCCAATGATCCTTATTCAAATTATTTCAAGTCCAAATTACACCTCAATTCCAATCTATATGTCTCCACCCACGTTTTTTTTTCATCATCATTCCATCCACTAATCACCATCATAACAATTCAACCATAATTGTACAAGCAAAGCATCATCAATATACCACTCAACTTTGTCTCCACCAATCCATTTCTTTTCTATTTCTTTTTCTACATTTACACCTAATATTCTTCAACATCATCATCCTATGGCCGAAAGCTTGCCTACACTATATCATTTTCAATTCCCAAATTTGCATCAATGACAACTGCAACCATCATCCATTTCTACATTTATTATTCACCACTACATCAATCTCATAAGATTCCCAAATAAATTAATCTCAAATCCAACCCATACTCCCACTTTTCTCTCCAATAAATCACCATCACGCCATTCACCATTATGATCATTTGCATAAACTTCATCATCTATCATCATCATCAAATTTCCACTCTCTGCACAAACCAACCATCTTCCTCACGAGCAATACATTCGATTCCAGACTGCCCAAATCAACAACCACTCTGCCTCCATCATTACCACTTCAACCTCAACTCTCAGTATCACCTCACCATTTCAACCTCTTCATTCAGCAAAACAATATCAATCCAATTCAATCAACATTCTGCCAGACCACCAACTCACTGCCAAGATTTCAGAATTTTAATCAACCTGCAGTAACATTTCCATCACAGACATAAATTGACCTCCAACCTAAGAATCCAATCGATCACTGCAACACTATAACTCATACGCAGCCAGCCAAAAATTATCAAACCATCATCAAGCCATCTTCTAACTTCAAACCAATCATCGAACACAAACCAAATTCACCATCAATATCAGCACCATAGCCAATCACCAATTGAATCAGCGTCATCATCATCATCAACACCCTCTGCACTCACTGCCAAGAACCATCTCCAACTCACCTCCGATCTGTTAAACAGCCACCACCACTGCAATGTTAATCACAACCGTCCTCAATTCCAATTCGCCATCCTCAAATCCGCCATAGCCGAATCTCCAAACCTAGTCCCAAATCAATCATCCAAATCCTCACCCAAAACCAAAATCAAAACCCAAGAATCAAAGGAGCCAGTTACTTACCTCAAGCGCCGCTCCCTTCGCCGGAATTCCAAACCCAAATCACGAACCCAACTTCAATCTTTAGCCTCGGTTTCGCGCATCAAACCTAACCTACTTCAATCCCATCCCTCGCCGCACCTTACTCCTACGTTCCGCCGGTGTTGCGCCGGTGAGTCGACGGTTAGAAACCAGATTTCCCTCAGCTCACGATTTCGTCGCCCTCGCGTCCCTCTCTCGCCCTTTTCTCTGAATGTCTCTGTACAGATAGTGAGAGAGAGAGAATAATAATCTGAAGATAATATATTCAATTTTCAGAATCTTCAGTTTAGTCCCTGAAGTTTTAAAGCTTTTCAATTCAGTCCCTATGTTTTAAAATGTCTTAATTCAGCCCTTTCAATTCTTTTAAAGTTATTTCAAATCAGTCCTCAAGTTTTGAAATGTTTCAAATCAGCCCCTATGATTTTAAAACAATCCAATTCAGTCCCTTTTAGTTTCAAAGGTTTTCAAATCAGTCCTTTCAGCTTTTAAACTTATCAATTTCAGCCCTTAAGTTTTAAATGAGTTTTAATCAGCCCCTATTGTTTAAAATATATTATTTCAACCCTATTGTTTTGAGTTTCCGACTCAACTTTCAAAGTATTCATTTTAATCCCTCAACTTTCAAAGGATTCATTTTAGTCCCTCAACTTTCAAAACATCAATTTTAGTCCTCAAATTATAATTTATCATTTTGAACTATATATTCGATAGACTAAAGTGACTTATTGGCTAAGACGAAGCGTACGGAGAATTTAAAGAAATTGAAGTCATTCCCGCTCAACTTTGCACTCGTCGGATTTAAGGTAGACTCGCACTTATTAATTGATTTAAATTATGATTTCATATAAATGTCATGTGACTTGTGAAAGTCAATTTTCAAGAAAATTAAGTATGTTTTATGAAAGGTAAATATACCTTATGTTTTTATGAAAAGTAAGTATACCCTATGTTTTTACGATAATGTTTTATATGTTTTGGATCATTGCTATGCACATAAGAATTCTTACCACCTAAGTTCGGTAAAATTCTTGTGTCTCCATAAGTTTATGAGGATTTGCCACGAAGTTCGGTAAAATTCCTATGTTTCCATATGTTTATGAGGATTTACCACCTAAGTTCGGTAAAATTCCTGTCTCATATGTTTATGAGGATTTCGATCCTATCTTATGTTATGATGGAAATGATCCCTATGAATTTCAAGAATTATGTTTTGGTATACTTACTGTTATTATGATTTTACTGCATAAGAATTCTTGCCACCTAAGTTCGGTAAAGTTCTTGTGTCTCCCTATGTTTATGAGGATTTCGATCATATCCTATGTTATGCTTTCAAAAGAAAATTATGCTTGGCATAATTAAAATGTGTTTTATAAGTATATGGTTTTCAAAGAGCTGTTTTCAAAGAGCTAATTTCAAAGAGCCTATGATTTGCAAAATATGTCCCGTGCTGTAATGCACAATATGAGTTTTATCAAGAGCCGTTTTATAAAGAAGCTCTATCAATGCCCGTTTTATAAAGAGCCGGGATTTATGTGTTTAATCATCTTATAAATTAAATTAATTTGCGATGAGTCTACTGAGTATTTCCCCCATGAAATACTCACCCTACTTTTTAACAGTTTTGCAGATTTCGGAGACGGTGGGGAGCGATGAATGATGGTGGCAATAATCGTTAAACGGTTGAAAGTTTGACGTTAATGATTTCCGTATTTTTCCAAACAATCGAATAATTTAGAGAAGTTCATTTATTTGAGAAATTATGACATTGTCAATTTCTTTACAAAATTAATGGTTCGATTTACTATTTCAAATGGTTTCATAAATGTTTCAATTTTATCGGCCATTACAGTTATTTAATGTTGCCAAAAATGAATTTCAATTATTTCTTCTGCAAAAATATTATTCGAAAAATTTAGACAGAAAATGACGTAGTAAATCGGGTATACGGAACTCGGGGCGCTACAGCAAGAATATGTAAATGAACTCACACAATTAATATGAACAACGTATAGAGCATATATAAAGAACAAAAGAGAGTTATATGGATGCGAGAATGTATAAATGAACTCACACAATGAATAATCACGAACGACGGTCAATCCATAATCCTTCTTCATGATCCCAACGCATGTAAGTAGATTCAATGTTATCTTCCTCTAAAGTTGCACTCCCTTGTATACCAATAGAAAATGGAGGAGTTTCATCAAAGTGATCATAATCTTCTTCATCTACTACATCACCAATGCCAACAATGCGTCTCTTGCCTTGAAGGACCACTGACCACTTAGTGTCGGCAGGATCAAGAACATAAAATACCTGTTTGGCTTGTGATGCAAGTATGAATGGTTCGTCAAGATAACCCAACCGTCCAAAATCCACCAAAGTGAAACCTAATTCATCCACCCAAACACCCCGTCGATTATCAACCCATTTACATTGGAAGAGAGGAAACTTGAACTCCCTGTAATCAAGTTCCCAAATTTCTTCAATGACACCATAATAGGACATCCAGGCATCTATTGGCATTGTATCTTTAGCACTTGAAAAATCTCTTGATAGTGCTACTTGTGTCACTCCACTGTTTTGCACCGCACTCTTATCATCTTGACGTTTAGTGTAAAACGTATACCCATTAATGTCATATGCTTCATAAGATCTCACAATCGTGCTAGGACCGTACGCTAACCACTTTACCGTTTCAACAATGGTATTCGACGTTTGTGACAACTCTTTCATGACTCTATCTTTGAACCATTTTGCAAATAAACGATTGTGTTGATTAGTTACCCACCTTTCACCTTTAGAAGGATTCTGCTGCCTTAGGATGGACATGTGCTCGTCCAAATACGGATGAACTTGAGAAAGGTGTTGTAATACTAGGAGGTGTGCTTTATCTCGCAATTCAACACTAGGGACAATTGATTTGCATCCAATCATCCCTTTACCTTCGAGTCTTCCCTCGTGACGAGATTTAGGAACACCAATAGTCTCAACGTCATCAAGGTAGTCAGTACAAAATTCAATAGCCTCCTCAGCGGCATAACCTTCAATGATACTGCCTTCGGGTCGAAATCGATTTCTGACATATCCTTTCAAAATACCCATGTATCTCTCAAATGGATACATATACCGCAAGAACACCGGACCACATATCTTAATTTCTCTTACCAAGTGAACAAGTAAGTGCACCATAACGTCAAAAAATGATGGCGGGAAATACATTTCAAATTGACATAGAGTGATAACAATATCGGCCTGCAAATCATTCAATGCCTCTGGGTCAACAACTTTACTGCAAATTGCATTGAAGAAAAAACAAAGTTTTATTATGACTTGTCTGACATGTTTTGGAAGTATGCCTTGAATTACAACTGGTAACAAGTGTTGCATTAACACATGACAATCATGAGACTTCATACCAACCAATTTCAAGTCCTTCATCGACACAAGACTTTTGATGTTTGATGAGTATCCAGATGGAACCTTAATAGCATGCAGGCACTCACAAAAACATGTTTTCTCTTTTCTGGACAAAGTATAGCAAGCTGGAGGTAAATAAGTACGTTTTTCCGACTCTTGCGGTGCTAATTGATCCCGTATCCCCATTTCTATCATGTCCTTCCTGACTTTGATACCATCTTTCGTCTTCCCTTGAACGTTCAACAATGTCCCAATGATGCTATCACAAACATTTTTCTCCACGTGCATTACATCAAGACAATGCCTTACTAATAAATGTTGCCAATAAGGTAGATCCCAGAATATGGATCTCTTCTTCCAAAGACTCTTTTGAGGAGGCTTAAAAGGTTTTCCAAACAAAACATCAATATTTTTAACTCGTTCATATACCTCACCTCCTGTTAACGGCAAGTGAGCTGCTCGATCCTCAATTTTTCCATTGAATGCCTTCTTCTTCTTTCGATAAGGGTGATCAGCGGGGAGAAATCTTCTATGACTCATAAAGACGTTTTTCTTACAGTTTTTCAACCAAAGATCAATCGTGTCTTCTTCAAAAACGGGACATGCTTTAGGTCATTTGTTCGTATAACCTGACAAGTTACCATATGCGGGAAAATCATTTACGGTGCAAAATATCATAGCACGTAAGGTGAAATTCATCTGGCTATGTGCATCAAACACCGATACACCTTCATCCCACATCAGTCTTAAATCTTCAATTAGTAGGGCAAGATAAACATCTATGTCATTCCCCGGTTGTTTAGGCCCTGATATTAACAAAGACAACATGATATACTTGCTCTTCATACATAACCAAGGAGGAAGATTGTAAATTGTTAGAAGAACCGGCCAAGTGCTATGTCGACTACTCATGTTACCGTGCGAGTTCATTCCATCTGTACATAGTCCAAGCCTAAGATTCCTATCTTCACCCCCAAAATCAGGAAACAACCTATTAATGTTCCTCATTGAGGAGAATCGGCCACGTGTCTTAGTTTTCCATCTTGTTTCCTCCCATCAGCATGCCACCGCATGTTCTTCGCATCCTTTGCATTGGCAAACAAAAGTTTAAATCTTGGTACTACGGGTAGGTACCACAACACCTTTGCCGAAGGGCTTTTCTTATCCTCAGAATTAGCATTCATGTTCTTTCGCTTATACCGTGATGCCCCACACTTTGGACACAGACGCAAGTCCTTATACTCATTTCGATACAGTATACAATCATTTGGACATGCATGTATCCTCTCGATCTCCATTCCCATTGGACACAACAATTTCTTTGCTTCGTAAATTGAACTAGGAAGCTCGTTATCCTACGGAAGCATCTCTCGTAAGAGTTCCAGTAATGCCGTGAAACTCTTATCACTCCACCTACTATTTGCTTTCAAGTTATACAATTTCAACACAGCAGACAATTTTGTGAATTTTCTAGATCCAGGAAACAAAGTCTTCTCAGAATCATTGAACAAGCTATCGAACACATGAGGCTTTTCAATGAATTCCCCTTGTATATCACGCATCATTTCGTCTATCATATCATTATTGTCATTTTCCACATCATTCTCATCAATATTGCCTAAATTATTCTCCTGCAGTCCACCTTCATCGTCACTAGTGCATGTCCTAGGAAGCATACTCTCACCATGCCATATCCATTGTTTATAACCTTCTTTAAACCCACGACGAATCAAATGACTCTTCACTTGCTCAAAACTACGAAACTTTCTCAGATTCTTACAATCACAACAAGGACACAAAATCATTACTTCACCTTTCTCTCTCATGTGTTCGTCCGCACATTTCATAAACTCTTCAACTCTTTTCACATATTCATGTGTATTATGCCTGCCGTACATCCAATCTCGATCCATATCTAATAACCTATATGCGAAGATATAATTAAAAAAATATTACTTTTGAGTGAATATTTGTAATGATAGTTATATACTTGAACCAACTATATATTAATAATTGAAATCACATGCATACGATAATTTATTACGTTGAATACTTCATAATTTTACTAGTATATTTTGTTTAGTTATTTATTTAGTATGGTTAATTCTATGATAGTGAAAATCACCTATAATTACTATTATCTTCATTTTTTATTTGTAAAATCCTACAGTAATTTCGGCAGAGTCTCCCCTATAAGTTGGACTTACCAAACCTGTAGGAGGAATCAAAATGTCACAATACAACAAAAATGTTCAATCTCCACATATTCACTACTCAAACACAATAAATCAAACTTCAACATCATCAACCACTCCAAAATTAATCCAAAATCAATTCTTAATTCCTAAAATGCTCAAAGTATGATTTCATAACCTAACATTCCATGCATAATTTCAATATAATTCCAACAATTCAAATTATATCAATTAACTATTTGCAATACCAAAATTATAACATATATATATATATATATATATATATATATATATATATATAATAATTCACATTTTTATACATACAAATATATATATACATATATATATATAATAATTCACACACACACATATATACATATATATACACATACTGATATATACATATATATGCACATATACACACACACATATATATATATATACACACAAACACATATAGATCTACTTATATATACATACACACACACATATATATATACATACATACACGCGCACACACACACACACACACACACACATATATATACATACACGCACACACACATATGAGAGTAAAGTTCTTACGAGATGGAGGCGGGTTCGTGGTGGCGTCGTGGTGTTGGTGGAGGCACGGTGGTGATGGCTTCGCGATGTTGAAGTGTTGAGAGAGAGAGATATGCGTGGTCGGGAATGAAATCGGTTCTTCATGAACCGACGCCTGAACCGGGTTTAGGCGTCGGTTCTCGAAGAACCGACGCCTGAACCGGGTTTAGGCGTCGGTTCTCGAAGAACCGACGCCTAAACCCTTTTTTTCCCGCGTTTTTCTACTACTGAAAAATAATTTGGTTCTGTTAATTCATTTGTCTTGCATTTTTTGCTAATTTATTTGAGAAAAAAACTCGAAATTTTTGTCAGTCATAATTTCTGAAAATTATTTCATATGAACAATTAACATGCAAAGCACGTTTAAACAACTAATAGTTTTAAAAGTTTCCAATGTTACAATTAAAATTTACTTTTGAAAAAAAGTAAATATAATTTACCCTTCAACAAAAAATTTACTTTTGGAAAAAAAGTAATTATAACTTACCCTTCAACAAAAAACTTACTTTTGAAAAAATGTAAATATAACTTACCCTTAAAAAAAAAAGAATTTACTTAGCCTTAGGATAATTATATGGACACAATTTTATTTGGTGCATCATATTTTAACTGCAATGAAGGTTTTCAAACTTAACTTAGTGTTTCATTTATGTATCCAACTATTTTCAGCACATTATTATCATTTAGCCTTTAAATAGTTAGCACAATATCTTATAATGTTTTGTCGATTTATTTATTTATTTTTTTGAATATTTATCACTTTTTTTTAAAGTGCAAGGAGAAAATATCCTTTTAATAGATATTTTGAATTGAAATATTATTAGAAACATATTATATTTATTAATAGAATATAAAATATAAAAATACATGATGTTATATGTAGTACTCAGATTTTATCTCTATTTGATATCGCTCTAGTGACCCGCACCAAAACAGTGCACGCTTTACTATTTAAGCAAGGCAGGGCCTCACCTGCGTAAGACTCATAATAGGGTCTACAACATTATTCATTCCACATCTCGAGATGTCTAACTAAACAAGCTTCCCTAAGCTTGAAGCAAGAATAAATGACAAGACAAATAGAGAACTCTAAATTGTAACCTCCATTTTATCTTCAATCACAACTAAAACATACAATCAATAACGAGACGGACATATAGAAAGTGTGTAGAGAAAGACGCTAACTGAATGATGAGGAACGAAGCGCGAAATTAACGCCAGAAAGTTTCGAACCCAGGTTGTGGATGGACGGATGAATCTTGACCTAAACTTCACGATGCGAGAATCGAAGATGCGGAAGAAAGAACTAAGATTTTCCAAACGCCACAAGGATTTGTCCAGTTTCCTGGATAAGTTTCTAATTATGAATGCCACAAAGATTATCAATATTTGATAAGTTCGGGTTGAACGCCACAAGACTATCAATCTCGATAAGTTCGGGTTTGTAATGTGAATCCACATATTTACCAAGTGAAAAACACTCAAATTGTTTATTCCAAATCAAAGTGTAACTATTACAATGAAGAAATAACATATAAATAAGTAAAAATGACCTAATAACTAGGGTAGACGCTAATGGGTTCAAAATAGAATTCTAATTTACCTAAAACTGAAAAGGAAATGAAATTTCGCGAAATCTGGTCCGCTGAGCAGTTACGACCATGAAGCTGACACTTACTGCCATAAGTGTATTCCTATTTAAAGGTTACAGCCATGACACTGAGATTTATGACCGTAATTGTGAAAATCTTGAAATTCTGCGTTTTGGCCCGAGAGTGGATTAAGGCCGTGACATGCTGGGCTTATGGCCGTAAGTATGGTTCTGGTCCTCTTTGACACTGTTTGATCTTTGAAGCTATTCGAACATGCTTATAGCTTTGTTTGACTTGAATATTTGATTTTCCGTCAAGCCCACTATGATTCGTATCATTCCCTCCTTCTTCAGGATGATTCGCCCTGAATCATAGCTTTGTTCATGGTGTTTCATTGCTCCTCCTGGATCAAACAGAAAATTAAGGCCTCCATGACATAAAATCAATAAGTTTCACTCCTTCAATTGGTAAACATGGAAGTGTTGAAACATGAACTTACTCGGCCATACGTAGTGTGGTGGAAGCTTCCAAATATAATCAACCTGCAAAAAAGATTTAAATAAAATGGGGAGGAAAATATTAGTTTCATGAGGTACAAGGTATGGATTCTTGTATTCATGATGAATCATCACCAACTTATCTTTTTGAATCACGGGGCTCTTCTCTTCGCCTCTTTCCTCATTTGCAACTTCTTGTTCAATTTTTTTACTTTCAAGCCCAACCACATCTTCTAACCCCACATTTTCATCACCATGTTCATACACGATCACATCATTACCAAAACTTTGAACTTCCACTCCAACTTCCAATTCATTCCTCTCATCATCAATAATTTTATTTTCAATCACCTCCTCGCTACCCAACTCCTCCTCTTGCTCCTCAAATTTTGGAGTTTGTTCAACTACTTCAATTTTCAACTATAACTCACCCTCCTCTTTCTCAACATTCTTAACCTAAGACTCTACCATAATATATTTTTCACTCTCCTTTAACCATTTAATCACAGCCTCTTTTTTTTCCTCTTTCTCTTGGTCATACATCATCCTCTCCTCATATTTTTTTTTTCTAAATCTTCAAAATCGCCTTCGGAATAACCACTTCTCCCCTCTTAACCCTAATTTCATCCCTATGTTTATGATCACGCCTATAATGCCTCTCATCTCTACGGTTTGTTTGAGATCGTTCATTTTTTAATTTGGCCCTATTTTCATCTAATTTATCCAACATCATCTTAACTTCATCCAAAAACCTCCACACAAGATCTTTATCGTTATCCCTTCTAGATGAAGATTTTTCTTGAAATTTGGACATTGTGGAATTTATGTGGAATGAAATGGAAAAGAACAATAAAACAAAGGATTAAAAAATTCAAGAAAGTAGTTCTTGAATTTTGGAGTGACTTTTTTTGGGTGAAATCTTCAAAATAAAAAAAAAATACAAAAAATGATTTTATTATTATTTAATCCGAAATTCGACAACGATCACGGCAAAATAAACTGGACAGGAGTTGGATAAGAATAAAAAAAAATAAACACTTGAATTTTGTTGGATTTTATAATGAATCAAAAACTGGAAAAATTTACTAGCACGAAGAAAACTCAAGAAAAGAAAGACTCAACAACAAGATATGGATAATTCGCATGTAAATACATGGAATTAAACTCGGATAGAATAAAAAACCTGAATTCAGAGTCCAGCTCTAATACCAAATGATAAGGAATGAAGCGTGGAATTAACGCCACAAAGTTCCGAACCCAGGTTGTAGATGGACGGAGGAATCTTGACCTAAACTTCACGACGCGAGAATCGACGATGCGAAAAAAAGAACCAAGATTTTCGAAACGCCACAAGGACTTGTCCAGTTTCCCTGATAAGTTTCTAATTGTGAATGCCACAAAGATTATCAATCTTTGATAAGTTCGGATTGAACGCCACAGGACTATCAATCTTGATAAGTTCGAGCTTGTAATGTGAATCCACACATTTACCAAGTGAAAACACTCAAATTGTTATCAAAGTCTAACTATTACAATGAAGAAATAACATATAAATAAGTAAAAATGACCTAACAATTAGGGTAACTGATAATGAGCTCAAAATAGAGTTCTAATTTACCTAAAACTGAAAGGAAGATGAAATTTATCGAAATTTGGTCCACTGAGCCGTTACGGCCATGAAGTTGACACTTACGGCCATAAGTATACTCCTGTTTAAGGGTTACGGCCGTGACACTGAGATTTATGACCGTAATTGTGAAAATCTTGAAATCTTGCATTTTGGCTCGTGAGTGGATTACGGCCGGGACAAGCTGGGCTTACGGCCGTAAGTATAGTTCTGGTCCTCTTTGACTCAGTTTGATCTTTGAAGCTCTTCGAACATGTTTATAGCTTTGTTTGACTTGAATATTTGATTTTCCGTCAAGCCCACTATGATTCGTATCACCTAATAGTTAGAGATGCCACAAGCAAAGATCATATAGCGTAATTGACTGCAAGTTTAATAAGCTATGCACTCTTTAGATGTTCTGTAATATTCCAGTGGTTGTCACAAGGAATGACGTCATAACTCCTGCAAAAGTAATAACAATCAAACTTGTAGGTGAGTACTCAAATAAAGGGGAGTCACCTTGCTATCATGAAATTGTCAATTGTCACTATAGTAGCTAGATGAATTAAAGCGGTGTCTTTTCCTATTTTGTCAAGGGAGTCCACTTTCTCTTTAACAGAAAGTATGACCTACTTTCGTAAAGTCAACAAGGCCTTACGTTTATGATTTATCATTGTTCCCAGCCACGGCGCATACCACCATAACAATAGTATAAGGAGAACCCACAAATTACATACTATTCGGCAACTATTATAAGTATTCGGCAACTATTATAAGTAGTAATGATTAGTTTTATTTATATTTTCGAAGTAAAACTTGTGATTAGAAATTGGAGAGAGAATATTTGTATGGTTAAAAAAATAATTTGAAAATTGTATCGATTATAACATAAAGTTCCCTAAGAGAGGTTTAGTAGGGAAAGAGCCTCACTTCTAGCATCTAGGTTGAAACAATTTAAGATTGAGAACATTGCAACAATCAAAACATAGTGTATGAATATTTACTTTTGCCCTTTAATCTCTACTTATTTACAGTTGTGACTCTCATGGTGTCCTTCCAGGGGTTAATGGATAAGGATGAGCAAATTTTGTATCAAATTCAAATATTATTCCAAATAAAACAAAACAATATAATCAAACAGATGTCATGTTAGCATAAAGGTTTGTTCATTCTCTCTCTCTCTCCACAGACCCCTGAAAAAGAACCTACTCGTATACACCCATTTATCAATTTTGTTACAGTAGTCGACTGCAAAAAAGACCTAATAGGATCTAAGCACGAAGATAGAATAGTTTGTGTGATCAGAAGAAATCATGATACCGGTGGCGCTAGTGACGGAGTTTTTGGTGGAGTACACGGTGTTGCTGGCCAGAGTGTTGGAGTACGTGTTCCAACAGGCGCCGCTGCCTTTTCCCCGGCGGGTTCGTTTTCTCATCCTCAGAAATCTTCCTTTTGCTTCTACTCCAAGATTCGTCTGATTATTTCCACTCTTCCGATCCCCGTCTTTTAGCCTTTGTATAATCTCTTTTATGATTTTTCATAATTTTAGATTTCGGCTTTTCAACTTGTACCAAGTACGTAGTGTATAGTCAATATTGGAGAGTTTTCTTTTACATTTTCAGTTAAATTAATCAATTGGTAATATTTCCTTGTCTACATGTACATAGATGAGTTCCAATATTTATTCTATGAAAAATGCTATATCCAGTTGGCAGATTCAATTGGAAGGGGCCAAAAAAAATGGCTCCACACCTGCTGTGAAAAAATCTTTCTTCGAAATTTCACAAAGCGGGTCGATTCCGATAATTTTAGCAACTTACCCTAATACAAGTTCAGCTCATGCGATACACGAGTAGTGTTAGTAATTATGTATATAATAGTTTAGCAGTTATATAATTTCGTTGAAGAATTTGTAGATTTTGCGAGTTTATAGAGTAGTATATATTAAAAAAACTTGGCTTTATATTAAGTAAACATGATTTTGAAAATGGAACAAAATAGATTTTTAAAGACTGATAACTACAAAGATATAAAAAAAAGTGATCAACAGTTATTTTTAAATGTGCGTTCGCCTTATTTTGACAGTCGTTACATATTTTGAGTTGACAAATTTGTAGTTTTTATGAGCTTTCGAAGTGGTACATTAAAATTTTAGTTTTATCTAGGATGCATATGTCGAAAATGAGACGAAAGTTGATTTGTGAAAAAAATGAAAAATAGATCGTTAATGGATCATTTTAAATGATTATAACTTTTTGATGAGATCCCAGTCGGGGAATCTCGTCGAAAACGCGGAATAACGAAATTTAAACCTTAGGAAAAATCTAAATCAGATTTGACTCGAAAATAATAAGAACACGAAGAAAATAACAAAAAAATAGAAGATAGATATGACGGTAAAACCTTGACCCAACAATTACGACGCAATTAATGACGATGCGGACTGAAGAACCAGGATTGGTGAACGCCACAAGGGTTGTCAATTCCTTGATGAGTTCGTTGGATGAACGCCACAAAGATTGAATCTTTGATAAGTTCGAAACAAAAGGGAAAAACTCAACCTTTCAATTTTGGAGAACCCTCTCTCAAATATTATTAATCTCAAAACTTCTGTCTTTACAATGAATTGAAAAAGCGTATAAATAAGCAAAATAACCTAGCATCTAATTTACTCAAAATAGAATTCTAATTAGACTAAAATTCTAAAATAAGAAAATAACCAAAAACTAAAAAGGAAATTAAATAATTGAAAATCCCCGGAAATCTGGCACTCCTCATTTACGGCCGTGAGGAACTCTCTTACGGCCGTAATGGCCTTTCTGATAAAAATCTGATTTGTTAGTTACGGCCGTGACACAATGATTACGGCCGTGAATTTCCTCCGTTTTGAATGTTACGGCCGTAAGACTGGACTTTACGGCCGTAAGACCTGTTCTGCCTGAATTCATCATGTCTCTTATATAATTGGTTACGGCCGTGATAACATGGTTTACGGCCGTGAATATATGTATTACGGCCGTGAAGATCCTCTTTTACGGCCGTAAGGTATTTTCTGCGCAAATTACTTGTTTTACTCGACTCGGCTTGATCCGTCCCTCCTCTCGACTCGACCCTAACATGGAACTTACTCCGTCTTGTACGTAGATTATTGTCATATTGCCGATGGCTCGACTTCGCCTTTTGATGCCTGGTCCGGATCATATCATACTCCCTCTCTTGAAAAGGATTCGACCTCGAATCCATTTTTGGTCGACTTTTCAGACTCCTCCTGCTTTTCCGGGCTCGATGATCACGTGTAAGCTTTGTGCAATCCTTTAGACTTTTGGGCTGCTTATTCTGGCCAATAAATTTCTGCCCCGTCTTAAATTCATGGCTTGATTTATGTCCCTGCAAAACAGATTTAATAGAACTAGGGAGGGATGTGTTAGCAAATGCAAATAAACTCATTTTTGTGGTAGACTCTCTTTTCTTTTTCTTTTCACTCTCAAGCTCACCTTTTTCTGAGGTCATAGCCTCAACTCTCTTGTTTTCAATTTTCACACCCTCTCCTTTTTTCTGAGGTCGTGGCCTCAACGCTCTTATTTTTCCTCTCAAACTCGCTCTTTATTTTCAATTGGTCCTCTTGGACCTCTTTAGGTGATAGCGGAGCAAGAGTGATCATTTTTCCACCCTTCACGAAAGAATATCGATTTTTAAACCCTTCGTGCACTACCCTCCTATCATGTTGCCAAGGTCTCCCCAACAAAATATGGCCAACATACATAGGTACCACGTCACAAACCACCTCATCCGAATACCCACCAAAAGAAAATGCCACTAAAGCCTGTCTCTTCACCTTAACTTCCCCTGACTCAGTCAACCATTGTAATTTATAAGGCATTGGATGTTTCGTTAAAGGTAATCCTAATTTTTCCACCAACATTGTACTAACTACATTAGTACAACTTCCCCCGTCAATCACCAAGCTACAAACTTTTTCATCCACTAAGCATCTAGTGCGAAAAATATTATCTTTCTGCTCATCCACGTTACCCACAACATCCACTTTACGTCTAATGCTAAGAGCACGCCTATCAATAATTGACTCATCCACCATAATACTTTTTGCCCCTTCACTATTACACCTATCATTTTTATGTGGACAATCAAGTGCAATGTGACCCCGTTCCAAACATTTAAAGCACTTAATATTTTTATCCTTAAGAGGCTTGGAATCAGAATTATTTTTACCTTTGGTTGTCGGTTCCTCCCTCCTTTTGTGAACATGATCACCACTCTCCCGTTTTGATGTCTCTTTTCGCTTCAATGTCCTTTCATCACCCCCATCTCCACCTCTAGAATTGGCTTTACGCCCCTTATGCCTCTTAGCCCTTGAATCCGTCTGATGTTGCTCATTTTCCCATTGAGCAAGTTCTGCTTCCCTTCTACCCATCCTAGCCATCAATCTCTCAAGTTTTACCTTCATGGCCTCCATCTGTTTAAAATTCTTGTGGTCACCTATTGATGGAGATATTTCCCTGCGAGACATGGTTAGTTTTCAAAGACAAAAAAAATTTCTCTCGTGTTTATTTTCACTCGTGTATCACACTAAATCCCTTCAAATTTCACACAAGAACAAACCAATGATCAACAATCAAGGAATTTATGGAAGATACGAAAAGTAAAAAAAAAATTAAGAAATTCTCGGAATATTCGATTTTTTTTTTTTAAATTTGCCAGAGAATTGGACTAAGAGTATGGCAGAAAAAACGGAACTGGATTTGGACGAAAAACGAAGAAGAAAAATATTTTTGAATTTTTGGGACTGACTCTTATGGATCAAAATGGAAAAATTTATAACTGACACGAAGAACACGAAAAAATCAAGAAACACAAGAATCTGAAAAAGATCCAAGATCTGATACTAGATGATGAGATCCCAGTCTGGGAATCTCGTCGAAAACGCGGAATAACGAAATTTAAACCCTAGGAAAGATCTAAATCAGATTTGACTCGAAAATAATAAGAACACGAAGAAAATAACGAAAAAATAGAAGATAGATTTGACGGTAAAACCTTGACCCAACAATCTCGACGCAATTAATGACGATGCGGACTGAAGAACCAGGATTGGTGAACGCCACAAGGGTTGTCAATTCCTTGATGAGTTCGTTGGATGAACGCCACAAAGATCGAATCTTTGATAAGTTCGAAACAAAAAGGAAAAACTCAACATTTCAATTTTGGAGAACCCTCTCTCAAATATTATTAATCTCAAAACTTCTGTCTTTACAATGAATTGAAAAAGCGTATAAATAAGCAAAATAACCTAGCATCTAATTTACTCAAAATAGAATTCTAATTAGACTAAAATTCTAAAATAGGAAAATAACCAAAAACTAAAAAGGAAATTAAATAATTGAAAATCCCCGGAAATCTGGCACTCCTCATTTACGGCCGTGAGGAACTCTCTTACGGCCGTAATGGCCTTTCTGATAAAAATCTGATTTGTTAGTTACGGTCGTGACACAATGATTACGGCCGTGAATTTCCTCCGTTTTGAATGTTACGGCCGTGATAACATGGTTTACGGCCGTGAATATATGTATTACGGCCGTGAAGATCCTCTTTTACGGCCGTAAGGTATTTTCTGCCCAAATTACTTGTTTTACTCTACTCGGCTTGATCCGTCCCTCCTCTCGGCTCGACCCCAACATGGAACTTACTCCGTATTGTACGTAGATCATTGTCATATTGCCGATGGCTCGACTTGTCCTTTCGATACCTGGTCTGGATCATATCACTTTTACTATGATTGAAGGTTTCGTAATTCGAAAATAATGTGATAAAGTATATGATAACTTCACATTTTTATCAAGGTATTACGACTTCATTTGAGCCCTAAAAAATGATCAAAGAAAGAAAGAAAGAAAAAAAGAACGAAAAGAAAAAATAATTGGCCACGGCAAATGAAAAATGGGTTTTAAAAGGCAAGTTTGTATTTGCTTTTCGAAGTGATACATTAAAAACTTAATTTTGCATAAAAAAATATAATGAAAATTGAATCATATAAAAATGAAAAATATATCGTTAAGGGACCATTTGAACAACTATAACTTTTGTCACGTTTGACAGTTTTGTAGTTTGGAATAATAATATGGTAAAGTACTGTGTGATAACTCAACGTTAACATCAAGATCTTGATATTACTACTTCATTTGAGTCCACAAAGTCGATCAAACGAAAAAAAAAATGTACAAAATGAAAAAATAAGGGTGATCACTGTTTGTCAAATTATGATTAATCAATCATTATATAATTTTTAAGACGAATTTGAAAATTTTTCCTAGGTATTTGAGTGGTATATTAAAAAATCGAGTTTATCTAAAGTATGCATTTTTTTGAAAATAAGATGAAAGTTAACCAGTAAAAAAAAAATCGAAAAATAGATTTTTAAGGATTAACAACTACATAGATTTAAAAAGTAAGTGGTCATTCTTTTATTAGCGTTCTCCTTATTTTGACAATCGTTGTATGTTTTGAAAATACAAATTTATAGTTTTTTTTTATGAGCTTTTCAAAATATAATACATTAAAAACTTATCTATTTGGCAACAACACATTCCCCAAAATAACTTTCTTATCACACACATTTTTTAAACTACTTTTCAATTATATATTTAACCTCGAAAACGACAGTTTTTTTTTTTATAACAAATGGTTATTTTTTTAGAGTGCAATGTCGAAAGTAAGACGAAATTTAACTGGTAAAATATGAAAAATGCATTGTTAAGAGACAATTTTAAAAGGCTATAGTTTTTGCTATGGTTGACAATTTTGTATTTCAAAAATAATGTAGTAAAATATTGTTTGAGAAATTTACATTGATATTAATATTTTGCTATTATGACTTCATTTGAGCTCACAAAGTTAACCAAACGAAGAAAAACAAATTAAAAAAAAGAAACTAAACTATCAAAGGACAAAATAGTCTTGCCATAAATAAATAGTGACATAAAACTCACTCTTATAAAATAGTTATTAAGAAACTTATTGAGAAGAAATTCTTGCCACCTGAATTTCTTATTGGATAAATTTTACTAAATGAGTTGATCCTTCCCTCCCCTCTGTTGGGACGAGGAAGGAAATTTGTCCACTCTCAAATTCAAGTTACTAAGTTCAAGTGAGGTTCAATCCAAAATTAATTGGCAGTGGGTGTAGTAGCCTACCTAGGTTCAGTGGTAGTTTTTCTTCTTTCTACAATTGATATGGGACAATTGTTTGCACACCCAACAATCACTTTCTCAAACAAGGCCACGAGGTACATGCGACCCATCTGACCCTCCCTGAAGAGAGTTCCGTTCACATTTCCTCATGCTCAAGGAGATCACTGATAAGTGTATTTTATACACTTATTTATATGTTTAAATTATGATATTATATTATCGTTGTTGAATAAATTTCACTTAATTGTTTATTAATTGTTTATATTTTAGTAATTATCCCAAAATCACATGAATGAGGCAATTAATAGAAAAGATGAGCTTTTGGATGAAATTGAAGCTAAATTGGACAAAATGGAAGTAGATGATGTCAACCGGGAAAGCCACGAGAAGCTAAGCATAAGAAATCAAAGTTTGAGGTCTCAATTGAAGAAGTTGATTTTTGGATCAAGTAAATTGAAGAGATTTGGAAGTATGAGGTCCAATTGGATCAAATCAGAACATGAAGGACTCACGCGCAAATAAAGATCGGGGACATACTTAAACATGGTTGAAAGTGAAGATCGCACTGGAGGATTTATACTGCGCGCCACGCCTCCTTAACTGAGTGGCCGCGCGACATGAGATCAAATACTACTGAGCGGCCGCTCAGCCTATCCAGCCCAGCGGCGAGTTTTGGCCCATGCGCATTTTTGACCTAATTTCTTCCTTATTCTACTAGGTTTTCTCTACAACATATATAACCAATTTCTTGGGCAGGAAATCAAGACTTTTGACCAGACCTTTAGACAGCCTCTCAACATCATAATTCATTGATTTATTATCTAATTCTTGGAGGCAAAATTCAAGGCAAAGGGAAAGGAATTGAAGATTATTAACGGGGAGCGAAATCTTAGTGCAAGAATTTCTTTCTCTTATTAATTTGATAAACTCTACATGCTTAGTGATTTATATTTCTACATTTTATTTCTTTATTGATGAATACATAAACTTTTAGTTCGGATAATCGATGTAGCTAGTTTTACACTTTTAATTCTATAATTCTAGTTTTGCACTTGCTTTGCTTGTATTTATTTTATTTTGTGTTTAACGCATGAATTAATTCGCGACTAATTCATTGATTTAATGGGTTATTTTCATAATTCGAGAGGTGAGCTAACAATCTAGATCGTAGAATAAAATTCGATAATTGGATAAAATATAGAGATATACTTTTATTATTATTGCGATTGCTACATGAATTCTTGTGTTCCATGCACCTAATTATTATAACCCTATAGAGATACAAAGTTGACTGAATTAGGTAGAATTAATATAAACTTGAGAGATGAATTTCATATGCATAAGTGACTTCAATCGAGCACATTAATAGGAATAAAACTAGATAAATGAAATTAAAAGTATTGATTATTGATTAATGTGAAATCAGATGTCCCAACATATACAAACATAATTTAGAAAAAATATAAATGTGTAATATTTTTAGGAAATTTTAGCTTAGATAATTCATTACTATTTTACCGTTTAAATAAAAAGAGACTAGCTTATTTCGATACTTAATTACAATCCTCGTGAGAACGATAAATCGTACTGTTTTGTTCACTTTATTATTTGGGTACGATATCGTACACTTGTGATTTAACGCATCAATCACCATAATCCACCACAACCATTAGTACACTATATTCCCATGTATTTACTATATCGTGAGAAATCACATGAATTTTTTTTATCTTGGGGACTCATCGTCTTGATTCATCTATCTCTCAATTCATCTATCATTGTTTAGAGAGTCCTGTTTATCCACTCGGTCGTGCATCATGGGACAATTTGTCCAATTCCAAGCATAAGTCACTAGGCCCAAGTGAGCTTCAACTCAAAATCAATTGGCAATGAGTAAGGTAGCGAACTTGGATTAAATATTGATTTTTCTTCCCTCTACAACTGATGTGGAACAATTGTCTGCATATCCAACACCCAGCCTTTCCCTCTCTTGGTTAGTTTTAGCAACTTATTATACACATAAACTCAAAAATTTTCAACTGCACAATATCCTATCAATCACTATTCAAATTTCTTTTTCCAAATAATGACAATCAAACTTAGATAAACTTATTGAGAAAAATTCTTGCATCTTTGAGTTCTAAATTCTTGATAAAAAAAATCTTTTCTATACGATGACAATATCTAGTTCATTTTACATTCCTGCAATTAAATATGGGAAATGCTATAAGCACCTCAAGATTGCCCCCAACCTCGCCCTCTAGTCACATGGGAGGCAGGGCCCGCTCTCCATGTGAGTAGGGGCAAACTTGGGGTTCAAATAAAACTTTCCATTAAATATATCACTTATGATTGGAAAAAAAAAATGCAAGGATGTGTAACCAGTCTAATTGATTCTAGAATAATACTATTAAGTGACCACCATGACAATGTTATAATGATAGATTGATACTAAGCGCTAGTGGAATTGGATTGTTGAAACAAAGTTGATGATGTGATGACAAATCTTTGCAATAATTTTGATGATTCCAAGGCATGACACTCGCTTTCCTTTAGACTTTATTTGTCCCATCAAATAGTATGCACAAGGGATCCAAATAAGCCTCCAAGATACAATGGAATTGAAGTTTTGTTTGATTACAAACGTGCAATATCTGGCAATAAACCCGAACACAAAGATGATAATAAATACACAAGAGAATCTAGTATTCAAATCTGTAGTAATTAAATACTAGAAGTTTTTATGCAAGAGAACAAATGAACTTTTATGCATGAGTATTAAGCAAGTAGAGAAGAGAGGAGAAAATTCAAGTGTATTGAATCATCCAACATTGAATCCTTTATATAGAGCATCAAGAGGTGTATTGTCAATAGATACAACCTTTACAAGTGATACAACTCTTCATGGTTCAGACTTTTCATGAAAAGCTATGTACAATACCAAAGGTGCAAGAAAAATCAATTTGAAATTCTACTTAGAGGTCATTTTGGACAATCAAGCGATAAGAAAAATCAATTTGAAATTCTGCCTGAAGGTCATTTCGGACAATCAAGCGATCACTTGGTTATATCTCAAGCGATCGCTTCGCTTTAAGGTTTCCCAAATATTTAATAAAGACGTGTAACGTGTGATCACTTGGGCAAATTTTCGACACTAGATTTTTCATTTCATTTTTCTTCTTTTCAACCACCATTGCATGCTATGATTCATTTAAAAAATTCCTCCAATATCATTACTCTTATTTATGACATATACATCGGAAGTTGCATACCCTGATGCAAGATAATGTGTTTCTGTAAGGATTAGGCTGCGTTCTCTTTGTATTATAGTTTCCTGTTTTCATTTTCGAAAATGTTTTCTGTTTTCCATTTTCTGTGACTTTTTTTGAAATTGCTGAAAACGCGTTTGATTTGTTATTTCTAAAAACTGTCTTCGAAAATGAAAAGCTGGAAAACGCGTTCTGTTTAAAATTTTGAAGAAAATTATTTCTATATACTTGTAATTATATTGCTTGTGAATATAAATGAAATAAAGATGTCATATTTGAGTTGCACAAAAAAATAAATGAAATAACCCCTATCACACAATTTGGTTATACTAAAAAAGTTAAAAAATTCATTTTGCCCTTCCAAAGTAATCGTTCCACATTTGGGTATTAATTTTTCCTTCTAAAATAATCGTTCCATTTAATACTTTATATATATACATCATTCCAGTAAGCACTCATAACGTTTAAAATTTAAGTTTCAATAAAATTTCTAAAAATCAATTTACGTTAATTAATGATGCCCTTATAAAATAAGTGTCTACAATACAAAAGTAATAAGAAATGTTTAATAATTAAGCACATGATACATCATCAGAAAGATAGTTGAATTTGGAGTTCGACGCAAAAAATAGAGTGCAATTCGGAGTTGTACATCAAAAGTTATACATGTTTGAAGACAATGACCTATAAAACAAATACGAGAAGGACTAAATTGAAAGAAAAGTAAAATTTGTGAACTAATGTGCAACAAAATCTGAAGTTAAGAGACTTAAGTTGCAAATAAATTAGGGTATTTTCGAAAGAAATTCCAAAATTTGAGGATTAAAATGACAAGTTTTGAAAATCAGGAACCAATAATGTAATTAAAAATGACAAATTTCAAACTTTTTTGATTATTTTAATTTTTTTTTTTTTTAAGTGGAAAACACGCGTTTTCCACTTAATAGGTATAAATTTCGGAAAACGTGATTTTCACGTTTTCCATTTCCTTTATAAATTTTGAAAACATTTTCGAATTTTTTTTTTCCGAAAACGGCGCAAGAGAATGCGTTTTCCGTGTTTTCGGAAATGGAAAACGGAAAACTCCTGGAAAACGCCAAAGAGAACGCAGCCTTAATTTCACAAAATACCATTGAAGTTTCAACAAAATTTCAAATATACTACTAAAGTTCAATCTTACACAAATTGTCACTAAAGTTTCAAATGGTTATGCAAAATGTTACTTTGTTGACTTTCTTATTAAGAAATTGGCGCAAACAATTGATGTGATCCGGACCAGGCATCGAAGGGCGACGTCGAGACATCGGCAGTATGACGGTGATCTACATGGAAAACGGAGCAAGTTCCATGTTGGAATCGAGCCGAGTACACGAAATTGTTTATGCAGAAAGGGCCTTACGGCCGTAATGGAAATCCTTCACGGCCGTAAATCATATAGTCACGGCCGTAAAAGCTATTGTCACGGCCGTAATCAACTATCGAAGGAAAGGGCAGAATTTCAGCAGAAAAGGTCTCACGACCGTAAAGTCCAGTCTTACGGCCGTAACATTCAAACCGGAGGAAATTCATGGCCGTAATCATTGTGTCACGGCCGTAACCAATAAATCAGTTTTTTGATAAGAAGGGCCTTTACGGCCGTAAAAGGAGTCCTCACGGTCGTAAATGAGCAACGCCAGATTTTTCGGAATTTTGCCAATTATTTTGTTTCCTTTTATTATTTTAGGTTTTTTTCCTATTTTAGAATTTTAGTCTAATTAGAATTCTATTTTGAGTAAATTAGATGCTAGGTTATTTTGCTTATTTATACGCCTTATCAATTTATTGTAAACAGACAAGTTTGAATTGATTAATAAAATTTGTGAGAGGATTCTCCAAAATTGAGAGGTTGAGTTTATTCCCTTTTTCTTGAACTTATCAAAGATCCGATCTTTGTGGCGTTCTTCCAGCAAATTTATCAAATATTCGCAAGAATATTTGTGGCGTTTCCAAATTCGATACTTATCAAGGAAATTGACAAGTCCTTGTGGCGTTCATCAATCTTGGTTCTTCAATCCGCATCGCCATAAATTGCGTCGTGATTGTCGGGTCAAGGCTTTACCGTCGTTCTATCCTTATTTTTCGTTGTTTGTCTTGTGTCGATCTGATCTAGATCTATCCTAGGGTTTTAAATATCGTTATTCCGCGTGTTCGACGAGGTTCCCCGACCGGGATCGCGTCATCTGGTATCAGAGCTTGGATCTATTTCAGATTCTTGAGTTTCTTGATTTTTCTTGATTTTTTCGTGTCCTTCGCGTTCTTCGTGTCATTCATAAATTTTTCCAGTTTGATCCATAAGAGTCAGTCCCAAAAATTCAAAAGTGTTTTTCTTCTTCGTTTTTCGTCCAAATTCAGTTCCGTTTTTTCTGTCATACGCGTAGTCAAATTTTCTGGCAGATTAAAAAAAAAATCCGAAAATTCCCAAATATTCCGAATTTCCTTGTTCGTGTCTTAAAAATGTCTGATAAAGAGGCTTCTACATCTTCATCTTCTGTTGGAGACAGGAAACAGCCCAGGGGCGTGAATAGAAAGGATGAACATGGTAATGGTGATATTGCAGCAATAAGGGCACAATTTGAGAGATTTATGGTACAGATGGTGAATAGAGGTGCAGGGCGTGAACAGAGACCTCGGGATCAGTCTCATGATGGTTCTCGGGTTAGGAGAGGTAATAGACGTGAGGTTGGTGTGGATAATGAAGACATGGGCAGTGAAAGTGGCAGTATATCTTTAGGTAGTATACGAAGGAGGGATAGAGGAGATAGGAATGAAAGGAGGCATGATAGGGAGCGTCGTGATGCTAGGAGGCATCGTGGGGGTAGAGATGTTGTTGATGACGACCTTGGAAAAATTAAAGTGAAATTACCATCGTTCTAGGGTAGGAGTGATCCGGAGGCGTACTTGGATTGGGAGACAAAGGTCGAACGGCTTTTTGATTGTAATAATTATTCAGAGAAGAAGAAGGTGAAATTAGCCGTGATTGAATTCACCGACTACGCAAATACTTGGTCGGATCAACTAGTTACGGGTAGGAGGAGGAACCTTGAGGAGCCGGTGGAGAGTTGGGGTGAATTAAAAACCATAATGAGGAAGCGGTTTGTGCCGACTCATTATTATAGGGATATTTATCAGAGGCTGCAGGGTATGACTCAGGGGTCGAGGAGTGTAGAAGATTATCATAAGGATATGGAGGTGGCGATGATTCGGGCTAACGTGGTGGAGGATCGGGAAGCTACGATGGCTAGGTTTCTGAGTGGGCTGAATAGAGATATTGCCAATGTCATTGAGCTGCAACATTATGTGGAGCTGGAAGATATGGTGCATATGGCCATGAAGGTGGAAAGACAGCTAAGGCGAAAGGGGGCAGCAAGACACTCACCATCTTATCCTACATCACAACCTAAGCAGGAATCCAACGTTGAACATAACCCGAAAGGGAAGTAGGATCCTAAAACGAAAGGTAAAAATATTTCTGATTCTCAAACTACTCGGGATAGAAATATTAAGTGTTTTAAGTGCTTGGGTATGGGTCATATAGCATCCCAGTGTCCAAATAGGAAGCTAATGATCTTGAGTGATAATGCTGAAATTAGTTCCGAGGATGAATTTAAGGGAATGCCTAAGTTAGTGGATGTTGGAGCTAGTAGTAGTGATGAGGAAGGATTGACATATCCTGAAAAAGAATCACTTCTTAATCGGCGTGTCCTTAGTGCTAGGGCTAGGGTGGATGAAATTGGTGAGCAAAGGGATAATCTTTTTCATACTAGGTGCTTGGTGGGAAAAAAGGCTTGTGGTAAGGTGATTGACGGGGGAAGTTGTACTAATGTGGTTAGTACAATGTTGATTAATAAATTGGGCTTAAGCTTGATGAAACATCCAAACCCTTAAAAATTGCAATGGCTGACCGAGTCAGGGGAAATTAAGGTAAATAAGCAGGCTAGGGTCAATTTTGCCATCGGGGGTTATAAGGATGAGGTGGTATGTGACGTGGTACCTATGCATGTTGGTCACATGTTGTTGGGGCGACCCTGGAAACATGACAGGAGGGTAGTGCATGATGGGTTTAAGAATCAATATTCATTTGTGAAGGGTGGGAAGAAATTTACACTTGTGCCGTTACCTCCAAAAGAAGCTCAAAATGATCAATTGAAAATCAAAAGTGAGTTTGAAAAAAGAAATAAAAGTGTTGAGGCCACGACCTCAGAAAAAGGAGAGGGTGTGAAAGTTGAAAACAAGAGAGTTGAGGCCACGACCTCAGAAAAAGGAGAGAATGAGTGCAAAAAGAAAAGAGAGTCCACCCCCAAATTGAGTTTATTTGCACATAGGTTGGTGTACGGGGATCCACACCTTGCACTTAACCGAGCTAACAATTCCCTCCCCAGTTCTTTAAAATCTGTTTTGCAGGGACATAAATCAAGCTTTGGATTTAAGATGGGGCAGAAATTTATTGGCCAGAATAAGCAGCCCAAGAGTCTAAAGGACTGCACGAAGCTTAAAAATGATCATCAAGCCCAGGAAAGCAGGAGGAGCTTGAAAAGCCGACCAAAAATGGATTCGAGGTCGAATCCTTTTCAAGAGAGGGAGTATGATGTGATCCGGACCAGGCATCGAAGGGCGAAGTCGAGACATCGACAGTAAGACGGTGATCTACATGGAAAACGGAGCAAGTTCCATGTTGGAATCGAGCCGAGTACACGAAATTGTTTATGCAGAAAGGGCCTTACGGCCGTAATGGAAATCCTTCACGGCCGTAAATCATATAGTCACGGCCGTAAAAGCTATTGTCACGGCTGTAATCAACTATCGAAGGAAAGGGCAGAATTTCAGCAGAAAATGTCTCACGGTCGTAAAGTCCAATCTTACGGCCGTAACATTCAAACCGGAGGAAATTCACGGCCGTAATCATTGTGTCACGGCCGACGGCCGTAACCAATAAATCAGTTTTTTGATCAGAAGTGCCTTTACGGCCGTAAAAGGAGTCCTCACGGCCGTAAATGAGCAACGCCAGATTTTCCGGAATTTTGCCAATTATTTTGTTTCCTTTTATTATTTTAGGTTTTTTTCCTATTTTAGAATTTTAGTCTAATTAGAATTCTATTTTGAGTAAATTAGATGCTAGGTTATTTTGCTTATTTATACGCTTTATCAATTCATTGTAAACAGACAAGTTTGAATTGATTAATAAAATTTGTGAGAGAATTCTCCAAAATTGAGAGGTTGAGTTTATTCCCTTTTTCTTGAACTTATCAAAGATCCGATCTTTGTGGCGTTCTTCCAGCAAACTTATCAAATATTCGCAAGAATATTTGTGGCGTTTCCAAATTCGATACTTATCAAGGAAATTGACAAGTCATTGTGGCGTTCACCAATCTTGGTTCTTCAATCCGCATCGCCATAAATTGCGTCGTGATTGTCGGGTCAAGGCTTTACCGTCGTTCTATCCTTATTTTTCGTTGTTTGTCTTGTGTCGATCTGATTTAGATCTATCCTAGGGTTTTAAATATCATTATTCAGCGTGTTCGACGAGGTTCCCCGACCGGGATCGCGTCAACAATCCTACTGTTTAGAAAACTCACTCAAATGGTCATTGACTTTTTTATTCTGATGTAAAAATCTTAAATTTTTTTGTCTAAATTAACAAAAGTAGTCTTTTTTTATTTAAATTACCAATATATTCTTAATTTTAAATAGAAAATTTTACAATTGAGTTATAACTCGTGCAAAAGTACAATTGGGTATGTTCAAAACTTTGTTTTTATGCATTAATTAACTAAAAGTAGTAAATTATTTTTTTCCCCATTTGAATGTTATTGATCAAATGGATAATATATATATATATATATATATATATATATTACTTTGTATAATCTAAAAATTATTATGAAATAAATTAAATTAATATTTGTTTGTAATAGATTTTTGAAAAGAAAAAAATTATTTCTTTACTTGAATAAATCTTTTCAAAATTGAAGTGAAAAATATTTTTTTAATATAATGTGTGTTTGAAAATTAAGAAAAAGTTATGAGCGCCTTTAAATGTGTGTTCAAAAACGAATTTTGGGGAAATAATTTTCAAAAAAACTATTCCAAATAAATATTAATGTAATTTAATTCATAATCATTCATTGGTTAGACAATAGACAATAGCATCTTATTTATTTTATTTATTTTTAATTAAGATTTCATTGGTCCAATGGATAGAAACATATATTAAACGTTTGATCAATAAAATCCTACTGAGAAAAAAAATTAATCTACTAATTTTAGTTAACTAAATATAAAAAACAAAGTAATGATCATGCTCAAATGAACTTTTGCAAAAGTTATGACTCAATTTTAAATTTTTTCTATTTAAAATTAAGAATATATTAATCATTTAAATAAAAAAAAGATAACTTTTGTTAATTTAGAATAAAAATTAAGAGCTTTTATATCAAAATAAAAAGTTAAGGACCATTTAAGCGATTTTTCTAAATATTAGGGATTGCGCCAATTTTTGGATAAGAATGTTAACAAAGTGACATTTTGAGTAATCAATTGAAACTTGAGTGGCAGTTTGTGTAATAATATAACTTTAGTGGTATATTTGAAATTTTATTGAAACTTGAGTGATATTTTGTGAAATTAACCCGTTTCTGTAAATCTTACTGTGGTTTGGATTGCTCCTAATGTATGCTCTTGTTACGTTTAGACTCTAATTTCTTGCAACTTAAATGGCAAGTTTTAGAGATGTATCAAAGCAGTCGTTACAATTTGCCCATGTTTAGATTTGTTCTTTGGTAAAACAATTTGAGAATTTCCTTGAAGGGTTCTCTTGTACTGTTGTACAGAATACTATCTCCATCTTATTTAAATGGGATACCTTTCTTTTTATTTTTAATTTTTTTTTTTGGTCCCATTTATATAATCTTGTTTCTATAATTGATTAATATTCGTTTTGTTCATTTACTAATATACCATTATTTAATTTGCCTCACATTGTCTCTACTTAATTTGCGTAGTGGTGGAAACTTCAAGTTAATTAGTGTTTTCACTTAATTTGGTTTCTTTGGTACCCACATGAATTTGGGTCTTTGGTGGTTAATGTTACAAAATTTTTGAATCCACTTGCAATTGCTAGTAAAATGTATCCTCTTTTTAATTAAGGAATTCAAAATTATATGTCCATTTTGTTACAAAGATCATATATAATGGGAGTTTGAGAATTTGATGCTTTAATAAAGAAGCATTTGAAAGACTTTTGCTTCAAATAAGGTTTGCATCCAAACCCTTGAAAACACATCTTGTTCACCAATTATTAAATAAAAAAATTTCTTTCCTTAAGTAAACTTGTAAACAATATATGTTAAGTCCAAAACTCTTTATTTCAAAGAACAATTTTCTTCAATCAATGAATGATGATCGATATTTTGTTTCTCAAAATCTATTTGAGATTTTGAGAGTATTTCTCCTTTATTTTTCAATAATTTATGCGTTTCAATGAGAGTCTAGTGTTCAAAAACAAGTTTTTCAAATTCTTCAATTATTTCATCATAGGAAGTAGACAATTCATCATATAAAAGTTTATCAATAGAGTCTACCTCATCTCCAACTACTTCATCTTGACTTTCATTCTCCTTATCATCCTCATCATCACTTTTATGATCTCAACAATTGACTTGGAATGCTTTACCAAGTTTGTCACAATTATAACAAACAATATTTTCATCTTCTTTGTCTCTCTTTTAGAATCAATGATTGTTGCAAAAACCTTTCCACCTCTCCAATTTTTTACCAGAAGAACTAAATTATCAATATTTTTTTCACTCGTGTTTAAACTAGATGAGCTTTTACCGTGAGATGATTTTAAAGCAATTTCTCTCTTAGTCTCCTCTTTTCCTTTTCTTTTCTTTTCTTCTGCCTTGTTTCAACAATTGTTGAGCTCATAAGTCATTAATATTCCATAGAGCTCCAATCTTCAGAGAGAGACCTAAGCATTATAATCATAAGTTCACCACTAATAAATTTATAAATAAAGCCTTTAAGGTAATTAACAATATCAATTAATCGAGTAACCATGCTATTAATGGGTTGATCTTCCTTCAAAAAGAAATTTTCAAAATCTTTAAACAAAAGATTTATCTTAGTTTCTTTCACTTTGCTTATACCCATGTGTATAATTTTCTGATGTATGCCAAATATCATATGCTAAATCACATGTGCTAATACGATTAAATTCATTTATATGTAAAGTACAATAAAGATTTTTGGCTCTAGCATTTAAAGATAATTTTTGTTTATCATCATCATCATCATATTCCTTTCTATATTTTGAAATAATTTCTACTGATTTTCATCGAATTAATAACCTTAATAAGCACATAACGAGTAAATTCAATGACCTCGCAAACATTATAACCGATTGATTCAATATAAACCATCATTCTACTTTTTCAATAATTATAAGGTGTACCATCAAAGAGAGGAATTCCCCTCAAGATTATGATTAGTTATTACTCAAGATTGTAGAATCTTTAAAAATGAGCACCTGATCTTTGATACCAATTGTTAGCCTAAGAGTAACTGGAAAAGAGGAGAGCGAATTGGTTTATAAAAAATTTCGATAAGTAATCTCAATCTTAAAATAATAAATACAAGTATGAACACTTAGTGTAACAATAGATGTAAAGTAACTCAACTATTAATGTAGAGTATTATAAAGATGCAAACTTAATTAATAAAGCAAGTATAACACTTAGAGATAGTTTTGTACAATATAGATTGATAGATAAGAGTAAGTGCAATGTAAGTAAGTAAAAGGGGAGAGATGATGCAAAAGATATTTTTAAGAATGTTTGTTCCAAACATTTGATCTATGTCCTCCATTACCAATATTCGTAAAGCTTTTCCCATGCAATTGTGGAATGCCACATATTTCCTTTAAGATATTTTTGGTTTTAGATGTTGGGAAATATTTCTCTCAAAGAGCTTTTGTATTTCATTCCATGTGTTGATGATGCTAGAAGGTAGATGGTACAACCAATGTTCAGAAAATCGGAAACCTGTGCGACCCGGAAAAGGTAACAGGTCAAGGGTCAGAAGGTTTAATCGAGTCAAACCGGGGTCGAACTAGTTTCAATTAAAAAAAACTAAGTAATTATTCCAAAAATCATAAAATTTCCTAAAAATATATATATATTTTACAAATAAACTATCATTCACTCATTTAAAGACAAAGTTATACAACAAAGCTAATTCAAATTGTTAACAAACAAAACATAATAAAACTAAATCCATGATAAACATGATCACATGTTCAAATTTCGAAAAAGTATCTTAGCACAATGACACAACCAAAGGAAAAGAATACAACAAACAAAACACAAAGTGAAAGAAACATTATCATATGAATCAATCTCATCTATAAGCTTGAATCTTTGCGGCGTCTCAACATCACTTGAACCACCAAAACGACGAATGACATCTGTGGAATCTAAACCATCCACGTCGTGAGTATGAAGTTCCTCAATATTTTCATTGTCATCTAACAAAAAAACACGATAAAAATCAAATAATTACTAAATTAGTTGAATGCATGACTTGCATATGAATAAGTAAAATCAAATGAAGAAGATAATTATGAATACAAACTTTGAGTTGAAGCGTTGTTGACACGATTATCAACATTGAGCATTGCATTACCTTCATAAATTGCATCATCCAACTCTTCATAATCAAGTTCTTGAGACAATGTTTCTTCTTCAATCCAATAGTCCGTCTTGTCAATGCACTCATAATCAATTGGAGCATAACTTCTCTTCTTATAATGAACTAGTTGTCTACCCGTGCAATGCACGGAATATAAAATTTTTAAATCATAATTTTGAAAATATATTGATTAAATCATATCAAATAAAAAACATAATTTCAATAAAATTTCAATACAAAATGTTATTGAATTTGAATTTTTAAAAAAGACAGAATTATTCAAAATAAAAAATGCTACATATACACTAAGTGTACCGCGCCACTCAAAATTTGGCAGTCATTTAAATTTTTTTATACAATTTTTTTTTTTACTTTTATTTACGTTTTTCTCTGAAATTTTGCTTACCTCATCACCAATTTCCCTTCTAATATGTTATAATTTTTTTATTAACTATATTTTTTAATGTATTGCTTGCATATATTTTATTTTTCCTTTTTTTAAACATGCCACTTTTTGTCAAAATGATTCTGTTTGGTAATAATGTTTGGTTTATAAACTTGTTTATTTATGATTTTGAGGTAAAAAATAGGGATGACAATAATACCCACGAACCCGATACCCGATGGAGACCCGACATAAATGGGCGGGGATTACTCGACTAAATGAGTTCGTGGGTAGGGTATGGAGGTAAATTTTAAAACCCGACATGGGTATTAATCGGGTGTAGGTTTTACTACAATACTCATACCCGACCCGCATACCCATTAATTTCCTTTAAAAATTATAGAATTTAAAACAAAAGTGATTGTTTAAAAAAAATAAAAAAAAATAAAAAAAATAGAACCCAAATATCTATTGACATTGTTATCATCTAAACCTTAATATGTTTAAACTATTGACATTGTTAACGTCAAAAAAATGGTTCAAATTTGCTTGTATAATTTCAACATATAACAAGCTTTTTTCAACTCAAATTCAAGTGAAGCCCAATATTTAACTGATTCAAGTTAATCCGGAGCACCTATAACCTATTTATAGCCTAAAAATATAACAAAAAAATAAATAATTAGTAATGGATTTTAAATGGGTATAGAAGCAAACCCACACCCGACCCGCAATTTTTAAATGGGTATATGAGTAGGGTATGGAGGTTGCAAATATTTAGTGGGTAGGGTACGGGTTTGGCAAACCCGACCCATTGCAATCACTAGTAAAAAGTAGTGGCTAAAAATTGAAGAAAGAAAATATGTGTGGTTAAAAAGTTGATAGAAAGTAATTAATTATTTTTGTAACATGCATATTTAAGAGTCTACTCATTTATTGACATATTAGGAAATAAAATTTCAATAATTCTATTTATTTATTTTCAAAATATATTAATTCAATTTTTTTATTTCTAACTTAACAAATTTATATAGCATATATTTATTTATTTTAAAATATATTAATCCAAGTTTTTCATTTTCAATGTAATACATTTACATAGATATGATATGACATTTATTTATGTTCAAATATATTAATCAAATTTTCTTATTTCTTACATAACACATGTTATTGAATTTGAAAAAAAAAAAAAAAAAAAATCTTCATGTACACTAAGTGTACCACGACTCAAAGTTTGGTACTTAATTAAATTTTTTATATAAAATTTCTTTTGACTTCTATTTACGTTTTTCTCTAAAAATTTGCCCACCTTATCACCTATTTTCCTTTTAATATGTTATAATATTTGATTAACTTTATTTTTTAATATGTTACTTACATATATTTTATTAGAAATTCAATATATTAATTAATATATTTTATTTTTCCTTATTTTTTAAACATACCAATTTTTGTCAAAATAATGAAATGATTAAATTTTCTACCAACTTATCATTGGTGGTAAGAGATTGATAGCAAATAATTAATTATTTTTGTAATATGCTTATTGAAGAACCTACTCATTTATTGACATATTAGGGAGTAAAACTTCAATAATTTTATTTATTTGTTTTCAAAATATATTGATTCAAAATTTTCATTTCTAACTTGACAAATTTATATAGCATGTATTTATTTATTTTCAAATATATTAATCCAAAATTTTCATTTTCAATGTAACACATTTACATAGATATGACATTTATTTATGTTCAAATATATTAATACATTTTTTTCATTTCCTACGTAACACATTTATATAGATATCACATTATTTTTGTTCAAATTTATTAATCTAATTTTTTCATTTTCAACATAACACACTTTCACATAGTACATTTAATCACATATATTTCTCTAAAAAATTTCTCAACACATTTTATTATAATACTAAAATATAAAGAATTTAAGAACTAATTCTGTCAGACTATCCTATTTTCATATATAATATAGATTTTCACCAGTGCAATGAACTAAAATTGCTATCCGTAATATCGATAAGCATTCATTAAAATTTAATGATTATACATAATCAACACAAATGCAAAAGATATAAAAATAATTTCTCCATTCTCATCACATATTTAACATTTTTCTCAATTTTCATTCAAAAACACCAATACAATAATTAAAAATATGTGTTTAATCTTAATATACGACAATTGAACAACGTTGAAGATCAAGAAAGTATTATATCATATAATCTTTTGCACAATTATTAAAATTAAAATTGATTAAAAAATATTAAGCATTATTTACCATAATAGTAGACTATATATATATATATATATATAAGACAATAAATGCATTCATATCTATTTAGATTTTGCATTCACATTTGACGTATAACTATTTTGTATTCACATTAATCTCGTTTTACATTCACACTAACCAAACTATATAAGGAATGTTCACTTTAGGCGGGAAAACAATAGCTTCTTTGGCAAGCTACACTTCTACTTTTATTAATACTAGTATTCGCACCCGTGCGATGCACGGGACAAAATTTAGAATTTCAATTTAAAATAATTGATAAGATTATCCTAGCCATTTATCGATTTAATCTGAATTAGCAATATAATTTTATTGTAGTTTTCTTCATTGACTCGAAACATTGAGCGAATATTTGGTAGATATATTCGACCTTTTCTTGATCAACATTATTTTTAACTATTATTATTATTGTAAAGTAATCATTTTTTAACTACCCATTTTAGCAATAAAACAATTTACCAAATGATGGCAATAATTCATAGGCTCATTATTTTATTTCAAATTTAGAATTCATTTTTTTATTACTTATGAAACTTTATTAAAATAAAAATTCATTATTTTACCTGAATTCGAAATAAAATAAAATATTGATTATTCAATTTATAGGAATAAATGCTTAACAATATTTATTTTAGGTCACATTCTTTGTATTGGAATAAACACTACATGACAATATATCATCTAATATTTTCGATTCTCTTTCATTTTCAATTTATAGCATTCATTCATTCTTTTTACATTTCTTTCGTTAGTTGATAAGAAATAGATGATGGTGCAAGATGCTTAAAATATGTTTGGATAGTTCATGGTTAATCTTGAGTTTTGTGTTGAGCAAATTTTGAATTTTTCTTTAGCATGTCAAATTTCAAATTTTTGTAATAATAATGAGGTAAAACCATTTTTCAAGTGACCGTTTATATTCTCTAGATAAGAGTAATTTTGAAATTTATATAGATAATCACAATTTTTTTTTAATTTTTATAAATCATGAATTTCCATTTTAGGTAAGTGTAAAAAAGGCGGGAAACTGTGTGGTGTTTTATTTGAAAACTTTATTGTTATAATATATATATATATATATATATATATATATATATATATATATATATATATAAAGATAAAGATAAAAATAAAGATTTTGTGAGGTTAGAAAAATAATAATTTAACTAGAGCATTTTCAATTAATGAAGCATTAAATTTTAGTTAAGAGATAAAGAGATATTTACCTTTTTTGCAATCGCAAATTATAATAAACATGGACAAGATCATTTAGCCTTTGATGTTCCAATCTTTTTTTTTTTTTTTTTTTTTTGGTGTGAATGCGCTCAAATAGACTCCAATTACTTTCACATCCCGAAGTAGAAGATGTTTGACTAAGGATTCGAATGACTATCATTTGCAAATTGGGAGCTCTTGTCCAAAATAATTTCCATCATTCATATATGCATTAAATTAATCTTGAATCAATAGAAACTAAAGAAAAATTAAAAATAACATGAGCACAAATTTCATTGCTTACCAGGTTACAAATTTTTGCAAGCCTTTAATGCAGATGGTCTACTGAAGCTCTCTAGATGTTCTTGATATATCCTTATTTCCCTCATTGGTTGTTGCTCGTCAGTACAAATACTTTTAATCTCAACTAGATTGAGGAGACCATTCATAACTTCTACTTTTTGACAAAAATGTTCTGCGTAAATGGGATTAAGAAAGTATGCAACTAAGCTACATGTATATCGTGCCTAAGATGCTTATCCCCTCTCTCCTCAATTATGTCAACATAAAGCTTGTACAATATTTCCTTATTAAAAATATGCTCTTAATTGTATTTTCTGCCCTATCCATTCCATCATAAACGTATCCTAAGGAAGGTTTTTCATCTGCATCTACAATACGTAGCAATCTGATAAGCGGTGTCACAATTTTCATAACCATCAAGCAACTCTCCCAAAATGTGTTATGTAAGATGATAGAGCTTACAAGTTTACCTTTTGCAGTTTATGAAAGTCTGTAACTTGTGAAATGTCTACTTTTCACCAAACATTGAAGTACCTGCTTGTGTTCATAGATATTTTTCAACGTAATGAAGGTAGTGGCAAAACGAGTGGTTGCTGGACGTACAATCTCCTTCCATTCAGGTCTTTTTCTCAACCAAGACAAGAAAATGGTGTGATTGTACACAAATTTTGTAATCTTTGATGCACGTAATGCAAGAGAATTCACATGATGCATGCTACCAATATCTTTCAGTATAAGATTAGTACAAGATTTAAACAATGTGCAGCACAAGGGGACCAAAAAAATGTTATCATACTTCTGATGCAACAGTTTCCCTATAGCTACGTAGTTCATTGCATTATTGGTAACCATATGCACTACATTTTGTGGCCTAACCCACTCCACAATCTCACTGAACAAATCACACAATGTTTGAACCTTTTTTACAACATTAGATGCATCAACAGATTTGATAAATGTAATCCCAAAAGAGCAATACACTAAAAAAAATTAATCAATGTTCTTTTCCTTTGATCACTCCAACCATCTGTCATTAATGTGCACCCACTAGTTGCCCATTTTTTTTTCTATAACCATCAACAAGTAATTGGCATTCTCTCTTACAATCTCGTAATAAAGTAATACGAACATCATCATATGATGGGCCTTTATACCCAGGAACAATTGCAGAAGTGGTATTTAATGCTTGTTGAAAGTATGGTGAGTGCAAAGCATTGAATGGAATACAAGCATCATAAAACCACCTAGCCCGTGTCATATGTGCTTTTTTGACCGCTTCTTTTTCCGCCAAAAACACTCTTAATACTAGGTTGAGAACCTGGGGTAGTTCTTGGTGCAAAGTAGTTTTCAAGTCCTTCCACTACTTTCCGTTTAGCTTTTTTGTTCTCATTTCTCTGTGATGTGACTCTAATCTCTTCCACGTCCTCATCCATATTCTCTCCAATTTCTACTAGTTCATCACCAAATGCATATTCATGTACCTCTTTTGCTCGTTTTTCCTTTTCAGATATTTGACCAAGTAAATTTTGCATTTGAGCCTTAACATTGAAAGGAACACTCTTACATTAACTAATTTGACCTTTAATTCCAACTAGGTAATATTTCATTCTATTAATACCCCCTCCCTTAAAGGTATTTTGGCAATAAAGGCATGTGTAGCAAGTTTTACCATCATTACCACGAGTAGATGTGAAGTGCTCCCATGCCATATCACTCTTCCTACGAACAAAAGGAGTTGAGCCAGTTGATTGTCCATCTGATGCTGGTGGTGTGCTCATCCTACATAATCAAATTTTGGCTAAATCAAATGCATATGGTAAATTAACTTCTTGGTCACATGAGGCAACTCACATATTTGTGGATCAATATGAAATCAGTAGAAGTACTTAAGTAGAAATTCAAATAATCAAAAATTCAGAAATTAGAAATACTTAATAACACCAATGAAAAAATGAAGTCTGGATATTCAAATCATCAGAAATTTATAAATCATAACACAAATTAACTTCCAAAAAAAGTCGAGAAAGCTGAAATTAGAAACTAGAACACAAATTAACTATAAAATGCCCAAAACACAAAATGACAGCAATGAAAAAACTAAGTTTAGATACTCATATCATCAGAAATTTATAAATCATAACTCATAACACACAAATTAACTGCAAAAAAAAAGTCATGAAGGCTGAAATGAAGAAACCAGAGCATAAATTAACTATAAAAATTAATACAAATCGATATGAATAACACATTACTCTGTTGAGAATGAAAATCTGTCGAAAAAAATAATTGAAAACATTACCTGGCTGAAATGCAGAGTCATAGACATAATCGGTGGAACCTCGAGCACTCTTGAGCCAAAAACAGTAGCTTGATTCAGTATTCACCCAAAGAATTGAAGAACAAATTTCTGAAATTGGAAGAGTAGAAGACGATTTTTTTTATTTTGGGAGACAAATTGCGTCAGAGGCTGGGAGGTGAGCGAAGCAACAAACTGAAATCCCCCCCCCCCCCAAAAGAAAAGACAGAAGCTAATTTTTTTAATTGTCTGACCCGATTTTTAACAGGCCAGACCGGGTCGCTGGGTCGCGATTTAACCGCTTAAAACCCCGGTTCTATGTTCGGTTTTTGGATAAATGGGTTTCTATACAACCTAAATCAATTTTCCGATTAGTTTTTGATTTTTCCAGTCAAACCGACCGGTCCAGTTTTCCAAACATTTGGTACAACCAGTCCTTAGCACTGGCCGCTAAAGAAATGGAAATGCTCATAATTTCATTTGTTCTTCAGATATACCAGTCGGTTTCATGCTCGAAAAAACTACATGTAACTCTTTCAAATGTTTGTTGGGATCCTCTCCAGCAAATCCATGGAATGTGGGCAAAAGATTAATCATTACACATTTTAGCTCGAATGTCACATCTAATTGAGGGTATTGAATGCATAGAGATTGCGGATCTAGCGGCAAGATCCTTTAGGGTTCTATATGCTTCAGCCATCTCTAATTCAAACTGTTTAGGTTCACTTGAGGAATTTATGCTCAATTGCTCCAAAAGTTGGGCAGTCAAGAATGTTTTCTTTGATTTCTGATTAAATCTCAAGTTGTAATGTGATGTATTAGGCTTTTTGTTCATCTATAACCTGTAAATAAAATAAAATAATAAAAATAAAAATATATAAAAATAAAAACATCACAATTAATAAACTAATGGCATAATCCCCGACAACGACACCGAAATCTGTTTGCACCACGAACGATGCTCCAAAATAAATTTCTAACTCCTTCATACTTATGAATATTTTTTACTTGGTAAAGTATAATAGCAAGCAAGGAAGAGTCATTCTTCAACAGGGATCGTGATAGTTTAGAAAAAAGAATTGCAGGACTATAAAAATAGTGAAACTAATAAAGTTGTAAAAAGATCGTAAATAACATGATTAAGAAATTAGTATCCACATCTAGACATTAGGTCATAGTAAATAAATAAATTAATTTCAATTAAGTAGATCAATCGTAATAACCCTCAAAAGCACACAAGCTCGACTTATTGGAATCTTTCTTACTTATTCGTCGGTTAAAACAAGCTCTCTATCCAATCTATTTCCAATTAATAATCTAGAATAAGCTCTCTAAATTTAATTAATTAAGTGAAAGATACAACTCTAAATGATTGATTATTCTAGGCAACAAACTCATAAGCTTGATTTATTCAAACATGTCACATTCCATATGCAAGATAAAGATATACCTTATTCAAAATATCTTTTCCATTTGTTACAAATTATCTTAGTAACTTAACAATTACGAATTAAGTACCAGAATACGACATTAATCACTCTAACTCAATTACTTCGTAAGCTTTGAAAACAATAAAGAAATAACGAAATGAACTTAGTGTTCTATAAATCAAATTACCCATGTCTAGATGCTTAAACTCCATCCTCAATCAAAGGTTAATTTAACTACTCATGTTACACATAATATCAATAACAAGTATAAGAAATGAAATAATGAGAAAAATACGAAAGAAATGTTAAAGAAAGCTTAATGATGGGAATTGTTGATGAATTCCTTCAAGAAACATCCTTTGATTCTTCTAATGAATTCCCCCACAAAACTTGATTTTCTTACTTTGTTATAGTGTATAAGAAGTTTATGTAAGAGGTCTGTTTTCTCCCATATTTTTCCTTGCCATTAATAGAGTGAATATATATATATATATATATATATGTTCCAATTGCAAGAATAATTTACTTTCATCATGGATCAACACTCTCTTTTTTTCTTTTCCGTCATTTTCTCCATACATTTCCAATTTTTGTCTCTCGCATATTTATGTCATATTGTTTTAAATTCATTGCAAATTGTTATCACCAATTTGTGTTCCATAATTTTGTATAATGTGTCTTCAAAACAATTGAAATAATGTGGAAATCAAACTTTAAGCAATTCTCCCTTGAGTGCGCAACAAGTTTTTATATCTAACCAATATTCAATATTTTAATTATATCTTCCTCATCCAACATCCGATTGACTTGATTCAAAATTTCGTGGAAATATAACTCAAATGGCTACAATTAATCTGGAAATAGAAATTTTCCAATTTGAGCATTTATGGGACAAAACATGAGTCTAAATATGAAGTTGAGAAATTTGAGCATAACTTGTTCGGTCAGAAATCTTTCGGTTTTGCTCTTTACATTTCTTTCTTCCAATTTAGCTTTCAAGCTCCTTCAATTGAATCTTTAGCATTATCCTAGAGTAGACAAATGGTTGGAATCAATCTTTTTGAAACTTTGCATTTAAGTCCTTGAACTTTGAATTTCTCATTTTAGCTTGATTTTTCCCTCATTTCCTTTGGTCCTTCATTTTGCACCGAGTTTCACCTAACAAATAAAATAGAACAAAATTAAGCTATAATTAACTAAAATCAATAACAAATATTCTAGTTTAACGACTCAAATAAGTGTACAAAATACACTTATCACCATACAATATTGAGCTTTCAAGGGACCTCAATATAACCCCAGTGATTTATGATGCGTGTCGCAATGCACCAAAATAATAAATAATTCCTTACTTGTCAAATATTAATTAATAATGTAGTAGCGAGGGTAAGGGTCGATCCCACGAGTAACGGAAACTAATTTTAGTTGTTCGATCAATTAAAATGGAATGGAGGGTTTGTTGTTTAAAGTTGCTTGAATAAAAAAATATGCATAAAAATAAACAATTAAATATGACTAGAGAAATAATATAAGAAGAAATCTTGTTCTCGGGTTCGGTTGTGCCCTCAATTAATGTTATACTTTTTCTTGTAACGAATTTATATCCCTAATTCAATTATTAATCATAAATAATCAACAAGCTCTGATTATCTAAATTCTTCCTTATGTGTATTGATTCAAACCAAGATCTTCGCACCAATTCTAGCCACGGACAATCCCATCATCCAATATCCTCTGAACAGAAATGAAAATGAATACCCCCGGCCCAATTCATTTCCCAATGTGGCTTGTATCCTCCCACCTCTCGTGAGTTCTCTCTTAACCTCTATCAATGATTTACTACATGGGTGTTAGTTTTTTTTTGGCCAACTTGAAAGCACAGAATATAGACCAAGCAATTCAAATCACTCATAAGCATATGCAATGGGAGTTAACACCCTCACTAGATATTTCTCTCTTCGCACAAAGTGTATAAGGGTGAGAATTTTCACTCAACTCACTACATGGAGAATCATTACTACAGACTGCTCAAATGTCATAACCGGAGTCAACAATAACACAAGTGCAAAGTAAAGGTCTTTATTTGGTTGTAACGAGGCTTCGGGTCAGGTAGGATAAAAGGACATATTTAGGCTGAGCCGAGAAGGAATTTCGCAAGCTAAGTCAATTCAAAATGACATTACTTCCTTCACTCTCAATATGAACTTCATTGTTTCCCACTACCCAACTTAGTTAATACTTGAATATTTTTTTTCACAAGTTGAGTGTTTGACTTCCTCAACTACTAATTTTCTTGACTAAACTTCATTTTCATTGCTTTTTTTCTTTCAAATTTTTTTCCGAGTACAGACTGCAACTTTTTCTCTTTTGTTCAAATCATTACGCAGTCAACAATTGGCTTGAGATAGAATTACATTCCCCTGAATTCAGTCCATTACACAACCATCGTCCAACACAAGATAACCGTTGCAACTTCTTAGACTTAGACTACATCACAATCCTTAATCAACAAAAGCTTGCGAATCCCTTCTCTATGGGTTCAAAACAGAGACAATGCGAAAGAAAGGGTATTCGTGGCATAAAAAATTCAAAGAAATGCTAAGGTTCAAAAGGACTTCTATTGGTACATGTATCATGGTAGGCCCTTTTAGCAGGTCAAATTTGGTTTAACCTAATGCCTTTACTATATTTTGCACTTGAGCCAAGAAGCTACAACGGCATGTACAGAAAAGCAAATCCAAGAACAAATCAACCATGCAGGACACACATCAAAGAAATAAGAGCTTAATATAAAGAGTAAAAGAAGCTCATAGGCTCAAAAGCTCACAAATTATGGTTTATGTGTGTTCCTCCCATCAAATTATGAGTTATAGGTCATTGCACAGTCTTCATTCCGAACTCAAAATATAGGGGATAAGGATAGAATGAAGTTATTTGGGGCGGTATTTTATCATATCAATTTTGGTTTGACTCAATTAGGTTGCAGAAAATTTTCAATTTGTCCTCATTTTCAAACTAATTCAGAAATTATTGGAAAAATCATCTCTATATGCTCATTCTTTGTCCGATTATGCGATTTAAGAAGTTGGTGGTTCAAAAATTATAATAAGTGAGGCTGCTTCCTATTATACCAAAATGTGGGTCTAAGTACAATTAAAGCTAACTAACAAAAAAACTGAATGAAGATGAATAAAACAGGGATAACAAAAGATAATAAATAATCATTCCCCCCACACTTGAATTCCACATTGTCCTCAATGTGGAGCGTGACAATACAAAACAAAATAGGGGAATGTGAATGGAATCAAAGGAGGGGACATGTTTTTTTTTTTTTTTTTGAATGAAATTAACTAATAAGGAAAATGACAAAAATGAAAATAAAAAAATAACAATTTGAGGGAGTAAAGAAACTCCCCTCTCGGGTTGCCTCCTGAGCAGCGCCTTTGTTTACTGTCTTTGGCTAGACTTTTTGTTTCCTCCTTCAACCGGGATTAGGTGGATTTCCAAAGCTCAACTTCTTTTTCATATTTTTCATTAGGGCTCGCAAGACAGGGGGCAAAAGCATGTCATCAGAAGTTAGCAATGTAATACACGAGATTTTACCTGGCTTTTCACCATTTCCACCAAGTTTGAAAGTTTCCTGTACTGAAGAATTAATAACATTAACAGAATGAACAGGATTATCATTATCGAGGTAGTTCACGGAATCATAAATATTAAACTGAATCATTTCATTATCAAATTCCATGGTAAGTGAGCCACTACTAACATCTATCTTGGTCTTAGATGTTTTTAGAAATGGTCTGCCTAACAAAATAGGAGTAGAGTTGGGGGAGTGGTCATCATTCATGTCTAACACATAAAAGTCAGCCGAGAACACTAACCCTCCTACTTGCACTAGCACGTCCTCAACTACCCCATCCGGATAGGCGTTAGAGCGATCATCCAATTGAATTATGACATTTGTTTCAGTTAAATTGGCCAGTTTTAAAGAAGCATAGGTAGACCTAGGCATTACATTGATAGATGCTCCTAAGTCTATTAAAGCACGATTTATTTTCTTATTGCCTATTTGACAAGGTATGGTAAACATACCTGGATCCTTGCACTTGGGAGGTAATTTTCTTTGAAGAAGTGCAGATACAGACTCACTCATTCTTACCATCTCATTTTCCTTTAGCTTTCTCTTATTGGTGCACAGATCCTTCAAAAATTTTGCATATCGGGGCACTTGTTTGATTGCATCTAACAGTGGAATGTTGATTTCCACTTTCATGAACATCTCCAGTATATCCTTTTCCTTATCCTCCTTAGTCGCTTTTGCTAACCTGCTAGGAAAAGGAGGTGGAGTCAATTTAGCAATTGAGTTAGAGTTAGATTTTACCTGCGGGTTTTGCGAAGTGCTATTTTTCTTTCCGACCCCTTCTTCTTCAACTCCCTCCTCTTCAGCTGCAACAGGTTTCATTTGTGGCCCCTCAACCTCTTTTCCATTCCGAAGAGTGATGACACTAACATTTTTAGGATTCACCTCAGGCTTAGATGGTAGTTTACCTCCGGATTGTGCTTCCAACCTGTTGATGGCAGTGGCCATTTGGCTCATCTGGTTCTCCAAATTTTGAATGCTAGACTTTGCATCCAATTGAAATTGTAATGTGTTAGTTGCTAGTGTTTTTACCATGTCTTCAAGAGACATACCTAAGCCTTGAGGTTTTTGCTGATACTGCCCTTGTTGTTGGAAGGTTCCTTGTTGCTGAAATTGCCCTTGAGGTTTGTTTGAAATGAAACCTGGGGGCTTGTTAATTCCGTAGCTTAGGTTGGGGTGATCCCTCCATCTCGGATTGTAGGAATTAGAGTACGGATTGTATTGTTGTCTTTGGAACGAAAAACCCTCTGCAGCACTTACTTGTTCACCATTTCCCTCTTGCAACACCGGACAAGTATCTATTGTATTTCCGAAGTTTGAACATATCCCACAAGCTTTGACATGTTGTGCCTTCCCTACAACAAGTTGTTTAACGAGATTTGTTAGTTCAAACAATTGACTTTCAATATTGGAACTACTTACCTCATTCACGCGCCGAACTTGCATATCCATGTTGGAGTTGAACTGTTGAGTGTTCTCAGCCATATTGGAGATTAAAGCTCGTGCTTGTTCCGGTGTCTTGTCCATCAATGCACCTCCGCTTGCGGCATCTATCATGCTTCTATCCATCGGTGTCAGACCTTCATAAAAATATTGCACCAAGAGCTGCTCACTGATCTGATGATGGGGGCAGCTCGAGATGAGCTTTTTGAAGCGCTCCCAATACTCATATAATGATTCACCATTATTTTGGCGCACCCCACATATTTCCTTTCTGATCGTTCCAGCTCTCGATGCAGGAAAGTACTTTTCTAGGAATAGCCTCTTCATGTCGTTCCAGGTGGTTACTGATCCAGATGGAAGACAATACAACCAATCAGTAGCAGCATCCTTCAACGAGAATGGAAAAGCCCTCATCTTGATTTGTTCTTCAGTAATACCCGTAGGTCTCATGCGATAAAAATCACATGGAACTCCTTCAGATGTCTGTATGGGTCCTCACTGGGATGTCCTCTGAAAGTTGGCAGAAGACGGATCAGTTATGATTTTAGCTCAAAATTTCTGCCTTCTTCCACTTCCGGAAAATTGATGCATAGTATTGTTGAGCAACATCCGAGGTAGCTAGTTGCTTGAGAGTCAGATTATTGTTAGCTACTGCCATTGGTTGTGCAGCTCTTCTTTGCTGTTGAAAGATTCTCTCGATTTCTGGGTCAAAATCAAAAAATTCAAAATTATTTATCGAGTTTTACGCAAATAAGTAGACAAGCAAGAATTTTTTTTTCTTATTATAGAAATAAAGTGAAAATAAAATTAATAAAATAAAATGCAGAAAAAATAAATTTCTAATTAACTAAACAACTAAATTGGTTGACCGTTCCCCGGCAACGGCGCCAAAAAATGGAATGGAGGGTTTGTTGTTTAAAATTGCTTGAATAAAAAAATATGCATAAAAATAAACAATTAAATATGACTAGAAAAATAATATAAGAAGAAATCTTGTTCTCGGGTTCGGTTGTGACCTCAATTAATGTTATACTTTTCCTTGTAACGTATTTCTATCCCTAATTCAATTATCAATCATAAATAATCAACAAGCTCTGATTATCTAAATTCTTCCTTATGTGATTCAAACCAAGCTCTTCGAACCAATTCTAGCCACGGACAATCCTAAACAAGCTCTTAGGATTTAATGCACAACTAGTATGAAAGTTTAGAAGAATAGATTGAATTGGATCGTTAATTACACAAGTTCGAATTAATCAATCCAAGTTGAATTATTACTAAACATGCACAAGATTTATTTGCTACTAAAGTAAAGATTCAATGACTATTACGGATCAAGAATCTAAACATAGCATATTCATGAATCCAAAGATCAATAATCCAATTGGCCAAATTAAACTATTAATCAAATAAACTCAATGAACATTCAAAACATAATAATCCAACAATTGAAATAAAGGATAAATTCACGCTACTAATTTGTAGGAAAAGAAAATAATATAATAGATTTAACACAAATTCCCCTTTGAACAAGATATGGAATTTAGCCTAACATGATTGTGGTAGATTCTTCAAGTTGCTTCATGTATTCCATTGTTGTTGATATTCTTGCGCTAGAAAATCTTCCAAGAATGCTCTATATTTTTCTCTCAATTTTCCTCAATGTCGAGCCTCCTTTTTGTGGTGATTTTACTCTTTTAATACTCCCAAAATCGTGCCCTAGCTTTATCCCAAAGATAGACCTTGAATCAGATAATAAAATTTCTCCGTAACTTTCCTTATTACGGCTGTAAGTAAGATACTGAAAATTTTCGAAATTTGGAAGTTACGGCCGTAAATTTACCATTTACGGCCGTAATTGCATTTCTGCCGAGAAGAGTCTGTGTTCGATGTTTTGGTCATAAATTTCTCTCCCAAAGTCCGATTGTGGTGATTCAAGTTGCGTTGGACAGAAAACTCAAATATCTACAATTCTTTGTGAAATAGATCTTCCCAAATTCGAAAGTATTCTATAACAAAATTGAGCTTCAATTTATCACTAAAATTCATGATCACAATCCTTGCGGGTTTTTGATTTCTAACTTTACCTCAAACCTTCTTTGACCATAATTTTTGCATCTATTCTTCTTCACACATGCCATTATTGATTTGGAGCTCTTTGAATATGCCATTGAACTTACTTCTTGATTTCCGGTATTTCTTTGGTCATGTTTCCTTTCTTTTTGTTCTTTGCGATCCTGTATAACACAATAAATGAAAATGCATTAAACGATACTTCAATATGATCAAACTAATAACAAAATAAGATAATAAGTGAATTAAATATATGCTAATAATGCACTTATCAATTTACAATGAGGAGCATTGATCATTACTCTATTGACCTTTCAAGGGACCTCAATATGACATGGTGACTTACAACAATGACCACCACTCCTTTACAACAATCGAGCTTTAAAGGAATCTCAAAATTACCCGAGTACAATGAATTGATTTACAATGGAAATAACTCTCTTGAAAAATGATATACTTAATTAAGTCTCAAGAGAGTTAAACAAACACTTCGAAAAGTGACAATGAATTAAGCTCGAGTGTTAGGAAAAAAAAAAAAAAAACTTTGATGCAAATGATAATAAAATATTTTAATACAATCAAACAAAGTTTTTTAATGAATACAATATATTGTTAAATGATAAAATCAAGTTACGTACCAATAGATGCTAACACTTGAATAAGTAATAATAAGTTAAGCTCAAAGTGTTTAAATAATGGAATTTTGACGAATCAAAAGATAATGAAAAATGTAATACAATTAATCAAAGTTATTCAATAGAAATTCTCTATTTAAAAGATTGAAACAAGTTTAGAACAAAGAGAGAATAACACTCAATGGTTAGCAAATAGTTTAACTCAAATGTTAGATGTGAAAGCTTTGATAGATTTATAAAAAAAAAAAAAAAAAAAAAAAAAAAAAAAAAAAAAAAATTGTTTGATTCAAGTAACCAAAAATTTTACTAGTTAATCTCCCTAAATAATTAATAATAGCAAGTTTAGCACAAGAGAGATTAATACTTCAAGATGAGATTGAATCTAACAAAGTTTTCCTAAAAAATAATTGATTTAGAAATTTTGATAGGTTTGATAAAAAATAAATTTAGATCAATCAAAGTTTTCCAATCAAGAAATATGAATATAGACCAAGTAAGATTGATGAATTTTTCAATAAAAAACTTTCTTAAAAATCTCATGTAAGTGTCTATATTAAAAGTGGAGATAAAACTTATGTATAGGAGAAAATACAAGCACTCAAGAAATTTCGGCTGGCTTTTGATCGATCTAAATACCCAAAATCTGACAGTTTGAAAATAGTTGACTATGGTTGACCAAACGGCGACTTCAAAAAATTCATGATTTTTTTTTATTATTATTCTAACTAGTTTTTCAAAGAGGTATAACATAATATATCTTTGTTTGGTAACAATGTTTGGTTTATAAACTGATTTATTTATAATTTAATGTAAAAAGTAGTTATTGAAATTTTTTGAGAGAAAATATGTGGTTAAAAAGTGATTTGAGAAATAGGGTAGTTTATAAACTAATTTATAAAAATAAAGAATATTTGAAATATTGATTTTGATAAAAATATTTTATGCAAGTAATGAAATGCATTTGGTACAAAAATCATTTTCGAGCTCATTGGAATTCGTCACTACAGATTGAGAGCATTATACATTTACGCATGTCCAATCAACTTAAACTTCAACTCTAATCTTGTATGTTAGAATTCTTGATCTTCATGTCATGCTTTACATCTTGAATCTTGATCTTGAATATCTTCACTTCTATCTTTATATTGAATGATTTTACTTTGATCTTCGCGTCTTGTGTGCTTGATCATACAACTTTAATCTATATTTTTGAGAGACAAATTGAACAATGAATGCTTAGAAGATCTATCATTACAATCTATATCTTTGAGAGAAAAATTGAACATTGAATGCTTTTAAGATCACATGGAAACACTTGTTCACAACACAAAATAATATTTTTTGTTATGATCAAAACAATAAAATTAAAGTTAATCATAAATTTATAAATAAATAGAAATTATAAATATTTTTTTTAGAACCATGCTACGTTGTCAGATTGATTTACCGACTGACTTTCCTACAATACATTTGGCAGACATCCATCACTTTACAAATTACATCATCTTTAAAATCAACCACCATAATTGTACCAACACAGAAATTAGTAAATCATTAGGTAAATTAATCTGGTGAAGTAGATTAATCCTTTTTTTTTTATTCTGTTTTCTTGAGCCAAGAATTAAATTTAGACAAGAGATCCAACTGACGGCGTTGCACAAATTCCTGCTGATCTCTTCTTATTTACCTCTTATCCTACCACAAAATTAATTAATTAATTAATTAACCTCTAATTATCTCATGACTGCAATAACTAAAATCTTGAATTTCCTTCATTTGATTATAATTTCCTCTGAAATGCTATCAATGGGCGACGAGCATGAACTGTCGAGTTTAAGGGAGAGGCGAAAGAAGTCCCCCATAGGCCTTTCTTGTTTCTTCCAAGGAAACCATTCATTTGATGGCTCCTCCTCCTCTTCGCCTCGTTCTTTGACGTCAACTCCGAAGAAATCTCCTTCGGCTTGGATCCGATCAAAGGCTCATGATATCCCCGAGATCAAACACAAATGTAGGAACCTTATGTCACGCATAGGGCGACATCGCCGCCATTCTTCTGCTGATTTTAGCTATGATCCTCTGAGTTATGCCCTCAACTTCGACCAGGACGATCATACCTACGAGTTTCGCGGCAGCCACCTTCCGGAAATCAAGACCAAGAATGATGTCAGTATTTGAATTAATTTGCCGGAATCTAGATACGTCACTGCAGACATAACTAACGGCCTTACACTACTACTGGACGCGGAGACTGGCACGGTTTTTGTGGGTGGCCGAGGAGGAAGAGGATGCGCCTCCACGGTGTAGCCAGCCAGCCTCTAGGAAGTGAATTGCCTAAGGAATTGTTGTGGTAAATTTCTCTGTACTTGTCTGAATTAGAAAACAACCTAATATTGGTACTTTTACTTGTAAACAACCAAATATTCAAATTGGGTGCTCAAATTCTCGCCATTTTGGTACTTTTTTTATCAGCTCTTCTGCATGGATATTTTATGGATCATATCGAGGTTGTGCCTCAACATTGTGTGATAAAGAAGTGTGCCATGCAAGTATAGGACAATTTATTGTTGTTCCTGAATTTGCACAATATTATAATTAATATTTCAAATGAATATTATTTGATCCTAAAGAACATAAATTATAATTTTCAATATTTCATGATAATATTAATTTATTATTATTAACGATAGAAGACATATCTTATTTCAGTCCATTAAGTTTTTTTTAAAAAGGTATTGAAAACTTGTCATTTTTTATATGTAGTGCCTAGAAGTTCATTTTTGCCAATATCAATTATATTTGCTTGTCAATCATTAAGTTTGCATTTGTTCTTTCAATTCTATCGTGGCCAATCACAACGTTATTTAGAACTTACACATACATTGTTTAGAATTATGCCTTTTGATTATAACGTATTACTTTACCTTAATTATTGTATATGTGGAATTCACATGCATGTCTAGTATCTTTGCATGTTGGTAAAAAATTTAACTAATAAAAGATTTAGTCAATTTTGTTAACTCATATATGAAAATTCTTTTTACTAATGTATGTTTAGTAATTAATTTTTATATATAAATCCATATCTTGTTTATATGATAATTAATTAATATTCTTCAACCCGATTAAATATTTGTAGATGTTCTTTCATAAATTTAAATTAATAAAGTATCATATCATTGCTCATGAAGTAGCACAACATTATTAATATTCTAGAAGAATATTAATTGCTCATTAAGAGCATGACATTACAATTTCAATAATTCAAAAGAATATTGACTTAATACTCCTAAAGAAGCATAATTTATATTAAATAAATATGGTGTTGATGTTCTCGAATAAACGCAACGCACAATGTATAAATATTCCAAAAGAATATTTCATTGTTACTCATGTAGAGAACAAATTTTAATATCGTATTGTTAGTTCGAAAGGTAGAACAAATCGTTAATGTCAATATTTTAGAAGAATATTGTATTTATACTCTTGAAGATTATGTATCTCGTTGTGTTGCTGAAGAACCACAACGTTATTAATATTTTAAAAATGAATATTAATGCTCCAAAAGAACATGATATTATAATTTCATTATTTAGAAGAATATTGATCAGTTTTATGTAAATCACGAATTAAATTACTTTATTTAATTACGTGTCCATTCTTCTGCTACATATTTAGTTATTGATATTTTAGTTAGATTTTATTGCTCTCGAAAAGCATAATAATATGTTATTTCTCTTGCGGAGCGTGAAATTAAAATTTTCCATATTTCAAAATAATATTGATCTATTGCCCTTGAAGAAACAATAGTAAAATATATTGTGATATCGAAATAGCACATTATAATTTTCACTAGCATTCCAGTTAAATTTTACTTGCTCTCGAATAGTATAATTACATAAAATCTAAGATAGATATATTTTTACTCTTGAAGAGTAACTTCTTGTATAATTTATTATAATTGTTCCTGAAGATCTTGAATTATAATTTTTAATATTTGAGAAGAATATTGACATGTTGATTTTGAATGAGCACTAATAAAATATAACGTGCTTTCAAAGTAATAAATGTTTTTGAAGAATATATCATTCTGAATTCATGTTTATCTCTGAAAGAAAACATATAACTAATGTTATAAGAACATTGATTAGTTTGACTACTTGAATGATGTGTGATTATATGGGCCTGTCTGTTTGTACCGTAGGGGGTACAAACAGATTTTTTCTTAATTATATAATGTTTAATCATATTCTTCAAAAAAAATTATTGGTTGGAATGACCGGTAAGACTATATTGGATCAATAAAATGAGCAAAAATTTACAAATTCTAAAATGCATTAAATGAAGAACCAGAAGATTCTTCAAATAATAAATTCTCATAATGCTTGTTCTCGTAGCAAATTGGTTATTAGACCATAACTAGCTAAAATTGGGACTGAATCTAAAATTATCTGAAATGTATTAAGGGTGAACTATGGGCCAACTCACCCTCCTTGTGAACTATCTGGAAGTTTACAAGATTATTTGCTTAAACTGATATAGCATGAGAACAATTTTCATATAATATAATATTGTCTTGATTCTAGTAATTTTACATCCCAAATATTTAAAGGTTACTAATTGGGTTGATAGTTCGAGTGCTCATAATTTAGCAAATTATTTGTACTTCTCTAATCAATTGCTAAACTATTACTATTGAAAACATAATACTTCTCACATTTGTTTGGAAATGCTTAGTTACTAACTATATGTAGCAACATAGATATGAATCATGCCAAATAACAAAATTCTTCCTTTATGGTATTAAAGAATGTCGAGAATATATGTTTAGTTTGAAATCAAACGTTATAAAACAGTATAAACTTTACCAAGTAACATTTTATAACATGATTTCCTGACTCTGAGTTTTCCCAGCATTAGGGGGAGGATTAGTAGCTGAAGAATCGTACAAATGTATCATATTATGTAATTTATATCCTTGTCATCAATAATACAAACCGGAAGTTTGATTCAAAATACAAACGAAAAGTTCGAAAGATAACATAATTATAAGATGCACTTTTTCAATATCTATAAGAGATTAATAAAATCTCATATATTAGCTATAGATGCTCCATCTCATATTGATATATGGCACGCCTAAAGCGTAGCAATATCTAATTCAAACAAAGATCACCAAATGAAAAAGGAGCAAATGATTATGATGGTTTTATTGAGGAAGTGTATACCCTTTAGAAAGTATATATTGACATAATTAATTGTAATGTTCAAGCACTTGAAATATTGAAAATTGAGATATCTATATTTAGGCCTTTGTGGGGAAAAATCGAATTGAAATGATAATTGTATCAACACACTTTATAAAAAAAACACCTTTATAAAATACTTGTACAAAAGCAAACTGTGAAACTGTACGCCTCATAATATGAATGATAGCGAGGATAATAAAAGAAATTATGTCAAAGAAAATCGACGTAAAAATAGTTGGCCAAAGTATGCATCTAAGTTAAATTGAACTTACTACAATACCTGAAATTTTAGGATCTGAGGCCTTAACACTTAAAAGTGTAAAGCCAATAAAATACCGATACATGTTTTCAAATGCAAAAGGATATAAAATCATAATAAACGACTTGTTGAATAACGCGCTAAATTGCAAGTGTACAATATCACATCCAAGTAATATAATAGGCTTTTTTAGTCCGAGTAATCGTTCCCACGAGGATTTTAATTAAGTACCGAAATTATATTAGTTCTCACGTTATTTGAACGGTAGAATTTGTGATTTTCGAATAGAACAATAATAACAAGAAAAAGAAATTAAAAGATATTAAAATATTCTAAATTGATGTTTATAAGTTGATGCGAACCCCTTCGGTGCGTTGACCGAAAATTTCCACAACAATTTTAATACCAACCCAAGAAAGCTAAAGTGGTAAAATAAAGGATAAACACCTTAACACAAGTTTAATTCTAACCCAAAATTCAAGGATTAACAAACCCTAGCCCAATGGGGGTCACTTAAACAAATTTCAAGGTGGGGGAAATAAACAACAACACAAGAATAACAATACTCAAGCAAAGTTGATTAAATTCCAAGAAGATAACAAGATCAAAGAGGTTTAACCTTACCTCAAGAAGGGAGTCTTCAAGACCTAGCTCTCAAGAGCAATTTTCTTTACATCCAAAGTTATCTTACAAATGAACAAGAAATGTGAATATAATGTACAAAATGGGAAAAATGTGCAATTTCGGTATTTACAAGAAAAACCCCGTTTTTGTGAAAATTGCAAGAAAAACCCCATTTTTTTGTAAAATGAAGTGTTTCGGTCGACCGACTGGTCGACCGAACTTATTTCGGTCGATCACTGGGTCGACCGAAACTGGACTTTCGGTCGACCGCCACTCAGCCAAAAACGCCTGAGGCTGGAACAAAATTTCTCTGCAGACTTTCGGTTGACCGGAATGATTTTCGGTCGACCGAAATTGGCTGATTCCAAGTTCTTCTTCTTTTTGGCTCCAACTTGATTCTCGACTTGCTTTTTTTGATTTATTCACATTGTTTAGCCTCAATCTTGAACCTCTTCAACTTCGGATCTCGTCATGGGTCCCACGGGCACGTATATCAAGGTTTGACTTTCCCGATTCTCATCATAAGTGTTCGGACGTCCAATGTCACATGGTCAATACTTTTAATTCCAATTGTCTTGATTTATTCCTATTATAGTGCTTGGTCGAATTCACTTATGCATATGAAATTTTCCTCTCGAATTTAAATCAACTCTACCTAATTAGTCAATCGTATTAACGAACAGCAGGTCGTAATGACTAGGTTCATAGGAAACAAGAATTCATGTAGCGATTGCAATAACAACAAACGTATATCTCCATCATTGTTAAATTAGCGGATATTATTCCTAAATCTAAGTGTTAGCTCATCTCTCGGATTATGAAAAAACTCATGAAATCAATGAATTAGTCTCGAATTAATTCATGCATTAAATACAAAATAAAATCAACACATGTAATCAATAACGCAAAACTAGAATCATAAAATTAAAAGTGTAAAACTAGACTACATCGAATATCCCAACTATTAAATTAATCCTCCATCAATAAAGAGATAAAAACGAAGAAATATAAATAAATACGCATATTGAGTTTATCAAATTAACAAAGAAAAAGAAATCTTGCACCAAGTATTTCGCTCCCCGTTGATAATATTCAATTCCCAAGTCTTTGCCTTCAATTTCCTCCAAAGAATTTGATGTTAAGAATGCGGAATTGTGATATTTAGAAGCTGTGCAAAAGTCCCTTTTTCGTGTATAAGAAGTTGTATTTATAGAAGAGGAGAAAATCTAAGGAAACAAATCAGGTTAAAATCCAAGTATGGGATTGGGCCGGAAACCCTAGTGGCTGCGCAGTTGATCCAAAACTGGTTCTATAAATTTAAGCTTTTTCTCGTGCGGACACTAGGTTTAAGATCTGTGGCCGCGTAGGCCAATTACTTCGGTGGGATTTCATATTTCAACATTTTTTAATTACGTCCTCGATCTTTAATTGCCCATAAGTCCTTCATCTTGCAATTGCTATAATTCAATTCACATACTTTCAAATCTCTTCAAGTCTTCAATTGAGCCATTCCATTTTGATTTCTCGCACTTTGCATCTCATGCACATCCTGGTTGACATGATCTTCATCCATTCATTCATTTTAGCTCTATTTAGCACCCAAATTGTCTTTATTTCCTTTAATTGCACAATACACTCGGTTTTGGGGTATTTTCTGCAATATAAACAAATAACACACAAATCAATATTTTTTATTCTAAAATGACAACATATTGTCCTAACTTGTACATATAAATACACTTATCATTGAACAATAAATATTTCAAAGATCTAGCACTGAATATGAAACAATATTTTTATTTGCTTGATAATGCAACATAAGTGTCAAAAGATAATTGACTCTAATTATTAGCTTGCGCTCTTTGATGTACTAATGAGTGAAATCAAAATATATGATCAACAACTCGATTCATTGGGGTATTCTTTGAAGTACTAATGAGTGACATTAAAATTGGTAATCAATACTTAGATTTTGGTGAAATTGTTAGAGAAAATTCATTTGAAATATAGGAACCGTTACTTATCTAAAGTTTCACGACTTAAATTTGGTGGTAGCAATTTGACAATTGCAATGTGAAACATAAAAGGTGTATGAAGCATACAATATAATCCTTGAAGGATTAAATATGTCTGAAACATATAGTTCAAGTTTTTAAGAAATTTGTTTAATCAAAGTACACAGATATTTTGCAATTTGGGTATATGCAATATGGCATCATAAGTGAATACATATTGAATATGGGTACAAGAAAGACCAATAATGCATATGCATATATGATACAAAGATCAACATTTATATTTATTATTATCATCATTGATATAATGGTTGGATCTCTTGAAGATATTTCAAAGACACTTGAAAAAATGATAAATATGATATACAATTCTTAAGTAAATAATGAAGCATATTCTTTGTACAATGACATTACATGGAGAGAGTTTTTATGATTATTATGATCATCATAACGTATAAGTCATATATACCCATATGTGTATTGATATACTCTTGTATACAAGACTCAAAAAAAGATCAATATATGGATGATCCAATACAAATTGAATCAGGAGGAAGTTGTACTATTTTTCCTTCATTTGATATTGTCCCATTGAATTTTTATCAAACAAAGTTTTAACGAGATAGATATTTTGTATATGTCATTAAAGTGGGAGTTGTAAATATTTATATATTATTGAATGGCATTTATATCCATGTAACCCTAAATATTATTAGCTTATGTATCCATGTTCTCCCTTATATATATATATGACTCTAATTCATAATAAAACACAAATTTATTTGCATCTCTATTATTATTTCTTTTTCTCTCTAGTTTATAACATACACAACTCCCAAACATAAATTGATTATTGCAATTGCACCAACTTCCTACAATTGAAATCCCTAACCATTAGGCATAAGGGAAAGGGTAAAATTACACTCTAGTACCCAATCTTTTCTCTTTACCAATTTTATATAGCTTGTTATCATAACCTTTCATTATTTTGTGCAAATGATTCACTCTCAAAATACATCAGAAAATTGTGCACATGGACACAGAGAGGGTCAAATCAAATATTTCAATATTTGAAACCACTAGGGCTAGGAGTTTCGATTCAGTTATTGAAGGAACCGGAACCAAATCGAAAATTTCAGTTCGGTTCCGATTCTCAAAACTCAAGAACCGAACTATTCCAGTTCCAATTTAGTTTCAGTTATTTTACAGTTCTTCGTTCAATTCTATTGTTAAAAAATTCAACTTTGAGCAAATATGAAAAATGTGTGCAAAAAATAAATAAGTGTTAAGTCAAAATTTCTCAATTAAAACGATCCATACGGTAAAATATTCAAATTGAATATATTTGAGTTCTAATGGCAGTTATAATATTCTATATATTCTCACTAGCAACTAGAAAGGTGGGATCTTCATCTTCCATTGTTCTTTCTACTACTTATGCTGGAATGTTTGGATCATCGAGACTAAAAAAAATTATAATGATGGCATATAGAGCTTTACCATAGCATAAAATCATTAAGGTCATTTGAACAGGGATATACTTCGAAGATAAAAATGATTTTTAATGAACTCTTATCTTAAACTTCAATGTCAAACCACAATTCATTAATACATCTCCACAAAGTCACATACATGTCAAACCACACATCATTCCTAAAATTAGTTCAGTACATATTCACATAATAGTCATTGTCTTAATTTACAAATATTTCAACAAAAAGATGCACTGAACCAGTGTGACTAAGAGACCAGACATTCGATCTTCTAAAATTGGTGCACAAAACTTCATTTAAGATGCAACATGATATGAACAATTCAACAATTATCATAATACATCTAAGTAAGCTGGATTTGTACACTCTGTAGTGTAAAACAACACAAAAAGTGTCAAAAGTGTCATGTGAACTTATTTTTTAAATTAAGAATGTTCGGTTCACGGTTCGATTTTCGATTTTCAAATAGGAACCGATCGGTTTTCGATTCTCCATTTTCGATTTCGATTCTCATTTTTCTCCTAAAGAGCCAACCAGTTTCGATTTTTTTTTGTTCGGTTCCTATTTTTTTGTCCACCCTAGAAGCCACTCATTGTACTTCAAATACTTTGTAAGAGCGTCTCCAATTGTTTGGACCAAATTTAATCCAAACCTTTTTCTTCTCCAAAAATTTATCCTTTTTATTTATTTTATTATTATTATTATTTCTAATTCTACAAATTATTTATGTATTCATTATCTCTTTAATTTTTTAATTTTATTTTAAATTAGTAGTTAAAGAGTTGTAGGTACCTAATAAAATGTCATAATTGTCCTTATGTTATTTTCATGGTAGTTGTTGAGATCGTGTCCCATAAAGAGCCCAATGAATCACCAGCAAAGGCCCAATATGGGCCCAATGAGTCTTGGCCCATGACTATAACTTAGGGTGTCTCCTTGGACCGATTGTCGAGGTAGAATAGCACCTGAACCTCTTTATCCGAACTGATTTATAGCCAGCCGAGGGGCTCTATGATAACGCCTCGGACAGGTGATGGGATAACGGATGGTGTCAGAGATGTGTGACTTTTCCCAATTGACTGTGGCTTGACGAGACATTGCCTTTATCGAAGATGTGACAGGCGTCCATCTCCTACCAAACGTAGCAATGATTACGGCAAGAAAGATGGTTCTCCTCTCCAACAGTTAGGGTAAATACACGTGTAAAGTCCACCACGTATCACCATCTAAAACCATAACTTCTCCTATAAATAAAACACTCTCACCTCCAAATAGGCGGTTAGCAATCCCATACTCTGAACTAAATATTTTACTCTCACTCCCTTTTCTCTCTTTTACACACTTATATTTCCCGCACCCAATTTATATTCGCTTGAAATGAGCTCTGACTTTGGCATCGGAGTGCAAACGAGAGCCACCTTGGCCCCCTTTGCAAACTGATTGTTTGTCACAGTGCGCAAGAGATCCACGTGTTCAAGAGGGAAGAGCTGAGACGTGTTGGTCCAAGGTCCAGCCGGATTTCATGGTCAACATTTTGACGTCGTCTGTGAGAAACCATGTTTCTAACCACGAAAACGCATGGTAAAAAGTGACATAAAAAAACCTTGAAAAGGGTGGGTAACATCTTGCAAAAGAGTGAAGAACTACAAGAACACCTTGAAAAAGGCTTGAAACTTTGAAATATAAGTTTATTAACCTTGAAAAAGGCTTGAAACTTTGAAATATAAGTTTACCAACCTTTAAAAAGGCTTGAAGCTTTGAAATAAAAGTTCACCTATCCTTGAAAGAAAAGATAGAACCAAGAAATTGCTCTGAACATGAATGAAAGTGACGATGATGTTAACCCTCGTAGGAGCAGAGATGAACAACGTAGCGAGGAGGGGGCTCCTCAGAGGCCTCGTGAGAACACAAATGAGGGGGTGGCCCAACCTAATCCTCCACACCGGAATCGCCGCATTCTGCGAGATATGACTCGCATGGCAGCCCAGATGTTGAAAATGCAGAAACGGCAGATGGAACAAACTACTGCGATGAATGCCTATATGGCTAGAGGGTATGTTGATAAGTGTATTTTATACACTTATTTCTATTCCAAAAGTATGAATTTATATGTTTGTTTTAGAATATTTGCTATTTATTTTGTGTTATTTGTTTATATTTCAGAAATAATTCCAAAGTCGAGAAAACAATGGAATTGGAGCAAAAACAAGCATATTGGATGATAAAAGAACCAAAGTATGAAAAACAAGAGTCGATGAAGTAAATCAAAAGGGTCAATTGGAAGAAAAGTCAAAGAAAGAACCAAATTGGAAGAAATTAGGAGTTCAAGGACTAAAGTATACAAATCAAAAGAAGAAGGACCAAATTGCAAATATTCAATAGTTGATTCGGATCAAGATAAGATACTTGAAGAATGCTAGGAGTCAATTGGATGCAATTAGAAGTCAAAAAGGAATGAAATATGGTAAGCATATTACCATAAATTCATTCCAATCAAACAAGATTTCTGGCAGATTTTTAGTCAGATTTGAAATCTAATTTCGGGGCAGTAAACGTTTGAATTGGGAAAATCCTATTTCAGGAATAATTGTATCCCTTTACGTTATCTTTCTAACGGATTTTGAATCATCTAAATAGGATAAGGGAATAAAAAGATATAATCAAAATACTAAACGCTGTGCAGTGACAAAAAAATCTTCCGCGAAGGTAACTTTCCTTGTTCGGTTGAAACTCTTTTGGAATTTAATTTGGACATGAAACTCAGCATTCTTTCTTCTCAAGTAACCTAATTGTCATGAAAATCTATAAATACATGGCTTGGGGCACGAAATTAAGGGTCCCCAACTGTGATATTTCATGCCAAAAAGCTATCGAATTGCGAGGGGATCCATAGGAGGCCAAATTCAAGATTGAAGAATAAGGATCAAGGAGATGAATAGGGTGACATCTTTTCATCCTTCTTGTAATTTATTTTCGATCATGTATTTAAGCTAGGTTTTAATTGTTAGAATTGTGATGAAGCATTAATTTATTGATTCCATGTTTTGACTTTATATTTATATTATGCAATTTATGAGATTGATGTAATTAATTATGTTATTATTATCATCTATGATTGTGGACACATAATTATTGATGCTTGTGATAGATTTCTATGTTCGAAAGAGTGGAAATTTATTAGACCTTGATTAATTGCCGCGAAGTTCGATAGGGGATAGAAATATACCCCTATGCTTCGTGTTATCCTTAAAAGTGTTCATAATTCGTTAATGCTTTTCTAAATGTTTGGATTTTTCATAGAAATATAGGCTCATCTCATGTAGAAAAAGGTATTTATGCATCGCTCGAAAGGGGACATAAATAAATATAGGAACATGGATTTTCAATACTCATACCTTGTTATTAAATGTTTAAGTCAAATACATGGTTGATATGATTGATGTGGATTCATAATTCTAACAAATTCATCTCACCGTTTTCATAAATCAAATTTTCTTATTTTCTTTAGTTTAATTTTTAATTTATTTTTCAAAATCAAAATTTCCAAATCCTAAGCTTTTCTTGTTCCGGTTAAGGTAGTAATCTAAAAATACGATTTAAAACAATCTATGTGAGATCGATACTTGGACTTACGTCCACTTTATTACTTGCGCAACCCGTGCACTTGCGGAGCGTTATCATATGTTATAAACGGATCCATGATGCCCCCGCAGTACTCGCAACCACATTACTCACCATCTGATGTGGTCACTGCCTCGTATTATTATCAAGATCCACAGGCATATGACGAGAAGAAATCTGTTCCTTACAATGAAGAGGACCCGGTGCATGAAGCACCAAGAGAACAAGGTCAACCCCCTATTAGCCATAGGGAGACTTCGCCCTCGAAGTCTGGCAGCGTTTGTAGCCAAATAGGGGGATTATTTAGGGGCAAACGAGAGGGCTGAACTGACCAAGGTCGGAACAGTACAGCTGAGCCTAGAAATAGGCGGGAGCGACGGGCTGAAGAAGCCCTGTCATGGAGCCAAATGCCTAGAGATAGGTATAATGCAGGGGCGGAAAAATTGAGCCCCACGCATGAGCCTAGGAATAGGCGAGAGAGAAGAGCAGAAGCAGCTCAGACCAAATCTCATGGTGGCCTTCCGACCTTTCAAAGGCCAAATTACGGTCGAGTTTTGCCATCACAGGGGTAGGATTATGTTCAACCTCCCTACGACCAATACCATGACATGATGAACTCCGACTATGGTGAGAACAGTGAATTACCGTCATACGAGCTGGATGATGATGAAGAGGAGATAAGCCCCTTTACGGAGGGCATCCGAAAGTTCCCGGTGCCCCATGACTTTGAAATGCCAGAAATAACAAAGTATTCTGGCCAAGGTGACCCTGATGATCACCTGTTGAATTATCGCGCTAGCATGGAAATAGTCGGATCCACCCCGGCACTAATGTTTAAAGCCTTCGCTTTAACCCTTGAGGGAAGTGCAATACGGTGGTATAAAAAACTCCCTTCTGGTAGCATCCATGGTTGGAGAGATTTGAAGGCAGCCTTAAAAAATGGCTTTGTTTCCTCCAGGCTCGGCCAGCTCCCACTCCAACGCCTTCAGGATTTAAGGCAAGGAAGGGAGGAGTCTTTGAAAAGCTACCTAGCTCGATTTACAGAAGAAATGCACATTTGTGAGAATATCACTGAGGCACAGATGTTTTTTGCATTAAAAGGAGGTTTAAACATGACAAGCATGTTTTGGAGGGATGTTCGAAGCAAAAAGTCGAGGGATTACAATGCCCTGGTAGATCTGATGGAGGAGATCATCTCAGAAGAAATGGCCAGGGCCAGAGATAACCATCCTCAAGGGAGATACAATATTGGCTATCTCAATTAAGTAATCCAGAGGAAATGAGGTGATAAGGATAGGTTCGGCATTAACCGAGGTGGTGCGCCACGTCCATTTTCGGGAATCGGATCCAGTTACGCGGCGGAGATCACGGAGGCTATCCCCAATTTTCACTCCAATGCTCCTGTCCCGAATCCTCCCATGGCCCATGGAAGAATGGAAGGTAGCCGAAGTGGAAAACAGCCTATGATTGGGGCCTACTGTGCGTACCACAGTATTATGGCCACGCAATGGAGGATTGTAGGGAAATCCACATGTTGGCTGACCAGAAGGCACACGGAAGGAGGGGAAGTGATTTCTCCCCTGACAAAGGAAAAACGCAAAGGCCAAGTAACCAAAAATTCAATTGGGCTGACAGGCGAGCTCCATGAAAAAACCCAACGAAAGAAAGGATTGACGGTCGTCAAAGAGATAGGGGCAAGGATTGGAATAACTCCCCGGCACATGTTACAAATACAAGAGAACTATCTATGCCTACAAATGATCCGCCGATTTGCGAGATTGACACGATATTGGGAGGTCCCCATCCAAGTGGAAGCACCAATAACTCCCAGAAAAGGTATATCAAAGAGGCCAAGCAGCCTGCTAACATGAATTATCACATCCATTCACATCCTGCAGAGATGTCCAGGACAGAATCCATCACGTTTACCCAGGATGACACTATAGGGGTACATTTCCCGCACAATGACGCTCTAGTTATCCGGGTAGTGGTGGCTTGGAATGGATTGTCACGGATGTTAGTGGATGATGGCACCTCAGTAAACGTGATTTATGGAGTAACCTTTGACAAAATGGGGATTAGTACCCCACTCATTCCAGTCCCAGACCTAATATATGGATTCACTAGAGACAGCATAACTCCCAGGGGATCCATAACCCTTATGACCGAGGTAGGGCAAGCTCCAACTTTCTCCAGGGTACCCAGGGAGTTCATAATTGTGGACAAAATTTCCTCCTATCACAGCTCAATTGGGAGGCCGGGTCTCATTGACTTGGGAGCTGCAACCCACACGAAGTATATTTGCATGAAATTCCCCACGGAGCATGGTGTAGCAACTTTCAGGGGGAGCCAAACTAAATCATGGGCCTGTTACACAAACGCTATTCGAAAATTTCAAGACCGGAGCTTAAACATGATTAGTGATGTGGCAATGGCCGAGGCTGTTCCAGACCCTGAAAGATTGGGTGAAGGGCCCTCATAAAGTAAAGATGTTACGATGACGCCAGAAGAGGATCTAACAATCTGGATCCAAGAATGACAGAAGATAGTTGCTCTACCTCGGCTGAAAAGCTGGAATGCTTTGGTGTTGATCCACTCGATCCAATCAAGGAGTTGCAGATTGGATTAGATTTCACCAGTTGAATACAAAGATCAGCTGAAAAGCTTCTTGCTTGAAAATCTAGATTGTTTTCGCATGGAAACATGATGACATGATCGGAATTGATCCTAAAGTGACCTGTCACAGACTCCAGCTTAACCCAAGAAGCCCTGGGCATAGGCAGAAGAGGAGGTCGATGAATTTTGACAAATATGAGGCCTTGAAAGAAGAGGTGACGAAGCTGTTGAAAAATGGCTTCATCAGAGAGTCCCGATATTCGAAGTGGGTGTCAAACCCTGTTTTGGTTCCAAAGTAGAATGGGAAATTGAGAGTATGTATTGATTTTTCGAATTTAAACCAGGCATGTCCTAAAGACAGTTTCCCTCTGCCTCAGATTGATCAATTAGTCGATTCTACAGCAGGACATGAGATGCTGAGTTTTATGGATGCATACTCCGGGTACAACCAAATCCCCATGCATGAGTCGGATGAGGAGCACACTTCGTTTATCACGGATAGGGGGATCTATTGTTATAAAGCCATGCCGTTTGGTTTAAAAAATGTCGGGGCCACCTACCAAAGGTTGGTAAATCGTATGTTTTTTCAGAAAAGTTGGGAAACACCATGGAAGTATATGTCGATGACATGCTGGTCAAAAGTATGGTCGCCACAGAGCATGCCCGCCATTTGTCAGAGGCCTTTAACATTTTGAGGAAACATTGGATAAAGCTCAACCCCGCGAAATGCGCTATTGGGGTAGCGTCTGGAAAGTTTCTTAAATTCATAGTGAACAGGAGAGGGATTGAAGCCAATCCGGATAAAATCAAAGCTTTGCTAAACATGCGCTCTCCCCGGAGCCCAAAAGAAGTGCAAAGCTTAACGGGAAGAATTGAGGCCTTAAGTCGATTCGTTTCTAAGTCCACCAACAAATGCTTGCAATTTTTTAAGGTCTTGAAGGGAGGGAAACGATTTCAATGGACCCCGTAATGTGAGCAAGCTTTTGCTAATCTGAAATCATTCCTGGGTCAGGCCCCCCTGTTGTCTAAACCAAAGGTTGGCGAGCCGCTTTCCTTGTATTTAGCCATGTTAAAAGAGGCTGTTAGCTCAGTGTTGATCAGAGAGGAGAATGGGAATCAGCTTCCGGTGTATTATGTAAGCAAAGTCATGCTGGATGCAGAAACACGATACCCAGACATGGAAAAACTTGCTCTAGCACTGGTCACTACGGCTCGCAAACTCCACCCCTACTTCCAGTCGCATTCCATCCACGTTCTCACGAACTTTCCTATGAGATAGGTATTATAGAAATGAGATGTATCAGGAAGGTTAATGAAATGGGCGATAGAAATTAGCCGGTACGACCTGCATTATGTGCCTTGGACATCTATAAAAGGTCAGACATTAGCAGATTTCATAGTTGAGTTCACACATCCGCCCGAGGTGGAGATGATTGATAACACGAATAATAGCCTTAAGTGGAAATTGTTCGTTGATGGATCCTCGGCTGAAGGAAGATCCGGGGCAGGGATACTACTAGTAAGTCCAGAAGGATACAAATTGCACAGTGGGATTCGCTTTGGCTTTAAAGCCTCAAATAATGTTGCAGAATACGAGGCGCTCCTAACTGGACGGAGGCTTGCAAAAGCTCTAAAAATTAAGTATGTAGTGGCAAGCAGTGACTCGCAGCTTGTCATAAGCCAATTAAACGGACAGTTTTCTACCAAAGAGCCATCCATGATTGCCTACTTCAAGAAAGTAAAGGACTTAGCTGCCCACTTCGAAAAAATTGAACTACTTCATATTCCTAGGACTGAGAATTCTAATGCGGATGCTTTGTCTAAACTAGCAAGCAGCAAGGATGCCGAGCTCCTCAATATGGTGCCAATTGAGCATCTACCGATCTCTTCCATCGAACAAGGAGTGGAGATTTTGGCAATAGAAGAAGAAGGTTCTTGGATGAATCCTATACTGGCATACTTGAAGCATCAAACCCTACCAGACGAGCCGGAAGCAGCTCGGAAATTTTAAAGGTATGTCGCAAATTTTTTCCTCTTGGACGATCTGCTTTATAAACGGAGCTACACCTCTCCTTGCCAAAGGAAGGACAGTATATAATGGAAGAGATTCATGAGGGCATATGTGACAACCACGCTGGAGCATTATCACCGGCTCGGAAAGCCCTCAAACAGGGATACTTTTGGCCAACTATGCGAAAGGATTCCCATAACTTCGTCCGCAAGTGCGATAAATGTCAGAGGCATGCAACCATACCGCATCAGCCGCATCACAAATTGACTGTGGTAACCAGCCCCTGGCCTTTCGCGAAGTGGGGATTTGATATTATTGGTCCTATACCCAGAGGTGCTGGTAACAATTGCTTCGCAATAGTGGTTATTGATTACTTCACCAAGTGGGTCGAGGCGGAGCCCCTGATGAGGATTACTGAAGCCAACACTACCAAGTTCATCTGGAAGAATATTATATGCAGATTTGGGCACCGCACTCCTTGGTTAGTGAAAGCGCAAAGCAGTTCAAAAATAGAGGTATTGACGAGTTATGCGGAGATTTGAGAATATGTAAATTATTTTCATCTCCACATCACCCAAAAGCAAATGGGCAGGTCGAAGCCGTGAATAAGACCATAAAGAATATCCTAAAAAGAAAGTTGGAATAAAAAAAGGGCACATGGGTAGATGAACTCCCACAGGTGTTATGGGCACTTTGGACCACCTCGCACACCACCACAGGGGAAACGCCTTTATCCATGGCATATGGATCCGAGGCGGTATGTCCAGTAGAGATTGGGGTGCCTTCTCTTCGTCAAATCCAGTATGACAAGGCGGAAAATGAAGAAGTACAAAGAGTACAAAGGGCAAACTTGGATTTCCTCCTTAAAAGACGGAGTGATTCCTAAATGGTGATGGCCAGGTACCAGGAAAAAATGGCCCGCTACTACAACAAAGGGGTAAAAGGTCGGAACTTTAACATTGGGGATTTGGTCCTTAAGAAAATCATCCCCTCTACTCAAGAACCAGGAGTATGGACTTGGGTCCTAATTGGGATGGACTTTATAAAGTCACTGCCAAGGTAGTACCCGGTACATTCATGATTGAAGACCTATCTGGGGTCCACTTGCGCAACCCTTGGAACACTGATCATCTTCGTCGCTACTTTCAATAAAATTAAGTTCCTCTTGGGCATGTAATATTTTAGCAAGATTCAGTAGTTATTGAATGATTGCAAGACCCCCACATAGGTTAATGAAATTTTGCAACGAGTTACGCTAAATCACATCCAAACCTCTTCATCAAACATGGCAAATGTTAAGAATGGTAAAACAGTTTTGTTCATGAGAAAGTATCGTTCTACCTATGATAATCAAGCGACAGTCAAATAATAACGGTACTGTGCTTGAATTTCATAAACAAGGGACTTTTAAGCCCGCATCACGCTTACTGCGTCTTAGATAAAAGTGATAAACCGCCAGCAGCAGCTCGCTTAACTAATAATTGTAGGAAGATAAGATCACAAGTGCTAAAAGGTATAACACGAATATGATCAAGTGTTTATCAAGTCAGACCTAACCAGTAAGCATGAATGTCTTAAGCTGCTTAGGTCTGAGGGACTATCAGGAATACAAAACGTTTAGGAAGTTCACATTCTTACAAACAATGTCATAAAAAACCAAATATTAGTGCCGTACAAATGTTGAATTACACGAGATAATCAAGATATTGAGCCAATGAAATAGTTACATCGTTAATCGCTACATTTCAATTACATTTCAAAAATTTGAGAAATGTGTAATATACAAAATGGCAATAATAAATACAAAAAGGGATCATTGAGGGGGGACATCTTCTGCAGAGTTTTCGCTAGGCACGTCCAGAGAAGGGTTAGTAGGATCATCAAGGGAATCACCTTTATCCGCATCCTGTGGTTCGGGGTACAGGGCCTCGATGGGGGAGAGGTCCAAGGTAGGGAAAGCTTCCTTTACGCCCCCCAAAGCCATCATGGCCCCTATATTTCCAAAGACCCTCTGTATAGCCTCATATTCAGGCGTCTCTTCAAAAGTATCTTTGAAATTCTGGATCGCCTCTAACACCTTGGCATTCAGAGCTTCTTCCACCCGTGCCGCAATAGTCCGCTCCAAAACCTCCGTGATCCTGGATTGCATGTGCCGTTCCAGAGATGTAAGATCCTCCTCTGCCTTTTTCCGAGCCTCCGCCTCTCTCTCCAATTTCTCAGTGACTATCACCACCTCAGTTTCCAGCTTAGCTTTGGCCGCATTGGTCGCTGTCAGAGCCTCGGCAGTTATGGATTGTGCCCGGTTGGAGTCATCCAGTTCTTACAAAGGGACGCCACATCTGCCTCGAAAGCATGAAGATCATGCTTGAGCTTCTCATTATCCTCTTGGAGGAGTTTGGCCGTTAGCCTGTCTTCCGAGGAGGCCTTGCGGGTGATGGACAGATGCTCCTTAAGGTCATTGATTTCCTTTAGCATCTTGTCCGCATGGCGAAGGGCAACTTCGGCCTCTTTCTTGTCCCGTTGTGCCTCAAGAACGGAAGACTCCACTTCATTAATTAACGCCAAAGCCCTAACATTCATGGCCTTGGCCGCAAGCAGTTTCCGGGCCTGTGGGACACTTGAAGAAAAAGCAGACCAGCCATCTGTCCAAAATTGACTTGTGGCTAGCGCAGCTTTGGCGGGCGGAGAGTCAGGGGTGTCAAAGAGATTGGAATCAAAGTTTACATCTCTGGGAAGGCGCTGGCTTTAATTCGAGCAAGCTCGTCAGCCACTGCCTGGGTCACCTCATATTGAAAGCCCGGAACGGATATCTCATGCTCCTCCATTGGGTCAGATGATTCTAGCGGAGGAGGGAGTTGGGAAGAAGCCTCTATACCCCTCTTTAATCTTTTCAAGGGGAGGACTTCCTCCTCTGAAGCGGACTCTGTAATGTCCTCGGAAGAAGTGTCTCTAAGTGTGCCCTTCTTGGTCACCTTCTCCCCCCTGGGGCCTCCTCTTTCTGACATTTTTCCCTTCCTTTAGGAAGGCCCCTTTGGGGATCACCTCCTTCAATCCCGTCGAGAAGTTGGGGGCCAATAGGTAGCGAGGCGGGGGAGGCATCAGGGCAGGAAAGGCACCCTCTAGCCCTGTAGTAGGCACCTCGGACACTTGTTTAGCCGCCTCCCCATGAAGTGTGGCCAGCATTGATTTCTGTTTCTTTTCCACCTCGCTGCCATGGCGGAGGAGGGGAGGAAATTTCTTAGACATGAGCACCTTTAAAGAAATTTTGGGGAAGTCCCTGAAACCTGCTAAGGCTAGGAGTGATTAGTCTTAACAGACCAAAATCTGGTATAAAAAATAATAATAAATAAACAAATAAAAATAAAATGTGACTTACACATAGCTCGCATAAGACCGTGCTTGACGAATAGCTTGTTTTGTTGAATAACTTCTTGAAAGGTGCCTTTGTAGGCAAAGAGACGTCTCACCAGCGGTAACTCCGCGTCAGAGAGCAAGGAGGTGAAGGTTGGCCCTGAGATAATAAACAGAGCAAGGAAATGCGTCATATTATGAGCAGGAGAGGAGAAACGTGAATAATGCACCCATAAAAAAATAATAATAGCAAATAATCATAACACAGGATGATGGCAGTATTGGTGGTAAATGAATGAAACAAAGTAAAACTCACGTGGGGAGGAAAGAGTTCGGGGAACGGTGATCTCAGGAGTGGGATCCACAGGTGAGCTTTGCCACTCTCCTGTGACCCAGAACCCTTGGTTCCTCCAGTTTTTTATGGAAGTGGGGTGCCCAGTAATGATGGGAGGGTAGGAGTCTCGGGGAGATAAGTAGTACCAATTTTTCACGTCGGCCCTCACATCTTTGTCCCTCTTGACGAACTTCTTCAAGGTGTACAGGGTGTGGATGATGCTTAAGGAGATGGGAGAATCTGGATTGACCTATTGCCACACCACCCAAGTACCAATTGCTTGCGTCCAGAAGTTCGGAGCCACTTGATACGAGCACAGGTTGAAGCTCCTAAGTAGTGCCCTGGAGAAGGGGTGGAGTGGGAGTCTCATCCCGCATGACAGAGCATCATAGAAAATTGCTACATAATCTGACGGGGGGCTGCAAGGTCGGCAGGAGGATGTCGGACGCACCAACCTGACCTCCTCGGGCAATCTAAACTTTGAGGGGGTGCCCGCCAAATCGATGCTCTGGATTTCAGACACTATCTGGCTACTTTCCCAAGAATCGGGGTTTGGTTCAGGATCCACATGGTATCCCGACACCTTATTCACATAATCCACCCATTCCTCGACTTGGGCGATCTCCTCTTCAGATAACCCCATTTCCTCTCTATGCGCCCTAAAATGGGCCCTTGCACTTAAGTTAGGATCCTATGGGTCGGACGAAGAGCCAACCGTTCCTTCTCTCCCCCATATCCTATCACGTTTACTTCGGAGCTCTCTCAGCGAGGACTCCTCTTCAGCAGATAAGTGGTCCATGTAGGGTTGGTTCTTCTCTTCTTCGATGTCAGAATCATCCAAATAAATTATACCACTGCATTTCCTATTCCTTCCCCTAATTTGCTCTTTAAAAAGCGGGAGCTAAAAATCGACAAGGACAAAGGACAGAAACCTCGGATAGGAATCGCCAGTGCCACTAACTCCTGCGAACCTATTCCCTCAACTCTTTCAATTTTTCTCACAAAATTCAAACTTACCCAAAGGAGAGCGAAGATACGAAAAAAAGAAGTTTTCAAATGAACACTCAAGGGTTTGAAACAAAAACAAACACAAAACAAAGAACGGTTACCTGAGAGTGATGCGAGATGCCTGATGCTCCAATGAATAAAACGCCAACGGGGGGCTTCGGTTGATTGAAGCAAGTAAGTGAGGTCAACACCCTCAAGAAATGCGTTGATGCGTATGAAAAGGAGTAGAGAGATTAGTTCCGCAGAAAGGAATTCAGAAACTTCAGGAACAAGGGAGGAGGGAAGGCTTTATAGGAGGGTTCTTTGGCACAAGCCCTTAATTTGCGAGTTTCAAGGAAAATGTGAATAAACTGCGTGCCTTAATAAGGGCGATAAGTTAAAACGCCAACCAATTGGGAATTTTAAAAAAAAAAAAAAAAAAAAAGGAAGAAACTATTCAACTGACGGAATGCACCCCACGCGCAGGAGGAGCGCCTCCTTCCCATTTATTCAAGCATTTTTTTTGGAAACAAGCGATAATCATTTCCCATTAATAAATGCGTCGACTGTAAGACATGCTAGCGTCCCCAACTATCACCCTAAGAGGAAGTGGAAATAAAGGTGATTGTTTTTATAAAATGTGCACGCCGCAGAAAATTGCAAAAGTACCCCGTACATCCGTGGCGTTGCGGAATGATTCCTGTGCAAATCACCTCGGATTGATTAAACGGTACCAATAGTATTGAGCACAAAGATGATAGGAAGAATTAACGGCTCCATATTAGTTCCTAGCAAAACCGTAGCTACTAACCTATAGCAAATTCGATTCGCCTATAAATGACCACATCGGATTTGAGGGACTAGTGTTGAGATCGTGTCCCATAAAGAGCCCAATGAATCACCAGCAAGGGCCCAATATGGGCCCAATGGGTCTTGGCCCATGACAAGAACTTAGGGTGTCTCCTTGGGCCGACTGTCAAGGTGGAATAGCACCTGAACTTCTTTATCCAAACAGATTTATAGTCAGCCGAGGTGCTCTATGGTAACGCTTCGGATAGGTTATGGGACAACGGATGATGTCAAAGAATTGTGACTTTCCCCAGTTGACTATGGCTTGACGAGACATTATCTTTATCGAAGATGTGATAGACGTCCATTCCCTACCAAATGTAGCAATGATTACGGCAAGAAAGTTGGTTCTAGTATTAATTGTAACATTATCATATACAAAAATACCAATAATAATAAATAACAATAACAATAACAACAAAGAAGAAGAAGAAGAAGATGATGATGAGGAGATTTACAAAACAAAAAAAAAAATGACATTTTTATATAAACATATAAATGACAATTTGATAGTAAAAAGTTTATCCCAAATTGGAGAGAAAATATACCAAATTTGGGATAAAATTCCAAATTTGATCCTCCCTTGGAGATGGTCGAAATAGAATCATGTAATACTCAAATCTAACTCTAATTGGAAGTTTCTATTCGGGTTTGACTCCACCCATAATATTTGTTTAAAAAATCTTGAGTTAACAATACAAATTTCTTCCCAAATATATGCCAAAGAAGAAAATAAAATGTCACCAAATATATATTTCAACATTTTTTTTTTTTTAACGCACAACAAAATGCAATCAAATAGCATCCAATTTTAGCTGATGATCTGCATAAGGTTCCTCGAGAAGGGTTTGAGGAGATGCAGGGCGTAAAGTGCTATTAGAAATTGCTTTGAACGATAATGAATTATTCAATTGTTCAAATAAAAAAATCTGAATATTAAGGATATTTATTACATGAACCTTGCAAACTGTCTTGTAGTCGTTGGAAAAAGTCATTGGAAATAAAAAAGAAGGATAAATTGGATTTCAATACCTGTACCGAGAGCTTCAGTTCAAGAATCAAGAACCGTGCAGGATTGGATGATTCAAATTTCTTTTGAATTGGACTGGAACCTATGGTTCAGATTTAGTTTCTGTTTGAAATGTTCAATTTCGGTTCAAATTTTAACACCTAAAAAATTCAGTCGAAGTAGTCTGAAAAATACAAAAATAAAAATAAAAAATGAGATTCTAGATATTTTTCTAATTATCAGTGTATAGGTGTTGTGGTTGGCCAATAGGATTCGAGTTATGATGGCCAATTGGCCATGGCCACCCAGCGATAGGGCAGTCAGGGTCAGGTTGGATGACAGATACAAATTGAATGGGGTTGAAATTGCTACAAAATCAAATAGGCTGGGATTCTCGGGAACCCATTGCCAAACACAATATACTTGTGCTGCTTCTAATAAATTGCAAAATCAAACATATTTTTCTGCTAAACTACTTTCAAACAATAGAACAGCACACAAGACAACCATAAGAAATTTCTATTTCGGATGACAGCCATGCTCTACTACATGTTACTTATAACTATACCAGATATACTCTAATAGTATTATGGTCTGGGTGATCATCCATATAATAACCAAAATATAAAAGAAATTATCTACGGCACCCATAGAGGAGGATCGTCCAATAAATAAAATCCAAATTAATAAGAGCATAAAATAAGTAGAGATTACATTCAAAAGCTGGCTAATAGAGAGTACATAAATCGGGAACTTAGAAAATTTAAATTTAAGCCCGTTGGGCAAGTCAGGAGTGTCAATAGACCAACTGAAAGTAAAACAGTCTTAAACCATCCTTCAATACTCTTTAAGCACTCACAAAAAATTAAAATCACCAAACTCACATTCCTGTAAATGCCTTCTTGCCAAGACCAGACGAACCAGCTGGTATCACCTTAAGAACATTGAATCTGACTGTTTTTGATAAAGGCCTGCAAAGTTATTCAGATCATAAAATTAAATTCCAGAACAGTCATACAAAAATCAAATAAATAAGCTTTTTGCCCTAACCTGCACTGGCCAATAATAACGTGATCACCCTCTCTCACACGGAAGCATGGAGATATATGTGCTGGAATGTTTGAGTGCCTCTTTTCATATCTGGAAAATAATTATTACTTAACAATTAGGAAACATAGCGCAGAGAGAGGATTGAAACAATACTGAAAAATCATCACAACATACCTCCGGTACTTCTTAACCCAATGCAAGTAGTTACGACGGACAATGATAGTTCTCATCATCTTGGCACTGTGGCATGTCCCAGCAAGAATACGGCCTCTGATTGACACATCGCCAGTGAAGGGACATTTCTTGTCGATGTATGTGGCTGAAGGAAGAGTAGAACATCTAGCCTCATCAGAAATTAATTGGGCCAAAAACATTAAGAATCCGGCACAGTTTAAAAAATAGTAATGACAGATATTACTAACACTGTAGAAGCTTGTCATATTAACAAACAGTAGGATAATAATTAAAAATTACAGAACAACTCCTCACAGACAACCAGGCTTTAATATCAAGTGAGAGGGACAAGAACAACCCATCAATAACTAAAAAACTTGATAAATTATAATGGATTCAATTGCATAACATTTCATAGAAAGCAGTTTCTTAACCTAGCACATAAGGGTTGGACTTAAACATACCAATGTTTCAATCAAGAAAAAATATAATTAAAAAAAAAGTACATACTTTGGTGTGCACCACAAACGAATATTTCCAGTACCTGCCATGGCCTAAATAAGTTCAGACTGGACATGTTTCTAAATCATTTTAGAAGTGAAACCCTACGATAAAACATTGTTTTCCAGCAAAGTAGTAACTTGATTACTTTTCAAACAAAAAGATTAACTAAAGAACTCACATTTATTGAATTTATCAAATCGCAGCATATATACATTTGGTTGAAATTGATCCACAAGCTCACCAAGTTAACCAACATGTAAATAAATTACACTATGTACTAACAAAAGGACCAGATGTAATAATTCCAGCAGATAAGCAGGCAATCACATAGCCCCAAAAACAATTTTTTGACCATCCAGTTTTAATAAGGAACAACCTTTGGTGACAGGGTTCGTACACATCTTATTTAATAACGATAAAATCTGTATAAACAAACCGGTAAACTTTACCTTCAATAGCATCCCTAGGAGTCTTGAATCCTAGCCCAATGCTTTTGAAGTATCGGTTGCCTCCCTTTCCTGGCCTCTTTCCCTTGCCCGTCTTCTTAGAGCTGCAAAATCTCAGCTTTACTATCCAATCACACTTAACAAGCGGCAACTAAGTAGCAACATATCATAGATTCTAAAATGTATACAATCTCTTACCAAAGAAACACGTTAGGCTGTTTCAAGAACGCCTTCTCGGTCTGCAAATCAATTACAAGTCAGATTCATCCAGATCACCACAAATTCAAGAGACATAAACGCACAATACACAAACATATAATACAATTTTACATCTAAATACCTGTTCCGCCATGGTGGAGTAGTTCTAGAGTGCGTGCTGGTGCGTATTCAAAAACTTATAAGGAGGCGAAAAACCCTAACGCGCAACAGCAGATTTTGAAGAGGACAGAGGCAAATGTAGAATTTATATTAAACTCCCCAAGCCCTAAAATAAGCCTGCAATCAGTTTCAGTATCAACCCCGATTACCCATAAAGCCCAACAAGACTAGTAGGCCCGTTAAGACCTTAGAAACTTTTCCCCTAACTTGATGTTGGCTATAGATAAAAGTGGAAATTATAGCCGGGGAAAATTGCACTATACACTAAAAAAAAAACTATAAATTGGTTTTTACTAATCAAAAAATAAAAATTGAGAAATACGGTTCTTCTCGCTGGCGCTGGTCTTCTTCTCGTTGGCCCTGCTACCTCCACCTTCACTGCTCCCTGCTTGTTCTTCCCACTTCTTCTTCCCTGTTGGTTGGCAGTGGGTTTGTAGGGTAGGTTGTGGTAGTGGTGGTCTTGGTCAAGTGGAAGTTGTGGTGTTGGTGTTGGTTTAGGGAAGGCAACAATGATTGTGGTGTTGAGAAGGTGGTTGTCGTGGAAGTGGTGGTGTTGGTGTCAGTAATTTTTAAAATGAAGTAAATTTCAAATATGATACCAAAAACTGGGTATTTGTGCAAACACCCCATATAGCCTTCCCAATTATTTAAGTTTCAAATTCAAAACTGAGTGCAAACCAATAAAAATACAAATATCAGGTTTAAATAGGTTTTAAATAATTATTTAATAAATAAATTTGTCTGAATAAAATCTTGAAAATAGTGTCATTTACACAAGGAAAATATATCCAAGTGAAGTAACATGATCACTCTATTCCTAAATATCCGACGATGGAGGAAATCTGAAATTGAAAGCATCATTCACCTCCCACCCGCCACTACACTCAAAAAGCCGAAGCATTGTTGTAGCCACCCACACGCTCCAGCACATTGCAAGTCTCTCATACTTGGAAATCAGGATACGCCGACTGTAAATGAAGAAAACCAGGAGTTCCAACGACAAATCTCCGTCCAAGCAAGGGAGTGACATGGTCTTAGATAGACGTAAAAGGAAGAGAGATACCGTCCAAGAAGATGGGCAATCCAAAATGAGTGATTCGCATGCAGTACATTAAGTCGAATTTATATGTGACCTAACCATTTTCATGTGACCTCAAATCGATTGCTTAAGAGTGTGTTAAATTAAGCATTTTTGACCTAGTTTCACGAGTTCTAAATCATGATTGGGGGTTGTGAATGAAGCTGAACTGGAATGTTTATGTGACACACAAACTGTACATGTAAGTATGTAACCTAGGATTTTTGTTTGTAATGTCAATTTTATGTTTGAGACCTCAAATATTCACTTGTACTCAAGTAATAGGGGATACTACACCGGATAAGACGTGTGTCCTCAAATATTCATATGTGTCCTCAATCACATACCCACCAACACTGACAGTCCCAACCTCCAACACCACAAGGTAAACAACCGTCCACACCATCATCGATCGTAGCAAGTACCTCATTGATGATGTAACGACAACACCATCGTCAACCGTAATATCCTGCAATCATTGGGCTGCAAGAAGGAGATGCAGAACTGACAGCCAACGTGCAAAGAAGAAAACACAAAACTGGTAAGACTTGCAAAGAAGCACCGAAGCCCAGTACCGTCAGACGTTACCACACAGGCACCGTAAGAAGCACTCATCGGTGCTACGACACTCGCCTGTTCAGCAACGATGGTTGAGTGCCACTGTCGAGCAAGGTGGGGAATAATGGAGGTGAGGCATGAAAAGACGATGAAGAGAGAATGGGTTGTGAAATGAGATAAGCATGTGTTCGGCGGCCAATTATAAATGGGTATCATTACACTTTTTAATTTACACAATTTTTCAAACCATTTTTTAACCATACATATTTTCTATCTCCAAGTTTTAACCACATTTTACCTATAAAACACAAATAAGTTTCTCTCTCCAATTTAATTAACCACTGAACATTCCCTAAATTAGAGTTTGAGTGTGAGATGGATGGGATGGGATGGATTAAATTGGTTTATTTTAATTTAATATTCATATTAAAAAAAAAAAAATTGAATTAAGACGTGATTTTTTATTAAAAAATGTTTTGAATTTTATTTTTTGAGTTATGAAGTTGAAATGTAGGTTTGAATTTAATTTCCTCTTTATTCTCGTCTGTTTTCAATTCCAAACTCAACTAATATTATTATCCAATAATACAATCATTTACTAATGTTATTATCCAATAATAAATTATCCAACTCAATTTTTCAATTATTCAAATATCCAAAATCATCTCTAAATTTCAAATTCTATTTCTAAGCAATGAGTACCCGTTTCAATCTCTTGCATTACAGTTCACATTTTTAATTTTACAATAATAATAATACAAAAGACACTTAGGGGCCGTTCTCTTTGTGTTTCGATTTTGAATTTTGAGTTTTAGATTTTGTTTTAAATTTTGGATTTTGGTTGTTTGTTTTTGGATTTCTGAAAACATGTTCCCTTTATAATTTTGGAAAATTGTTTTCAAAAATAGAAAAGTGAAAAAATACGTTTACTTTGTAATTTTTTGATATATTTATTTTGTAATATTTTATATGTCAAAAATGGTTGATTTATTGAATTACATTAATTTTAATGTTAATAAATTAGTTAGTTCTCTATGTCAATAAATTCATCATTAATATTGTTTCAGCTAAACAAAAATTTAACCTCATACCAAAAAAATCTTAACATGGATCTATATATAATGGCAAAATAATATAAGAATTTCAAGTAAAGGAAGTGTTTCACATTTACTAAAAAATAAAAAAGAAAAATTTACAAAAGAAAAAATCTTAACATGAATATATATAATGACAAAATAACATAAGAATTTCAAATGAAGGAAGTGTCTCACATTTACAAAATAATAATAATTAAAAAAATTTACAAAAAAAAATCTTAATATGGATCTATATAATGACAAAATAATATAAGAACTTCAAATGAAGGAAATGTCTCACTTTTACAAAATAAAAAAATAATAATAAACAAATACAAAAAAATACAAAAAAAAAATTCTTGAAAATGATCTATATATAATGACAAAATAACATAAGAACTTCAAGTGAAGGAAGTGTCTCACTTTTACAAAAAAAAAAAAAAAAAAAAAATCTTAACATTGATCTATATATAATGACAAAATAATATAAGAATTTCAAGTGAATGAAGTGTCTCACATTTAAAAAAAAAAAAAAAAACTTAACATGGATCTATATATAATGAAAAAATAATATAAGAATTTCAAGTGAAAGAAGTGTCTCACATTTACAAAAAAAATCCAAAACACGCGTTTTGGTCGTTTTGGACTTTTTAACACAAAACATCCAAAACGATATAAACTCGTTTTGAGTTTCCTTTATATTTTTTTTGGTGTTTTGAAAAACGCGTTTCTGAAAATGGGCAAAATGAACGCGTTTTCGATATTTCCAAAAATCGAAAACTCAAAACGAACTGAAAACAGTAAAGAGAACGGGACCTTAGCCTTTGTTTGGTACTCTTTAATTTTTTTCTCTTTTTTCAACAGTACTCAATCTCAACCATCCATAAAAAATCAAGCCTATAATATTTGATTTTGCAATCAAATCTTAATTATCCATTCTCCTAAAAATCACTATTCATTTCAAAAAAATTCTTTTTAAACAATACCAAATACACACTTTATCACAAAACACTATTACAAAATATAAAGTGCACATTTTAACTCAAAATTTTAAACGAATATATATCTTTGAGCTTTGGAGTCTACAAATTTATTTGTTGACAAGCCGCGATTTCAAACTGTACAAAATCGCAAAAAAATGGTTTGATTTAGTTTAGAAAATGAAATAGTTTGAAATTTCATTACAAACCGCAAAAGTCAAAATGTGTTCACAGCTAATCCCAACCATATTGGTGTGATTGACATGTATTATCACCTTGTCCGCTGTTCTTCTCCCAGTCGAGTTTGGAAAATCATTTTCAAAAATTTAATAGCATGTTTGGTATTAAATATATCATCACTACAATAGACGGGACTAAAAAGTAAAGCCAGGAGTATATTACCGTGTATCAAACATGTCCAAAAACAAAACAAGTTCAATACCAGACGAAGATCAACTCACATTACCCTTTCTAAAGCAGTCCCATTATACCCACTTACTTTGTCAAAGGCTTTGCCGTTCTTACTTCGTAAGCACAAGTATATTTAATCCAGCATTATTAGAATTGAAGAAATAGGAGAAAAAGAAACGCAATCAAACCCATTGGTTTTCTCAATGTAACATAGCGAGTATCAGATAACAAAAATAAGCATCGTTCAGTAGTACTGATCCAACTTCTTCTAAAAATGAGCGTTCGTCATTCTCAAACCCAATCGTTTAATTGGTCCTCTGTGCTCCTCCTAAGAAGTTAGCAAGAGAGGGAGTACCTTGGTTTCTCATTTCCTCCTGCGCTCGCTTCATTTCTTCTGCATCTGTGATGTATATGAAACATGAATAACGTCATTACGAGTGATTCATATCCCCTTAGAATCCAAATTGCTCTCTAAGAATAGATAGGGAACAAAACAATGCATGAATTGGCAGTTTGTTCAACGTGCCACAAAGTCTATACCAAGTAGAGTGTTCCTCGTGGATAGTAGTAATTAACTCATGTCCAAACAATGTGTTTAACAAACTATAACCGTAAACAAGCCTTTATTCGAGTATATATAAATAACAGAAAATCATGGGATGCTCTGAGTTATTATTATAGCGTGTGTTGATCGATTAGGGGATTTAAAGTTTTATAGCACTGTCCCTAAATTGCCAACTTAAAAGAGGCACTGAGATTTAAAACTAACAGTTGCCCAACTAAAACCCATATATTGACATCAGAGTTTCATATCTAATTAGGGTGAGCAGGAAATTATGCTTGCATTGCATATTTATACTTGATTAGGCTAGCTGATAAAAAAGTAGCGTTTTTAAGAGCTTTGCATGTATATGTATAATTATAGGAACACATCCACCCAAGTTTTTTTGCAACCTAGAATTTGTAATTCATTGAACAGGTAGGAACTATTGAGTAGATGGCAAACAATATATGATGATTGATGTGCACCATTACAATCTGCAAGTCTACCTTTTTAATGCTTTGTTCGGCAATACCGTTGCAATTATAAATTGGTTTATTTATGTTTTTTGAGGTAAAATTTGTTGTTAAAAATGGAGTGAGAAAACGTGTGGATAAAAAGTGTTTTGGAAAATTGTGATATTTATATATTTAACGGGGCTAAATCAGTCAGAAAAGACTGGTTCATAAATAAATGCACCCCGGCAATTGAAAATGCAAAATATATCCAAAGCAATCACCATCTGTACGTGAGCAATTCAACAGAAAATAGCAGAGCTGCATTATATCATACTTACCCACTAGTTTGGGCATCAAAAACATCACAATCGCCATAAATCCAACCATCAAACCCATTGGGCTCTTCACAATAGACATTATGGAGAATGGCTCTCTAATCTGTAGGGAGAAAAATGGGAACAAAAGTAAGCATTTGTTTCAGAATGAATACTACAATAGCATGGCTCTCTAATCTGTAGGGAGAAAAATGGGAACAAAAGTAAGCATTTGTTTCAGAATGAATACTACAATAGCATATAACAGGAGAAGAGGTCAATCGTTCAAACCTCATAATACTGTTCCTCTCTCAATGGCTCCAAAACAAGCTCACTCAATACTCTCCTGTTCTCTGTCAGAGCCGCCTGGACCTTGCCCGGGTTTCTTGCACTGACATCAACCCGAACCTGGCAGCCAAGAGGAGATTTATGAATCTTATTTATCGGATTGATTAATTACAAGAAGAATCCAAGAGTTAAGAAGCTCACTGGAGAGAAGAAATAACCAATAGCAGCCACTTCAATAAGATGAGTCCCTGCTGGCACATTATGGCTTGACGAATAATAGTTAAAGAAATGCATACATATTAATTCTATCGTGCTGCCGTAAATGTAATAATATTTCTAGATCCCACTCACAACCTTTAAAATATACAATGCCGCGTCCAGTTTCCTGTAACAAACCCCATAAGAATGTGATGCAGTCCCAAGATCAAACATAAAGTATAAACCTAAATCAAATTTTCAGTGTCAAAGTTACTAGATTAACTCAGTGCAGTGAGACGTAGATGAGAGGATACAATGAAAAATATCCATCAGGCCTTAAAAAGGTAACTCTTTGTCCACCATTAAGTATAACTTTGACATTTGATATTTTTGGCGGAAGACCAGGTCCTGTTACACTACCTAGTAGAATACAAACATTATGGAGAAAATCAGAGTTAGCCTAACAAAATAAGGTCTACGAGACTGTTATAAAATCGTTCAAGCAACAAGGATCAAACAAACCAAACCAATGCTTGAATTAATTTCCTTCACAAATTTGTACAACAATGTGCAATGAAAACATGGATCTTATCATAGAAGAGGCATAAAAGTAATAGCTTTTATTTTAGCTCGTAAAGATTTGGAATTCATCTAACATGAGCACACTAATGGAAAGTGGATGATGTCATTTTTCTTCTCAAACAAACAAATAAATTCAACCTCAAATTCAAATTCAAATGGAAGCATATCACCTTTCTACTTATACACTAATAAGAATTACACATGGTCAAATTTCCACAAGTGACACGTATCAATGTTTTATCTTCAGATTTAATACTTGTTTTTTGACTGGAATATAACATGTTAATATTAAATCAACCCATTGGTTTACTCCCACAAGTTCAGACTAGAGGGAGTAATAACAATTTAATGATATTATTAAGTTCCTCGTATATTTTTTAATTCAACTACACCAACTCTCACTACCATTATGGTGTCATCTAATTCCAGCACTTTTGAACTACCTTAAGAGGTTTTTGATACAATAAGACAATAAATATAAAAATATGGCGAACTTACTGGAAGCAGTCTTAAAATAAAATCCATCTAAACAAATAATGTATCATACAAATCGACCCATTTCATATGAAATTCGTGTACATAAAAAGATTATTGTTAACCATTAGTTTTAACTTATCAGCAGCGATTGAAATTTTGGGCAATCTAGTTTCTTAGACATTCCAAATGGCAAAGAAACATCTAACTTCCCCAAGCTATTTAACGAAGTTTTCACTTGGCATCCTAAACCACATCTTCACTGTTTTTCTGAATATGAGCAACATAAACTATGATTCGGAATGTGAATTAAGGTCCAAACTATGATTCGGAATGTGAATTAAGGTCCCTTTCCTGTCTACGTGCACCAAGTCTTTTCTACTCAGGGCCGGACCTGGACCAAGGCAAACCAGGCCTGCGCCTTGGGCCCCAAAATAAATAAGGGCCCATTTTGGAGTTTTTTATTTTTTTTATTTTAACAAATTGAAGTCTGGAAATTCAAAAGGCCCTTCCATAATTCAATTGAGCCCAGAACTTAAAGGCCCAACCGTCCAAATAATTGTTAACATTTGAATCAGAATGATTCAATCCCAATTGCCATCCATTTTTCTCGTCTCGACTTCTCGGTGGAAACAAAGAAAAATCCCAAAATCAATCATCAATTTGAAAACTTTAAATCTTTGAAAAAAATCCCAAAATCATCAAGAATTGATTAATTGAAGTTTTGAAAATCATCAAGATAAGGAGTTAGGACGCTTGGACGCACACCGCACCGCGCCGACTGACCGATACCATCTCCTATCCCGATTCGATGAAGCTGTGAAGTTCCAACTTTCTAAATTTGAGAATTGAGAGTCTGCTGGCCTGGTAATGAGTTTTTTATATAGTTTAGTAGTTTACAATTTACAAATTACAAGCAGTATAATTTTATAAATACTTTTATTTTCTTGATTCTTGAACGTGATTTTTAAATTTCTAATCGTAGAATCAAAGTTTCAATTTTTACTTAATTTATTATTGGGGCTGTGCTTTCACTGTGCAATTTGTGCTATTTGAATTTTGAAATTAATCTTTATTCGTTTTCTATGGGTGAATGTGAATTACATTTATAGGAGCAAAAGTTTTTCTCTTTTTTATTGGTGATATTGATCATTGATGGTGCCCACTGGCCACTGCCTAGTTATACACTTATACTTATGTTGTTGCCTGTTGAATCAGTAAGTAATTTTTTCATATGATTTTTTTCATTATTTTTCAAAACTAGATTGTAACCAGAATAATATTTGCAATTTTTATAGTGCGTTTGCATATTGTTTATTAAATTTATCTTTTGCGAATTTGGATTTTCTCATCATTTGTTTTTTGTTCTTTCCTAAAAAGTTAGCGCCCCTAAACCACGTACAGGTCTGCCTATGATTAACAAGGGCTCAATGTTTCCAAGTGGTTCATGTTCGTCTTGATCCCTAAGAATCACAAGTACGGCTCTGTTTCTAATGGTATATATTTAACAAATACAAAATCAAAGAACCAAATAAAGTGATCATCCTGAACCTAACGCCTAGATAATGACAAAAGAACATCATATTGAATATGAAACTTTGAATTGCATTGCTTTAAGTCACAGTCAATACTATTGTTGCATCCATCCCTTTTTTCCATTTTTTTATATCCAATTAGATCAAAAAAAGTTTAGATTTAGCATTTAACCAAAATTCCTATATCCATAACACAATTAACCTAGGTAAGTCTTCACCCTGCACTCTGGGAGCATAACCAACGATTTACATCCAGGGCAGGGCACGTGGGGTCCCTAAGATTGGGGTTGAACCTTTATAATTTGAAAACTAGCTAGCTTACACTTTATGATAATTCAATTTCTTGAATAGTAATCAACTGTTTCAAGAACAATTATTAGAGGCCAACATCCAAAACTCTATAAACAATTCTAAGAAAATAAAATTCGAAACCCATTACTTAAGCATTAAAAAGAAATCATACCAGAAAATTTGACTCGACCATTGATGCTATATCCCTCGACATTCCTGTACAATTCAAAATGGAAAATATATTTTAATTTAGGGTAAAAAAAGAAAGATTTCTTTAAAATATATATTATAATACAAGAAAGTAAGTGAATAAAACTCTTAGGAAAATAAATTGAGATTACGAGTAAAAGTAATGGTTTAAAGATGGAAAAAATCAAAAAATAGTACTCAGAAGAGATTGCAGGTGCCGCAGGCAAATTAAGCAATATTAGCGAGAGAAAGAACAATATGTGATTGCGTTGTACACCTCCCATCGGAAATTGGTTGGAGAGAGAGAGGAGACGGAGAATAAGGAGATCTGGAAAGAGCAAAATATCCAATTTCTGCCCGGGTAGGTCCAAGGGTTAGTTACATTTTTTTTTATATAAATGGTTAATTTCTGCTTCCTCCGTCCATTACCACAGGCAACATGTTGAAATTATTACTCACATATGTTCCTCCATGTGTAATTCATATTTGTCGATAATAAATTAAATAGAAGTGTATTAGCATCTATTTGTTAAAAGTTTTTTTAAAAAAAATATTTTTTTTTATATCTTTTAGGTAAAATGTGTGGTTGAAAAATGGAGAGAGAAAATGTGTATCATTGAAAAATTATTTGAAGAATTGTGCAGGAAAAAATATGTTTAAAAACACATTTGTCAAACACGACCTTAGAAATTAAACGTCTGTGTAATGTCCCAAAAAATTATACATTCTTATTTACTAACGCTTACGTAATAAATATATTTTTCAAATTTATGGGAATTGGGAAGGAAAATGGAAATTTATTTGGAAACAAAAAGTTAGGAAAAATATGAGTTTACATCATTCTTTAGAAAATTCGTATGATCACTTTCGACCTTCGATAAATGCAAAATTTAAATGTACGGATAAGTACTCAAAGTGAATTTCGAGAATCTAAAATCTGTTTACCATTTCGATTCATGAACAGCTCGTGCTAAATTTTCAAAGTTGGCGCTTCAACCGTTCGATCGAAAAGATAGCTTCGACATGCCAACTTTGAGACGCCATAACTCTCACCTCAGTTAACCAAATTCTTATGAAACAAATTTCATATGAAAGTACTCTATGAGTGCTTTGAAATGGGACCAAGAATACCCAATTTGGAATTCGTTTGCTACTTCAAATCTGACCTCAAACATGGTACCCTAAAATTGCCAAAGTTGGGAATTTTGAAAAGAAAGAAGCATGAGCTAGCCTAGACTTCCGTATCCGGTTTTAGCCTTCAAGAACCATCTTCTACATTCTTAAGACACCTCTAACTTGCATGGGAGCAGCATGACACATCAAGCTTGGCATTAAAATATTGTTTATAAGCCATGAAGAAAAACTCCAATCCTATACATCTAAGTTCTCCTCAATTCATGTATCCTTTCTCTTCTATAAATAGGAGGGATTTTGAATCAGAAAACACATCCAAAATCAGATCCAAAATGCTGTTGGATCATTCTTCCCTCTTTCAAACCCTAGGTAGGGATTTCTTGCCAAAATCATGTTTCAATCCGTTTTAATTGTTCCTTTGATCATCAAACGTGTTTTCCCTAACTTATTTATCAAAATATGAGGTTTAGGGATCAAAAAGATCAAAGAAATGAGGTTCCCGTCTCTGCAAATATGCTTGGTTTCGACACTTGGAAATTTGGTGTCAACACCAAACGAAGAAGATGATCATGGTGTCAACATCTATGTAGATATCCATGTAGGCACCTCCTTTATTTTTTGTTCTGATCATAATATGAAGTTATTCTATGATTTTCAGGTTGATAGATATTGTTTAATCGTCAAAATTTGTGAGTATTTGATACACCCTTTACGTTTGCATTATGTGAAGTTGAAACTTTGATGAAATGCTTTGATGCATATTGATGATGATATTAAATGTGATATGATTCACAAATGAAGTATTTTCAAGTAAAGATTATAGATTTGAACCCTAGCCCCTCGGTAATCAATGTATGTTGTTGGGATATCGATTTCGGTCGTGGGGACCTTACGACTCCAAGGCTCTGACGAACGACCTGGTGATCTAGTAACCCTATTGGAGTCGAATTGGGGGAAAGATGACAGGGATGTGGAAGCCCTATAGAATATGGGATCCTATGTTTATATTTATGGTCATTTTATCGATATCCGCATTGTAATAATGTTAAACGCTTTGGGGGTAGAGGAGATAATCTATAATCGGGGCTCGAAAATCATATTTTTGAAAAGAACTTGCATGTGTATCGAATTACTCATTGAATTATCAATTATGAAGTGATCTCTTGAGAGTGGATTTTATCGACCTATAGACGGCATTATATGTATGTGACGGAGATCCATATGTGGCAGACGTATCATGACTTCCCTACTCTTTCTCGATTTCTGCGTTCACACTTTTATGTGAACTTCTATGATAGTAATACTATGGAGTATGAATACTCCGATGATTTCCTCGGAGAGGAACTTTAAAGTTATGTATCATGTTTTAGTTTAGTTCAAAATATAGGAAAGATGCAATTTTGTGTCGTTTTGTAAATTCTTCCTAAACTCGATTGTAATAGTTTTTAACTATCCATATATGTATGACAGTTTATGTTTTTGTCAAGTATACTTTTAAAGTGTCATTTCAAAGTAAAATGTTGATTTTTGATCATTACGTATCGATGCCGAAACCCTAGATTTCAATACCAAACTATTTTTACCTCTAAAATAGTGCCAAAATTTTTAAAATTTTCCCACTTTTTCGATTAAATAATATTCTTTTAAATAGAGGGTTTTGGGGTCGTTACAGTCTGTTTGATTTTTGTTAAAAGGAGATTTTCTCATTTTCCCGCATCATACACTACTAAAATAATAGAGCCTCCATTGGTAAACATGTTGAAAACATGTTTTTTAACATATCATTTCTCCTAACTTTTTTTTAACTATACATATTTTTTCTCTTCACTTTTCAACCACATATTTTACTTAAGTTTTAAACACAAAAAAATTAACAAATAGAGCCAAAATTGCAAAGTTCAGTGTCAAAAATAAAGTTGATTGCAGAAGACCGTTGTAAAGCTGAAGCCCACAATTATCCCCTGACCAACTTTACCAATTCTCTGCCTTTCTTTCTTCCCTCTACAACGAGTTCTCTAGATCTGAACTAATTCACCAACTGCTTGGTAAGAGACGAACAATCCAATCGAACACAACTGCTCGAATAACAAAGATCGATTTCGGACACTGTGTTTCTTTTTTGTTTTCAATTTTTTTGCTAGAATTAACACTGTCTCGATCTCCCATCAATCCCTTCCGCTATCAACAACTAACGTCTTGTTTCCTTGTGTGCTCTTCAGGTACAAGAATCGAAGATGGGTGAAATTTCGATCGACTCCCCATCCATCACCAACTTCATTGGAGTATAGACAGACAACATTCTTCTCCATAGATCAAGGCTACCCAAGCTATTACCCTGAGACATGGTACAAGACATCGTCAAACATTTTGTAGATTTTCAGTTCAGTTTTTTTTTTTTTTTTTTTTTTTTTGGGATCAATAATCTTGGTTTTTTCTGTACTCGTTTTTTGTTCATTTTATGTCCTGCAAGTGTAGTGGCCAAATGTCCATTTTATGTACTCGTTTGTTGATCTAAATGGGATTTAATATTTGTTTATCTTCTGTTGTAAACATCAAGAGATAAAATGGATTGTAATGTAATCATTTGTGTTAACTTTTTAAGTTGGCATTTTTTATTTTTACGAGTTTGTAATTTAGTAAATTTAATTTAATTACTAAATATTCTGGCTTAATAATTTATTAAATTTAATTAAATTATTTGATAATTACTTAGACTTAAATTCATATTTATTTTCCTATATGTTTGTAATAATGATTTAATACTTTGAGATAATGTTTGTCACTTATTATTCTTGATAATTATTGTGACAATGTTTTAGCCTTTCGAAAATATTCTTATTGGCCAAAAATTCTAGGGCTTATCTCTTAGAATTCAAGTTTGTTTATATCACTTGGTTGATAAGTGATTCACTTATGGTAAGATTCTTTTAATTCATCGTTATCTTTGATTATCTTACCTTATCTTTATTAACTTGTAATTATCTTTTGCAGGAAACAGAGATTGTGCATATCCAGGATTCATGGTGGACAAGAAACATGATGTGCATAAATAGAGAAGACAGGGACGTGTTTTTCTCTAAGTCATAGAAGTCGAAAAATTAGTGTTGTGTAGAATATATACTCGACTTCTTTATATTGGTGACTTCTCCAGTTTGCATGATGAACTTAAAAAATTAGAGTTTATTCTTTCATGCAAAAACCAATCCTCAAATTACAAATCTAAGAGATTCTCCAGGATGAGTATCAATCACTAAAGGAAGAAAAGAACTTCGAGCAAAGATCAAATGGGGGGTTTGGATCAAGATCGAACGGGAGTTCGAAATTGCTGAAGTATTGTTGCAGTGTCAAGGAAAGCTACTGAAGAGTGGTGGGACGCCGCTCATATTACATGTCATTGAAGAATCAGGGAGTGGTTCATTTAATTCATGATGTTTGATAAATTTATGCGTAAATTTGTCATGTAGCTTTGATTGAACTATGTAATATCTTTTCTTATGTGTGATTGATTTTTGTTCGCAGGGTGCGGGCACGGCTTTTCCCTGATAGGGTATTTCCCACGTTAAGCTCAAATATTGTGTTCAAATCTCTTTACAATTCTGCATCGCTTAACTATTCTATTCGTGATTTATAACCCAGACAATCTGTGATAACAAGATTGATCCGGATCTGTGCTAAACAAAAATTCACTTTTTCTGTTAATACTTTACTGTGTAGATAAATCTGTGACAGTCAGTTTCGTCTTACTTATAACAAAATTAGTCAACTCTAAATTTTCAATTTGTAATTTTTTTGATATGAAGATCACATGGTAGATTCTTGTAATAAGCACCTTATCATTCTCCCTTAATAGTATTTAACATTGCTCAGTATAAACTACTAAATATGTACACTATTAAATGTTAGGATTAATAACTTGGAAGGGACAACGCGCGCGCGCGCACACACACACACACATATATTGTACATGATTATATGGCACCTAATAGGCGACATAGATATTTATTTCCAACCTCATGGAGCGAACACATTTTCATATTGCAAAATATTCGCGTATACCCAGAAACATGCTTTCAAAAATTTTGCATGTATCCACCAATGTTTATGAATTTCACACATATGTTACATGACAATTATAGTTTGTGCAGTAGCTCTCGCCTAGACATATCTAATGAACAAGTAGCAATTTTTTTATATGTACTTGCGCATGGAAAATGTTACTATCAAGTCCAAACACTTTTTGGACACTCGTTACACACGATTAGTCATTATTTTAGAACAATACTTTGAGCGGTAGTGATGTTTGCTGGACGTGTAATTAAACCACACCTAGATTACAATATTGGAACCGTAACTCGGATCGATATCCATTTTTCCAGGTATTATGGATTGTTTAAATTGATATGAACGAAATTCTTTAGATGTTTTTGCATTCCGTTGGTGTTATGACCAAACACTGCATGTTGGGAAAAATGTGACATGGCTTACTTTTTGTTTTAATTATTTTATTCTTCCAGGATTGTATTGGGGTTATTGACGGCACGCATGTTAAGGCAATCTTGCTGAGATATCGAAGAGAAAATTTCATTGGGCGTGAAGGGATGCCGATGCAAAACGTGTTGGCTACATGCGACTTCAATTTATGTTTCACGTTCGTCCTTCTGGGTATCACGGGCAGCAGACACGACAATTGCATTTTAGCAAGATCAATTTACAGTCCAGATATAAATTTTTCCCAACCAGCGCGCGGCAAATATTATTTGGTGGACTCAGATTTTGCTCATAGACCAGGCTATATAGCATCATACAAGGGATCAGACATTAGGTACCACTTTCAAAATTTTCATGACGAGATAGACAAACGAAGATGTCGATTTAGAAATGCATGGGAGCGGTTCAATTTCCATCACTCATCATGTAGAAATGTTATAGAGAGGACATTTGAGATATGGAAGCAACGATGGAAAATTATCGATCAAATGCCTAGTTATTCTTTCATAGCACAAACGGATGTTGTTGTTTCCACCATGGCAGTCCACAACTACCCATATATGAATGGGCAAATGGACGAAGGTTTTGTAGAGCAGATGAAGCCGACAACGACGAAGTTGAGATCGATCTCCCAGACGACGAAGAAGAAATAGTTGCCGAGGTGAATGCAGTAGGAGACGAAGACATGCCATGGGATCAATTGTAAGATTACACAACACATTGTTTATTATAACGCATTGAAATTTTTTTGTCTGGATAAGGAAGATCGTGTATGGGATTCGGTCGAAAATCTTCTTTAAATTCCATGTCACATGAATTCACATGTACTTTGGCACCTACGACTTAGTTTACCAAGTCAATCATTGGAAGAGCATTTTCGGTAATAAATGACAGAGGAATACTTTTTGTGATTTATGTGGAATTTTTTGTTGCCAATTCGTCTGACGCACAGTAACCTTGGCCCACCAAATATTATTTGATGTTGACAAATAACCCATTATAATTAAAACCAAACAGACGCTAAGATATTAATATAAGTAGTTTATAATTTGGGACAAACAAAAAAGTAAAACGAACTTATCTTTATGGGACATAGGTATTATTTATTAATACATGCAATTTGTTGTGTTTGGACGTAGCAATAAAAATTCAATAAAATGTAAAATAATAATTCTATATAGATATTTTTTGACATGAAAATGAGATATTATCGACGTGATACCTTTTGATTGGATGATGAAGAAATACCCATGTGATGAAGTACACATCGCCCACATCTTCATCACCCAATGTCGAGACGTTTCCTCGACATAACTCATTTTTCATGTCCCCGAAAAATGTGTATTTAGAAGAACTCAATGTAAAAAAAAATGTCTCATTTTCAAATTGTTATTTTACCATTCTTCTACCTTCTTTGAGTCTCATTATAATTTATTACATGTTTCTTTCTCTTTCTTTCAACCACACATTTTTCAATACATTTTTCTCTCTTAATTTTTAAAACAAGGGCTTAATTATAGTGTGTTTGGCAACCTGTTTATAAATATTGTTTATAAATAGTGACATGATAATTTTTGACCAGTCTACTTGTTTACTTTTTAAAAATGGTTCAATGAAATGTCATGTGACCTAGAATCTGCCAAAAAATTCTGGGATAAACATTCTTCTAAATAGAACTCAAAAATATTCTTTATTTGAATAAAAAAATCTTATGTTACTAAAATTCTTGATAATTTACTATTTCTGATTGTAGATATGTTACACTCCATCTTGCTACACACTTTAAACTTTCATCTGATCAATGTCCTAAATTTGATGATGAAATAGAAATAATAGGTAAAGTGTCTTATTCTAATATTTTTGGTTCTGTAATGTATCTAATTATGATCTGACCAGATCTGAGTTAGCATATGGTATAAGTATGTTAAATAGATTTATTTATTATGAGTAATCCTGATGAAGTACATTGGGAAGCGCTTAAATAGCCATTAAAATACTTAAAATACTCATATGACATAAGCTTGGGTTTAGAAAAAGGAAGGACGGAATTACATTAAAAGACTATAATGATACTGACTTTTGTATAATAGAAAATCATCTTCTGCTTATTTCTATACTTAATGTGTAACTGTAATTAGTTGAAAATCTTAATTACAAAAAATGGTTGCACTCTTTTCTACTGAAGTAGAGTATATTACATCAATTGATGTCATTAAAGAAAGCATTTGATGGAATGATCTTTTAAAAGAATTTGGCTTTACTAATGAAAATGCAGTACTCGTTTCTGATAATTAAAGTGCTACTCATTGGAGCAAAAATCATATGTTCCATGATAGAACAAAGCATATTGATGTAGAATTTCAATTTACTAAAGATGTGATTTTCTTTTCTACTGAAATAGAGTATATTACAACAATTGGTGTCATTAAAGAAAGCATTTGATTGAATGATCTTTTAAAAGAATTTGGCTCTAATAATGAAAATGCAGTACTCATTTCTGATAATTAAAGTGCTGCTCATTGGAGCAAAAATCATATGTTCTAAGATAGAACAAAGCATATTGATGTAGAATTTCAATTTACTAAACATGTGAGGTGCTAAAAAAAAATAAAAATAAAATAAAATCCCACTCAATCTAATCCTTCAGACTTGGGTACAAGAATTATTCTTCTTGGGAAAATTTTAAATTATTTGAAAGTTTTTCTATTGATACCTTTTAATTTATTCTTGCAGGTACTTAGGGATGAAATTGATGTTATCACTTTAGGATTCTATCTATTATAGCCAACTCCTAGTAGCAAGGTGGAGATTGTAAAGGTATGCTACTGGACTTGGCATTTATACTGTTTGGATGCTCTGCTAGACTCTTTAATTGGACTTTGGTTTGGTATATAGAACTAAAATTGTGTTCTTATTATGCAATCTTTTTATACGTTTGACAACTCTATTGGATGGTGACACGTGGTACTATCTTAACCATTGATCCAGGTACAATTTTAGTCTTTTATAAGGGATCTTCGTTTGGCTTCTAGTGCATTCCGTCTTTTGTGATGTTAGGGTTGAGTTCTTCCTCCTCCTTTTGTACTTGATAATTCACTGATTTTTGAACCTCTAGATTTCTCCATTTTGTATAGATCTGATAGGGTGTATCATATATACATTGTATAGGAGTATCTAAGTTGTTCTTCAGTGAGCACGTCCTTGGTGGATTCTTCCTCCTTTTTTTTTTGGCTATGATAGTAAAATCTCGAGCTATGTCTATCATTGGATGCTTAACAAGGTATTAGGTATTAAAAATAGTCTAAAACCTTTGGGGACTTTATGTCCAGAAAAATTTTGGTTTTCTTTTCGTTTATGTTATTTTTCTTTAAATGATTATTATTAACATGTTTGCGATCTTGACATAACAAATATAATTTTTATTTTTTTGATTTAATTTGAAAATATAAAAATAAAATTAATTAACAAGATTCTGGGAACTAAGTCCCCGTCTCCCTTACAAAATGTGGGGATTTCTCGGTCGCAGGGACGGATCCATGGCATGACGAGCTCCCGCGCTCGCCCGTGCTGGATCCGTCCCGAAAAAAAAATAGTAAGAATTTTTAGCATTTTTTTTGTTGCGACTGAAAAATTACTGAAGTCCGTCCTTACTGGGATTTTTTTATTGATATCCGCCCGTGCTGAAAAAAAATTCTGGATTCGCCACTGCTCGGTCGTGCAAGATTCAAGAACAACGCTCATGCATGTGAGGATTTCTGCAGGTACGAGAATTTGAATTTCCCTAACCAATCATGAACAGCCTTGCTGTTTTATTTCTAGACTGTTAGAAGACTCGAAACTTTTAATTAGAAGGCAAGGAAAACTGTGCGCAATAATCTGTAGCTGAATGTTGTATTTGAAAATTGAAATGGTGGAACCAAACATTAGTAGATTCTTACAGGTTCAAATCTGGGCCCCTGGATAAGATAGATCTCACACGTTCATTTCAAATGTATTATGATACATGTTGTATTCTTCAGAACACCAACTCACTGCATCCTGTCCTGTGTCTACCTTTGCTATGAAAAATTGTATAAACTTTGTACAGATCCAAATCTATTTGAAGCAAAACAAAAATGAAACATAGAAACCTTGGACAAACTTTCCCCAAACAAGTTAAACCAACATGTATCAGTATGATAATGGAATAAATAAACTACATGTACAAACTGGATGACAAACCCCTCACATGGAGTGAGGGGTTTGTTATCCAGTTTGTACTTCTAGCATGGTTCGTAGGATAATATTCCGGTACCAAACAATCACAGTGAACTAGAAGCTTTTGGATGGATGTATGAAAAGGCGAACAGCCGCCAATACATAAAGAATCCACCACCAATTCTTCTATCTTGTACGAGGAGGAAAATGCTGCACACACCAAACATTACGATCTCTAGATTGAACTCGAACATTTTAACTTTATGTTATAAGCCCATTTTTTTCTTGAACCAATCAGAAAGATTAGCTATCACAAAACCCAGAAATACCTGTCACGTCATTTTCAAAGAAAAGAATGTTAGAAATTAAACATCCAACAGTCGTACAAATGGAATGCATAAAAAATATGAGGTAAAACATTGTATATATATATATATATATATACTAACAGCATGTTGTTAAGAAGGATTAGACAATACTCGGCATTTTTAAGGAATAAAAACAAACTAAAATTTTCTTCATCATACAATCAAATTGTGTTCAATACTACGTACATACATGCAATAATACTTCATGTAGAATACTAGTATGTTCACATATTGTTGACATGTTTTTATTCATCCGCTTTCCTTCCTTCTCAAAAACACCATTACCTGAGCTGAACCGAGAATATATATGGCAGAATAGTGACGTCCATGAATCACCATGTCAGCCACCATAGCAAGTGGAATGGTAAGAGACATGCCTAATGTGGCAACAAGTGGCGTAGTCCAAACAACGCACAATGCCCTATAGAGACAAGGGCAAACTATTATTTACAACCAAAAAAAAATAGATATATAGATATATATTGATGGAAGAAAGTTTCTCGTAAGAATTAAGCGTTTCTCGTACCAAAAGTAGTCCGAGAGAACACTTCCTATTAGTCCATTAGCAATAACGACTTCATCCATTTTAGCAGAGTGAGGAATTGTAAATTTAGGTTCTATACCCAAGGCTGTTAATGGCCATACTGAAACAAGATTGGAACATTATGTAAATAATTATTTGTTATGGATGAGAGAAGATAAATATCGAACAACTCCATAGAATGAACATCACAAAAACAAGCTCAAAGAATACATGAGAAATTCAAGTAATAACTATATCTTCCATTCTGGCACAACAAAGAGTTGTAGATACCTGTGACTATCAATGGAAATTATCAAATAACATTGGTATTCAAGCAATTAAATAAAGTTTAAATAATTGCGGATGAGAGAAGATAAATATATCACAAGTGAAGAGAATGATCATGCCAAAAATGAACTCAAAAGATACATGAGAAATTGTTTTCAAGGAAGATAAGTAGTTAGCCCAGCAAAACAAGAAAGAAAATGATAATGTCTTACCAAGCCACCACAGTGCCACTAGTGTAAATAATCCAACATATCCAAACAACTTCTGCACATCAACCCTCTCTCCTCCCTCTCCAGAAAACTTCTTGAGAAGTACTGCAGAAATTTGAAAACAAACATTAACAGTAGTTGTGATTTGAAATTTCCATATTGATCTTAATTTGATTCAATTAGTCATTGATCTTAATTTGATTCAATTCGTCAGACAAGGTCGGCAGATAGAGTGACACACCTGTAAATAACCCATAAGTCATAGCTGATAGAAGGCCAAAAATATCCCCAACAAGAGAGCGCTTTCCGCTTCTTTAAAAGAAACAAAAAGTTGAACTGTCAGTCAATTCCCTGAAAAATGCAATTGAAAATGAAAACTGAGGAAACATAAAACTGGCATGGATAAAAAAAAAGGACACTTACATGTACACTAAATGAAGTAGGGACTTACGTAGAAGAATTTAGTTGTGAGTCATCAGTGGCCCAAGTTTTACCTAAGGTTGTCATGGCAACCCCCGTCATACTTACAAAAACAGCAACTACCTTAGCCATATTTAAGGAATCTTGACCCAAAAATGCACCAATGAAAAGAGTGAACAACCCTGAAGTGGAAGACAAAACTGTAGTACTTGCAACACTTGTACGAGCAAGTGCAGCATTTGATAAATACTGCAAAAGAGAAGTTTATGAATAAAGTCAAATATTTCCAGAAAGAAACTACGATAAAAATACAAGATTGCACAAGGGCATTTGAAAAGTAAATGAAAAAAAATCATCTTCCTAACATAATTTTGCCAAGAGATAGGTTTCATCGGCAACAATGCAACAATTCACGAAGTATTTTGAATTTAGACACACATTTATAGGGAATATTAATGACGTGATTTACCTCTGTAATAAACCAAAGGGGAGCAAGATAAAATCCGTAAGTAGCAATTTCTCTAGTTGTGGCCTCTTTTTCTTGTATAATATTTCTAGCATCATCTCCTTGTTTAAATACTAATGGCCTTCCGTCTTCCTGCACAGATAGATCTATTTCACTGTCTTTTCTATTCAGGGATCCCTGAATTTCCATCTCAAAGATTTTCTGTCCCTCAATGTACTTTAAAGGAGAACCAATACTAGAACACGAGTCATCTATGACTTGAACACCTTTGGCAGTGCGTCTCTTCAGGATATTATGTATCCAATCCTTAATAAATGCTACTGGGAGATAAATCACCATTAAAGAAGCTCCAAGATATGTCACTGCAAAAGGTTGCTTATAATCTGTGAAAATACCCTGAAAAAAAAAATGTGTTAAAGGGGGGTGACTAATGTGTCTTTTTTTTTTTAATTTTACATAGTAAGGTACCTAATAATGACAAAGATCACATCAAAAGAAAAAGTAAGCCTCAGTTTGGCAAAAAAAAAAAAATTGTTGATTTCGAAGTAAAATGTGGTTGAAAAGTGGCTTGAAAAAATGTGTGGTTAAAAAGTGATTTGAGAAAATGTATTGTTTATAAATAAGTTACCAAACACACACCAAGTTAAATTGTGAAAAATTTAAGAATGACATGAGGATAATAAAGACCAGTATTCAAATGGTTATAAGGTATCATTGCTACGTTAGAAGGAGACTAATGCCTAAATATAGATAGAATATCAATGTTGTTTTTACCAAGTGAGCTCATGTGCGCAAAAAAATTCTATTTCCAAGATAAATGTTAAACCACACTTCCGATCTAAATCTAACTACACATTTATGCTTGTGGATTTGAGGAATCATCCTGTAAAGTGCGTATGGACATAAATGCCCCATCCAATAGCGGTGCTGTTAAGGTAAATTTCTTCATGTAAGTATGCACTTTTATGACTGGTAACTTGATTATCTCAAGTTATTAGTATGTTACGCCCAAATAATGCAGCATCGCTAATTTACAAAATCTCAAGCTTGTAGGCCAAGGTAAATGTAGCTATCTTGGGTCCTGCAGGCACAGCAACATGGGAAGTTGAAATGTTCATCATTTAAAAAATAACGTATCGACATCCACCTAAGCCAAATGTCCTAACGTTATTAGTAAGAAGCCATACTTGCTCAATCTGTTTATAGTCTACTTGGGGTGAACACAGTTTGGTTTGGACGGTTTTTGAACTATTGTCAAATCAAACCATATTATTATTATTATTATTATTATTATTATTATTATTATTTTATTATTTATTTTTTTTTTGGGCTGTTTTATTTGGTTTCAAACCACGTTTTAGCGACATTAAATAACATCGCAAGTGAAGAAATAAATATGTTGTTTTGAAATTTCACTATAACACTTCAATTGTAACATTCTAAACATAAACGTAAATATAATATACTTGTCTCAATGCAAGCTTAAAACAATCAATTAATACAAGCAGGGACGGAGTCAGGAATTATCTATTGCTGGGGCGAAAATTGTGGGGTGGAAGGGGTCGGGGGTTCGAGGGTGGAGCCTCGGATTTTTTTTTTAACCAAGATGATTGAAATAAAAAATTTTGAGTACCAAATCTAATATATGGATAATTATAAATAATGATACATCAAAAAATGGGTTCTTCAAATTCAACAGTAAAGAAGTTTATTGATCAAATTCAACATCAAACTAAGGGTCGAACCTATTCAAGATAAACTCAATGGGTCACTTCCATAATTGTATAAAAAATAGGTGAAATTGCTCATGACTAATAATCTTAATTAATAGATGAAAGATCTATTGTGTAAATATCATTTTTATATATATATAATGCTAGAAGAGAGAGAAGGAGGACTTTTGACATTTGAGTCTTCTTCTTCCAAAATCCTTCTCTGCTGCCGATACAGGAGCTTAAGCTCCTCTCTAATGGAGGTAATAATCCTCCAAAACTAAACATCCATTTTATACGAAATTTTCAATTAACATCCTTCATCTTGAGGTCAAGCAATCCTCACGCATCTCTACACAATTTTTAATTTTTTTTTCTTTTTTTTTTTAAATTGTCAGAATTTTTGCTGGGGCAAATGTCCTAGTTTGCCCAAACGTGCATCCGCCCCTGAATACAAGGTTCAACCATAAAATTTAAGCTTGCAATTTTATTCTTTAAAAAGAGAAATATTATAAAAAACAAATCACTATTTTCCTAAAGAGCCGATAGAAACCAACTAGCAAGTAAATTGTTGAAATACAAGTTGATCAAATAAATAATATATCTCGGGTAAAACAAGTAAATTTAGTTAGAAAATTGGGTGAACGGCTTGGTTTGGTTTAAAGCGGTTTTTAAATGTCGATACCTAAACAAACAAAGCTTGATTTACATAATCCTTCTCTAATTAGAAATCAAGAGTATTCAAGAAATTGCCATACTCGTGTGTTCCCATCAACAAAAGAAAAAAAGCCCCCCCACCCCCAGGAATGACTGGTAACAAATTATTTTGATCAAGGTAGAATAATGTACTTTGAAATCTAGCAGCATAGTCGATCAAATGAAAGCAAAGAACAAAGATTATCTAGAACTGGAAATAAACCCATGTCTCAAATAAGTTAAACCACCTCACAAGATTAGTGTAGTCATTTTATCCAGAAATCTCAACACTTAAATGAGTTATATTATTCACTATCCTTTTTTCTCTAAATTCCCTGGTGAGAAATCACAAAACCAGGCAGCCTAGTTATTTTCTGGAAACATAAAATATACATCATTTAAAACTTAAACATGTTTCGGTGCAAAATTCCCTGGGGCTCTCCAGCAAATGTTGTTTGTGGGCTTCAATTACATTCAAAACAAATCATTCAATTCAAACATAATACGAAAGACATGGAGAAAAAGGCAACAATTGTTGTGTGTGTATATATATATTGTTCAAAATGATTATTGGAACAAATGAATGAATTGGAAAAGAAATTGAAAAGAAAGGAATTGGAGTGTGAAAATGAACCACGCGATCGCGTGGTAAAAGCAACCACGTGATCACGTGAAGCGACGTGCAAAAGACAGTGTACAAAACCAAGTAACCACACGATCGCGTGGTATTAATTTCTGACTTTTTTTAAAAAAAAAATTGATTTTGGCACCCTTTAATGAAATGTCCCACCTTTTCGGTTGGATATCTATAAATAGGAGTTGATATTTCAACTTTATTACATTACTCCAGTACTTGATACAAGGTGTGTGTTTGGTATTGTTTAAAAAGATTTTTTTTTTAAATGAATAGTGATCTTTAAGAGAATGGATGGTTGAAAAGTCAAATATTGTGGGGTTAACTTTTAATGAATGGTTGAGATTGAATACTGTAGAAAAAATAGAAAATTTTAAAGAATATCAAACAAGGGCAAGATTTGATATTCATAAATTCCATTTCTATATTCATTCAACATTGTTATAGTGTTCTTTGTTTTTTCAAGTCCTTACTTTGTTTTATTTGAACTTGATAAAAAGCTTGATCAATCTTACAAACATATTTGCTATAATCATTCAAAAGCAATTTCAATCCCGGTGGAACAAATATAGTTTGAGGACAAAATTCTACGTGTTTAAGCCTTCATTAATTTTCTTGTTCAATTTTTGTTGTTATTCTCCATCTTCTACTTCATTTTCACAACAACCTCAAACTATATTTATCATGGAGAATGAAACAACCCTAGCCACTATCAAATTGATGAATCAAGATCTTGTGAAACTCAATAGGTTTGATAGAACAAATTTCACGTGTTGGCAAGACAGGTTGAAATTCCTACTCACCACATTTAAGATTTTCTATATTTTTTAACCAGGCTTGGAACCTCTAGCAAAACCAACAGAGATGGACACGGATATCACAAGGGCTGAAAGGAAGAAAAGACAAGAAGGTGAATTGATTTGTCATGATCACATTTTGAATGCCTTGTTGGACCGGTTATATGATCTATACATCAACACCACTTCGGCAAAAGAAAATTGGGACGACTTGGAAAACAAATATAAAGCGGAAAAAGAAAGGCACGATGAAATTTTTAATTACAAAATACTTTGATTTTAAATTTTTGGATAATATTCCCATTCTTCTCAAGTACATGAATTGCAAGTACTTGTCAACAAGTTAAAAGCAATCAAAATAGAACTCTCATAATCCTTTCAAGTGGGGGTAATTATTGCCAAACTTCCAAATGCTTGGAAAGGATACCAGAAAAAGATTCTTCATAGATCCGAAGATTTCTCTATGGAACATCTGCAAAAAATCTATGCAATGAAGAAGAATCAACAACGAGAGACAAGAATGAAAGTTCTTATGAAGCCAAATCTAAAGCAAATGCCATTGAAAATACCGAACACTCCAACAAGGACAAATTCAAAGCGAATCCGCTTGGTCCTAAAAAGGACAAAGGAAAGTTCAAACCAAAATCAAAAGGACCTTGTTATGTTTGTGAAAAACCCAATCATTGGGCCGAGATATGCAGACATAAAAAGAAAATAAACAGAGAACACAAAATAAACTCAGTTGAAAATGACAACATAGTGGCTACAATATGTGAAGTCAATGTTGTAAAAGGAAAAGTTCAAGGTTGGTGGTATGATACTTGTGCTTAGGGGTGGGCGTGGGTTGGGTCGGTTTTTTGCCCAACCCGAACCCAACCCACTATGATCGGGTTGATAAAAAATCAACCCAACCCAAACATGAGTTCAAACCCAACCCAACCCAACCCAATCAAGTTTCGGACGGGTTGGGTTATGTTGGGTGGTTTGGGTTTTGGTCTAATTAACTAAAAATCTTAGAAAATAAAAAAATTATGCCCATATATCAACTATTAACTCAAATAAATTATGTACAATACAATAAGCTCAAATATAATAAATTGAATACTTGCTAATAAAAACAAGATATGTTCAAATCATATTTGAGTTTCATCCAAATTAAAAATTGGCTTAAGATTCTTGAAATTTAAATGGTCTTATATTTTTAAAATTTCGATTGGGTTGGGTTGTGAGTTTGTCACCCAACCCCCAACCCAAACCGATCGGGTTGGGTTGGGCGGTTTTGGCGGGCATTAGCCCACCCCTACTTGTGCTATCGTGCATGTGTGTTATTATAAGTCTTTATTCAGAACTTATCATGATATTGAAGATGGACATGAAATACAAATGGGTAATGAAGGACGCTTCAAAATGATTGGAAAAGGAAGTGTGAACACCTTCACATCCCGAAATACTGTTACCCTTACTAATGTATTTCACGTTCCGGACATGAATAGGAACTTAATTAGTAATGATCTTTTGGGAAAACCATAATCAAAAGTGTTTATGAATCCGGTAAACTTTTATTATCCCATAATGGAATCTTTGTTGGAAAATGCTATTCTAGTGATGAAATCAATAATAATAAAGTGAATTTCGCTTATATGCTTGATTTTTTTTTTTTTTACTTTATGACATGGTAGATAAGCGCTCATAGGAAATAATACTATGAAAAGAATGAAAAAATATGACTTAATATCTTATGATGAAAATAAATTTTATAAATGTAAAACATGTGTGGAATCTAATATGATTAAGAAACATTTTCATAGTGTGACTAGAACAGCACAATTGTTAGATCTTGTGCATTCTGACATATGTGAATTAAATGGCTTGTTAACAAGAGGTGAAAATAGATATTTCATAACATTTATTGATAATTGTTCTAGATTTACTAACGTTTATTTATTAAAACATAAGGATGAGGCTTTTGGAATTTTCAAAGCATATAAAATCGAAGTTGAAAATCATTTGAGTAAGAAAATAAAAAATCTTAGAGGTGATAGAGGTGGTGAATATTCCTCTAAGTGATTTTAACTTGTTTGTGAACAACACGGCATAATTCATCAATGTAGTGCGCCTAGAACACCCGAACAAAACGTTTGGCTGAAAGAATAAGACACTTGTTGAAATGATTAATGCAATGTTGAAATATTCTAAATTGCCATTTAATTTTTGGGGTGAAGCTTTACTTAGTGCATGTCATATATTGAATAAAGTTTCTACTAAATTTACTATGGTATCTCCGTATGAATTATGGAAAGGAAAAAAATCAAACATTTGTTACTTCAAAGTGTGAGGGTGTCTTGCTTATTGCAAAAACACTGATCACAAACGAACAAAACTTTGTCCACGAGGGACCAAATATGTATTTGTTAGATATGCTGTAAATAGTAAAGCATATTAATTATTGAACTTGGAGCCAATGTGATAATTGAATCACAAGAAGTAGAGTTTTCATTATCTTCGGATAATAACCTATTGAGGAATTATATAACGAGATTCCTAATTCTACAAGATTACTTGAAGAAACATCCTTTAAAGATGTTGATGATCCTATAAGAACTTCGTAGAAGCAAAAGAACTCCAAAAGAAAAGGTAACTAGGACCGGATGAGATACACTCTCAATTTTTTTCTCTTTATCTTGTTGAAGAAAATGAAATGAGTGCCATAAGAATAATATCATATGTTCTTCAAACTGAAACCAATCCCAAAACTTACAAAGAGGTTATGTCATCTAGAGATAGTATCTTTTGGAAAGATGTTATAAATTATGAGATGAATTCAATAATGTCAAATAATACTTGGGAACTAGTTGATTTACGACATGGCTCTAAGCCTATACGCTGCAAATGGGTATTTAGAAGGAAGTATAATGCAGATGGTACTCTCAGTACCTCGATGAGGAGGTTTATATGGAGCAACCAGAAGGATTTGTTCTTCCCGAAAATGAAAACAAGGTATGTCAATTGGTTTATATGATTTGTAACAAGCATCGAAAAGGTGGCATGAGAAATTCGATTTGGCAATTATGTCATTGGATTCAAACACAATAGCGTTGAGAATTGCTTATATTCAAAGGAACATGAAAATTATGTTGTGATCATATGCCTTTATGTAGATGATATGTTAATAATTAACAATCATATGCAAGGTATAGATGAAACTAAAAGGTTTTTATATTCTACATTTAAAATGAAAGATCTTGGACAAGTGGATACCATATTAGGTATCAAGGTCACAAGAAATAGTCGGGGTTTTATGCTTAAATGTGATTAATATGTTCAAACATTTGAACATTAAAGAAGCAAACACCCCATTTGATACTAGTATCAAACTTATAAAAAATAATGGAAGAGAATAGCACAACTTGAATATGCAAGTGCTATTTGTTCTCTAATGCATGCTGTGTAATACACTAGACCAGATACAGCATTTGCAGTTAGTAAACTTAGTAAATTTACAAGCAATCAATAAAGGGAACATTGGAAGGGTTCTTGGTTAATTAAAGACAACCAAGGATCAATGTCTTCAATATTCCAAGTTTTCAACAATCCTAGAAGGATTCACGGGTGCGAGTTGGATATCTAGTACAGGTGAGTATAAGTCCACCTTAAGTTAGGTATTTACTCTTGGACGACCAGCAGTCTCTTGGAGATCCAAGAAACAAACATGTATAACACATTCAATAATGAAATCCGAATTTGTAGCATTAATAGAGATCGAAAAAGAAGCTGAGTAGCTAAGGGATCTATTATATGAGATTCCATTGGCAAACAAATTCTATCTCTATACTATGTCATAGTCAAGCCACCTTAGCTAGAGCATAATATGAATTGTATAATGGAAAGTCTAGACATATGAGTCTAATGCACGACTATGTGAGGAAATTGATCAAAAGTGGAACAATTTCAATTACTTATGTAAAATCAAATGATAACTTAGCAAATCCTCTAACAAAACCACTCACTAAAGAATTAGTGAAGACCACATCAAGTTGAATGGGGTTAAAACCTCTTACATAAAAAAATTCACCAATGATAGCAACCAACCCTCCCTAACCTTACTAAAAAGTACATTTTAAGTTCAAAGGGTAATAACAAATCATTCGATATGTGGATAGTATTCAACACTTACAAAAGATAAGTGTTGGTTGTCAAAAGAAAATGAGGGATGAGTTTTAAACTCTTAATAAAGTTCGGATCAATATGATCAAGTATCTGTGAATATGACAAAGATACTGGAAGAACTTTACCTATTGAACTTAGGGGTGATGCCGCCTGGATAGATAGTTGAAGTTTCTCTATTAAAGTTCATGAATATGATGAGTACAAGGCCATAAAAGCGCTAAGCGAGTGATAAACTTAGAACACAATGACATTTAGCCCCTGTTTGATGTTGCTTAAAAAGAGTTTATTTGAAATGAATAGTGATTTTTAGGAAATGTATGGTTAAAAAGTAGAGAATCTTTTATGGGTTTATGTGGAATATTATTTTATTGATATATGTGTTGTTGAAAAGAAGAGAAATATGTTAAAAATTTAAAGGAGGCCAAGCATGGGCTTATGTGGGTTTGTGTGTGGTCAAAAAGTAGATAATCTTTTATGGGTTTATTTGTAATATTATTTTATTGATAAATGTGTTGTTGAAAAGAAGAGAAATATGTTAAAAATTTAAAGGAGGCCAAGCATGGGCTTATGTGTGTGTCCCACCGGTATCGTTACCAATGAATAATAGGTTCAAAGCTTTTACGCTACCTAGAATTTGAAATGATACTTTGTGGTTGATTACACTATGGTTAGATTCAAATCAAGAAATATATAATTCTTATGCATTAGTATTGACAATTTGATCAATATACATTTTGAACAATAGGGGACTGCATATGAGTTATATATATTGTTCAAAATGATTATCGGAAAAAATGAATGAATTGGAAAAGAAATTGAAAGGAAAGGAATTGGAATATGAAAATGAACCACGCGATCACGTGGTACAAACAACTACGATCGCACGAAGCGACGTGCAAAAGATAGTGTAGAAAACCAAGTAACCACGCGATCTCGTGAAGAGTAACTACGCGATCACCTGGTATTAATTTCTGACCTTTTTTTTGTTTTTTTTTTTTAAATTTGATTTTGGCACCCTTTAATAAAATGTTCCACCTTTTCATGAAATATTGGCACCAATTCGTGGGTGATGATTGGATATCTATAAATAGGAGTTGATATTTCAACTTTATTACATTACTTCAAAACTTGACACAAGATTTGATATCCATAAATTCCATTTCTATATTCATTCGACATTGTTATAGTGTTCTTTGTTTTTTCAAGTTCTTACTTTGCTTTGTTTGAACTTGATAAAATACTTGATCAATTCTACAAACATATTTGTTATGTTTCATCAAAAGCAATTTCAATCTCAATGGAGCAAATATAGTTTGAGGACAATGTTTTAAGTGTTTAAACATTCATTAATTTTCTTGTTCAATTTTTGCTGTTATTCTCCATCTTCTACTTCGTATTTACAACAACAATCTCAACCCATCCAATATACAACACTTGAAGCACATTGAAAATATATTACTCACAAATAAATAATTTAAATATGGACATGAAAATCCGTTTCCACAATTCAAGAAATCGATACACATATCTAACAAGAAGAAAAGAATTACTATGAAAAAACGAAATGTAAATTTTAAACCTTAACCTTGAAGAAAATTAAAGGAGGACAAAAAAATCTGACCTGAGTGACTTCCGCAGAAGAGACCCAAATGATGACAACAGCAGCAATTAACATAAGACCTGCCTTATACCTCCACCCCATCACAAATTCAAGAAAACCCCAGATGCCAAAATCCGATCTTATACACAAAATTATGATTAAGATCTGAGTTTCTTGATCCGACAGAAACTTTTCACCTCGATGTCTACAATTTGCAAACGACAAAACCAGAAGTTGCAATCAATTTTTAAAAAAGAGTCCAACTCAATGTGGGATTTTGATGGGTAGGTGGGTCACGGCCAATACAATAAGCTGATTGATTGCTAAGGGGTTTATTTAATTAGGATTTGGAAGGAAATTTAAAGACTTTGATGGAATTTAAAAATTTAGGAGTATTCAATTTAGATTTTTTTAAATTCATTAAAATCTTGAGTTATTCAATCTAGATTTTAATAGACTCTTAAAATGTCTTTTAAAGCCATGTTGTATTGTATAAAGACTTTTAAAAATCTTTAAAAGTCCCGTGTTATTCAAATTATCAATGACTTTTAAAGACTCTTACGAAATTCTCTATGTACTAACTTCTAAACATAAAGTACAACCACAAAATCTCTTTATTTGTCTCTCATTAACCTCCAAGATTTTGAAAGACTTTTATAAAAAAAAAAAACTTTTAAATTGTAATTTTATTTATTCTATATTTTTCTTCTTTCATATTATTTTTAGAAACCTTAAACATTTGACTAAACAAATCATTATTTCTCTTCTCTTCAACTTTTTGTATTTTTTTATTTTAAATATTTTTTCTTTATATTTGGACTCTCTTTTTTTCATCGTTTTTTTCGATTTTTTTATGAAATAAATCTAACTAAAATTTCATAAGATCTTATAGAAAAATAATAAATAAATTGTGTCAAAACAAATAATAATAAGTAAAGTGATTCAAGAATTTTCTCTAGAAATTTTTTTATGAACATAGTACAATTTTTATGTCGATATCAAATGCGATTTTATTTTCCCCCCATTTTTTTAATCACAAATGTTTCTCTGTCTTAAAACTATTTATATTTCTCACGTTTTTTTTTTAATTCACTTTACATATAATTATTATTAACGATTCATATTCACATCATACGAAAATTAATCTATTAACGTTTATGTTTTTCAATTAAAAAATAAAAGTCTGTAAAAGTCTTTAAAAGTATTTGAAAGTCTTTTAAATCAATCTATAAAAGTCTTTGAAAGTATATGAAAGTCTTTTAAATAAATGTCCACGTAAGTCTTTAAAAGTCTATATAAATCCATAAAAGTCAATCAAATTCAATGAAATCCATTAAAAAAAGTCCATCAAAAAAAGTCTTTAAATGTCTTTCGAAATCCCAATTGAATAAACCCCCCTAAGGCCTGTAAGAGAATGAAAGAGAGGAACCAGAGGGTTTGGAGTAGTAATAGGGGGTGGGGTGAGAGGGTAAAGGAAAGGAATGTTGTCCAATTGAAGTAATGTTGGTTCAATCACAAATCACAATGGTCTCCTGTCCTCTCTCCCCTCCATTTTGGTAAACATTTGTCTTCACGTGTGAATTACAGCCTGTAAAAAGTTTCCACTCTCGATTTCTATTTTTGCCTTTGAAAAATGATACTTGGACAATGATAATGGACAAAATAGTGAACAATACACTCACATGAGGTGAGGTCCATCAAATGGTAAACCTCATCCCATATGAGCATATTGTTTACAATGTTATTCAAATATGTCGTTCAAGTAGCAATTCTCCTTTCCTTTATACATTTGAGTCACTCGTGTAGGTTGATCTCGAGTTCAGTTCAAACCATGCATGCCATGCCAAGTTCACAAAGGGTAAATTGCAATTTTTCCAACCTTTCGTGAAAGTCGTTGTCTTATCATTTTTTGGAGTTAAAAGTTTCAATATCACTGAACGTTGATTAGTATCTTCTAGGGTGAACAAATAAATCGCGAAATCGAATCAAATTGCAACAAATTGTTTGATTTGATTTGAAAAAATTTCAAACCACCTTAAACGATCTCTGTTCGATAACACTGTAACAGTTTATAAACGATTTTTTTTACTGTTTAAAAAGTAAGATGTATGGTTGAAAAGTAAAGAGAGAAAATTTGAAAGGTTAAAAAATGGTTTGAAAATTGTGTTGTTTATAAATTAGTTTATAAACAGTAATGATTACGTTAGGGAACAAACTATAGTTTAGGTTTCAATTGTCAAAATCTCAATTTCAAATCGCAAACCCAACGAAATCTTAAAAGATTAAAAAAATAAAAATAAAAAATAAAGCAAACGTTCAATTTTAAAATAAAAAAAAATGCAGCACACGTTTTTATTCTCAACAAATCAAAATTAAGGAGTCAAAGATTAATTTGTTCAAATTCACGGTCATTTGAAAAAAATTCTTGCTCCTACATTTCATAATCATCTCTTAAAATAAATTTTTTTATGTAAGAACTAACTACAGTTTTTTTTTAAAAAAATAAATTAAATGTTTTGTTTCTACATAAGTAGTTTGTTTATCAACATGAATTGATTTACAATAACGCATTCAATTAGAAACCGAATACTATTATTGATCTAGTTTCAATTTGAAATTTTAGACGAATATGTGTCTTTGGACTCGCTTTGGAATCTACTAATTCATTCATTGACAAACCGCAGTTTCAAATTGCAAAAATGGGTTGGTTTGATTTGCTTTAGAAAATAAAATGATTTGATTTGGTTTGAAAAAATTTCAAACAATTTTAAATGGTTATGTTTGAAATATTGAAACAAACCACCCAATACAAACTGTGTTTTCATCACTGTACTTTAATATGTTTCCCATCCCTCACTCAACTATCCAAAGTTACTCTTTTCACTTTCAATTAAAAACCTTGACGAAATTGTCAACGGGGCAAGCTGAATACCAACTCACTATAAATCTTGAATTTTTTTCCCTCTTTATTTCATATTGGCCTCTGTTGTAATTACACTTGAGTCGCTCAACTTCTAAATTTCTTTTTTTAGTCAACAAATTCTGATTTTCCTTTAAAAAAATTCCTCATTTATTTGGAACTCAGGTCCCTCAACTTTTTTATGCTTTGCACGTTAGTCCCCAATTTTCACTTTTTTTTCAATTTAGTTCTTTTAATATTTGTTTTACAAGTCATTCAAACTTGTATAACTTTTGATTCACAAGTCTAAATTGTACTCCATTTTTTTATTGAACTCAATTTAATAATATTTTAATGGTGTATCATATGCTCCATTATCAAGCATGTATTTTATTTTTTATATTGTGTAAACTTGTTTTGGGGTAGGGTTTTACAAAAAAATTCGAAAATCGCAAACCAACCGAACTCATTAATTTGAAACCGTTGGTTTGAGACCACATGAATCACGATTTTGTTTTTCCTTGAACCGAACAAAACTGTTTCAAAATGATCTGATTTGGGTTTTTATTTTCAAAAACTCTAAAAAAATAATAAATAAATAAAAAGCAAATCACTTTTAAATTATGAAGTTAAAAATTAAATTTATTAAGCATCTATTTGTAATTTTTTATAAAACATGTTTTTAAACAACACATTTCCCAAAACAACTTTTTAACTACACACATTTTCTAAAATCACTTTTTAACCAATATTTTATCTTGAAAACATCATATTCTTTGTTTTTAAACCAAATTTTTTTAGTAAACAGAGCCTAAGTTATGAAGAAAAGAAAAGAATCAAATAGTAATTTTATTGAAACTTGTAAAAAGGGGTTGATTATAAAAATTTGTCCTCATAAAACAAGAATCTACAATACCAAAAAAAAAAAAAAAAATGGATGTCTAATAAAGGAACATATGATATACCATTAGAAAGATGGTTGGATTTCGAATTCAATGCAACAAATGGAGCGCAATTTTGAGTTGTAGATAAAAAAATATACACATTTGAAGGCCACCTGTAAAACAAATTTTAAAAGGACTAAATTGAAAGAAAAGTGAAAATTGGGGACTAACGTGCAAAGAATTTACAGTTGAGAAACCTGAGTTGCAAATCTTTTTGAAAGGAAAGTCAAAATTTGAGGACTAAAAATGAAATTTAGAAATTGTGGGACCTCGAGTGTAATTACAACATGGGCAATATGAAATAAAAAGAATAATAAAAAATAAAAGTAAAATTCAAAATTTATAGTGAGTTGGCATTTTGTTTGCCATGTGGCATTTTCAGGGCCGGTCCTGAGATTTTGGGTGTCCTGTGCGAAAATTCGAAAAAATGACATATAAAAAAAAATTTGTACCCTATATTTAATTTTTCTTTAAGCACCTGTTTGAGCCCCATTATTTAGAAAATAATGTGGTTTTGAATATTAGTTTTGAAAGAATGTGTGTTTAAAACTTGTTTGAAAAGTTAAATATTGTGGACTTGACTAAAATGAGTGATAGAGATTAATTGTTTAAAAAACTTTGTTTCCAAATAATGGGGTTCAAATAGGGGCTATGATAAAAAATAAAAAAATAAAAATAAAAATAAAAAATAAAATTTAGTGCCCTTGTAACGTTGAAGTCCTGTATGGTCGCACTTCTCGTACACTCTCAGGGCCACCTCTGGACATTTCCTTTAGCCATATGCACATTTCCGTCAAGTTTTTTAACTGAGAGTGATGAGAGTACAGGATGGAGAGCAACTTTTGAATAATTGAGTGATGGATGAAAAACATATTAAAGTTCAACGGTAAAAATGAGACACCAACCAAAGTTTAGGTTGAATTAACTCCATATTTTGTTGCCAGCCTTTAAGAACTTGGTTGAGTTAGGACTAGGAGTTCCCATCCATTTTAGAAGTGAAGTTCAGCCTGGACCAAGCCAGGAGAACTAACGGGTAACGATCTGACGAGGAATCAAAACTCAGCACACAAGTTGGCCGACGGTCAGGTTCGTTAAAATAACCCAAGAAACTTGAAGAGGATGAAAAATGCAACTCATTGGCCTATCTAAGAGCATCATTAATTAATGAGTAATGACCCATATTTTTGGCAAACTGGTTTATCTTTAAAGAACAAAAATTTTCAAATCATTTTTTAGTCATGTACATTTTCTCTCACACTTTTCAACCACATATTTTATCTCGAAAATATTAAAAAAATATTTTTAAATACAAAACTTTTAACAAATAAAGCCATATGGATTAAGGTTGACTTGATAATAAAATAAACGAATTTCTAGAGAATATGGATAAGTAGGCGAGAATACTAAAATTCACTCTTCAATGATTTCTTATGCATTTAAATAATGTTGATTATGTGTTGTTGATTCCGGGCCCAAAGAAGGGTACAGTGACCAACCAGCGAAGGCCCAATAGGACCCTGACCCACCGTTAAAGGACTAAAGTATCACCTGGGATGATTGCCGAGGTGGTACGCCAAGTAAACCTCTTTAGCCGACCTGGTTAACGCACCAGCCGATGTGCTTTATATTCAGTCAGGGCACTTTATGGCGTTGGCCAGAAGAGAGATGAAGTCAGTGATGGGACACTGCCTTTTACCAAGACGTGACAGACGCCCATCCCCTACGAAATGTAGCAATGATTACGGTTGAAAAGCAAGGTTGTCACTTCCATGAGCTAGGGAGATGACAAGTGTAAAGTATGTCACGTGTCGCAATCCGAGACAAGAAGTTCCACTATAAATGAAGCACGATTGTCTCCAATGAGGGGGTTAGCAATTTCTCACTCTAAACGATACATTTCTCTCACTCCCTTTTCTCTCTTTTACACATTTATATTTCCCGCACCCAATATATATATTTGCCTAAAATGAGCACTGACTTAGGCATCGGAGTGCAAACGGGAGCCACCTTGGCCCCCTTTGCAAGTTGATTGTTTGTCTTAGTGCGCAGGAGATCCACGTGTTCAACAGGAAGGAGCTGAGACGTGTTGGTCCAAGGTCCAGCCGGATTTTGTGGTCAACATTTTGGCGCCGTCTGTGGGAAGCCATACTGCTAACCACGAAAACACATGGTAAAAAGTCACACATAGAAAGGTAGTCCTGAAAAAGGACGAATAACCTCTTACAATAGAGCGAATAACTGCAAAGAGTTTTAAAAGATAAGCTGGTTGGCCTTGAAAAAGGTAGGAGCTTTGAAAGATAAGCTGGTTGGCCTTGAAAAAGGTAGGAGCTTTGAAAGATAAGCTGGTTGGCCTTGAAAAAGGTAGGAGCTTTGAAAGATAAGCTGGTTGGCCTTGAAAAAGGTAAGAGCTTTGAAAGATAAGCTGGTTGGCCTTGAAAAAGGTAAAAGCTTTGAAAGACAAGTCTGTTAACCTTGATTGAAATATAAGTGCAATAACCTTGAAAAAAGGTAAAGAACTTTGAAACATAAGTTTAAACACCCTTGAAAAAGGTAAAGAACTTTGAAACATAAGTTTAACAACCTTGAAAAAGGTTTGGAGCAGCGAGACAAAGGTCTATCTATCCTTGAAAAGCGATCTAAGACCAGAAATTCTTCTGAAACATGAATGAAAGTGACGGTGATATTAACCCCCGTAGGGGAAGAAGTGGCCAACGCAGCGAGGGCGAGGTTCCTCAAGGACTTCATGAAAACGCCAATGAGGAAGTAGCACAACCTAACCCACCTCGTCGGCACCGTAATAGCATCATGATGCGTGATATGACACGCATGGCGGCCCAAATGTTAGAAATGCAGAAGCAGCAAATAGAACAGACTGCTGCGATGAATGCCTTCATGGCCAGAGGGTATGTTATGAACGAACCCGTGATGCCTCAGCAATACTCACAGCCACATTATTCACCATCCGAGGCGGCCACTGTTTTTTACTATTATCAAGACCCGCAGGCATACGCCGAGGTGGAATCTGAGCCCTTCTACGAGCGAGACCCAGAACATGAAACACATGGGGAACAAAACCCACTCCCAGCTAGACGCAAGGAGGCTTCTCCCGCAAATTCTGGCAGTGTTTTCAGCCAAATAGGAGGGTTATTCAGGGGACAACGACGGGGACAAACGGACCCAGGTCGGCACAATGCCACAGAGCCTAGAAATAGGCGCGAGCGACGCGCTGAAGAAGCCTTATCGCATGATCAAATGTACCGGGATCAACAAGGTATAGGGGGAGAAAGGATGGCATCAGCACATGAGCCTAGGAATAGGCAAGAAAGAAGAGTCGAACCAGTTCGGACTAATCCTCGTAACGAATTACAGAGCCATGAAAGGCCAAACTACGGCCGCGTTCCACCACCACAAAGGCAGGAGTACGCCCCGCCGCTATATGGCCAATACCGTGATCCGGAGTATTCCGATCACGACGAGAACAGCGAGCTGCCGTCATACGAGTTGGATGACGAAGAGGAAGTAAGTCCCTTCACAGAGGGCCTCCGTAGATGCCCCATCCCCCATGACTTTGAGATGTCAGAAATAGCAAAATACTCTAGCCGAGGTGATCCTGATGATCACCTGTTAAATTACCGCGCCAGCATGGAAATAGCCGGGGCCACCCCGGCACTGAAATGTAAAGCTTTTGCTTTAACCCTTGAGGGAAGTGCCATACGATGGTATAAAAAACTCTCTCCGGCAGCATCCACAGTTGGAGGGATATGAAAACTCCTTTTAAGAATGGCTTTGTTTCTTCCAGGCCTGGTCAACTCCCACTCCAACTCCTTCAGGATCTGAGGCAAGGAAGGGACAAATCTCTGAAAAGTTACCTAGCTAGATTTACTGAAGAAATGCATATCTTCGAAAATATCACAGAAGCGGAGATGTTTTCCGCCCTAAAAGGAGGGCTAGATATGACCAGCATGTTTTTGAGGGATGTCCGGAGCAGGAAACCAAGGGATTACAATACCCTGGTAGACCTGATGAAGGAAGAGATTGTATCGGAGGAAATGGCTAGGGCCAGAGATAATCACCCCAAGGGAGATACAACCTTGGATATTCCAATGAAGCGGACCCCAAAAAGGGAGGAAACAAGGATAGGATCGGCGGTAACCGAGGTGGCGCGCCTCGTCCATTTCTGGGGACGGGATCTAGCTTTGCAGCAGAAATCACGGAAGCTATCCCTCACTTACACTCTAATACCCCTTCTCAAAATCCCCCCACGGCTCAAGGGAGAGCGGAAAGTGGCCGAAGTGGAAAACAGCCCATGATTGGGGCTTACTGCGCCTATCACAGATATTACGGCCATGCAACGGAGGATTGCAGGGAAATTCACATGCTAGCTGACCAAAAAGCGCAGGGGAGAAGGGGGGAGATTTTCCCCTAGACACAGGGAGAACCCAGAAAACTGGTGGTCAGAAGTTCAACCGAGCTGATAGGAAAGCCCCGTGGAAGAACTCAACTAAGGAAAGAATTGACAATCGTCAAAGAGACAGGAATAGGGGCCAGGATACCGCCTCGGCACATGCTAAAGATACACGGGAGCCTCCTGTGTCTGTGGCCGACCTCCCCATTCGTGAAATCGACACGATACTGGGAGGCCCCCACCCAGGTGGGAGCACCAACAACTCCCAGAAAAGGTATATAAGGGAGGCCAAACAGCCTGCCAACGTGAATTATCATATCCATTCACATCCTGTTGGGATGCCTCGGACGGAATCCATCACATTCACACAAGACGATGCCATTGGGGTGCACTTCCCCCACAACGACGCATTGGTTATCATGGCTCAATAGGGAGGCCTGGTCTCATTGACTTGGGGGATGTAACGCATACCAAATACATTTGCATGAAGTTCCCCACGGGGCATGGCGTTGCAACCGTGAGGGAAGCCAAACAGAATCCCGGGCTTGTTACACAAATGCAATCCGGAAGTTTCAAGATCAAAGCTTGAACATGATCAGTGATGTAGCCATGACCGAGGCTGCTCCAGACCCTGAAAGATTGGGTGAAGGGCCGTCTGGAGATAAGGATGTCACAATGATCCTAGAAGAGGATTTAGCATATCTAGACCCCAGGATGGCAGGTGACAATTGCCCTACCCCGGCCGAAAGGTTGGAATGCTTCGGCGTAGACCCACTTGATCCAATCAAAGAATTACAGATCGGACTGGACTCGCCAACCGAATACAAGAGTCAATTGAAGGACTTCCTATTCAAAACCTCGATGTATTCGCATGGAAGCATGGTGACATGATTGGGATCGATCCTAAGGAAGCCTGCCACAGGCTCCAGCTGGATCCCCGAAGCCCTGGGCACAGGCAAAAGAGAAGGCCCATGAGTTCGGGAAAGTATGAGGCCTTGAAAGACGAGGTCGCAAAGCTATTGAAAAATGGTTTCATCATAGAGTCCCGATATCCGAAGTGGGTATCAAATCCTGTTTTAGTACCAAAACACAATGGGAAATTGAGGGTGTGCATTGATTTTTCCAACTTGAACCAGGCATGTCCCAAAGACAGCTTTCCATTGCCCCGGATCGATCAACTGGTTGACTCCACAGCAGGACACGAGTTGCTAAGCTTCATGGATGCATATTCTGGGTACAATCAAATCCCCATGTTCGAACCGGATGAAGAGCATACTTCATTTATCACAGATAGAGGACTCTATTGCTACCGAGCTATGCCATTTGGCTTGAAAAATACGGGAGCTACCTATCAGAGGCTGGTAAACCGCATGTTCTCGAAACAATTGGGGAACACTATGGAGGTGTACGTTGATGACATGCTAGTCAAAAGCATGGTCGCTGCAGATCATATCTACCATTTGTCAGAAGCATTTGATGTTTTGAGAAGATATAGGATGAAGCTCAACCCAGCGAAGTGTGCGTTTGGAGTAGCATCTGGAAAATTTCTTGGGTTCATGGTGAATAAAAGAGGAATCGAAGCTAATCCAGAAAAAATCAATGCTTTGTTAAACATGCAATCGCCTCGAAATCCAAAGGAGGTGCAAAGCTTAAAGGGAAGAATTGCAGCCTTGAATCGATTCGTCTCCAAATCCACACACAAATGCTTGCCATTTTTCAAAATCCTAAAAGGGGGAAACGATTCCAGTGGACACCGGAGTGTGAGCAGGCCTTCGCCGACCTGAAAACATCCTTGGGACGACCCTCATTGCTATCAAAGCCAAAGGCTGGCGAGCCTCTCTACTTGTATTTGGCTGTGTCCAAGGAGGCTGTTAGCTCCGTGTTGGTCAGAGAAGAGGAGGGGAATCAATTTCCAGTATATTACGTGAGCAAAGCCATGCTAGATGCGGAGACACTCTACCCAGATATGGAGAAACTTGTCCTCTCACTACTCACCACTTCTCGCAAACTTCGTCCCTACTTTCAGGCACACTCCATACACGTGCTCACCAACTTTCCCATGAGACAAGTGTTGCAAAAACCAGATGTATCTGGGAGATTACTGAAATGGGCAATAGAAATCAGCCAGTTTGACATACACTATGCGCCTCGGACTGCGATAAAAAGGCCAAGCTTTGGCTGACTTCGTATCGAATTCACACACCCACCGGAGGTCGAAATGGTTGATAACGCAGATGATAGCCAGGAGTGGAAATTATTTGTTGATGGGTCCTCAGCTAAGGAGCGATCCGGTGCGGGCATATTACTAATAAGCCCAGAAGGGTTTAAACTACATAGCGCAATCCGCTTTGAGTTCAAAGCCTCGAACAACGTTGCTGAGTACGAGGCGTTGTTAGCCGGGTTAAGACTTGCCAAAGCTTTGAAGATCAAGTCCATAGTGGCGAACAGCGATTCGCAGCTCGTTGTAAATCAATTCAATGGGCAATTTTCTGCCAAAGAACCCTCTATGATTGCTTACTTGAAGAAAGTAAGAGATTTGGCGATACACTTTGAGGAAATGGAATTGCAGCACATCCCCAGGACAAAAAACTCCAATGCTGACACTCTGTCCAAACTAGCAAGCAGCAGCGATGCGGAGCTATATAATCTGATCCCGGTTGAGCGCATGTTGACCTCCTCTATTGAGCCAGGACCAGAGATTTTGATAGTAGAGGAAGAGAGATCCTGGATGAATCCGCTGATTGCATATTTGAGGCACCAGACAGTGCCAAACGAGCCGGAGGCAGCTCGAAAATTGCAAAGGTATGCTGCAAATTTCGTACTCTTGGATGACCTACTCTATAAACGGAGCTTCACCTCCCCGTTGCTAAGATGTGTTGGGCCTGAGGAAGGGTGATATGTAATGAGAGAAATCCATGAAGGTATATGTGGCAACCATGCCGGGGGACTATCGCTAGCTCGGAAAGTCCTCAAACAGGGGTATTTTTGGCCCACTATGCGAAAAGACTCTCATGACTTCGTGCGCAAGTGCGATAAATGCCAAAGACACGCAACCATACTGCATCAGCCACATCACAGACTAACCGTGGTGACCAGGCCTTTTTCAAAATGGGGGGTTGATATTATAGGTCCTATGCTTAGGGGTGCCGGAAATAATTGCTTTGCTATAGTAGCAATTGACTACTTCACCAAGTGGGTCGAGGCTGAACCACTTATGAGGATCACCGAGGCCAACAACACCAAGTTCATTTGGAAGAATATCATATGCCGGTTTGGGATACCCCATTCGCTGGTTAGTGACAATGCTAAAAAGTTTAAAAACAGAAGCGTAGATGAGTTGTGCGAGGATTTGGGAATTAGAAAGCTGTTTTCATCTCCACATCACCCGCAGGCCAACGGGCAAGTGGAAGCAGTGAACAAGACCATAAAAAACACCCTGAAAAGGAAGTTGGAGTCCAAAAAGGGCGCATGGGTAGATGAGCTCCCACAAGTGCTATGGGCGCTTCGCACTGCTTCTCACACCGCAACTGGTGAAACACCGTTCTCATTGGCATATGGCGCCGATGCTATATGTCCCGTCGAAATTGGGGTACCTTCACTTCGACAAACTAATTACGACAAAGTGAGAAACGAAGAAGCACAAAGGGCCGGTTTGGATTTCCTCATGGAGAAACGGAACGATTCTCAAGTGGTGATGGCCAGATACCAAGAAAAGATGGCTCGATACTACAATAAAAGGGTGAAAGGGCGACGCTTTAATATTGGGGACCTAGTCCTAAAAAAGGTTCTTCCTTCAACTCAAGAACCAGGAGTAGGGACTTTTGGGTCCTAACTGGGAAGGCCCTTACAGGATCACGGCCGAGGTGGTACCTGGTACCTACATAATTGAAGATTTATCCGGGGTACCTTTGTGTAACCCTTGGAACACAGATCACCTTCGTCGCTATTTTCAATAAGTCAAATTCCACTTCAATGAGGCACAGCGTTGCCGCATGATTGTATGAAATCACTAGTTAATTATGATGAGGATTGCACCAAATACTAATTAGCCATGCGTATTCGTCATGCATGAAGTTTATTACAAACAAGGGACTCTTATAAGCCTACACTACGGCCGTTGCGTAAGAAATTGAATGCATTAGAACCGCAAAGATCTTAGTACAACCAAAACTGCATACACAAACTTTACAAAGTGTGGTTTATGTATGTTTAAATGTTTGTCAAAATCAGATCTCATTGGTAAACATAAATGTCTCGAACCACTCAGATCTGAGGGACTACCCATTAAACATGCAATACGCGATACGTGCAAGAGGTATTTTCTAAAGGCATTTACATTTTGGAAACACTCGAATTCAACCAAGTGTCGTCATATATATATATATAAAAAAAAAAGATCCAACCAGCAAGCGTGAACGCATTCAGCCCGCTAGATCTGAGGGACTACACATCTACAAACACTTATAATTTCCCACATTATCATCATACAATCACGAAGCATTCACTTAAACAGTTTTGAAACGTCACTGCGGCGAAATCATAGCAAATCCTATACGACCATGAATGATCCCTTCGGATTTGAGGGACTAGTGTTGATTCCGGACCCAAAGAAGGGTACAGTGACCCACCAGCGAAGGCCCAATAGGACCCTGACCCACCGTTAAAGGACTAAAGTATCACCTGGGATGATTGCCGAGGTGGTACGCCAAGCAAACCTCTTTAGCCGACCTGGTTAACGCACCAGCCGATGTGCTTTATATTCAGCCGGGGCACTTTATGGCGTTGGCCAGAAGAGAGATGGAGTTAGTGATGGGACACTGCCTTTTACCAAGACGTGACAGACGCCCATCCCCTACGAAATGTAGCAATGATTACGGTTGAAAAGCAAGGTTGTCACTTCCATGAGCTAGGGAGATGACAAGTGTAAAGTATGTCACGTGTCGCAATCCGAGACAAGAAGTTCCACTATAAATGAAGCACGATTGTCTCCAATGAGGGGGTTAGCAATTTCTCACTCTAAACGATACATTTCTCTCACTCCCTTTTCTCTCTTTTACACATTTATATTTTCCGCACCCAATATATATATTTGCCTAAAATGAGCACTGACTTAGGCATCGAAGTGCAAACGGGAGCCACCTCGGCCCCTTTTGCAAGCTGATTGTTTGTCTTAGTGCGCAGGAGATCAACGTGTTCAACAGGGAGGAGCTGAGACGTGTTGGTCCAAGGTTCAGCCGGATTTTGTGGTCAACATGTGTCATTTATTTAAATTTAAAATTAATAACTCATACACAAAATTGTAAAAAAAAAATTAAACTTTTCTTCATTATAAACTATAAATAAATGTTGTGTTCTTGTTTATTTCGTTTTATATTTTACTTTCATAGTTAAATTTATTATGACTTTTTTTTTTTTTTTTTAATTATTACATACAAAAACTCCTTATTAACCTTAAATTATTATTTTTTTTATTTTTATTTTGTTAAAACATTTCAATGACTAATATTTTTATATAAATTATTTTGCAATAATTTTTATTGTTGATAAATTAAATTTATTGAAATGCATATTTTTTTTAAAAATTATTAATTATTAATTTATGGATTATGTAGTATTTTTTTTTTAAAATCTAAAACTAGTACTCATTCCCAAGATAATTAAAAAATGTTGAGTCATCAAGTCTTTCGGAGCGTCTAGATGTAGAAGGAGCACATCACATTATATATTTTTTTAAGTTACGTCATTTTAACATTGTGCTCCACATAATGTGTTGGAGAAATGTTTTTAACCCACTAAGGTACAAAGTTACTTTTAAATATTGAGGCTAATGTAAATTAGTATGCCAAAGGCCCATCTAGTTGATTCGCTATATTGGCTAGTTCGCGACTGCACAAGCTCGATCAGGAGACAGGGATGTATGATATTTCGAGAAATATGATATAAGCCATAGTTGAAAAAGAAGCAAGGCTATGAATACCATGACCGATCAGTGGCTTGGGAATGGGGGTGTCAACCGGGCCGAGCCGGTCCGGCTCGGCCCGTTTGACCGCGGTCCATTACTGGTCCACGGGCCGGAAACGGGTCGGCCCGTGGGGAGACGAGCCGGGCCGAGCCAGCTCGTCCCCCCACGGAGCCGACTCAAGTCCGGCCCGTTGGCCTGTCTGACCACGGGCCGGCTCGTGGGCCCTTTTTTTTTTGTAACGATTACTACGGATAAATAATTGAACATTAAAAAACCCTCCTCCTTTAATCCGGGCTTGGGACCGGCTACATTTAAATTATTGTAGGCGGAGTTAAAATTGTACACGAACAAAATATTACGTGTACAATTTTTTTATTTGAAAGAAACAAATGAAACAATTGAAAATACAGAAAAAAGAAAAAGAAAAAATTTACTCACCAATACGATTGTTCTCCGAATTCCTCGGCAAGAATTTCACATATCCTATCTTGTTTCTTTTTCTCCGCAAACTGCCAATCCTTTAAACACATTAAAGCCTCCAGTATGTCTTCTTTAAGCTTTGACCTATATTCAGATAACACTCTACCACCTGCACTAAAAGCAGCCTCCGATGCTACAGTTGATACCAGAGGTGCTAGTAGATCTCGTGCAATCATAGAAACAACCGGGTATTGACGCTCGTTTTGTCTCCACCACTTAAGAATGTCAAAATTATTTATTTCGTCCTCGTCTAACATACTAAGAAGGTCATGTGAGAAATACCTAGTTAACTCTCCTGGAATTTCATCTGAACTATATGTATTAGAAGAACTAGAACCACTAGGAAATGTACTAGAACTAGAAGTTCCCTTCATAGTCATAAGGTAGGAAAGTAAATCACTGTCTTGATTTTGTATCACATTAGGGGTGGGAGCAGTTCTTCTAACATTTTTACCTGACCTTTGGGCATTGATCTCGTACATTTCACATAACATTTTTCTAAATCTGTGCATGTTAAAGGGGTTTTAAAAGTTAATTTATTTGATATTGCCTTTATGGTGTGTTTAGTTCCCTCTAAATTTATTCTAGGGTCCATAACCGTTGCTAATGGAAACAAAGCTGGTAAATCTTCCCAATACTTTCTAAACTTAGTCTCCATTGCTTTAACGATATCAGAAAAAATAGGAAATGTCTTGTACTTGTTAAAGTTATTAGCAATACAATAAAAATGCTTCAAGACTAAAGGACTAATAGGATAATAAACACCGGACAATTCGTTTGTAGCATCGTAAAATGGTTTCAAAATTTTTTTAACATGAATTGCAAGTTCCCAATCATTAGTCCCCAAATCAAAAGTTGAGCCGTTTGAGTGCCGACCATTGTAATATTCACATATTAAATTCTCGTAACCTTCACAATGTTCAATCATTAAATAAGTTGAGTTCCATCTATGTCCTACATCAGTAATAAATGATCGTGGGTTCATACCATTTTCTACACACAGTGCATCAAAAACTTGTTTTTTGGAAGGTACTATCATAATGAAATTGCAAGCACACCAAATTTTTTTCAATTGATTTTCTATAAACTTAAGACCATCTTGAACTATTAAATTAAAAATATGACAAACACAACGAACATGAAACAAGACTCCATCAAACTCAGGATTTATGACGGCTGCTAATCTATCAATCACCGCTTTATTAACAGAAGCATTATCTAGTGTAAAACTACGAACTCTACTATCACAGTTAAATTCTCTAAGAATTGCAAGTAGTATATTGAAAATATTTGTTGCGTTATGTGGGTAATCAATAACTTTAAATGCCATAATTCTTTTGTGTATTACCCAAGAATTATCAATGTAATGACAAGTAACAGCTACGTAACCTCTATGATTATTGCCAGTCCACAGTTCCGAAGTAAATGACAAATTACCATTCCATTTATTTAAAGCATCTATAAAACTTTGTTTTCTTTGTAAATATTTAGCTATGCAATCAGCTCGTAAAGTATTTCTAGAAACGGGTTTGTACCTGGGTTGGAGATACTTCTGAATGAATTCTGTGAATTGTGAACTTTCTACAATTGAAAGTGGGAACTCACCACTCGATACGAACATGACCATCCCTTCTCGACGTGCTAGATCTTGGTTGAAGACCCAATTGGTTAGGCTCAAACTTGATTGACCAAATTGTAGAGTTGATTGGTTTGCTTCAACCGTGCCAGGTTTTCGACATCCTTTGCAGTGTCTATTGAGGTGTGATGTGCCCCCACCCTTCTTCCAAGAGAAAAGTCCATTGCAACTTCTACATTTTGCTTTAGATATCGGTTTGTTTTCAGCATCTTTTTCCGATGTCTCAATTACATCGAAAAAATTCCAGCACTCGAACTTTTTCGTCCTCTTTGGATTTCTGCTGGAGACTGCCGTCATGCTAGCGGAGCCAGATCCATATGTAGCAGTGACATCTTCATCAATTATGTCATTCAAATCAATAGGAGTTCTTGTATCTATATCTTCGATCTCATTTTCAAAATCCACCAAATTGTCGGGAATTGGAATATCATTGAGAGGTGCAAATTCATCAACAAATTGGCTAGAAGAATAACAATGAAATTGTGAGTGTGCCATTAGAAATAATAGAATTGAAAAATTGGAGATGAAAATGAAATATGGAATGGAATTTGAGACAATATTGTATATTTGTATGTGAAATATTATAGCACTAGTCACTAGAATTTGAGACTTGAGAGAATGAGACTTGAAAGTTGAAATTGTGAAAAAAACGAAATAAAAACGAGTATTTATAGAAGAAAAAAAATTAAAAAAAATGTAAAAAACGGTCACAAGACCGTTTCTTGTGATCGTTTGAGTGGCTCACGGGCCGGAACGGACCGGCCCTTTCCGGCCCGTGAGCACGGGCTGACCACGGTCCGGCCCGTGGTCGGTCCATTTCCGGTCCGTTTTGATTGTCCGTTGGACTAATCCGCGAACAGGTCCACGAACTTCACGAGCCGAACCCGAACCGTCCAACACTCAAATTTTTAGTCCGGTCCAAGTCCCTTTTTTTAACTGGCCGAGCCGAACTTTTAACGAATCGAGCCGAGCCGAACTCACGAACTCTCAAACTGTCCAGTCCGTTTGACACCCCTACTTGGGAACAACTTCTTACCAGTAGGAGCAGCATAACTCATTAAGATCAGTTATGCCGTATCAAAAATTGCTATGAAAGTAGTCAAAATAATGCTAGAAGTTCTAGATAGATTTCCCCCTTCCTTGCCAAGCACGCTGGTCAACTGAAAGTGAAGAAAGATTAATGCAAGTACCTGAAAAACCTCACTCTCCGTGTTCAGCAATCGGAACTGTCTCGTGACCTATAGCAAAGTAGTAACATGAGGGAAGGATGAAAAGAACCCCCATTAGATACATTTCGATTTCTTTCTTTTCTGATGGATGGAAAAGACCAGTTGGCTTCTTAAGAATCAGAGTCACTTTTTGTCTAAATAACATCCACGGTTATTACTTTTGTGAACATGGTAGCTAAATAATGCTGGATGGAATGGAGTAGACGATGGATTGTGTCTATTTGTTGTCATCTAATTTCTCCCAATACAAATAGTGCATTGGAAATGTTCTAATAAGCTGATGACCCCATTTTGTAAGAATAAATGTATGTATGTATTTAATTGATTATATAAATTATATAAATTATATTAATTAAGTTCCTTTTATTGCTGATTGATGTGATGGGAAGGGATGGGATGGGATGGGAGAAGGAAGATCGTATGGGTGAGAGAATGAGGACTATTGATAGCACTTAGCACATGCTTCTCATTTCTCAATGAGAATAGTAAAGGTGATAAGAATCGTAGCAAGTTTGACTAGAATACCTAATACTCAAGCCAAAACAAGAGTTTCAGTGCATGTTCGAAGCTCCAAAATCAAATATGGCATGGTAAAAGAGCGTCCAAGACTCGTACAATTGATCCAAGCCAAGAGTCGAGCCGAAAACCAAGTTGGAGACAGAGTGCTCACCGATTGAACCAAGCGATCGCTTGGTTCAAAACACTAGCAATCACCCAAGGATAAAGTTCACAACCCGAGAGCAAAAATGAAACCTAAGCGATCGCTCAAGATTCTACCAAGCGATCACTTGGTTCAAATACTTCTGATAGGCGTCGTGGGCGTGGTTCCAAATGGTTCTTGTTCCCAAGGAATCGAACCAAGAACCGATGGTTCTTTTTATAAGAGAAGAACCGAACCGAAAAGAATCGTTCGGTTCTTTTGGTTCTAGTTCCAATTTCCTAAACTAAAATTTTCATACTTAAGCAATAAAGTTATGAAAGATTCCGGCTGGTAAGAGTCGTAAGACGGTAATGTCTTTGACCTTGATCAAAATGCGAATACAACACTCAAAATCATTGACATCAAAATATTCACTCACTTCCAAACAGTAAAGTATCTTCTCATCCGCGTGTGTGTGCGCTCTTTCTAAAAATTCTTCAATTTCTTCTCATAGTTCTCCACCTTTTCAGGGAACAGTCTCACAAGTCTAGCAAATCATTGAAAATAAGATAACAATTAATTGTAAGATGAAGACTTGAAGAGTGAAAATTTATTATTTGTTGATTCTTGAAGAACTGAAGGCTTGAAGTTGAATGACATAACTAGTGAAAGAAAAATGAATTTTAATCTATGATTTTTTGTTTATTACTTGTTTTGCTTATAGTTATTGTAATGTTGAACGAGTTAATAGTTGTTGGGTAATTGATATTGATTAATGGACCGAATAACATGCATTAAGATTAAAAATTGATGATTTTATTTTTTTTTAAATTTATAATTTAAAAAAAATAATTACAAATTCGTATTTTGTTCTATCAATTCTAATTCTTGGTTTTGATTCTAGTTCTTAACCAAGAACCAATACCGAACCGCTGGTTCTGGTTCTGGTTCTTTTGCCCAAGCCTAGTTTCCAAGGTTTTCGTTATTTTTTGTTTTAATTTATTCTAACTCCGTTTTTTGCCCTTGTTGAGGCTCCTTAGGGTTTAGAACATCCCTCAACATATAAAAGGGCTTTTATTTCTTTGTAAACATAACTATGTTTATTTTTAAGTGATTAATTAAATAAATCAAAAGTGAGGATTCACTTTATTGCGATCTTGATTGAACTTTTATTAGAACTTATCAAATGATTATGTATCATTCATGGCATCTCAACAAATAAATATATAGTCTTTTCCAATCGAACTTTAGGCTTTCCAAGCGTTTTAATAACAATTCCGCAATTTCTTCGTGACATTTACTCATAGATTCCGTGAGTTCTTCTTACTTGTAATTAATCATTTAAAAATGGTACGACAGCAAACCGTTCCCATAACTCTATGAGTTCATCGTTACATTTCTCTCATAGAAGATTCAATATAATTGAATTCTTTATAACCTCTAAAGTTAGTGAGCATCGACGTCGACTCTTCAGTCTTCAAAGATTGTAATCACTTTTGCAATGGTTTCACTTTTTCTCAAGCACGTCTTTTAATTACTCCACACGATCATTAATTTCCTTAATAGTCCCGCGGACCCTCTAAGAGAATGTTTAGCTAAGGGTTTATGCAAATAAATTATAGTTTTTCAAAAATTTAAAATAAATTACTTAGGATCCATTTGATAATCAGGGTGAAATTTGGTCGAAAAAAAAACGAATTCCTAAAAATTGATTTCCTGGAAATTTGAAGTCAATGTTTTTGATTGATTTAATATTGTAGGTTTAAAAAGTGAAAAAGTTTCCAAGATTTATTGTTTAATTGTCATTATTTTTCATGTTAAATAAAGCAAAATTTAACTATTTTAATCAAATTATTTTATTTTATTTTTTACTTTTTTGATACATTTGTACACCTTTCTATACGAATAGCATGATTGAAAACATAATTAATTCACAAATAAATAATAAGACAATTACAATCGTTTCACAATTTGATTACATAATTGTTGTGCAAAATATCTCAATAGACACAAGATGCCCTAAGAACAATTCAGGCATCTCAACTTCTCAAACGAGGAAATTGAAAAACATAAAAGTTGAACAAGCCCAACTGTTCACTAAAAAGGTTACACACAATTCCGAGGTTTCTTCAAGACAAGAATAAGTATACCTCGTGAAGATCTAAAGTAGATGAATTGCACATATACTCAACAAATAAAGAGTCCCGGAAAAGGTAAGGAGATCCTCACTCACTTGAGACAAGTTGGAAGAGTGAGCCCATGACAAACAAAAGCCAAAACAACATACACGATAACCAGCAGTAGGAATATCAATGCAACCCTGCGGACGATTGAGGAAATAATCAACAAAACTAACAGAAAGTTGGAGCTAAGATCATTTTGGCTAAGCTGAAAATATTTACTTTATAAATAAATAATGTTTTTTGATAGGTTTGTTGGAATAAGTTAATAAATTATTGACAGCAACCAGCAACATAAAAGTAATTCGTGTCCCCAACATCACAAGCTCACTCGAGCAAATATATTCATTTTGTATGAGGTGTAAACAACTATGTCATCACTCATCATTCAAACCTGAACTCTGTTTCATTAAGCTTACAACCTAGAAGGTATGAAATAAACATTCATTCATCAACTCCAAGTAGAGATAATGGACCTATCTGGATGTAAAAGTTTAAATCTCCAAGTTGTCAAAATTGATATAACTTACGTTAGCTTAACATTTCTCCACCACACAGTGCTTCTAAATCGCCGAGTCTGCTTCCTGAAGCGGAAAGTGTTACCTTGCATAGTGGATGTTTTATCAACCAGCAACTCCAATCGGTCACCTCTGTCCAAAACTTTATCAATATTCTCTATCATGACATCGCGCACCTGTAATGTCACCCAATAAAAAAGTTGAACTTCAAAAGTTGTCATCACCCCCAAGTAACCTTGAAAATGAGCACATAATATGCATATAGAGTATAGAGAAAGTATTTATCATAGAGGGTTTTCTATATCACATTTCTGCCATCATAGCAAAATTGTTTGCTGAAAATGTATTCGCATTGTATTGAACCACCAGAAGCTACTAAATAAAGATTTCTTGCGAAAGTACTTCAATTTAGAAAACACTCTGAAAGCTGAAAGTGGATCTAAAACTAGACGAGTAAAAAGGAATGGAATGACAGCTCAACAGTAACATGAACAAAAAATTGTAAGATAAGTCAAATATCACCTGACTCATTTCACCTCTTAGGCGGTTTATTCTGTCAGCATTTGGATCATTAGAGAAATAATCCATTTGTTGACTCAATACCCTTGAAAATTCATCATTCATGGCATACGCTTGGGCGGACAATACAGCTCTGCCATATGTCCTCACAAATCTTTGGTGAATTTCTTCCAGAAATGCAAAAGGAATTCTCCCTGCAAATATATTGAATTACAATAAAATTAGGCAAAGTCAGCTCGTAATACACAGGAAGGCCAGAGATAGTGAATTTGTCAGAATTATGACAAACTCTAATATGTTAGCATAACACAACATGCGTCCAACTTAAGCTTGCATAAAATGTCAAAAATCAATTGCAAAGCCCAATCTAAAATTGGATGGCACAAGCTGTAACTTCTGGATAACTCAAAATACCGCGAGCAAACTCTATACATGAGTTTGGATTTTCCTATCTCAAAATATTAAACCTCTCAGTTTCACTCCTCATTCTAGCTCTACCACATGTCATCATATAGCATTCGTTCAAATGGACAATTTGAGCATTTAGAAGTGCAGAACTTCTGTACTTTTATCTTTGAATGAATGTTCCCAATGCTAATTACGTACAAGATACAATATCAAAAATATCCCCTCACCTTTCAAACAATATCAGAGACACCCCTCAAGTTTCAAAAATATCAATAACCTCCCCTATTTCTAGTTTTGAGTATCATATTCATCCCTGACCATCTTTAATACTAATTTGTGATTACATATAAATTGCTAATACCTAAATTTCGCTTAAGAACAATTTATAAATCTAAAAACCATCTATGCATTAATTTGGCCCTAAAGTAACAGCCTATTATCAAAAACAGTTACTAATTAATAAATTTTACCATCCATTTCAATAAGATTAACAATGCATATATTTCTTAACTATTTCACTTCACCAGTAGGGGAGGCAAAATTCTCCGCTCCGACCCTCACTGCATTGCTCTCCTCGAATTAAAAATGGGACGGGGGACAAGAAACACCTCAATTCTCTGAACCCTTCCAAACATTTTTATTTTAGTTTTATGTTTTACAATTTAAATCATATTTTAAAATATTTTTTTTTAACTAAACATGACTGTAAATAGAGATATTTTAATCCACGTCAACCCAGCTTTGCCTCTCAAAACTCCCCAAGAAGACATGGACAGGGATTTCTACCTTGCCCCACCCCCTTTTACCATCCCTATTAACCAGTAAAAGTATATTTTGATTCAAATGAACAATCCAATTGCAATGGTATTCTATTCAATATGTTTCAAAACCCATGTCCATTGGTTACAACTGCAATGGGATATCTAACTTAAATCAACAAATAAATTCATTGGTAAAGTTAAAGAATAAAAAAATATATATATACATTGTTGAGCTTAATGAAATGAATGGTGAAGTTAACTACTTAGTGTAACTGGTTTTAATAATATAATAGGTTCAGATGTTTATTATGCTGACCAAATTAATGCATAAATGGTATGAAGTTTTATATATTTTTCCCAATGCTAGTTTAAGTATTAACAATTTATACATAAAACAATAATTAGTCTCATGATTTAAAATATGTTTTTGAGGTGAGCCTCAGGTTGAGGCGCTGCCACGTACTTTTTAAGGGATGAGTGAGATGTAAAGCCTCAAGGCATATGCCTCATTATTTAAGAGGCATGCTCCTTATAAATGCTCAGGCCCCCACTTTTTTAAAACTCAATATTCACATTAATTGACACGTTTTGAAAATCAATTCTACACCTAATTTGAATGGGTAATCTAATAAGATATTTAAGATATTAAAACCTAAATGAATTATTTGATTTGCAATAAATAAAAGTAAACATCAAATTAATCCGAAAAACAAAAAGAAAAAAAAATTATAGATCATAAATCGATCAAAGGGGAACTTGTCTCTTCGCCTGGTTTTAGTTGCTATTGCCATTTGTCTTTATTAATTTATTTTATATTTGTTTGCATTGATACTTCAAGTTAATTTGTTGTTTTGGAGACTTTTAAATTTTAAATTTTATATTTATGTTATTGCATATTTATTTGTATGTATTTTTTTACATTTTAACTTTTTTTTTTTGGTTCATGGTGAAGCTTACGCCTCAAAGCTCCTTAAAGCTCCTTGACACTTGCACCTTGCCTCACAAAGGAAAAATACCTTAGTACCCGTTTCCTTCTTTTTAAATCATTATTAGTCTTAAAGGTGGCCAAGGGATGTATATGATATTTTGAATTAGAAAAAACAATAGTGGTCTTTTTAAATCATGATTTGTCTTAAAGGTGGCCAAGGGATGTATATGATATTCTATTCCAAATTAGAAACAAGAATAATGGTCTTTTTAAATCATGATTAGTCTTAAACGTGGCCAAGGGATGTATATGATATTTTGAATTAGAAACAAGAGAGGTTAGTAATATTTTTGAAACGTGAGGGGTGCATATGGTATTATCAGAAAGGTAGGGTGTGTCTATTATTTTGTCTATGTACAAATTACAAACTTCAAATAAGTTGCTAGTTTGAAATTAGGATTTCCCAATCAAAAAATCTACAGTTTCATGTTTCTAATTATTATGGTTTCATATATACCAAAGTTCCCTTACTCCCGAAATATTGAGATAACTCAAATTTGAGTTTTGGAGACCTGAATTTTTAAATTTTCTTCAATTAACTGGTTTTATCATACAAAACAATTGTATTAACACTATGGCAAAACTTTGCAAGATTATTACATATTTACATAACTATAATGGATGAAGTTGAGTAAATTGTCCAATGATCACTGAACTTATATCCATGTCTTCGATTGATCACCGAACTTTAAATTGTCAAGTTTTTATCGCTGAACTTGTGTAAACGTCTTTGACTAGTCACTGAAGTTTAAAATATCGAGTTTTGATCACCAAACTATCGGTTAATTGTCTCAATAATTACTGAACTTATGTATATGTCATCAACTGATCACTGAAGTTTAAAATATCGAGTTTTGGTCAATAAACTTACCAAAATGGTGGACGTTAGTCATTGACTTAACTTTCGTAATAGAATTGAAGACATGACACGAAATGTGTGCACGTTGTGCCCGTCAACTTCAACCGATCAATCACGACACACCAAATTGCTAAGTAAGAAATTTTTAAGAACGTTTTCGATTGGTTACTAAATTTTTAAAAACATTTTTTACAGTTGATTTGTTATATATAACTGATAATTTGAAATAGCGTTTATAAATTTTCAGGTCAACTTTACAAGTTCAGTGACCAAAACTCAATCAACTTAAAGATTGGTAAACAATCGAAATCGTTCTAAAAGTTTATTGACTAATAGATGACATTTTTAAAGCTTTCTTATGTTGTAATTTGGTGTGTCGTGATTGATCGGTTGAATATGACATTATGTCACGTGTACATTCCATCTGCTACGTTGTCAATTCTGTTATGAAAACTAAGTCAATGACTAACGTCCATCATTTTGATAAGTTTATTGATCAAAAGATTCAAAACTTGATATTTTAAGACTTCAGTGATCAGTCAAAGATATACATAAATTCATTGATTAATGGGAGAATTAACCCATAAGTTTAGTGACCAAAACTCGACATTTTAAACTTCAGTGATCAGTCGAAGACGTAGACATAATTCAGTGATTATTGAGATATCAATCTAGGACTTAGACATAATTCAGTAATTATTAATATAATTAAATAATAAGTTAAGTGATCAAAAATCGGCATTTTAAAGTTCAATGATGATCAAAGACATGAACATTTAGTGATCAATGGGACAATTAACTTGATGAAGTTACAAAATGAATAGATACTTAACAACTAAAAGCAGGCCCCATTCCCTTTGCTGTTTTGAGCCCGTTTTGAGTTTTCGATTTTTGGAAATATCGAAAACGCGTTCACTTTGCCCATTTTCAGAAACGAGTTTTTCAAAACACCAAAAAAATTACAAAGAAAACTCAAAACGAGTTTATTACGTTTTGGATATTTTGTGTTAAAAAGTCCAAAAGGACCAAAATGCGCGTTTTGATTTTTATTTATTTATTTATTTATTTTTTTTGTGAGATACTTCCTTCACTTGAAGTTCTTATATTATTTTGTCATTATATATATATATATATATATATATATTTTTTTTTTTATTTTATTTTTGTAATTTTTTTTTATTATTATTATTTTTTTTTTTAAAATGTGAGACATTTCTTTCACTTGAAGTTTTTATATTATTTTGTCATTATATATAAATCCCAGTGTTCTAAAAAGCGTGAAGCGTGACGAAGCGTGGAGCTCAAGAGTCAAGCTTTTGAAGCTTAAGCGGGAGTAAGCGTTAAAAAGCGTTTTTCAATTCCTAAATATTTGATTTAAATTTTACCCATACTTGAACAAGTAAAAAAAAAAAAGGAAAAAAAAAGGAAAAAAAAAAATGGCCGAAGCGCGCGCCGAAGCGCGCACAGTGCACGCTTAAGCGCGCACCTTCGGCCACGCTTTTTAGAACAAAAATTTCAAAAAACGCGTTTTTCGCGCTTTCGGCCAAAACGCCGCGTGGGCATCGCGCGTAAGCGCGCGTTTTAGGCTCGTTTTCGAACACTGATAAATCCATGTTAAGATTTTTTTTTTTTTGTAAATTATTATTATTATTATTATTATTATTGTTGTTGTAAAAGTGAGAGATACTTCCTTCACTTGAAGTTCTTATGTTATTTTGTCATTATATATAAATCATGTTAAGATTTTTTTTTTTTTTTTTTGTAAAAGTTAGACACTTCATTCACTTGAAGTTCTTATATTACTTTGTCATTATATATAGATCCATTTTAAGATTTTTATTTTATTTTATTTATTTTTAAATTTTTTTTGTAAAAGTTAGACACTTCCTTCACCTGAAATTCTTATGTTATTTTGTCATTATATAGATCCATGTTCAAAAAAAAAAATTCTTTTTTTTTTTGTAATTTTTTATTATTATTATTATTGTTATTATTATTATTATTATTATTTTTTTTTTTGTAAATGTGAGACACTTCCTTTACTTGAAATTCTTATGTTATTTTGTCATTATATATAGATCCATGTTAAGATTTTGTTGGTATATGCTTGAATTTTTTTTTAACTGAAACAATATTAATGATGAATTTATTGACATAGAGAACTAACTTATTTATTAACATTAAAATTAATGATATTCAACAAATCAATCATTTTTTACATATAAAATATTACAAAATAAATATATCAAAAAATTACAAAGTAAACGCATTTTTCAGTTTTCTATTTTTGAAAACATTTTTCCAAAATCACAAAGAGAACATGTTTTCAGCAATCCCAAAACAAACAACCAAAATCCAAAATTCAAAACAAAATTCAAAACTCAAAATCCAAAATCAAAATACAAAGAGAACGGCCCCTAAGATTTTCCAATTTCATCGTATGCAAGATCATGTATGATATGTCGCCAAGCAAAACTAATCAGTAATCATAATTAGGAAACAATCATTTCCATATAAAAATAAACATAAAGCAACAATATAAACAAAACAGGCTACATTTCAGATTCATAAGAAAATCTCAAGTTTAAAACCCCAAAAATTAGTTCTACATTTTATGTTGATATTGAAGGGTGAATTATATTGGAACGTGTGTAAATTGGACTTTAAACTGTATTTGGATGTTGGAAAATTTTTCCTTTAAAATCATTCAAAACTAAAGTAAAAAACGATCTTTAACACACACACAAAAATATGCGAAATAAATTATACATACGTCCAGCAGTATCATCGGCCATACAAAGTACGGTGAGTCCATCCGTACGTTTGACATGGAAAATATACCGATCCTGAGAGTACGAAACATTGGAGTCGTTGTTCCCGGGAATCTTTTCGAGGATTTGCCTGGCGACCGCGTTTGCCGTCGTCGTTGTGGGGTTGTACTCCGCCAGAACAACCGATCCACGCGCCACCAGCGCGTACAATATTGTCATCCCCACCTCCCTCTCCCTTTAATCGAGTTATAAATTGAAAATGTATTTGACGTGGCAAAAGTGTATAAGAATATTCACGGTGCTCCAGTTCCAAGATCTTACGGACGTCAACAGTTTCTCTTGTGTGTAATTATCTTAAACTTGATTAGATTGATGATTTGGCGAAATTTGGGGAATTTGCGGTCGAAGAAATTGTGGTAGGGACAAATTTCATTGATTATCAGCTTTGGGGAAATTGGCGCATTAGTCCCTAAACATTTATTTTTATGTGCAATGAATCTTTAATCTTTCATTTTTGGCGCAACAATCTTTAAATATGCATTTTTTGACGCAACAAGTCATTTTTGATGGTTTTCTTCCATTCTACCACTAAAAAATTAAAAAAGACTAAGCCTCCATTTGGTACGAATTAAAATCAGATTTTAATTTAAATTAAAAGTCAACAATCAATCTCAATTACATATTTTATTAGATCCACAACATTTCTACCACATACATTATCAACGTTTATCAAAATCTACTAAAATTTTGATTTTAATCTCCATTAAACAAGGGCTAAAATGACATTATACATAATTGGAGCAATTAATCCCTAATGTTTGAATTTCTGTGCAATAAATCCTTAACCTTTCAAATTGGTGTTGAAGTTCCTAATCGCTACATTGTTTAGCGCCACAAGTTCTTTTAAATGGTTCGCTCCATTCCACCATTAAAAATTCAATCCTTTTATCAAAAATATTGGAGTGCTATTATATTAATAAATAAGTAAATGAATAAATAAGCCACTGTTTGGCAACTTAAGATTTTTGTTTCTTATTTTGTCAGAATTTGTTCTTCCATGTAATTGGATTTCCAATAAAGGTTTTTACTGTACTAACATAAATTCCATAATTTACCAATGGGTGATGAATGAGATAGGTGTTTCAGATATAAATTCAGTGGTATTTTTCAATAATTTAACATATTTTAGGAAAATGTCAATCTCATCAAAACATGTATTCTTCACATGAATTGATGATGGTTGCCTTCCCCTTGCACCTTAAAAATTGGGTCAACTTGTTTTGGTCAAACTCAGTCAAAATCACGGGAAATGTGGTAAACTCGATTTTTTATTTTTAAATAAAATTTTGATATTTATATATTTTATTACAGGGTCGACCTCCAGTCGACTCCGTGATCCTCTGACCCTTGATTTGGTCTTCGATCGCGTTGAGGACAAACAGAGTCTGGAAATTTTGGACTACACAACAGTCAATTCATGTGAAAGATTTAAGTTTTGATGAGATTTATCTTCTCCAACACCATCTACATCACCACCAGTATATATTACTATCATATGCATCACCACCCTTACTATTTTTTTTAATTATTTATGTATTTATTAATATAAAGGTATTTAATATTTTGATTAAAAAAAAACAATAATTGAGTTTTTAAATGTGGGATGGAGCCATTAAAAATGACTTGTGGTGATAAATAATGCAACGTTTAGGGACTCCAGTATAAAAAATGAAAGGTTAAGGACCTATTGTGTCATTATGTATAAGGGAATTTTAGTCTCTCTTTTTTAACGTTGTAATGGAAGGACCAACCAAAAGGACACGTTGAGCTAAAGAGTGGAACGCGCAAGGACTTTTGCGTCAAAAATAAAAGTTTATAGATCCATTGTACATAAAACCAAACGTTTAGGGACAAAATGCGTTAGTTTCCCTTATAGCTTTATAATTGTCCTCCGGTTCCTTTTCAAACAATTCCAAGATTTGAGATCCAAAAACATGGATGAAAATCCTTCAAGGATGGTGTTATCTGTGGTGATCATAAGGACGAATATACGTTATTACTGTGAAAAACTGAAAATTATATTATTTTAATACCAAATAGTTCTCAAACAAAAACATGTTCAATCAATATGAAATTGTCCTTTTCTCAATCTAATATATTATAAAAAAAATATCCTCAATTAAGAACGAATAAAAAATAAAGACGTGGTTAGTTAAAAAAATTTAAATGTCAGGTAATAGAGAGTTTGTCCCCAATTATTTTAAAAGAATTTTTCAATTTTTATTCGGGATTTTAAAATTAGAATGCATAAAAATTAATTATTTGGATGTATATATATACTAAATTTTGTGGAGTCAAGAAAATATTTACAATTGCTGATGTTTTCTAAACGAGCATTTTCGTGTGAACAACAATGTACATTCACAATGACCTCCACCCCAATGTGAATGAATTGTCATCCACATTGTAAATCACATTGTGAAAATATAATTATTCTTCATGTGAAAACAACACGTTTGCTTCCATTTAGTTACTCATAAGTTGATTTACGGAATACGAATATAAAATTAGTTTTTTTAGTTTTTACTTACAAAACAAAACATACTTCTTTAGAAAATGAACTTATGAACACATCTATGGCTGCTGCGTGCTACAAATTGTTACCCGCTTTTTGGTAAGTTGTCTATAAACAGTTATTTATAAATATTGTTTATAAATAGTGACGTGATAGTATTTAGTTAGTTTTTTTTTTTTTTTTTTGAAAAGTTAAAAATTGTATGTGAAAATATTTGACCAGTCGAAACGTTGACTTTTCAAAAAAATTGTCCAATAAAACGTGCTACGTGACCGTTTGTAAACAAAAGTTATAAACACTTTTTGTCAAACAGAGGCTAAGTAATTTTTTGTTTATAAACGAAAACTATTATGTTTTCGAGGTAATATATGTGTTTTAAAAGTGATTTGGAAGAAAATGTGTGATCGAAAAGTGATTTGAAAAAATATATTATTTATAAACTTGTCTATAAATAATTTAGCTACCGGAGGCTTAACTATAATTTCCATCATAATATTGTCGTGATATTTAAAGTACAAAAGAAAGAAGTAATAACAAATTGAAATTTGCACATCCTACGTCAAACCATTGTTGCATGATTCATGGACTAGACAACAGACACAAGATGATGGAACAATAAAGTGAGTGTCATTCTGAAGGGATAAGTAGTCGTGGTCTGTTAGGATTTGCATTTTCGTTTCAATAATCCCTATTAACTAAGGAAAAGGCTTAGGTCATGTTCTCCATGTTGTTTTAAGATCGTTTTCTGTTTTTATTTTCAAAAATACTAAAAATGCGTTTTCTTTACCATTTTTGAAAATGCATTTTGGAAAATAAAAAAATAATTTTATGTACGAAACGCAAAACGTCCAAAACCTCGTTTTGAGCGTTTTAAGTGTATTCGACAAAAAATATTCAAAACACAGAAAACGCGTTTTTTAATTTTTTTTTATTTAAATTATCCTTACTTGGAACTAAGTTTAAAATAATTTTATTTTATTTTTTGAAGAATTATCCTAGCTAAGCCTAATTTTTTTTTTTTTTTTAGAATTATCCTAACTTGAGACTAAGTTTAAAATATAAATTTATTGGATTCAATTTCAACATTACAAAAAAAATTAAGTGGGAAATTCTTGTTGTTATATTTCAAAAAATGTCTTGATAAATTTACTTTACTGGTTTTGAAAGTACTTACATTTTCTAGATTTTAATAGAATTAGAGCTTCCTCAAATCCCGAACTTGATCAAGTTGTGTTAATATAGACTCTTAGTACTCAAATTAGTGTGTTGCAGGTAACCATGTTTTCAGTATATTGTGAAATGAAATTTGAGTTTGAGCCAGTAGTATTTTGCAAGCAAATTAATTAAAAATAGTTTAAGTGGTATTTTGCAAAATTTCAAACAGAACGTGTTTTTTTAAGGTGGCGTTCTGTTTGTATTTTATTTTGTATTTTCATTTTCGAAAATGTTTTGTGTTTTGTGTTTTCATTTTTGTTTTCAAATTTGCTGAAAACGCGTTTGGTTTGTCATTTCTGAAAACTGTCTTTGAAAATGAAAAGCTGGAAAACATGTTCTGTTTGAAATTTTCCAGAACACTATTTAAACTATTTTTAATTAATTTGCTTGCAGAATACTACTAATTTCAACTCAAATTTCCTTTCACAATACACTAAAAATATGGTTACATGCAATACACTAATGTGAGTATTAAAAGTCTATATTAACACAGCTTGGTCAGGTTCGGGACTTGAGAAATCTCTACTTCTATTAAAATCCAGAAAATGCAAGTTCTTTCAAAACCACCAGAGTCCATTTATCATTGCATTTTTTTGAAATATAACAACAAGAATTCTCATTTAATTTTTTTTTTGTAATGTTGATATTGAATTCAATAAAATTTTATTTAAACTAAGTTCCAAGTTAGGATAATTTAAAAAAAAAAAAAAAAATCTTTATTTAGGCTTAGTTCCAAGCTAGGATAATTCTAAAAAAAAAAAAATAAATAAATAAAAAAAATAAAAACTTTATATTAAGCTTAGTTCTAAGTTAAGATAATTCTATATAAAAAAAAAAAAAATTCTCAAAACGCGTTTTCCGCGTTTTGGATTTTTTTTCGAAATACACACAAAACGTCCAAAACGATGTTTCGGGCGTTTTCCGTTTTGTTTACAAATTTTTTTTTTGTTTTCCAAAATGCGTTTTCGAAAATGGTAAAGAGAACGCGTTTTTAGCGTTTTCGAAAATAAAAACAGAAAACGACCTCAAAACAGCAAAGAGAACAGGGGCCCCTGTTATGAGGTCTCATCTGCAAGTACTCAGCAATGATTTTGAAACGTAAGAAGGATCTCATATGGAGGATGTCATGCATAAGACGAAGGTATGGAAGATACCTTGTGGAACTAAAGGCTCATCGCTTCGAAAATGAGCTACAACATATTATGGCACCTCGTCTTGTTCATGGGGGTTCGACCTAAATTTACCGCTTCGACTGAGGTAGGTATCACTTCGGCTCAGCAATGATTTTGAAACGTAAGAAGGATCCCATATGGAGGATGTCATGCATAAGACGAAGTTATGGAATATACCTTGTGAAACTAAAGGCTCATCGCTTCGAAAATGAGCCACAACAGATTATAGCACCTCGTCTTGGTCATGGGGGTTTGACCTGAATTTACCGCTTCGACTGAGGTGGGTATCACTTCAGCTTCCTCTTTGTAATGATCATTACTGGCTAAGTCAGCTGGTGATAACAGATGTGTAGTGGGCAGTGGGCCTAAGGTGGCTTGCTAGCTGGCTTCCACATGGGCAATGATTATAGTTCCCTTTTTTTTAAAAAATAATAATAATAATGATTATAGTGACATCTCTGTTCGACGGCTATTGTAAAAAAAATAATAATAAATTGTGATTTTTTAAGTAGATAAATAGTTAAAAAGTGGAGAGAGAAAATATCTAGGATTAGAGATTGATTTGGGGAATTGTGTAGTTTAAAAATTGGTTTAAAAAAAAAAAAAACCCAAAAAAATCATAGTATCCGAACAGTACAAAAACAAAACATTTAACATTGCAAAATAAAATAGCTAATACGGAGATTGTAAGAAGAATAATGCTATTCAACTCTTCTTGTGCTTAGTAACTACTAGTATTTACTCAGTGGATGTATGGATGTTACTTATCGTAATATCTATTTCGATAAGTATTTGTAAAATTTTAAAGTTTTTAATCAGTACAAATATAAAATGCATAAAAATAATAATATCATATTACAATAATTAATTCAAATTATTAAAAACTTATTTGGATAGTAAATATCAATTTATATATTTAAATAATAAATGGTCGTGAATTTTAATAATTTTTATGCGTTATTGTTAAGTTCATTAAGAATGCAAATTTACGTAATGTGCGCTTAATTTTGACCAACAAATTTATATGTTTAACCAATCGGGCGACCTGAGAGATCAAAAAATTATATCGAAAATCTTATTCCATGTTATGTTTATACAATTATTAAAATTATGAATGATTAAATATATTAGCATCCGGTAGGTAATTTTGTTTATAAATTTATTTACAAATAATACATTTTTGACCCACTTTTTAACTATACACATTTTCGAAACCATTTTTTAATCACGCAACTCGAAAACGAAACAACAATATTTTTGTTTATAAACAAAAAACATAGCTTTCAAACGGAGGTTTAAGTATTTTCTATAAATTTATTTATAAAAAACACATTTTTCATTCATGTTTATATACACAAATTTAAATACGACATTAATCTACACAAATTTTTATTTTATTATATTTAATTTTAATTTTAATTTTTTTCCAAAAAATGTAAATATATTCTAGAGGGAAAATTGCATTTAATGTTTTTCTTTCCCCACTTCTACTTTTATATATAGTAGTATTTTCACCCGTGTTATGCAATATAGTTGTAATAGTGATTTCGATCAAAATTTATAAAAATATATTAATTATACAATCATATCAAATAAAAATATAATACAATAACATTTTAATACAAAATATTATTGAATTCGAAACTTTTAAAAAAAAAGTAATCAAAATAAGAAATGCAAAATTTACAAAACTAATAAAAAATAAGAAATTATGATCATTATAAGATTTTCTTTTCTTTTCTTTTTTAAAATAGTTTCTCTTTAAAAAAAAATAGTTTTTTTTTACTATTTATTTGTTTGTTAAACTTTCTTTTTTAAAATTATTTTTATCTTTTTTTTATATATATATATATAATTATTTTGAAATACAATTTAATAAATAAAATTAACAACCATAAATCTATATTTGCTTTGAATTGGTAAAGAATAGTGTCGTTATATTTTTTGTTTATTTAATTTTACTCCAAATGAGTAAATGTCGTTATATTTGTAAAATAATTATTTTTAGAAAATTTTATGATCTTTGAAATAATTATTTATTTTTTAATTAAAATCTATTTGACTCTGATTCAACACAATTTAATTTTCTGACCCTTGACCTGTTGCCTCTTTCAGGTCGAACCATTTCAGGTTTTCTGAACACGGAGTATTATATAACTTAAATGATATTATTTTAAATGAAGTAAAAATATAAAGTAAAATTTCGACATTTGATTTTTTGGACGATTTTACAAACAATGTTATTACAGTTTGCTCTCATTGTTATATTGTATTAAATTTCTTGTTGAGGTCTTCGAGTTGACCCCTATATTACATATTTTTCGACTTCAAAACAATACAATAATATGTATGGTTAAAAATGTGGTTTGAAAAATTGTGTAATTTATAAAATGGTTTATAAACCATTTTTGCAAGTTTATTGAACACATGCTTAAACATAATTTTAATACTAATAGTTACCCATATGATTTTTCAAATATATTCCAACATGATAAAGTGATTATTTCTAACTCTTGTTAATTGTCATTACATTACATATGACGGAAAATTGTATTCAATCATGTATGAAATTATTCGATTTGAAAGAAAATTTCTGGATTAGTCGTTTAATTTTTTATTTTTTTATATAATCTAATTGGAAAATTTATAAAAAAAATACAATATAAGGAATGTGTAATTTCGTGATCTCCAACTTTAATCGGTTGTCGTATCATGATAATTGCAAGATTTTCAAATTATTATTTTAACTATTTGACTTTGATTTTTTGACAATTGTTTTTATGAAATAGTGATTTTTTAGAATGTATAGTTAAAAAATAGTATGAAAAATTGTAAAATATAATTTTTAAAAATTTGCGTGATTGAAAATTAATGTTCAGAAAAACTGATTCTTGAAAAATCAATTCCATATGAGTAAGTGATAAAATATTATGTCTTGTGGGTTAAACAACCTTACCGCTTTTATGAATCGAGATGTATAGATGATATCTTACTAAATAAAATTAAATATATTTACTATAAACATTCGTTAAAATTTCATCAAAACTAATATTTTCTGTTGCTTAATTTACTATATTTATTTAAATATATGACCACATCTGTTTAATTTGTAATATTAAAGTAATTATGAAATTAAATATTTGTTTAATAAATTTAAATATCAAATATTGTAATAAGATAGTTAGTATCAATTCTAATAGTACTATTCAGATAGTGATAAATTATTTGTGATAATCTAGAAATTATATTTTGAAAAGATTAATTACATTAATAATCATTAAAATAGAATAGTTATGCAAATGAGTTATGCAAATGGTCATTGAAGTATTTTTTTTAAGTAGTAAGTTATTTAAGTTCCTAAGTATTATAATTGTAGCAACTTAGGAAAAAAAAGGCCCCTATAATTTACATATAATTTTTTTTTTTAAAATCATGTTTTTTAACAGCTCATTGTACCAAACATGTGCTTAAGTATACATTATCCACAAAATCATTATTATTAACCTCATTTTGCAGATAATGAGGGCTCAAAAAGGACTAAATAAGCTTACGAAAGAAAAACCTAATATATAAAGATAGAGCACTTCCCAAAAACAGGTATTGGCCAATTTTCCTGTCTAAAACTCATTTTCTAAAATGGTAATTAGTAGTATCAATTCACTATTTATTATTCATTTCAGACAAAATTCATATTTAAATTAATCCAATTGTATGCAGATTTTTAAATAGCTGCAATTTTTGGGTCCCGGGGTTTCTGGGTCTGTCTTCCCCTCTTAAAAGTCAATTACATTTTTTTTTAAATTCATAAAAAAAAAAAAAACATTTTTCAATATCACATAAATATTTTTATTTAAAAATAAAAAAATGAAAGAGAATGAAATAAGAACGTTCATCCATCTATTTTTCATTTCATTTTCATTTTCGTTTTAATAAAATTCTAAGTATAAATCATAGATATATCTATTTTTTCTACTTATTACAAATTCTATTTAAATGTAATTTTTCTTTTCCATTTGAAGTTTTAAATCAATTCAGATTACAATATTTATAGAAATTCCTGGAACGATAAACATACGAACAGTAAAAAAAATTAAAAAATAATTAAGGTATGTGTAATGTATCTTTGTAATTAATTGTCTTCATTCATTTCTCAGTTTTAATTAAATATCCATTTCCTATGTTAAAATATAAATTTGATATATGTAGGTAACAAATGACCGTGCATCGCAGGGTGTAACACTAGTTACTAAAAAAATTGAAAAGTATCATAAGTATCATAATGTGATACTAACATATTTGAGAAATATCATAAGTATCAGATTGTGATTTCACGTGATTATATAGTATTTTTTTCAGTTTTTACGATTTTATTAAGTAATTTTCAAATTTTATTATAACAGTCCTTTGTTATTTCCTAGAAAATATTTTAGGGTTTTTTTGTTTTCAACTGGTCTATAATACTAATATGGCTTTTGAATATATATATTTTTTTTTTAATATATAGTGTGAATGTAAAGATCCATCTAGATGTAAAGATTAGAAAAAACCATGTAAATTTATTTTCCAAAATCGTGCAATAACCAAATGGAACGTCTTTGCAACACGGGGAGGCAAGTACATCACACCGAAAAGGTAATCTATCCCTCATAACTCATCTTTTTCGTATAGAAATATATGCAAGTTCCTTTATTATGTTTTGTTGACCACATTACCAAGTTTAATATTTGATAAAAATTTGCAAGATGTATATCAAAGTAGTATTTAATTGGATTTTTTTTGTAAACTGCTTAAATTTTAACAGTCTATCATTCTTTTAACTCTATTTACCAAAAAAGTGTGATGACCAAATGGAATGTCGGCACAAAGCGGAGAGCCAAGCACATCACACTGGAAGAGGTAATCTTTTTTTATCCCTCTCATCAGAAGACGTAATTTATCCCCCAATCTCATTTTTTTACTTATATATAAATCTCCAGTTCCATTAAAAATTTTGTTGACTACATAACTAAGTTTAATTTTTTGTTAAAAAATTGCATTATGTAATCGAAAGTATTATTTCTTTGGATTTTTCTTAAACTTCCTATGAATTGCATAATTCTACTTAGATAGAAAAATGATTAGGGTTAATTCAATTATATGACCATAATTATAAGAACATAAATGAAGTCCCAAAACACAAACACTGAAAGCATATACATCTATATGTCATAATTAAATTTTTTATACAAACCATTCATTTAGTAAACCCTCTCAATCAAAGCAAGCCAAATATTGAAAACATATACATCTATCTGTCATAATTAAATTTCTTATACAAACCATTCATTTAGTAAACCCTCTTAATCAAAGCAAGCTTAAGAATATCATAATAAGACATAAATAATCAAAGCAAGATTAATAATAGCACATTAAGGCATAAATATCCAAAGTAATAGGAATAAGTATTAATTTCATGCCAACACAACAACAAAAATAGTTCAAAGTATTAAATTAAACAATTTATATATCCACTAAGATGAATTTCATAATTCCACTTAGATAAATTGGGTGAAATGAACAATAACTTTAATTAAAAGAAAAAAAAACTGAAATACCAAAAAACAGATATTTTAAAAGTCAGTTGTGAGGACTAATGGTCCCATTGTGCAAGGCATAAATAGATCGGGGAAGTGGAGGAGTCAAGGGAAAAAATAATTTTGTATCTTTAATATAACTGTAGCAGAAATTAAAGTTTGTGTACATTCGCACCAGTGCGATACACAGAAGATATAATTTACAATTATTTATTGAATAAGTTGTGCATTCATATATAATGAAAAATATATACTCAAAAAAGTAAAATATAAAATTGTGACTTGCATATTTCTTTTTAACAGCTAATTGTTCATTCTTTAGTTTTTTTAGTCTATATAGGAGAAGTGAGGTATGGACATGTGGCTTATTTGTACTTTACAATTTTGATTTGACGACTGAATTCGAGCCTGCGGTTTTTTTATTTCTAAAAGTTGAAATGTTTACAATTTTCAAATAGTAAAATGAACTAAAGAGGTTAATAGACATTTAAAAAATTAATTTATCGACTCCCCGTATAGTAATATAAGAATTTTACTAACTTTCTTAATGCAATAATTTATAATTAAAATATTAAACAAATATTTCATTTCATTACATGTAAAAGAACAAATACATTACGAGCAAAATTTACCAAATATTTAAAAAAAATAAAAAAATTGTTCAAACTCAAATTAAATGTTGCAATTTATTAAACTTACACGTGACAAACTTATGCATACTCCTATATTTAAATGAATGTAACAAATAAATAATATGAAATACAATTTTTAATTAAATTTTATTGAATGAATATTACAAATATAATTAACTTTATATACAAAAAAATTATCTATACATCTCATTTATAAACGAGAGTTTAACAAACTAGATATAAGACTTTATCACTTATTCGTATAGAATTGATTTTTCGAAAATAATATTTTCAACGATCATTCTCAACCACACATTTTTTAAAACTTATTTTCCAAAATTGCAATTTTTTTGTGCATATTAAATAAACGTGTTGATCATATTATATTTTTAAATAGAATGATTTTGCTAACACATATATTCTATTTTACAAATTGAACCAATGAGTTTATCGGATCATAAAGCTGTAGAAAATTAAATGATTTAATTGAATTTATTTAGAAAGATAGAATTTTTATTATTTCTTTCAATTTGATAAGAAAAAATATTTAAAATTAATCATTTAGTTCAAATTGAATTCAGTTAAGAAATTATAGGTATTATACTTAAATGAGATAAATTAAAAAGATAGGATGTTGGAAAAAGTAAAAAGTATAACTAAAATTTTTACATTTAGTATTTAAAATGATTTTGTAAATCATATGTTTAGAGTTTTCTCTATTTTTCTAGTTTGTATTAAACTTCTTGTTAGATATTGAATTTGACACCCATATAGCATATTTTTTTACTTCACAATAATGCAATAATTATCAAGAAAATAAAAAATCTATAATTTGACTTTTTTATGGAGTAGAATTTTTTTCACAAATCCATAAATCATTTATTACATACATTAATCGAATTTTGCTAATTCATGTATTAAAATAAATTAATAAAAATAAGAAATTTCCTAAAATGACATGTGAAAATGGGCAGGAAAATATGTGGGTAAATTTGTGACGGTTATCCTATTATTATATATTACTAGTAATCGTGTCCGTGCGATGTACGAAAGATATAATTGACAATTCTTTATTAAATAAGTTGTAAAAATATAATGTCCGACATAAATTGTACATTTATATATAATATAAAAAATACTCAAACAAGTAAAACATAAAATTGAAATTTGCATATTTCTTTTAACAGTTAATTGTTCATTCTCTAGTTTTTTTAGTCTATTTAGGCGAGGTCAAATATGGATATGTGACTTATTCAGTACTTTACAATTTTGATTTAATGACTGAAGTCGAGCTTATGATTTTTTGATTTCTAAAAGTTGAATTGTTTACAATTTTTAAATCGTAAAATGAAATAAAGATGCTAATAGACATTTACAGAATTAATTTATCGACTCACCATATAGCGCTATGAAAATTTTTACTAACTATCTTTGTAGCGACCAAGAACTTTTACGCATTTAATAATTACTTTAAAATCATGAAAACGGTGTCACTGCGATCTCACCCATTTTTAAGTTAACGTCGCGACGTATTCGTCTAACCAAGTCGAGAAATATCGAGTTAATTCAATTTTAAATTTAATTCCGAATTTTCAAAATTTTATTATTTTAATTATTTATTTAAATTATTATTTTCAAAATCGCTTTAAATCCCAAATTACGTTAATCTCATTTTATCAGTTTCATTCTTCCGACCCAGTTGAATCTGCGTGCGAATTTACCTCGAACTACGTGCAATACTTGTCTTGGTTTTCACACTACCAACCCCCATCCATCACATCAATTCCATACCCTATCTATTCTCATACTCTCTCCACCCATTCGTCATCAATCCACTCCATTATACATCATCATCCTCCTTCCCTCTTTGCACAAACCTTTCACCGATTCGAGCCTCGCAGCCAAGTAATCTCTTCTCCACCACCTCACCATTCGAATCACCACCACCAATTTGCAACAAATGCACATACAGTCTACCTAACCATTCCCACCCATAGCCGACTGTAACTCGCCAAAACCCGACCTCCACCTGCAACCTCTGCTCAACCACTATAAACCACCATCTGCCATCGCCACACGCAAGCCACTACACCCCACTCACCTCCAAACCAGCATCACCGGCCACCACCTCCACTGTCTCATCACCACCAAGAAACCCCACCCAATGCAGGCCACAAATCATCATCATCACCACCATATTCGTCCCCTGCATCCAAACCAAAACAGCCACCATCCTCCATCTTCAACACCAACACTACCTCTACCCCAAACGACTGCAACCGCACAATACCGCCACTGAAAACTCCACAGCCCATTTCGTATTCTCCCCATTTTTTTTACCTCCAAAATCATCATCACCACCACCACGACCAGCTTGTACCACCGGCCGCAACCACACAAACCCTCCACACCGTAGCAAAGATCGAGCCTAACGTGACCACCTCCATCACTCTAAAACGCCCACTGCACATCATCCAAATCCCCAACAATAAGCCAAATCAATTCAAACCCAAAACCCATAAGCAAACATCACACATCCACTTACCTTAACCACCGCATGAAAATCGCAGCCCAAGTTCGAACTTTGAGCCTCGGTTGCACCTCGGTTTTGCGCCAATCTCGCACCACAAGGCACCGAAAGTCCCACATGACCTGAACCCATCTTGACCACCGCTCGCCGCCTCTCTGCGCAGGCGTTTCGCCGACGGATCACTGGTGGAAAGGGCCGGGTTGAAGAGGCCGCTCCTCCGCCCTCTCTTCTTCTCCGTTCGCGATATAGGAGAGAGAGAGAGAGAGAGAGAGAGAGATGAAATCTGATTTTAATATTTTTGATTTTTTAGAATTTGCAGGTTAGTCCCCAAGTTTGTAAATGATTTAAATCGATCCCTATAGTTTTTAAACCTATCATTTCAGCCCTTTAAGTTCTAAATGATTTGAATAAGCCCTTTATTTTTAAAATCACTTATTTCAATCCCCACAATTTAATACACATTTTGAGTTTCAACCCAAAGTTTTGAAAAATATTCATTCTAGTCACTCAACTTTCAACTTATTCATTTTAGTCCCTCAACTTTCAAATTATTTATTTTAGTCCATCAACTTTCAAAGTATTCATTTTAGTCCCTCAACTTTCAAAGTATTAATTTTAGTCCCTCAACTTTCAAATCATCAATTTCAGTCCCCAGAGTGTAATTTATCATTTTTAAACCATGAATTTCTAAAGACTAATTTAACTTATTTTTCTAATTGGCTAGACGAGACGTACGGAGATTTAAAGGATTGAAGTCATTCCCGCTCACCCACACTCCTTAAGTTTAAGGTAGACTCGCCCCTATTAATTGATTTAAATTATGATTGCATGTGAATGTGTATATTATGTGACTTATGTGAAAGTCATTTTTATGAAAAAAGACGAGAATGTATTTCTTCGGAAATAATTATGTTGTTATGCTTGTCATAACTTACATGCTTTTATGCATGAGAAGGAAAGAAGAGAATATCTTGCAAGATAAATGATGATGTTATGCATAACTTACGTTCCTTAAGTGCACGAGACGAGACTACCCACACCCGATGATTTTAAAGAGCTTATGATTTTTCAAAGAGAAGCCACGCGTTTTAATGTACAAGAAGAGACTACCCACACCCTATGTTTTCTAAAGAGTCTGCATTTATGTGTTCAATTATATTGTAAATTAATTAATTGGCGATGAGTCTACTGAGTATTTCTATGAAATGCTCATATCTATTTTAATAATATTTACAGATTTCGGAGAGGGTGGCAAGTGATGGATGATTGTGGCAATAGTTGTTAAATGGTTAAAAATCTTATTTTAATGATCCGTATTTCCAAACATTGGATAATTTTGAGAATTTCAATTATTTGAGAAATTATGACATTGCAAATTGTTTTACAATATTAATGGCTCGATTTATTATTTCGAATTGTTTTATAAATGTTTTAAATTTTATCGACCATTACAGTTTATTTAATGTTACCAAAAACGAATTTCATTTATTTCTTCAGCTAAAATATTATTTTAAAAGTTAGATCAGACGATGACGTGGTGAACCGGGTATTTAGAACTCGGGGTGCTACAATCTTATATGTAATAATTTATACTTAAATATATTAAAAAAATATTTCATTTCATTACATTACATGTAAAAAAGCAAATATATTACGAACAAAATTTACAAAATATTTTAAAAAATAAAAAAAATGTTCAAACTTAAATTAAATATTGCAATTTGTTAACCTTACAGTGCTTACACGTGACAAACTTATACGCAGACTTATTTTTAAATGAATGTAATAAATAAATAATATGAAATACAAATTTTAATTAAATTTTATTGAATGAATATTACAAATATAATTAACTTTACATGCAAAAAATAATCCATATATCTCAATTTATATATGGAGTTTAACCCACAAGACATGAGACTTTATCACTTATTCGTATAAAATTGATTGTTCAAAAATAATTTTTTTCAATGTCCATTCCCATCCACACATTCTTTAAAACTCATTTTCCACAATTACACATATTATTTTTCTGCATGCTAAATAAACGTGTTTGATACAATCTATTTTTAAATAGAATAATTTTGCTAGCACCTTTTATTTTACAAATTGAACCAATGAGTTTATCGAAATTTAAAGTTGTAGAAAATTAAATGATTTAATTGAATTTGTTTAGAAAGATTGAATATTTATTATTTCTTTCAATTTGATAAGAAAAAATATTTAAAATTAATCATTTAGTTTAAATTGAATTCAGTTAAGAAATTATAGGTATTATACTTAAATGAGATAAATTAAAAAGATTGGATGTTGAAAAAAGTAAAAAGTATAAGTACAACTTTTACATTTATTATTTAAAATGATTTTACGAATGATATGTGTTGAGTTTGCTCTCATTTTTTAGTTTATATTAAACTTTTTGTTGAGATATTGGATTTGACCCATATTACATATTTTTCGACTTCAAAATAATGCAATAATTATCAAAAAGAAAAAAAATCTATAATTTGACTTTTTATGGAGTAGAATTTTTTTTTTTTTTTTTACAAATCCATAAATCATTTATTATATACATTAATTGAATTTTCCTAATCTATGTATTAAAATAAATTAATAAAAACAAGAAATTTCTAAAATGGCATGTGAAAATGGGCAGGAAACAATGTGGGTAAAATTGTGACGGTTATCATATTATATATTGTATATAATTTTTGACTTCAAAATAATGTAATAATTATAAAAAGAAAAAAACATATAATTTGACTTTTTAAGTTTTTATGAAGTTGAAATTTTTTTTCTTCTCAAATTCATAAATCATTTATTACATTCATTAATTGAACTTTTCTAATTCACGTATTAAAATATATTAATAATAATAAAAAATTTCCTAAAATGCCCGCATGACCGTTAATTGTCGAGCCGTGTTTAATACAGTCTGAGCCTGTGGTGAATGAATGGTCCAGATCGGTTGGGTAAGAGCATTTCCAGTGATAACCACGCTTGATCTAAAATCGCTATTTATCGTAGACGACTTTAAGAGGAATATGAAGATTTGTAATGTTGTCAAGCAAAAGACAGAAATCACCGAGTAAGGTGTCTCTCTGTTAGCACGCGCAACCACTGTTCACCCGCCGATCCTCATTTCTCTCTCTCGAAATTCATACTGAATTATGCAATTTGTGTGTGTGTGTGTTGTATATCCATAGGTAAATGATCTAATTGATACGACAGTGATCGCTTTTGAACAAATTATATAGCATCTAGGGGTGGGGAGATGATCTCTCCTAAGCACAGGCACGATGGGACTTCGCCTTTGCCGTTGGGTATGGATTGGAGCGCTCCCCCTCGTCACTGGGTTCGTTTCTTGATTAATTTTTGTTCTTGATTGATAGGTTTCCATTTGAATTACGATGAATTTGGCATTTATTTAATAGCCGATCAATCTATTGGGATGTACTCGGGCTTCCGATAAAATTGGACCTCTTTGTGATATGTTTAGCATACTCGTATTTGAGTTCAAAGAATGTAGATCGATAGTTTTATACTGAGCGATCAGCTCTTTAATCTTCAAGGTTTTAGCTCGACGAGTGTAAAGCCTCAACTTTTATTCCACTTATTGTCAATGGAAAATGATTTTGGTCTACAGTAGTACTTAAGTATTGCAATTTCACTTAAATATTATAGCATGATCCTTATTCAAGTACTATGAACACTTAGATTGGAATGTCTCCAGTTTTAAATTCTGTGATAGTTTAATCTGATTTTCTGAATCGTGACTAATTGAGTTCACCATTCAACTTGGAAATTCTGAATTTGACTGCAAATTGGGTCAAGAAAATCTGATTAAGAACTCGAGTTCAGATTCTTAAATATTAGGGAATTTTCAAGTCCAAAATTATGAGGCTGCTACTATGTTAATACTTAAATTCTGGTGATTGTTCTTGGTTGTTATTCGAAATTTCTGATGCCTTATCCTTCTGTCACACCTGCTCAATCACTAACTGAGATTTTTATGAAATATTTGTCTGAGTTGAAAATTAAATTGCTCTATGTTAATGATTGATTAATTTGTAGGCAAACTTCATTTTTATTGGGATTCTTTTTCCTGTTTCCAAACAATACTCCTATTAAGATCATTATTTTTTCGACATCTTACATATGCTCACAGGCTGGGAGGGAAACTGTTTGGCCTCATGATCCACGCACAGGTTGGAGTTACTGTGTTACAGTACCATCCTGGGTCGTCCTTGCAAAGTCGAGAGATTCAGACCCTATAGTGGTAATTTAAATGTTCATTTAATTTGAATGTTTATGAATGTTAACATGCTTCGGTGCTCAAATCTTATTTTTATTATGCAGGAATCAATTCGAGAAATTAAAGTTGGAAGTAGTATTCTTGAATTTATTTTTATTACTAATCAATCAGCTCTTGTGTATTTTGTTTCCAAAGTGAGAACTCGTGGAAGTCAACATATAAGAAGATCCCCTTATTCTCTGTAGTGCGATATGGCATCATCTGCTCTTTTTTATTGTATGTTTGGAACCATAATTTCACAGAAAACTGAGTCTATATTAACTTTCTTAGCAACCAGCAACCGAGTGCAAACCAATGGCGAAAAATTTAGTATCACACTAAACAACTGTTTCAATATTAAAGCATGTGGGAGTACATGTGAGCTTGATCTTATTGAATGTGTTTTCGTATATCTATGTTAGGTTCCAGTATATGTTAGCTACTTGGCATATTATACTACTGTAGGCATTATGGCCCTTACTACTGAGTATGGAACACTTGATAGAAATGATATCAGACTCTATAGAATGAGCGTTCTTCAGTGCTTTCAGTATATCTGCTTATTAAGATGTATTTTGATGCTTTTGTGGCAATATATTTCATCATATTGGGTATATGCTCTAACCACCAAATATAGAACTCTTGATGCAAATGATCCTGGTCTCTGGTGAATGAGCTTTTCCTAAGTTTTTATGCATGGTACCTTAGTTGGACTCTATGGAAGTTTTGATTCTCAGTCAGTTACTCTTTTTTTATTTTATCTATGATTTCCATATAAATTTATATTAATTAATTTGGAAAAGTAATTAGGCAGAAATTAACCAATATTTGTGACTCACTTGGGAGTATTAAGTGGAGGCCTCTGTTTGAAATACTTATTAGATTCTATTTTACGTTCCTCACTCGCTGAAAGAGAGATTATCTAGAGGTTGATTGCATGCCAATAGCAATATGCGAACAGGACTTGACAGCTCAGATAATATTTGGCCTCTTGGTTCAATCATTTTTTCTACAGTATATCACTACGTGATGTTCCCGTTATTTTATTCTTACGAGCTAACATGAGGACAGCGGCATGCGTAAATGACAAGTGTAATTGAAGAACTTACTAAGTATACGTATAAGGGGTTTCCGCTTTGTTAATTTCATTGTTTTAATTGTTAATCACATGATTTTAATTCTCTTGGAATGGATAAATGGGCTTTTGAAAGGAGTTTCATACAGTTCGGTGCTGAACTGTGGTTTTAGACTTATATTTGCCTGGAGAGTTGTAGCTGAATTGTGAATCTTATATTGGATTACATGCGGTTTCATTGATGAGTACAATGATTTCCTCGGAATATCCATTCAGGAATAATATAAGTTCTACAGACTTTGTGAGTTGATGCTTTCTAGCATTTCTTATATCTGAGAGGGTGAATATTGTTTCATCGTTTCCATGTTACGCTTGGCTATATAATGAGTGTCCTTGACCCTATCCCTGAGAGGATATGTTTCTCTCTTCTTTAATTTATTACTAAACCTTCTTTTATCTTCTTGTAGTTTTACTTTACTTTATGATGTAGTTTCACCGTATTAACATTCTTAAGTGGCAGTTTTACAGGGTAGTGGTCGGCATACAATCACCGGTGGGAATTACAACCACAAGGACTGTATTAAGAAGATTTAATGATTTCTTGAAGCTGCATGCTGCAGTAAGTATCCAATCTTTTCATTAACTCTGCGTTTATACAGCTTGGAGGCAAATAAATAAAGTGATTTGTTTGTTGGAATTGACTGATCATGCATGTTCAGTCAATTCTTATGAAAGTTCTAAAATATTGATGGCATGTCATATCATTGTGCACTTTCTGTTACAGCTTAAAAGAGCATTTCCACGGAATAACCTTCCACCAGCACCCCCGAAGGGACTCTTGCGAATGAAAACTAGAGCAATGTTGGAAGAGGTATCAAGTTATTAAACACTACATATATTTGATGTTATTTTAGATCAAAGACACTTGGTTTCTGGTGTAATATCTCTTAAAAAATGTTTCTTCTTAACATGGATGAGGAAAACTCTACGTCTAACACTTCTTTAGTTATACTAGATCTCACTGTCAGCTTGATTATGGCCAACGAAAGTTGTGTTGGTATGCAATCTGATCAACGTAGATTATTGCCTTGAGTGTAACTTATAAGAGCTACAATTTGGCTTATTCTCTTTCTTTTATCAATTGGTGAATTTTGCATTTCATCTGATGCATAGAAATTGCATACCTGTTGGTCATAGTTCTGCTTTTCTTATTTTTGTTGAGACTTGGGGTTATGAAAAGGACTTAAGTTTGTTGCAGAGACGGAATTCTTTGGAGGAATGGATGACAAGATTGCTATCAGACATTGACTTATCAAGAAGCGGTGCAGTTGCATCCTTCCTTGAACTGGAAGCTGCTGCTAGATCATGTATGTGTGTTAGCATTGCTCACGTTTTTGCTCTAGAAATCATTCCACACAACGTAAATTGTTCATCTAACCTCAGTTAACACTTGCTGATCTCGAGTTTTATCATTTTATTGGCATTCATTTTGCCCTGTTCTAAATCTCCTTGTTATGATTCTTTTTCAGCATTCCAAGATGATGGGCAGAACGGTCCAGACTCAAATATTGCAGTGACTTCTATGGTCCCATCACTTCAGTTTCCTCCAAATTTGAGCTTATCTGTGGAAGCTGGTAGTTCACTGACATCAGATTATGGTAGTGATACTGCTTATGAGACATCTGAGATTGGAACTCCGAGCCTTGGAAAGGATAATTCTGAAGTTGGGACAGAGGATCTATCACTCGATGACGACTTAACAAGTCCAATAGATAAGTTTGTTAAGTATGGCATATCGAATATAGATGAGGGTTTGTCTATGGGACAGGCTATTTTAGATCAACTTGAAGGTCTTCCGAAGCATAAACTGTATGCCAAAGAGATTCATAGTAATATGGTTAACAGTACTAGCAATGTTGGCCCTTCTAAAATCTATCATCATACTGGGAATATGTCTGAGCTTGTTTCAGAGCCAGAGCATGGTACAGTAGGTCTTCATGCTCGTAAGGTCTCAAACGATAGCATCGGAAGTGATAGTAGTTCTCAGATGGGCAGCGAATTGTCAAAATTTGGAATTGCTAGTTCAAATGGATATGTGCCTTTTGACAACTACAGTGGGGCTGAGGCCTCGAGAAGCATTGGAACTCTTGGAAACACAGATTTTCAGCTGCCAGATGATGTACAACTGGTTCTCCCAAAGGATCAGCGCCAGAAAATGAACAGGGTAGTTATGTTAATGCAACAGAGGCTAGTGGCAGCTAAATCTGACATGGAGGATCTCGTGTCAAGGTTAAATCAAGAAATTACAGTGAAAGACTATCTCGCTTCAAAGGTAGTGAAACACTTTAGCTTTTATCTTGGTGCTATTACATTTCATTGTTGTTTCGAACTCATGCTCAGGACTATTATTGAGAATTGATATATTTCTGGAGTGCATAAAACTTGGAAGTGAAACAAAGCAAATCTTGTAAAGGATTTTATCTTAACCAAGAAAGGACTAGAGGAAAGTGAAGAAATGGCCCAAAAAAATGATTAGATAACTTCTAGTGTAGAAAGTATAGGAAACACGGGTTGACATTGCAGTTCGGAGAGTGTAGATGTAAGGCATGGGAAAGGAAAATGTAATGGCACTTGGCTCTTCCTTTTGGTTGACAAATTAAATTACCTTATTCTGCAATGTGCTAAGGCAAAAAAGTCACTTCTAGGAGTGAGCTTTACTATGATTCTGCTCTGGAAAGATGACCCAACATGGAGGGAAGATAGGCAGACTTAGAGATTTTATTGGCTATATGCAAGTGATCACAGTTTGACCTCCATTTCTTAAAACTCATTTCCAAAATTCATTTTCATGCACACATTTCATGGGACCCACAATTTTTATCAACTTTTCAACTACACATTCCATCTAATTTTTATCAAAATCTACTAAAAAATCTGATTTTATCAAAAGTAAATAGGGCTTGCTCAAACATTTCGTGACTCGAAAATGTAAGATAAGCAAATAATTTCGGTTATATTTTGGGCAGTAAGGCTGTGTTTGATACCCAACATTTTCCATAGAAGATGGAAACTTTTTTACAATTTCCATCTTTTGGTTTGTTTGATTGCCCAAATTTTCCAGTCTAAATATTTTACACCTTCACCTCACGTGATGCCTTTTGCCTTGTTTTGGTGGAAAATAATTTCTCTTGGCTGAGTTGAGAAAAACATTTTCCAGGTCCTTCATTTCTCACGCCTTCTCCCTCATTTCCTCCTGCCGACAACCATTTGCTTCCCACACAGAATTCCAGAACCAACTAGATTCTTCCCATTTGAAGCAAATTTTTTTTTTCTAGGCAAACCAGTTTCTCCCTAATTCCTCCTCAGTTCTCACGCCCAGTGGATTTTGTGGTGGTTTGAATATAGGAAAAAGTGGTGTCTTGTGTAGGTTCATAATTCAACTGGTGGTGGGAAGAAGAATTGTGGTGGTGCGAATATTGGGAAAAGAGGTGGCTCCGGCGTCAATTCATTTGGTGGCGGGATGAAGACTTGTGGTGAGAATACTGGGAAAATGGGTTGCTCTAGCGTCGATTCATCTGGTGGCGGGAAAAAAAAATGGGGAGTAGCGGCAGTTCCGGAGTTTCATGTGGAAGTGGGGAGGAATCTGACGGAGGTGGTGGTGAGGGAACTAATGGGGGTGGCCGTGGTGTAGAGGGTGGAGATGACTGCTGAGGTGGGGGAGATGTTGGGGGAGGAGAGACAAGCGGGGGACAGGCTGGTGGAGGAGAATCTGGTGGAGGTGAAGACAGTTGATCTGGCGTGGAGAAGTGGAATAGCTCAATTGCCTTATGAAGAAAAAAATATTTTCTAGAAAAATAATGTCAATTAAACAGTAAAAGTTAAAAAAATTCAAAATTTTTACTTGGAAATTTAAATCAATCAAACACATGAAACTACATTTTACTAGGAAAATAATTTCAAGGCAATTTCAATTCCTTGGAAATTATTTTCTTTCAACCATTTTCCATCTTTTCAATCAAATGGACCCTAATTTCTTGGATTTCAGCCACATAATAAGTAAATTTAGTTATAGTTTATGACTCTGTGTAAGCGAACTGATTCTGTACACCTATTTTGTCCCTACTTATCAAATTTGAAAAATATTTGGTAGGCAGTGGTGACCATACTTGGAACATGTTTTGGAAAGGTGAAATTATAATTTAAACTTGTCAAAACATACAAAATCTAAACAGGACTGTCCAGTCTGGCTAAAAAGCTATCATCATAAACGTTTATAAATATTGTTTTTAGTAATGATGTAAGCCCATTTACAGATTTGGAGAATACAATTTCCTTTACTCACGACGACACCTTTTTCTGCCAAATGTTTGTATGATTCTGCATAATCTTATGGTTGCAGCTAAATATGGGGATGGCCTTTTAACTATGTCTTCAGGTGAAGGATTTGGAAGTGGACCTTGAAACTACTAAACAAAAAAATAAAGAGAATCTTGAACAAGCTATCTTGATTGAAAGGGAAAAAGTTACCCAAATGCAATGGGATATGGAAGAACTTCGGCGGAGGTCAATGGAAATGGAACTGAACTCTCAACAGGTTATCCATATTTGCTTTTTATTCAGATGTTATCTAATGCACATCTTGTGTCATTATATTATTATTTCAGTTCGAATGATTTCAGATCAATGTGGAACTCTTTCCAGGGGGAAAAGCTAGATACAGTATCTAATAAAGCATCCGTCAATCAAGAGAGAGCTGCATTGCAGCAGGACTTGGATTCAACAAAGCAACAGCTTGAAGAATTTTTGAAGCAACATCAAGAACAGGAAGTGAAGTCAAAAGCTGATATTAAGGTTCTTGTAAAAGAAGTTAAATCTCTACGAAGTTCTCATGTAGAATTGAAGCAGCGACTTAGTCAATCACTGGATGAAAAATCTGAGGCCGAGGTATAATTTAGCTGCTATATTTTAAGGCATGGAATTCTTGTTGGCTGTCTAACCGCAATTTAGCAGAGTTTAAGATTATATAACTGCTGAATTTGCCATATTTGTTCTACTTCCTGAGCTTCTTGTACTGTTAGATTTTCTTGTAGCTCCGCTTCTTGCTTTAAAAATGGCACTCTTACTATCCCCTAAATAAAAGAAAGGAAAAGGATGGATTGCCAGTAATTGTGGACCACCTTTTTTATCTTTCCTTTATAGTCTTCCTGCATCAATAATGTAACTCGTTTAATTGTGCCAACAATTTGAATACTCTTCTGAGGGGAAAAGATAAAACTGACGAGAAAATCAATGACTCAATATTCAACTTATTTATTCTATTATATGAATGTGTATCAGTGGGTGCATATGTCATCTTTTTTATTTTTATTGAATGGATTCATGGAAACATATGCATGAGTCTGTCACTCGAGAAACTAATCTTGTTTTTTGAAACTTATGCAAGTTCAGGAACTCCTTCAAAAAGAGAGAGAGAGAACTGAGAAAGCAAGAACCTCTTGGAGGAAGCTGCTACACAAGTGCAAGATTCTTCACAATAAGCTACAAGAATGCCAGGTCAACGTAATACATAAAACAGAAGATAATCTAGTCATAGATAATCCATTAAGGTCGAATGCTTTGGATGTTGTAGCCACGTCGGACAATCATATCGGCCTTCTTATTGAGGAGGTACTCCTGGAGTCTTGCATTGTTATTCTTCTATTATTTATGCAATTGCTATCTCACTATCTCTGTATCTCATGCCTTGACCCAAAAGTATCTTTTAGATTAAAATCCCTCATATTTTCTTATCATTAAAAGAAATGATTTGGTATATAACCGGTTAAGAGAATGGGAAGACAGTGATTCTTTGGAGCATTTGGCATAAAGGAATGCCAAAACTTCTCTGGAGGAAGGGCAAATAGTTCAACCGGAAGTTGCACCTGTACTTCTATTGTGAACCGTTATTATCCACCCCCCCGGTCACGAATGAGTTGAATTCCCTCTATTGTAGTTATATTCAATATTAATTATTTTATATTATTAAAAGGTGGATTTGGATTTAAATTTATTTTTTGTCAGCCGCGAAAGATGATAATGGCATGTTGGATAAGGTAGATTAGACAACATTGGAAACTATTAAACCATAAGAAAATTTAATTTTTCTCAAACGTATCGTCGGCATTCTAATACTCAGGTACCAAAAATGCACTATCTATTTGAGGAAAGATCTCCTTTAACAACCATTTCAATAAAGAGATGGGAAATTTTAATTGTTTGAGCAAGTGGACTTGCTGCATATATTTCGGTAAATTATTATCTTGAGGCATAAATTCATCCGGATCTGTTTCTCTGATTTGGTATGGAAGGAAAGCATAATAAATGTTCTTTTATTCACCTTTGTTTTCTCGATACGTCTCTCCAGCACAAGTTGCTTATCTTGCTCTGTAAATTTTTTAGGTGCGGCATTTAGCTGAGAATGCAGATTGCTCATCTTCAACTGTTAATGAAGATACTTATCTGGACGATAACACGAGCTCAGTAGATGAGGAACTGAGGACGACGCTGACGACTTTCTTAGTAGACAATGGTGTATTAAGAAAACAGGTGAATTCCATTGTTCTTTGTGCTCTTAAATTGAAAAAATCACTTGAGAAAGGTGATTGTTTACCCCCTTCATCAGATGTAAATGTACAAGATGAAGTTTCACACTGATAATATTGTATTTAATTTTGTAAATCACCAAAAATGGCTGTGAAGAATGAATATTTGTTGTAGAGAGTAGTAATCTGGTGTCATTTTTTCCTATTATTTGACTAACCCATACATACAATTCTTGAAACTGTTTCTTCTGTTTTTGTAATGTAACCAACATTTTCCTGATATTTTTCTTCATTGATCAAAATCAGTATGTTGCATCTCGGAAACGTCTTGCATAATTAAGACTCCATTTGGAAACAACTTTTTATAAATAGTGACGCTGTGACATTTCGTTCATTTGTTATTTGGAAAAGTAAAAAATGGTAAACAAAAATCTTTGATCAGCTCAAATGGATGCTTCAAAAAAAAAAAAAAAAAAAAAAAAATGGTCCAATGAGATAAGAAGGAAAGAAGTAGGGGAAATTTTATATTGACAATTCACCGTTTATAAATATTTTATTGCCAAAACACTATAAATAAATAAATGACATTATTTGAACAGAATAAATTAGAAGAGGAAGAACATTGTATGTATGTTGGAAATTGAATTTATGTAGTAAATCCTATCTCAAATATTGAAACTCAATCACTTCAATATTTCTTAATTATTTTCTTCAATCGCTAAAAAGAAATTTATGTAGTCTGGTTTCAATAATAACAGCTAATCAAGAACGAGGCAGATAATGAAATTTTCAACAACATTTCCAGGGAATAGAAAATTCCAGAGCTACAGAATACGCTGATGCTTAAAAATTCGAACGCAACCTTTCATCCTGCAAATATAAATAACTGCAGTTTCCATGATGATATGATAATAGACATATATTTTACAAATGTGAAGCCAAGAAAATATGATCAAACACCCACAAAGTGAGATAATTGAGCATAACATAACATGAATTAAAGAGTAAATTCATAAACAAAGAACCATCTATTTACAGTAACAACCTCCCAGTGCTCGACTTCAAACGGTACTAAGAAGATAAGAGAGTCCCATTTTTCCCAACTTGAGATAAGCTTCTTGATGATTTTAGCAGTAAGTTTACGGTAGATAGAAAGCTTATCTGAAAATATTTGTCACTTTTGGAGGACGCCAGGCAGTGTTGCCAGCAGTAGAACCATCTGCGTTTTGACCATTTTGGATGGCAAGATTCAGTTCCTTTTTGTTCTTTGATCTCCCAATTTTCCTCCCAACGAAAAGGCCGAACTTCATGGACGTAAATAGTCCCAATGCGATCAATAGCGGCCTCACGGCCCAATGAAAATCCTCCAGATGTTGATACTTCTTCACCATTCCGGGGCAAGTCTTGAACGACACTAGTTCCACTTCAGCTGGATCAGCCAAGAAGCTGCTGTTTTCATCGCTAATTGTTAATCTGCCTGGGAACTTCACAGCAAGGCAGCCATTTGGCAGCAACTGAAAAATTCTTCCAGTTGCCCACTCGCCACCTCTTTTTCGAGGCCAGTCGAATCGAGGGCTAAATACGTTTGGTTTCAGCTTTATGAACTGCCCTACACAGTAAGGTTTTGCCATCTGGAATTCTGAGTAGTTGCCTTTCCAAAGAGTCTCCAGTCCAATAAATGCAACAGCCACAGTTCCATCACGGGTGATCGAATGAATGACGCCCACAAGAGAATGCTTTCTGTCTTCTTTCTTCAGACGAACCCAATCTCCTGCAGCCAATCCAAATGTGACACGCTCTAATGTAGACACATGAACTCTTATCGGATCGTGAACTCCATGTACCCTCACTAACACAAATCCGTCTTGATCAGTATCACGTTCCAGACCAACAACAGTCCCCTCCGGGACATCCATGTTTTCAAGGTTGCAAGAGTCTGATGACTTCCTAGATCGCACCATGTCGCCCACTTGGAGGTGGTCCTTTGCAAGGAACCACTCAGTATAACCACTACCACCTGGTTTCTCCCTAATCATTCTACTTCCAGGACCCGTCCAGCCTCCATCCTGGTAAACTGCATTTTGTGAACTGCAAACATTTTAAAAGTCAGCTAAAAATAAATGCATTTGCCTCTTCAAGCCCGAAAACCCTTCCATAACAAAGCTAATCCATTCAAGTATCAGGAACCGACTGCAGAAGCAAGCAAATGTGCTCCTAAATAAGGAGTTGCAAGGGTACGCGCCGTGGTTATACATATCATTTCTAAATAATTTACACGAACTCTTTAATTTGGACAAATAAACAAATTCAGAGTAGATCATCATTTCCATAATTGTGTATACACGTACCACTCAGTAGAAAATCAAAATATCGTCCTTATTGAGAACCACACTTGGTAAGATGTGCAATCTTTAAAAAGTTTTAGTTGAAAAAGATTTGCCAAAATGTTCTCGTTCTGCATTTGACTGCAAGTGCTTTAGATCCTCTCTTCACAATTTCAGTAAAAAGAAATGCTCAACGAAGCAAAACAAAAAATCGATACCTCTTAAATGCAAGTAATATGTCTGCCATTATAGGGCGACTCCTGAAGTCATACTCAAAACAACCAATAATGACATTTTCGACGGCTGGAGGGAGGCCAGTAGGAATATGTGGCTTTTCTTGCTTCTTTACAACCAACTTGTACATTTCATCGACCGATTTACCACTCCAAGGAAGAATACCAGTCAGCATCTCCACAATACTGCAACCAAATCCCCACGAATCAGTCTCAAATGATATTGGACCTCTTATTTCTGGTTCCCATTGTTCTGGAGCCATGTAGTTGGGAGTACCAAGTCTTCGACTCATCTCTGTATTTGTTAATGAAACCCCAAGAAACACATAAGGAATTCCAATGTCCCCAAGAATTGCCCTGTCATTCTCGTCCAAAAGGAAATTAAAAGGTTTAAGATTGAGAATAAGGATGTCTTTTGCATGCAGATCCATTATTCCTTGAGCTAGATCTGCTCCATACCTGTAGACAACCATTATTATAGAATATATGAAGAATGTGTGCTTCTAATGCAATGAAAACTTTTTAATAAAATTAAGCCCAAGAATATAAGACGAGCAAAAATCACCTCAAAACATCACTCATTGGCAATTTCCCCCCTTTGTATCGAGCCATTTTATCACCAACCGACCCATCGTAAAATTTCATAACAATGCAAATCTAGAAGGAAACAAACATGGAGCAGTTATTGCATCTTTTTCCGTTACTTGAGATATTTGGTAACCAAGTAATATTTCAACATTAAAAACACAACTTTGAACAGAGAACTCACTTTCTTACTAATAATGGTAAGTCCATGCAGCCAACAAATGTTTTCTAACCCTCGACACTTGGAAAGAAAATTATCCAACTTATTCAAGACATCTCTAATGTTATCTTCTTTTATAGGATGTAACATTTTAACAGCTACTTCATGACACTCCTCGTAGTCTTCAGTCGTGCTATGATGAGTCGCCAGCCAAACATCACCGAAAGGCCCTCTTCCAATTCGGTGCCTCAATTTAATTGTTGCTGGGTCGATCCACGGGTTCATCTGGTTAGATGACTCTATGATAGTACTACTGTCACCAGAGTCACCTTCAACAAGCTCGAAATCAAATGACGATGTTGGTCGACTTGAAATAACTTTTCCAGCCATTTTCCTAGTATATCCAGACTGCAATAGTTTAAATACACAATGCTTAAAAGAAGTCACAAACAATAGAGTAAAATGAAATGAAGTCCTGGAGAAACACGTAGTGAATTGTTATAAATATGAAGTTCATGGATATCAATGAACCGTTTAGTAAATCCTATTTCCAATAGGGGTGTTGACAAAAAAATAAAATAAAAAAAAAAAAAAAAAATCCTATTTTGATCATTATTTTCATATGGGGTGGAACAAGTTTATACCTTGAATTCAATCAAATATTATATGGAAAAATTTCCAAGTACGATTGAAAATTGCATGAATTTGAAAATCACAAGTACCATTAAAAAAAAAAAAAGAAACAAAAGAAAAGAAAAAATCAGCTAATGAGAGCTCTCTTATGATCCAACTTCCAACTGGTTATATATGGAGACCACGGGGTGCACCAGCTCCAAAATTAAAGCAAGCACGTACTTCCTTCTAACAAGAGCCTTATAATTTAACATTTTCTTTGGAAAAATATGGTGTCACAAAAACAATTAGAAAATTTCTAATACTACTACCCTGCCCCCTTAAATATTTGTCAACCTACCCTGGATGCGAAACCTAGATTCTTTACTGTAAAAATTGAATCAAATATTGATTCATTATGTGGTATATTCCTTAATAAAGCTTATTAAAAGAAAGATCGCACACTTCCCATACCTTTCAAAATTGACTATTTGTCCATTTGTGAGAGGTGTTTACATAAATGTCTATGATCGTGATCGAGTAAATAGGAGCATGCGAAGTAAGTTATAGCAATATGAACCATAATCATTACATAGAGCCATTTACCAAAATCCCCCAAAAGATGGGCTTTGCTTCAAGAAATATTTCATTTTCTTTATCTTTTCCAGCTTAAGAAACAAAATTTTTTTTCACAATTTGCCCTCGGATCCATCGAATTCGAGCTTAAGGAACTTTTGTTTAAAAATAAAACATAATATGAGAATTTTAGTTTACAACTATATTACTCATAATCAGATAAAAACAATATAACAATCAAAAGCAAGATTTTCTAATTATGGAGACTCAAAATATTAGAACTGCTAACTCCAAGTGATTTTCAAAATTATGATTTCTTCAAATTCAGGCTAATAAAATGTGAAAACCCAACTCCCAGTTATGTTTGTTATTCTCTTCTTTTCAGAAACCTGAATTTTTGCATAAATAAATAAACTAAGAACAAAAAGAATGAAAACCCATGATTTCATTTACCAGACCCATCTTCCACCCCAATTCACTCAGAAACAGCAAAATAAACATCATTAAAAGACTCAAGAAACACCCAAAAAGAAATCTAATAAAGCAAACTATGTAGCAAATAAAAAAAAGTAAAGATAGTACTAGAAACTTACCGACAGCCTCGTACACAGAGAGGGAGAAAGCGATAACTGAAATATTGTTAACCAAAAAAAGAACCCAGTAATTTCGACTAATTAAGATTTTGAGAGAACCGGAAGAACTACTACGTATTATAGATTGTTTAAGAAATTTGTGAAAGAGGAGAGAGAAGAGGGGTGAAGTAATGAGTCATCTCAAATTTTGAAGGTGTATCAGTACCGCAAGCTTTCGTGAGCTACGGAGTTACCGTGAAAGCTGCGTCATCCATCATTTTTCCATTTTCCTATGTTATGATTCCTTTTACTTTGTTCATTTTTCCCCCCTCTTTTCTCCTTTTCTCTTATTTTTCTCAAGATTCGTTTTCAATTCTCTATCTTTTGGATATTGTGATCACATACATTTTCACATTTTTTTTCAAGTTGTATCTACTAAAATCTAAAAAAATGCCTTAAAAAGAGAAATATTTTTGGACTATATTACTCTTATAATTTTTTGAAAATCCCTTATTTATCCTTAGTCATACAATTATTTTAGTATTTTATTTTTCACATTTTAAGTTCACTTAATAATAATGAAATTAAAGTTGTATATTCATTCATTAACTAAAATTAAAGTGTGGATTTTGAGAAATATTTGGTAGACAATTTATTCTTCTTTTACTCGTTGATCAATGATCTATATACTAGTCTTCTAAAAGACCTTAAAAGAGGAAATATTTTTGAGCTATATTGTCCTTATAATTTTTTTATTTTTATAAAAATACTTCCTATTCACTTTCAGCCACACAATTATTTTTAATGTTTTATTTACCACATTTTTAGTTTGCCTAATAATGAAATTAATGTTGTATCAATCATTCATTAAAATTAAAGTTTGGACAATGATAAATATTTGGTATACAATCTTATTCTTAGAATTTTTTCTTCTTTTACCAATAATAATGTCCTTGATTTTTCATTAAATCCTTAATTCACCCTATGGTTAGAGGTCTTTTTATTTTATTTTATTTTTCCATTAAAATCAATATTTAAAGTTATTTGATACTATGTTACATAATTAATAATATCTAAGGATGTTGATGGGTAGACTTTAGCGGGTTTGAATTCAATACTTTGGTAAGCTTTTGACAGAATATGGGTTTATTCTGTGAATGGAGAAGAATTTAAATTGGCCGGTTTTCATATCACAAGTTACCAACAATATGCTTCATTTAATTTGCATGTATTTAATTTATTGTTATATTGATTGGTTTGTGGGTTTTGTTTCTATCATATTGGGATGCGTAAATTTGTGAGAGTACAAATCTGACTATATGACTTCAATTGACGCCATCGGGTTTTCTGAAATTGTTCCACGTGATAATACAAAATAAATTGATATCAAAATAATCTTAAATATTTTCATGTTGTAGGCAAATAAAAATATACTTCCTCCGTCCCAATTATATATGCTTATTTAACTTTTCACACAGATTAAAAAAATAATGTAAAAAAAATTTCTAACTTACACTTATTTAATATCAAAACTATTATTATATTGAAAGTAATATATAAAGGTACATTGACAACAAAATAAATAGTTCTCAATAAAAAAAAAGTTTATATAATTGAAAAAAAAGAAAAAGGAAAGACAGCCTATATAATTGGGACGGAGGGAGGGAGTATGTGAACTTTGATTATAACTAATAACTATCGGATTGTTCGATGGCACAAGCTGTCTTTTTTTTTCTAGGTAAGATGTGTGATTGAAAATTGGAGAGAGAAAATGTATGTGATTAAAAAGTTATCTAGAAAAATGTGTTGTTTATAAATCGTAATAATTGCGTAAAAGAACGATGTGTATATTAATACTTATGCAGTTCAATAATAAATCCCTAATATGACTTCGATTTTTCAAACATTTGGAAATGACAAGCAAATTACAACTTTCCTCTTATAAAGTCCAACAATTTAGAACAAATATTTGAGAAACGTTTTGAATGGCGATAATATTTTATAATTCGTCATTAAATTAATACTAAAAGAATATTACAAACTTATACATTAAGAATTACAGCTTTTAGTCATCAATTTTATAATTCTCATATTTTATGTATTGAGTCATAGTATTATGTAACTCCTATTTTGTATGAATTAAAATTTGATTTTTAATAGATTTTGATAAAAATTGATGAGATATGTGGTTGAAAAGTTGTGAATCCCATAAAATGTGTGGTTAAAATTAATTATTGATTTTGACTTGAAATTTAAATTGAATTAATCCAAACAAAGCATGGGCGTAGTGTGAAAATGGGTAGAGTTTAAATGCATTGACTTTAAATATAATAAATATATTATACATATCAAATTGATGAGATATATCATATATGTCATGTTATGACAATATTTATCATTTTATTTTTTTGTAGTGGTGCAATTATCCACCCAAAGGTTAAAATTTCAAATTGATCATTGTTTTGTCATTTTATTATTTCGTAATTTTTTTTTTTTTTTTTGGTGGGGGATCTACATTCTCTATATTTTACTTTTCTATGAGCATTGATTTTTTATATATATATATATATTGATGAAGAATGCAATGTTTTTATTTTTTTTATCTTTAATTGATTGAATGCAATAAACTAACTTTTGATTTTTACTGTGGGGATCGGTAATGTACTTATATATTTCTGTCAGTCTACCATTGTGAAAGTGTAGTGATTGAACTTATTTATTACAATTACGACATGTTCTACTTAAGGATTTCGTTGGCAATGATTAACTTAACATTTTGCACATATAATGTTATATATTTATCTTGGAGTAATTCTAGAGAAATGTTAAAAATATCTCCCCTGAATTATTGATTATCTTGTATAAATGTATAAACGAAAATAGCGCATACATTCAGATGAACAATCTATACATACTAATAGATCTCATGGATTAGAACTGAGCAAAACAAAGAAAAAACCTCTCATCCATTGTGAAAAACAATATTTAGAACAACTAGTTTCACTCACTATAAAAACTTAGCAAGACGACCACTTTTACTTTAAGTAATTCAAATTCTGATAATGGATATTGCATTGGATTGTACCTGGCGAGATACTACTTAGGGATGGCAAACCACGAACAAGCACAAGCTATTCTTTTATTCTCTTTATTCTATTGTAAAAAATTAGGTATGCTGATTTATAATTACGAATAACTTTTGATAAGTATAATCAACCACTGGATGTCGATCCTTGTCATCTAGCTGCACTAGTTCACTAACCCAATCATCAACTTTCCAACTAGTTTTTGTTAAGATATACCATCAATTAACACGTGTAACCAAATCAATCAATTTTATAGTACATACACAACAATAAATGTATAAATACAAAATAAACAGATACTCACATTAAAATCTTAAACATTGTGAAAATAAGGAAAATATAAAAACATTCTACTTTAAAATAGAGAAAAAATCATAACTGAAAGTTCAAATAAAGAGGGGAAAAAAAATTAATTTACATAGTAACACATAAATATGGTGTAAAATTGAACAATGATGTTAATGATTTTTTAACCAAATATCCCTATAATCTGAACACGTGAAAAGTCTTCCTTGATATCATTATGATATGTCATAAGCAAACTTTTAAATACAAGCAAACACTTTTATTATATCTTTGAGACAGACAACTTTGTTGTTATAAGGTGCACAAATATAGAAGATATGTTAATGACATGAAGATAAATGAAAAATCTTCAAACTTAGTTTAGCAAATGATGAATGATATCTATTCATATTTAAGATGAAACAATTTTTCATACGTCTTTGTTTTGCAATGATAATAAATAAAGACCAATGACAAACTATATATACTTCATATTAGAGTCGATATACTGCAACATATCTTCTTTTGTGATCAACTATATATTGCACTATCGAGGGACACTTCAATGTCTACGACAAAAGTATTAATCAAATAAGACACACCTAACAAGAAGAGAACATACGTTAAAAGTACTATTTACAAGGAGTTACGTACTACTACAACAAATGTACAATTTTATATAATCAACTAATACTTTCTCTTGCAGTAAAATTTGTACTTGTTAATTTTATACTTCTTAAATGTAGCCTGAAGATACTTATCAATACAACACCAAATTTATAAGATTTCATATCACGAGTTTCTCAATCATAGAAGATCAATCATCTGAAAAGTATTCATTACTATTAGTATTGCCCTAATTTAAGCTCATCTCTAATTGCTTTTGCATTTCTATGAAAGTAAACAAAATATCAACATTCTCCATTATAACATTTAACAAAATAATATAGCATACTATTTTATCATTATTAAAATCTCTAATTTCTAATTTAACTATTAACTATTAATCATAATAATTAATAATTATAAGTTCCAAAATTTTAAAACATCATTGCACGCGTATATCACTAGTTTATTAAAATGAGACCAATATTAATAAATCAATGGTCCATAACTAAAAAATGTGAGTTTATAGTGTACTATTGAAGTATTGAATAACAAAATATATGATATCAAGGTTTAACTTAAATGATCAAATGAGAGTAACAATGATTCGCACCACCTCATCTCTTTTGCGGGGATTGGCATCTTATTTTTGGAAGGCTCCTATTGGCAAAGTCTCAATTATTAGCACAGTTATGTAAGAGTATGCTAGGCATGAGTTAAACACTATACGACACGAGGAAAACATAATCGAATAATAATTTAGGTGGTCGTGACATGTTTTTTAAAGATTTAAAGAGGTCCTTTTGATAAGAGAACATGGGGATATGATAAAAGTTAAAGTAACTTGTCGTAGTTGTCAAGATTTATTTGTTTTAGATCTTCATTAATTTAAGTAATAGAATGAACATCGTAACGAGAAAATAATCGTTTAATTGATCTTAATTTGTATAGAAAGATAATTGATTACTTGTTGATTCCAATTTTGTACATTTTGTGCATGTCTTGGAAGTCCACTTTTGCAAGTCACGATACCTTCTTAAACTAATCCATTAGTATACTGTCTACATCACCTATTTGGATTAGATGAATGGCCGATTAATTTGACATTTTCTCATTTGTTTCTCTTTTTATTTTTTAATTATAAACTTATTCTTTAATTACAAAAATCAACAACTAGGACTGATAATGAAAAGCAATAAAAAGTTTTCTTCTTAATATTTTTGTAAGGCAATAAAAATATCATCGCTTCATTTTACATTCAACGGACGAGTTATTGATTGCATTGTTGTCGAACTAAGGTAATTATCAATATGCTTATTTTATTATCCCAAATCGAGCATATTTGAGAATCTTTTATAAACGGTTTAAAAAATATATATAAATAGACACTTACATGCCAGTCCTGATGATGTAAAACAAATGACGGAGTGGATTGAAAAAGAAATAGAATGTAAAGGACTAAACCGCAATTTACAAATTTGACGTTCGACTTCCGTTTCGGGCCCATAATATGTCTATTTTGGGTAGTTTGACGAGGGCGTTTCTTTTCGTTTAAACAACGAAAATAGTGTTTTACTGTTTTAGTGCTATTTCAATCATTTAGTTTATTTCAAATTCTTTTTATTTAGTTGATTTAAAATAAGTTTCATGCTTATCCTATTTGATTTAGAATACATTTCTTATTTTATGACCCTATAAATAGAGCGTTGATTCATTATTTTTATTCATTTAGAATATTAAAAAAATTCTTGAGATTTTTCGCATTCTTCTTTGTGGATTTCAAGTTTTATTTTTTAGGAATTTCGTTTGAAATTCCTTACTTACTTCCGTCCTGTGTCACTTGAGTTTTAGGAGGCCCTAGGTGGACATCTAGCTCCAAAAATAATTGGGGTCACAAGCATGAAGAATCGAACAAGTGACTTATAGCATATAAGTAAAAACATTGTGTTTGATTTTTCGATTTTGGGGACCCTTTTCGATTGGGGACCCTAAACGACCACCTTACTCACCTGTGCTTAGGGCCGACCTTGGACATTTGAGAGTAGAACTTCTGATGTAAATTACGCATAATAAGTCAAAAATGCTTATGATACGCATCTAAGTTCTCAATATTCTGAGGATGATGGCTTCAAGTGTGTGCGTGTACACACACACACAAAAGTAAGGGTAAGACTTTTTAAGGACAATGAGAATGGGCTCCTTCGCCTTGACCTGTTGATCACTGTTATGGTCTCGATTTTCTCATCTGATCTCTGATTTAGCCGTAAAAATGTGTTTTTCAGTCTCATTGGTGTGCAAGATTTCAACAATTTTCTCTTCGATTTTTGCTTCGATTAATACCCTTTCTACAGATTAGATTTTGGCCGGAATCCGCTTTGATACCAAATTAAATATATCAATCAATGTAATACATGATGAAGAATCAACTGGGGAAGAACACCTGAAGGGAGAAAATGAACAAAGTAAGAAAACCAAAGCTCAATATTGGAGGCACAACATAGGACTAAAATGAGTACAAAAGCATATAAATACTGTTGACCACAAAATCCGGCGGGACATTGGACCAACACGTCTCAGCTCCTCCCTCTTGAACACGTGGATCTCCTGCGCACTGTGACAAACAATCAGTTTGCAAAGGGGGCCGAGGTGGCTCCCGTTTGCACTCCGATGCCAAAGTCACCGGCCATGTTCAGCGAATATAATTTGAATGCGGGAAATATAGATACGTAAAATAGAGAAAGGGGAGTGAGATATTTATTTAGTTAAGAGTATGAAATTGTTAACCTCTTTCTTGGAGACAAGTGTGCTCTATTTATAGAATGAGTAATTTTCTTGGATTGTGACACGTGTTATGCTTTACATTTGTCTTCACCCTAGCTCTTGGAGGTGACAATCTTGCTTTTTAACCGTAATCATTGCTACTTTTCGTAGGGAATGGGCGCATGTCACATCTTAGTAAAGGCTGTGTCACATCTTTGACTTCATCTCTCTTCTGGTCATCGCCGTTGTTCGCTCAAAATAGTGTACCGCAAGCGCACGGGTCGCGTACAAGTAATAAAGTGGACTTTTTGAGTACGGGTTGTCGATCCCACGAGGAATGTTTACTTTAGATTATACAACTTTAATTAATTCAATTCTAACAATAAAAGAAACACACAATTAAAAGTTGGACTTTTTTAAATTCTAAATTAAAGAAACTATCGTTAAACTAAATTAAAATAAGGAGAATGAAAGATAAAATGGTTGGGATTCATGGTTTCATTTAACCGTCACCTAATTAATTTCTCAACATGCAAATTAACAAATTACTCATTTACAATGTTAGACCCGATTTTCCAAGCTTAGCCAATTACCTCTCTCGAGTGAAATCAACCCTAATCAATTGGTCTAACCTACTATATCTCTATGTCGATTAAGGCCCAATCAATTGCATTAACGTTTTGTGAAAATAGCTCAATGGATCATCTAGGGTTTAAGGTATATCTCTATCCTTAACAAGAACCTAGAGCATTTGTTATTTGGTCTAAAATGCATAATATCTCTCGATTATCATACACTTCACAAAACACATATTTGGTGATCAAACAAACACATGTAATAATCTCAATAACAAACACACATGAAATAAGCATTTAATCAAATAGCAAATATTAAAATTAATCCAAGCTAGGTTAAATTCATTCCATAAATCCCAAACATTAAAATTTAGCTAAACATGTTGGAAGAAAAAGCGATGGATGGTAAAATTACAACCCGAAGTTGAAGATTATGAATTTGGCTCGCTGCTTGAGTTGCGTCCAGCCGCAACCAACGTTGCGTCCAGCCGCAACCAGTCATGTGCAAATCAGTCCAATGCAGCCCCCAGCAATGTTTTTAGCAACAACAGCCTGAAAGCATTGTCATTGCAGTCCAAGCAGTAGCATCATCCTCAACTTCTTCATTTTGAACCAGCAAGCAACAGGGCCTTCATCTCCCAGTCATCTTCACCAGCAGCAGCAGTAGAGTTCCAGGTAGCATTCAAGTAATTTCAATCACAAGCATCAGCAGTCAGCAAGTGCTCCGTCTGGCTCTTCTCTCAACTGCAAGGGTTTCTACCTCCAGCAATAGCAGTTAATTAATTCAGCTGCAACAATCACCAGTTACCCTTGTTCTAACAACAGTCAGCCTGCAGATCTCTTTCAGCTTCGAACCAGCAGCTGCGTTTTCTCAGCTCCAGCAGTCTCCAGTCAGTTTACCTTCAGCTCTGGCAGCAGGCTGTCACTCCCAGGTGCTTCCAGCTTCAGCAACAGATCCAGCAGTGTATTCTCCCCAGCAGCCACCAACCTGCAGCACCCTTCTCCTCCGGTCTGAAACACCTTCGGCAGTAAACCAGTGATTTTCTAGCAATCTGTCACCTTGCTTCCGCTGGTTTTTCCCCTGGTTTCACTGCTGCTGTCACCAGCAGTAGTCTCAATCACCAAATTCCACAGGCAGCAGCTGCAACTCAGGTCCAGATGGATTTACACTGCTGCTGTCACCAGCAGTGAGCTTCACCCGGTCTCCGCCTACTACCAACCCCTCCAATCACCTATCTATATCTCTTTTTCTTGGCTCCCCCATCAGCATTTCCTTTCCAGGCTGTATCATGTTCCCTCGTCCAGCCTTCCATCATCAGCTGCCCATGTGGTGCTTTCACTTTCCAGCCCTTTTCTCCATCACTTTTCCCTTTCCAGCAGGTTTCATGTTCTGGCTTCTTTGTTGTAGGTTGTGTTTTCTTTTTCTTTTCTTCCTATTTTATTCATAACATATATATACACACACACAAACACAATTAAATATAATATAAATATATATGAACACACATACACACATATCTTATCATTATTTTACAATTTATTTCAAAATACGTTTGTACATGATTTCACACGATATACGCAATAAAAACGTAGATATTTTCGCAATTCTTCAATAAAAGTACAAATTTAGAAACTAAATAAGTGTGTAAAAACACACTTATCACACCCCCAAACTTGAACTTTTGTTTGTCTCGAACAAAATTATCTGCTAATGCACATAAACACTAATAAAAAAATAAAAAAATAAAATAAACTCAAATAAAAGTTAAAACAAATATTATGGTTGGACGATTTGCCATAAGTCTCAGGATTGGAAATGTTGCTTTAAAACTACAAATAACTTCAAAATCTTAGTTTACAATTAATTTATACCTATTCAATGCAAAACTGATGTGTGTGTGTGAAAACTTATGCAAATTGCCATGAAGTCACAACTGATTCAATTCCCAACCCTTGATGGTCAAATATTTCCTTACATCTCTCGTAAGATTCACACATTCCCCTATAATTGATATTTTCTCTCTAAACCGGAGGTGTAATCCTAAGGTTGAAATGCTAAACTAATCCTTACCCTCTCTAGTTTGGATATGCCTCACAAATTGCATCTCAACATGTCAACAAATAAGGATTCTCCCATATTTTTTTTATTGTTTCACCCACAAGGAATCAATTGGGTTATCATTGAAGTATTAATCCTTTCCAACGGGACTTAATCAGGGCATTTGGTGCGTCTTCTGTTTCATGCACCGGCTTTTTTCAATTTTTTTTTTTTTTTTCAAGGCATTAGTGCGTCTTCTGTTTCATGCACTTGCTTTTTCGCCTTTTATACAATAACTGATACAACAGATAATACATTGAAAGGCATTAGTGCGTCTTCTGTTTCATGCACTTGCTTTTTTCGCCTTTTATACAATCAAAAATAAAAACAATAATGCATTAAAAAGAAGAAGGCTTCATTTTTTTATTTTTTTATTTTTTTATGCCAAGATTAGTGCAATGTCCCTCATTTGTCTTCAACAATCAACCTTCAATGAATTCACCCCACTTTCATCCTATTAGGCTAGACAATCCACACAAAAATTCACACACGGAATCCTTATTTGTTTCAATGTTTCCGTACAACTATGCAGCCCTTCCAAACTATCCTACAATTGGTTCAAGGATTTTTATTTCTTTGAATGTTTAGGTTTAGCATGTAAGTCCAAATATTTTCAACCTAACTAGCAGTTTGAATCAAATCATGCCTTCATGATGCAATGCATAAATCTTGTGCTCAATTAATATCAGTTTTAACATGAATAAGCATAAATTAACTCAACACACAATTCTTACATCATTTGAAGCATAATACTTGATTCCAATCTAACATCATAGTTGGCATAGTCATCTAACCCACACAAACACACAAAATCAAAATTTTCAATTTTTTTTTTTTAAATAGAATGCGTCTCTAGAGTAAAAATTACTCCATACTCAGCCATTCTAAAACAAGCATATCTAATGATTTTACAAACAGCAATTTTTTTTTTTATGACACATGAAGTAAAATAAAAACATACAAAACAAATATTTTAATTTAATATAGAATGCATCTCAAGAGTGTAAAACTCCGTACTCTACCATCTATGATTAAATTAAAATACCAAACAAACTAAAACAAACTAAAAACATGCATAACAAGTAACTTCCCCCAAACTTAATCTTAACAGTGTCCTCAATGTTAACGAATAAAAAGTAGGAGAGATATCACCTGTTTATGCAGCAAACAAGAAATACCTGAAAAAAAAAAAAAAAACACCAAAAAGAAAAATGCTGTGAGTAAAATTAAAAGATAAAAATTCCACAATTCAAAGTCTCAATTCCAAATCCAGTTCCTCCTTGTTCTTTTGATCACTGTTTTCAAGTATTGGCCACTGAATATGGGGTCCTTCATGCACTTTCCTCTTTCCCTTGCTGCTTTCTGGCATAGTCAAATCAACATGGGCGCTGGCCTCCAAATTCCTCTTTCCCTCGCTGCTTTCTGGTATTGACCAATCAATCTGGGCTATGTCTGGATCTCTTAATGGAACATATGAAAATAATTTCTCAAATAACTCGTCAATAGATGCTGCAGAAAGCACAATATTTCGAGCCACGGAAGAAATGAATTTTTGTTCCATCATGTAATCAAGAAATGCTAATAAACCATCAAAGAAATTATTAACATTTAAGAGTCCAATAGGTTTAGAATGTATGTTCAGTCGAGCCCAGGAGATTACATTAAAAATTTGTTCTAGTGTACCAAAATCTCCTGGTAACGCAATGATAACATCAGAACCAGCAATAATTAAGGCCATACTTTCATGAATGGTTGTGGTTCTTACCTCATATCCCAGTGTTCTTCCAAAAGCTTTTGTTAGAGGGGTTGGTATGACACCACAAGTTCGCGCTCCATGTACCTGTGCAGCTTGTGCAACGCACCCCATCAATCCACAACTACCTCCTCCATATATCAGCGTCATATTTCGTTCGCTGATTTTCATTCCCAGTGCAACTGCCTTGGCAATGTATTCAGCATCTTTTCCAAATGTTGATCCACCAAATACAGCTATAGATTTGATCACACGAACTCGGCATTCATCCATTTGTAGAAATTGTGACTTTGTTGAACCTAAAAACTGAAATAAAACATAAAAGAGAAAAAAAAAATTAAAGAGCAAATATGAACATGTAGTTGTGATTTTGGCTCACATCTTCCTCTGGTTTTACGTCCAGAAACGGCTTAAACACCTTCTATGAGTTGGAGATATGCTTCCCATCCAATTTTCTTATAAATTGGCAAACAGGGTCTTTTTTAGTCAGATTCCCACGACTATAATGTTGTTGTTCAGCTCTAAATTGATTCCATAAATCGAGAAGTGCTATTTGTACATACCCACTAGGATGCGTCTCAAGAGTCAGTCGAATATCATCTAAAGACTCCTTACTCAGTCCATCCTTAATGAATGTTATTTTATCTTCTCGGTTTATAGACACGTACCCCAGTGAACGACATTGTGTGTTACAGGTCCATCGAGCACATTTATAACAAACCTGTAAACGTTTTCCTCGTCTTTTCTTTGCAAAACTACTCTTACCTAAATCGGGCATATGTTTAGTACAAAGACCAAAAGTTTCTCCGGCTAATCGAACTTTCGCTTCGATTAACCAACGAATATCTTCAGGCATGCCTTTGTACATCAACATTCTGAGCCGCTCTTTCCTGGCTAGATAGATATTTTTCAATTCTTTGTAAGGAAACGTTGGGTAGTATTTGCGAAGAGATAAGATTTCAGAATTCATTTTTTTTTTTTTTTTTTCAAAAGAAAATAAACACGATAGAACAAACACACAAATATGTAAACTATAGAACAAACACACAAATATGTAAAAACTTGAAATCAAACAAACATACAAATGTAAAAACTTAAACAGAAACCACTCAAGAAGAAAGAAAAATAATTACCTAAGAAGAAAACGAAAAAGAAAGCGAAAAGTTTGAAGAAGAGAGATGCTGAAGTGATGAAAGAAACAAACTGAAGCTGTGAGTTGTGTTTTGCCTGAAATGCTCGTTTATATAGAGAAAAATCTAGCACTATTCAACCTACCACTCAGTAAAAGAATAGTAATCTGAATACTTTTTCCCTTCAACTGGCCTTTCACTCACACGATAACCCATAAAAACTGTAACTTTTGACAACTTTTCCAGCACTCGAGATAAAAGAAGTCGGCGGACATAATAAACATCACACGAACCCATAAAGCTCCGCCCTTTTGACTCCTTTTTACGCCACTCAGAAAAGTTGTCGGTTGATACGCAAATAAAAAATTAAAAAAGAAACAAATCATGCGTCTTACAGCTCAATAAAGTTATCTGACTCCAAATTTTTTTTTTTTTAAATCGCATCTCAAATCTCTTCTCTATTTTTTTTTATTTTTTATTTTAACATAAAATAACATAAATAATAAATAAATAATAAAACAAAATAATAAAAAAAAAATCAAGGAAAGATAAAAGAATTTACTAAACATCGCAAGAATTGATAGTTCGCTCAGTCTCTGGCATGGCATGTGAAAGTCTTATCGCAAACACCAATAATTCTCCCCCAAACTTGTGTTGAACCCTCCAATTGATTGAATACAATTTTTTTTTCAGTGAGGTATTTCATCGAACACCTTGTGAGCATCCTATAAAAATAAAAGAAAAGAGAAAATATTAATTGATGAATGATTCAACAATTTAAATCACATTCAACATATCAATTCTAACTCATAAATCCAATGTAATCTGACTGTCCACATCAATTTTAAAATTGATTTTTCAGCAAATATTTGATTTTGAAATTTTGATATGAGTATGTACTCAGAATTAAATGAGAATGTATTCGATCTATTTCACAATACCTAACTTGATTGCGATGAAGTAAATAAAATGCAAAATAAATAAAAATAAATAAAGCACTCAAAGGATATAGAATGGGTTGCCTCCCATTAAGCGCTTATTTTAAAGTCATTAGCTCGACTCTACGCATAAGCACTTCATGACACTCTAAATGAAGCTTTTGATGTCCTGCCCATTGTGCTTCTTTTGGCTTTGCTCCACTCTTCATTTGTTCGAAATACTTTCACCTTGCCCCTTCCAAAGCCATGGGACTTGCCTATTTCATCCAATTCAAAATCAACTAAATAGACTTGCACCTCCTCAAGTGGCTTAATCACAAAATCAATTATTGGACAATCAATGAAGTTGAGAGAATTTGATTTGATCTCTTCCTCATTAATTGCCACTTCCTCATGTGATTCTTGTGTGATTAAATTATCATTCTCTTCAAGTTCATCTTCTTTAGTTGATGTCTCCTCGGATTGAATGACCGATCCAAAATTTGAATCAATGGGCAATGGCAAGTTTTTCCTATTAATCCCCAAGAGTGGACTATACCCCCACATTTGGAATTCTTTCCAATACATGGCATCCCCCATAAGCATATCCTCTTCATCCAAATTGGCAAGCTTATTGTAATACTTTGCAAGTACTTTCTCATTCAATAATGGAGGACCATCTCCTACAAGAGTGATGTCCTCATCCCAATCATCCGGTACACAATCTCCCAAGAGCATGTAACTCTCATCCAATATATCAATTGCTTGTTTTCGGCATTTCAAATATTGTCTAAACCCAACAAGCTTCGACGTAAGCAAACTATTTCCCGAATACAAGCATTGTCCATTACAATGCATCTTGTAACAAATTTCACAACTTGAATATTCTTCAAGCATGTATTCATCACCCATGTCGAGATTGTTCATTGCAATTGCTTTCCTATTTTGCCAATGTTAGAATCAAATATACATAGAAAGAAAACCAAACACAAGAAAGATTAGACTAGTGGTGGTTAACCAAAGATAATAAAATAAAACATAAAACAAAAATAATTACAAATTGTTAAAACTAAAATTAACTAAAGTAATAATCAAAGTAAAAACATTCCCCGGCAACGGCGCCAAAAACTTGTTCGCTCAAAATAGTGTACCGCAAGCGCACGGGTCGCGTACAAGTAATAAAGTGGACTTTTTGAGTCCGGGTTGTCGATCCCACGAGGAATGTTTACTTTAGATTATACAACTTTAATTAATTCAATTCTAACAATAAAAGAAACACACAATTAAAAGTTGGACTTTTTTAAATTCTAAATTAAAGAAACTATCGTTAAACTAAATTAAAATAAGGAGAATGAAAGATAAAATGGTTGGGATTCATGGTTTCATTTAACCGTCACCTAATTAATTTCTCAACATGCAAATTAACAAATTACTCATTTACAATGTTAGACCCGATTTTCCAAGCTTAGCCAATTACCTCTCTCGAGTGAAATCAACCCTAATCAATTGGTCTAACCTACTATATCTCTATGTCGATTAAGGCCCAATCAATTGCATTAACGTTTTGTGAAAATAGCTCAATGGATCATCTAGGGTTTAAGGTATATCTCTATCCTTAACAAGAACCTAGAGCATTTGTTATTTGGTCTAAAATGCATAATATCTCTCGATTATCATACACTTCACAAAACACATATTTGGTGATCAAACAAATACATGTAATAATCTCAATAACAAACACACATGAAATAAGCATTTAATCAAATAGCAAATATTAAAATTAATCCAAGCTAGGTTAAATTCATTCCATAAATCCCAAACATTAAAATTTAGCTAAACATGTTGGAAGAAAAAGTGATGGATGGTAAAATTACAACCCGAAGTTGAAGATTATGAATTTGGCTCGCTGCTTGAGTTGCGTCCAGCCGCAACCAACGTTGCGTCCAGCCGCAACCAGTCATGTGCAAATCAGTCCAATGCAGCCCCCAGCAATGTTTTTAGCAACAACAGCCTGAAAGCAGTGTCATTGCAGTCCAAGCAGTAGCATCATCCTCAACTTCTTCATTTTGAACCAGCAAGCAACAGGGCCTTCATCTCCCAGTCATCTTCACCAGCAGCAGCAGTAGAGTTCCAGGTAGCATTCAAGTAATTTCAATCACAAGCATCAGCAGTCAGCAAGTGCTCCGTCTGGCTCTTCTCTCAACTGCAAGGGTTTCTACCTCCAGCAATAGCAGTTAATTAATTCAGCTGCAACAATCACCAGTTACCCTTGTTCTAACAACAGTCAGCCTGCAGATCTCTTTCAGCTTCGAACCAGCAGCTGCGTTTTCTCAGCTCCAGCAGTCTCCAGTCAGTTTACCTTCAGCTCTGGCAGCAGGCTGTCACTCCCAGGTGCTTCCAGCTTCAGCAACAGATCCAGCAGTGTATTCTCCCCAGCAGCCACCAACCTGCAGCACCCTTCTCCTCCGGTCTGAAACACCTTCGGCAGTAAACCAGTGATTTTCTAGCAATCTGTCACCTTGCTTCCGCTGGTTTTTCCCCTGGTTTCACTGCTGCTGTCACCAGCAGTAGTCTCAATCACCAAATTCCATAGGCAGCAGCTGCAACTCAGGTCCAGATGGATTTACACTGCTGCTGTCACCAGCAGTGAGCTTCACCCGGTCTCCGCCTACTACCAACCCCTCCAATCACCTATCTATATCTCTTTTTCTTGGCTCCCCCATCAGCATTTCCTTTCCAGGCTGTATCATGTTCCCTCGTCCAGCCTTCCATCATCAGCTGCCCATGTGGTGCTTTCACTTTCCAGCCCTTTTCTCCATCACTTTTCCCTTTCCAGCAGGTTTCATGTTCTGGCTTCTTTGTTGTAGGTTGTGTTTTCTTTTTCTTTTCTTCCTATTTTATTCATAACATATATATACACACACACAAACACAATTAAATATAATATAAATATATATGAACACACATACACACATATCTTATCATTATTTTACAATTTATTTCAAAATACGTTTTTACATGATTTCACACGATATACGCAATAAAAACGTAGATATTTTCGCAATTCTTCAATAAAAGTACAAATTTAGAAACTAAATAAGTGTGTAAAAACACACTTATCAGCCGTAGAGCCTCCCGACTGAGTATAAAGCACATCGGATAGACGTAAATCAGTTCGGCTAAAGAGGTTCCCTTGACACACCACCTCGGCACCTGACCTAAGGTGATATTTTAGACCTTAGCCATGGGTCAAGGTCCATTGGGTCTCTATTGGGCCCTTGCTAGTGGATCACTGTACCTCTCTTTGGGCTTGGATTCAACACTAGTCCCTCAAATCCGAAGTGATCATTCATGAACGTGTAGGATTTGTTGTCGCTCGAGGCACTAACTTTGTTATGGTGGCTTTCGTACGATGCTGTAGACCTGAAGCCTAGGATGACATTCCTTATTGGAGGTTTGGATTTGGAGTAAAGCCGACCTCCTACTTCGGCTTTTCTCTCCTGAGTGAAGGTTGGGGACGCATTGACGCGCATTTTAAGCAGCGTGTTTAATAAAAAGGGGCTACTGGTAGGCGTGTCAAAACGGCTCGTCGGCTCGGGTAGCTCGAGCTCAGCTCGTTAAAAGCTCGGGCTAAGCTCGGCTCGAGGCTCGTAGGACTAAGCCGAAGCTCTGGCTGAGCCCAAAATTGCTCACTAGGCTCGAGCCGGGGCTGGCCTGTGTGGCCTACCGAGCCACACGGCCCAATTTTGGGCTCGGCCCGTGTAAATTTCCAACGCTGCCGCAACACGCCCCTGCGTATTAGACTACTATTTGATCTGATTTTTTATCTGTATTTGTTTGTTAATTTACAATTCACTTACAAGTTACAAGTTTTTTCATTTTGTCATAATATTCATTTGTTTGCTATAATTTCTATTCAATTCTCTATATCTCTATATTCTTTAATTCTTGTGATAATATTTCTCTCGGTTTCAAGTTTCAACTTTCAATTTTGAAACTACATTCTAATTTCTACACTACAATACGTATGGAGTTTAACATCGATGAAGTTAACCAATTCAGGGGTAGTTCTAGTACTCTCTCTCATATCGATGCCTCCAAAAATGCTCTCATTGACTTGGATGATATCCAAGAGGAGGAAGTTGTTGAAATCAAACGAGTTAAAAAAGAGTCATCAGATTGCTGGAAACATATGACAAGAAAAAAAGTTAGTGTTGAAAATGAAGTTGATATATGGAAAGCGTGCTGCAATTACTGTGGTAAGGAAATGAGCTGGAAGCCCGGGTCAAGCACGTCACATTTGAATTGGCACATAGCAAGGACGTGCAAAGCGAAACCGGTTGGTGACCCAACACAGTCCCAGCTTGTTTTTGTGGTTCTGGACTTTCAACCTTTGTGTATTCGCAAGAAATATTTCGCGAAGGTATGGCTGCATATGTGGCGGCCGCTGAGATGCCCCTTTCTTTAATTGACTATGTTCACTTCACCCGACTTGTGCAGAATTATCTTCAACCCAGGTATACTCCTTACTGTAGAAATACACTTCGTGCAGACACCGTAAAATTATATAACAAAAGTAAAGAAACTACCATTAAAGCCTTAAAAACATATGATACTGTTATTTCATTTACATCTGATTTATGGACTGGTGGTAACAAAAAATGTTATATTGCTTCCACAGCTCATTACATTGATAATCTTTGGATTTTACACAAAAAAATTATTGCATTTAGATTAGTAGAATATCCTCATAATGTCGCTAACATATATTTAGTTTTAAAAGGGATTATACAAGAATTCAGTATGCAAAATATGATTCGTAGTTTTACTTTTGATAATGCTAGCGTTAATAATGTTGTTATTGATAAATTTATTTCTGATTTTAACCCTGCATTTGATAGTTTATTTTTTCACCAACGTTGTGTTTGTCACATTATTAACTTAATTGTTAAAAGTGATTTAAAACATATTGAAAAATCCTTAGATAAAATTAGAGAAGCAATAAATTTCATAAATATATCACCATAACAAAAACAAGCATTTAATAATTTGTGTGCAGAGTATAGTTTAGAAGAACATTCATTTGCTACGGATGTATCACATAGATGGAACTCTACATACCTTATGTTACACTCATGTGAAAATTATGATAAAATTATTTCAATGTATTATAATGGTAGACATACGTATGGATCTGGCAATAATTTAGAAGAGTGTGAATGGGAAATTGCATTTTGTGTAAAAAGATTTTTAAAAGCCTTTTTTGATGCCACAAATGCATGCAGTGGTGTTTATTATCCAACATCTTCACTTGTTTTACAACACTTTTTTCATATTGCACAAACATTCAATCAATATAGAAATTTACCAATTTTTAATGATGTAGTCAGCTCCATGGAGTTAAAATTTTGCAAATATTAAGAAGAATTACCTTCTTTATTTGTTTTAACATCGGTGATGGATCCTTGATTAAATTTAATGGGCACTAAGGCTATTATAAAGGGAATTTCACAAAATCTAAATATAGAATTATCACATGTTAATGTGAAATCTTTATTATGTGAAATGTACAATTATTATACTGCAAAAAAAGATCAATGCAGTTCTAGTTCCCAAACTAATGTTTTCCAAAGTATTCCAATGCATTCTAATTCTTTATGGGACTTTATTAACACAAATGCAAGTGCTCCCTCAATTAGTTCCAGTGGAAACACATCTAGATCGATAAGTGGTACAAACGTTGAATTTCCATCTGAATTAGCTAGATACATGTGTGTGGACGTTCGCAGAGTTTTAACACCACAAGAATTATAGAATTTTGATGTTTTAACTTGGTGGAGGTGTAATGAAAGGCAATATCCAGTTGTAGCAAAAATTGCACGTGATTTACTAACACCTTCGGTGTCCACCGTGACATCGGAGGCTGTATTTAGTTTAAGTGGTAGGATTTTTTCAGACGAACGATCAAGACTGAAGGAAGACATATTAGAAGCTCTCGTATGCTTGAAGGATTGGGAATGTACATAATTACGACTTCAAGATAAAGTTGATAGCATCATGACCGAGGACTTGGAGCAATATTTAAGATAGAAGAAATTGTAAGTTTTTAAAAATCATTTTGTGTAATTTAAATTATTATATTTTTAAAAAAATTGTACACGAAATTATTTATTCGTGTACAATTTTTAACTCCGCCTATGTTGATCATAGCCGGTCCCAAGCCCGGAAAAAGGAGGAGGGTTGTAACTTGTAAGAATGTAACTTGTAACCTTTATTGAATATATAATAAAACAACTAGTAATTTAATTTTAGTATAGATAGACTTTGCGAAATCTACGTTTACATTTTTATTAAATCTTATGTTTGATATTTTAACTACATTTATTGTGTACAATTCATTTAAGTAATTACAAATACAATTCATATTCATTCGCCGTTAAAAAAAATAAAAATAAAAAAACGGGCCAGCCCGGCTCGGGCTCGATGAAGCTCGAGCCGAGCCTCAAATTTTTGGCCGGGCTTTGGCTCAGCTCGGCTCAGGCCAAAAAAAGCTCGGTCCTAAAAAGCTCGAGCCTTGATATTCGGCTCGAGGCTCGGATCGGCTCGGCTCGTTGACATACCTAGCTACTGGTATCGGTTCCCAATGAACATAAAAGGTGATGGAAGTGGCATTTCTGCCGCGCGTGGCATTCAGTGTGGTAGCTGAACAGTTTCATCCTTTTCTTTGAGGGCTGGCGCTTTGATTGGCCCATTTCCCAAGAGGCATGGGTTACCCACATTAATCATACGGCTCAAAGCCCAAGGGGTCTAGATCATTAGGATTCTTATAAATCCTCCTTCGTTTCATTATTTTTCCCTTTACTGTTTTCCCATAATTTTTGTAGCAACACTCTCGTGAAAGATTGTGTCGTTGTCTTCCTTTCTTGCAATTCCTGAATCTTCTTCCCAAGGGTTTTCTACCTAACTCCCGTTCTTAACATTCAACAGCTTTCATTGGCGCGTTCCTCCTTTCAAGTGTACAATCTCTTTGAAGGTAAATCTCTTTGTTTTTGTGTGTGCAAAACCCCTTTTTTTCTAGTTTTTTTTATTGTGGGTTTGAAAATTTTGTTTCGCATTTTCTTTTTCTTTTGATGAGTTCGACCCTTCTTTTAAGAATAAATGGAAGGAGTTGGGGGAACGAGTTCACAGGAAATGCTAGCAATGACGATTCCTGTCAGAGGTTTCTATCCAATATCTTTGTCGATTTTTAGTTCCCGCTTCTTTAGGGAGCATATTAAGAGGAGGAATAGGAAAACTAGCGGTCTAATTTATTTGAGTGATTCTGACAGTGAAGAAGAGAGAAATCAGAACTACATGGCCCATCTGTCATCCGAAGAGGAATCCGCGCTAAGAGAACTCCGAAGCAAACGTGATAGAGACATGGGAGAGAGAGAACAACCGGTTCTTCTTCTGGCCCACAGGATCTTGATTTGGGCACCAGGGCCCCTTTCTGGGAGCATAGAGAGGAGCTGGGGCTCTCAGAGGAGGAGATAGCCCAGGTCGAAGGTTGGGTCGACCAACTGATCGATTCGAGGCAGTGGAAAGCTGTCCTTGGGACATGCCTGGTTCAAGTTTGAAAAATCAATACACACCCTCAGTTTCCCATTGTGTTTTGGTACTAAAACAAGATTTGATACCCACTTCGGATAGCGGGACTCTCTGATGAAGCCATTTTTCAATAGCTTTGTGACCTCGTCTTTCAAGGCCTCATACTTGTCAGAACTCATGGGCTTTCTCTTTTGCCTATGCCCAGGGCTTCGGGGATCCAGCTGGAGTCTGTGACAGGCCTCTTTAGGATCGATCCCAACCATGTCACCATGCTTCCAAGCGAATACATCGAGGTTTTTAAGCAAGAAGCTCTTCAATTGACTCTTGTATTCGATCGGTGAGTCCAATCCGATCTGGAATTCCTTGATTGGATCAAGTGGGTCTACACCGAAGCATTGTAACCTTCCGGCCGGGGTGGAGCAATGGTCACCTGCCATTCTTGGGTTTAGATCTGCCAAATCTTCTTCTAGTGTCATCGTAACATCCTTATTTCCAGAAGGCCCTTCACCCAATCTTTCAGGGTCTGAAGTAGCCTCGACCATAGCTACATCACTCATCATGTTCAAGCTTCGATCTTGAAATTTTCGGATTGCATTTGTGTAATAGGCCCGCGATTCAGTTTGGCTCCCCCTTACTGTTGCAACGCCATGTTCCGTGGGGAACATCATGCAAATGTATTTTGTATGCGTCACAGCCCCCAAGTCAATGAGACCTGGCCTCCCAATTGAGCCATGATAGGAGGAGATTTTGTCCACAACCAGAAATTTCATGGGGATTCTGGAAAGGGTTGGTGCTTGCCCTACTTCAATCATAAGGGTTATAGACCCCCTGGGGGTTATACTGTCCCCAGTGAATCCATATATTGGATCCGGGACTGGGATGAGTGGAGTGCTGATCCCCATTTTATAGAAAGTTACCCCGTAAATTACATTTACCGAGGCACCATCATCCACCATCATTCGTGATAACCCACTCTGGGCCACCACTACCCTGATAACCAACGCATCATTGTGTGGGAAGTGTACTCCAATGGCATCGTCTTGGGTAAATGTGATAGATTCTGTCCGAGGCATCTCGATATGGTGCGAATGGATATGGTAATTCACGTTGGCGGGCTGCTTGGCCTCTCTGATATACCTTTTTTGGGAGTTGTTTGTGCTCCCACCTGGGTGGGGGCCTCCCAGTATTGTATCGATTTCACGAATGGGAAGGTCGGCCACAGGCATAGGTGGTTCCCGTATATCTTTAGGATGCACCGAGGCTGTATCCTGGCCCTTGTTCCTGTTTCTTTGACGATTGTCAATCGTCTCTTTAGTTGAGTTCTTCCACGGAGCTCTCCTATCAGCTCGGTTGAACTTCTGACCACCGAATTTTTGAGTTCTCCCCGTGTCGGGGGAGAAGTCACTTCCCCTTCTCCCTTGCGCCTTTTGGTCAGCTAACATATGGATTTCCCTGCAATCTTATGTTGCGTGACAGTAGTATCTGTGGTAGGCGCAGTAAGCCCCAATAATGGGTTGTTTCCCACTTCGACCACTTTCCATCCTTCCTTGAGCCGTGGGAGGATTCTCAGAAGGGGTGTTGGAGTGCAAGTGGGGGATAGCTTCCGTGATTTCTGCTGCAAAGCTAGATCCCGTCCCTGGAAACGGACGCGGCGCCCCACCTCGGTTACTACCGATCCTATCCTTGTTTCCTCCTTTCTTGAGGTTTTATTCATTAGGATACCCAAGATTGTATCTTCCTTGTGGGTGTTTGTCCCTGGCCCTAGCCATTTCTTCTGATACAATCTCCTCCTTCATCAGGTCTACGAGGGCATTATAATCCCTTGGTTTCCTGCTTCGGACATCCCTCCAGAACATGCTCGTCATATCTAGCTCCCGTATCAAAGCGGAAAAAATCTCTACCTCAGTGATATTTTCACAAATGTGCATTTCCTCAGGAAACCGAGCTAGGTAACTTTTCAGAGACTCGTCCCTTCCTTGCCTCAGATCCTGAAGGCGTTGGAGTGGGAGTTGGCCAGGCCTAGAGGAAACAAAGCCATTTTTAAAAGCCGTTTTCAGATCTCTCCAACTGTGGATGCTACCAGGGGGAGTTTTTTGTACCATCGTATCGCACTCCCCTCAAGGGTTAAAGCAAAGGCTTTACATTTCAGTGCCGGGGTGGCTCCGGCTATTTCCATGCTGGCGCGGTAATTTAACAGGTGATCATCAGGGTCACCTCGACCAGAATATTTTGCTATTTCTGGCATTTCAAAGTCATGGGGCACGGGGCACCTACGGAGGCCCTCTGTGAAGGGGCTTATTTCCTCTTTGTCATCCAGTTCATATGAGGGTAGTTCACTGTTCTCGTCGTGACCGGAATACATTGGATCATGGTATTGGTCATAGAGTGGCGGAGCGTACTCCTGCCTTTGTGGTGGCAGAACGCGGCCGGAGTTTGGCCTTTCATGGGTCGGTAACTCGCTATGAGACTTGGCCTGAACTGCTTCGGCTCTCCTTTCCTGCCTATTCCTAGGCTTATGCGTGGGGGTGAACCTTTCTGCCCCCGTACCTTGTTGGTCCCTATGCATTCGACTCTGCGACAAAGCTTCTTCAGCGCGTCACTCCCGCTTATTTCTAGGCTCAGCTGCATTGTTCCGACCCCCTTTCCTGCCTCTGAATAACCCTCCTATCTGGCTGAAGACACTGCCAGATTTTGCGGGCAAAGCCTCCCTGTGTCTAGATGAGAGAGGGTTTTGTTCTTCACATGCTTCATGTTCCGGGCCCTCATCGTAGAAGGGCTCGGATTCCACCTCGGCATGTGCCTGTGGATCTTGATAATAATAAGAGGCAGTGGCAGCGTCGGATGGTGAGAAATGTGGCTGTGGGTATTGCGGAGGCATCATGGGCTCATTCACAACATACCCTCTAGCCATGTAGGCATTCATCGCAGCAGTCTGTTCTATCTGTTGCTTCTGCATTTCTATCATTTGGGCCGCCATGCGAGTCATGTCCCGCAACATGCTGCGATTACGGTGCCGGCGTGGCGGGTTATGTTGTGCCACTCCCTCATTAGCGTTCTCATGAGGTCCTTGAGGAACCTCCTCCTCGCTGTGCTGGCCATTTGTTTTCCTACGGGGGTTAACATCACCATCGCTTTCGTTCATGTTTCAGAGAAATTTCTTGGTTTTAATTTAGCTTTCAAGGATAGATAGATTTTTATCTTAATGCTCTGAGCCTTTTTTCAAGGTTGTTAAACTTATGTTTCACAGTTTTAAGCATTTTTCAAGGTGAATAAACTTATGTTTCAAAGCTTTTTTACCTTTTTCAAGGTCACCGAACTTTTGTTTCAAAGCTCTTTACCTTTTTCAAGGTTACCACACTTATGTTTCAAAGCTCTTTACCTTTTTCAAGGTTACCACACTTATATTTCAAAGTTATAATCTTTTTTCAAGGTGAACAAACTTATATTTCAAAGTTACATGCCTTTTTCAAGGTGAACAATCTTATATTTAAAAGCTCTTGTGGCACTTTGCTCTTTTGCAAGAGGTTATTCACCATTTTTCAAGGTTTCCTTTCCGTGAGTGGCTTTTTATCATGCGTTTCCGTGGTTAGCAGTATGGCTTCCCAAAGACGGCGCCAAAATGTTGACCACAAAATCCGGCTGGACCTTGGACCTACACGTCTCAGCTCCTCCCTCTTGAACACGTGGATCTCCTGCGCATTGTGACAAACAATCAGTTTGCAAAGGGGGCCGAGGTGGCTCCGTTTGCACTCCGATGCCAAAGTCAGTGGCCATGTTCAGCGAATATAATTTGAATGCGGGAAATATAGATGCGTAAAAGAGAGAAAGGGGAGTGAGAGATATTTATTTAGTTAAGAGTATGAAATTGCTAACCTCTTTCTTGGAGGCAAGTGTGCTCTATTTATAGAATGAGTAATTCTCTTGGATTGTGACACATGTTATGCTTTACACTTGTCTTCACCCTAGCTCTTGGAGGTGACAACCTTACTTTTTGATCGTAATCATTGCTACTTTTCGTAGGGAATGAGCGCATGTCACATCTTAGTAAAGGCTGGGTCACATCTTAGTAAAGGTTGGGTCACATCTTTGACTTCATCTCTCTTCTGGTCATCGCCGTAGAGCCTCCCGGTTGAGTATAAAGCACATCGGCTAGACGTAAATCAGTTCGGTTAAATAGGTTTGCTTGATACACCACCTCGACACCTGACCCAAGGTGATATTTTAGACCTTAGCCATGGGTCAAGGTCCATTGGGCCTCTATTGAGCCCTTACTAGTGGATCACTGTACCTCTATTTGGGCTTGAATTCAACAAATACTATAAAGAGAGAAAGACTAAACTACTCTTAAATCTAATAATTATTTACATTAACATGTGTCATATAAGGTGGGACAATAGTAAATATAATAAACAGTTTCTACATCTACTCCTGCAAAAAGCGATACACTACTATAGATTCTTGATTTGAACCGATCTTTTATATGAAAATGATTGAGAAATGACTCAAAATACCCAAAATCAAGAATAAAATAGAAACCCTTCTTTATTAACCCGATCAATATCTCAAATAATGTATGGGGTGGCATCTAAATCGGAACCAAAATAGGATCGAACAATTTGTTAGCCTAGTGCTCCCCCAAATTTTGGAGCAATACATCGATTTCTCAATAAGATGTATTTTTTTTATTATATGATGTACCCCTAAAAATTCTTGGCACTCATGTAAACGAGGTGCTCTACCAACTGAGCTACAACCTGTAATTAGTGCTTGTAATTTGTCAATTATTGTACTAAATATAACTTGCTAAGTTATAAATGTATAAATTTTAGATCGATTGATGTATCTTTCGGGACTTTAACTTGAGTATAGAGTACCTTGCCTCTCAAATACGAACTCTTAAGCATCCAATATTGCAAAATTTTCATGTTCTGTATGAATTCTGGAAAGTGACCCAGTTACCGTATTGACTGAAATTTCATTTGATCTCAAAACGTTTTTACAAATTTACCATTCATATATTAAAATAATAATAATAATAATAAATAATTTTTTTTTGAAGACATTCATTTGGTGAACTTATTTATAAACAACACATTTTTTCAAATCACTTTTTAACCATACATATTTTTGCAAATCACTTTTCAATCATATATTTTACTTTGAAAACATTACATTCTTTATTTATAAGAATAAATCTTTTACCAAACAGAAGCAAGTCATTTAATGTTTAGAAGATGGAATTTTATTCAGAAATTGTAAGCTTAAATGGAAGTGAGACGTTGAAAAGAATTATTGCTCATGTTTGAAGGTTGAAAAATGTCGTCAATATTAAGGATCATTAATTAAAGTCTGAGGGAGCCAAGAGTTGACAAAGGGTTGGGGGCGAAATCTTACAAAAAATCATTGCACTGCACAAAATATTCAAGATCTTGTATTTGTTAAACAAAGTTGCGCCTTACGATTTTTCAACGGTGAATTCGTCTATGATAGAATCTATTTTATAACAAGCTCTCTCTCTCTCTCTCTCTCTCTCTCTCTCTCTCTCTCTCTCTCTCTCTCTCTCTCTCTCTCTCTCTCTCTCTCTCTCTCTCTCTCTCTCTCTCTCTCTCTCTCTCTCTCTCTCAAAACAAAAATTGTCATACGATCAACAAGAAATTCATCATTCATTTTGCTACGAATTGTTGTCTTCATATGTTTCATTGCTGAAAATACTATTTCAGCAGTCGTTGTAGAAATATGTAATGTCCACAAGGAAAATCAATATAGTTATCATCTTGTAAACTTCCGACCTTCCAGTCTCAACTCACTTCTTGCATAATTTTACAAGTATAGGTACTCCTACTTGAGGATCACGATCCACATCCTCAAGATAATATTTCAATTCGCTTATCAAAATGTTCATATCTTGACATTCAAAATCCTTAGGATAAAACTCCAATGCAAACTCATAAATATCATTTGCATTAAATGATTGAAATGAGTTTTTAGGATCCAAAACCACATTAAATGTAAAGCGTTGAACTAATGTCTTATTATATCTTGTATCCTACTTAGTCAACTGAAGATCTATCGCTTCATTGAAAGTATCAAAGTGACAATGATGCAAAATAATAATTTATTTACGACCACAACCAATATTATTGTCTATATCGGGTATATCAATTTCATGTCTGGAGCAAAAATCTTTCACTTCTTGAAGCAATTTCTCTCAACCCGTGTCTCTTAACTCTTAAAGAAGATTTCTTGCAGTGGACATATATCTCATAGTAGACAAAATGTCGATAGATTCTTTTTTGAAGGCTTGAAAAAATAAAATCAATGATTCCATAACTGAACTCATAAAATATGAGTCAAACATAAAATCAAAACTCTTGATGTTTTTACAAGCACCACAAATAGATGTCAGAGCATTTGGGTTTGAATAAATTCCAAGAAATTCCCCAAGCACCTTACAAGTTGCAGCATGCATTTCTATCATACTCTTACAGATGCATAACAAGAACCACAACGAATAGCTCCCGATTGCTGCAAAGTTGTCATCTGATTATTGATAAGTACATTTTTGTACATATTTTTATCTCAAATTTATACAATTTTGAGTATTTTAGAGTTTTATATTGCTTAACTATTCATTTATTTTGATTATTTTAGGAAAAACTCGAATTTTGAAGAGATTGAAGTAAAACAAGAAAATCATGTGCGGAATACTTGAAGAAATTAATGCACAACTTTTAGTATAGATATCTACACTGAGCCCATAATATATCATTAGAAAGATAATTGAATGTAGAGTTCACTGCAATAAACGGAGAACAAATCGGAATTGTAGATCAAAAGCTATGTGTGTTTGAAGTTTAACTGACGGAAGAAAAATTTCAAGAACTTGGGATGAAGATTGGATCTTGGTGTAAAAATTCTTCCTTCTTCTCAAATCAATTCAAGAATTTGATGTTGTTAATTTTTCATTCTTCTAGTTTTTCTTTAATTATGTGTAAATAGATCTATTTGTTGGGGGGTGAACGATGTGACGTTGTTTGAATATTCAATTTAATTCTCAAGTTTTTGGGTTTAAAATTATCATATGTTGATTTTATTATTGAGTTTAATACATGAATTGCTTGATCACCAATTTGATGGATTGTGAGTTGTTTTCATGATCCGAGATGTAAGTTAACACCTAGACCAAGTGATAAATCCAGCAATTAACAAAAATGTAGATATACATAGTTGTTATTGTTGTAATCCTTTTGAATTCTTGTTGTTGAATGCATTTAGTTAGGGCTTATTTTGATCCAATATAGAGATACGTAGTTAACCTAGCTAGATAGAACCAATTAAAACTCGAAAGATGAATGTTGGATAAAATTGTGAATTTGATCAAACTCTATTTTAGAAAAAGAATTTAAGATGAGAAATTGAATATGATAACAAGGTTATTATCGTGAGTCCTAAAACTTTTAATTCATAAAAACACAAAAATTCAATCTTTACTTTCTTTGTTAGTATAATTTGATATTTAGTGTGTGTTTGATAAACATACTTTTTTCAAAAAAAAAAAAAAATTGAGAAATCGTGTGGTTAAAAAGTGGTTTGAAAAGTAAAAAATTGTGAACTTGACTTTTTTTGGATGGTTGAGATATTACTGTAGAAAAAAGTTGTATTTTTTATGAAAAGTTGGTTTATCAAACAAGGGCTTAATTACTTTCACTAGTTGGTAATTTAAAATTTCAAGTCTTGTCATTTATTTGTAGTTTTAGAAATTGATTAATTGAAACTAATAGTAAATAAGTTAGCCCTTGTGAGATCGACAACTCGGACTCAAAAAGTCAACTTTACTACTTCTTTGCGATATTGTGCACTTGCGATATTTTCACACAACAAGTTTTGATCCCCTCGTCGAGATTCACGTTCTTCTACTGCTAATACATTATCAATTTTTATTCTATATATAGATTGCATGTCAACATTGAACTTAGAAAAAGATTTAACAATGTTAATGAATATACGATTCCGCCATTTCAACCTTTTCCTCCAGGTTTTCCACAGCATAGCATAACCTTGTGGTTTGCCCATCAAGCGCATCCACGCGCTGTTTAGTACTCTTCTTAGCATCAGTCATATCGATGATCTGTGATGCACTCGTATCCAAAGCCTTCGGATCCATTGCTTTTTTATCGAGGGACGAGAGCCAAAGCTCTGATACCAACTTTCACGGGGCGCCTTTCCTCTTAGCACAGAAAGGGGCACCGTGCGGCAGTAGTCTGCTCCGCTAGACTACCTTCCGCCTTTTCTCACTTGCTTTCGGGACGAAAGTTGAACTTGATTACAAATGAAATAAAACTTTACGAGAGAAAACTTGAATTCATCGAAACATGATTGTTCATTGATTGTTGAAAGCAGTAAATTACATCAATTGCTGAAAGCAGTAGATTACAATGTAGGTGTCAGGGGGAAACACCGGAAAAGTTTGTGAAAGCTTTAAAATCTTATACCCCCTATAATAGACTTCGGGGAAAAAACCTAAGTTACATGAGTAGACGTTAAAAGGGCTGAAGAATCATAATAAACTTTTACAATTAAAATGGAATTACAATAAATTACATAATATTTACAAAGTGCGGCCGAAGTTGGGCAAACTGCAGGCCGCGAGTGAGTCAAGGGGCTAAGTGATAGCTGCGGTCCTTGACACCTTGTGAGATCGACAACTCGGACTCAAAAAGTCAACTTTACTACTTCTTTGCGATATTGTGCACTTGCGATATTTCCACACAACAAGTTTTGATCCCCTCGTCGAGATTCACGTTCTTCTACTGCTAATACATTATCAATTTTTATTCTATATATAGATTGCATGTCAACATTGAACTTAGAAAAAGATTTAACAATGTTAATGACATTTTTCAATAGAGAAAAGAAATCCCAAATAGAATCACATTGCACGACCGCAGCAACCAGAGTCAATTGCAATCGATGAGCAAAACAATGGACATAATACACAAATTGACAATCTTTAAGAAATAGTGATTTAAGTCCATTCCAATGGCCACACATATTGCTAGCATCATCATACCATTGACCTTTCAATTTATGAACATGGAGTTGTAATAAACAAAAATATTGGATCTCTTTTTTTAGTGTATTCGAAGAAGTTTCATTGACACTCTTGATAGCAAAAAAAGTTCTGTCACAATACTTATAGCGTTCACAAACCTTAAGATAATGTCCATTTGCTCTCAGTGAGATCCATCTTGTGCTTCATCAACAAGAATAGAAAAACAAGCATCTCTAATTTCATCACAAATCATCTAACGCATTCTGTTGGCCATAATAGCCAAAATCTCCTTCTAGATAACCGGACTAGTGTATTTGGCATTCTTTGGTGCATTAACCAATATGTTTCTAACATATACACCCATTTCTCCAAAAAGATCCAATCAATTCAATTACATTTCCATGGTTTGATGAATCTTCATATTTATCATGGCCTCTAAAAGAAGACCCCTATAGAGCTAGCTAGTGTACAGTTACAATTCTCGTCTTTAGTTGCAATTTGTTTTCATAACTTCATATTTTCTTCTCTTCCAATTATCAAATCCAGTAGCTACTAATGTCAAAAGAGAAGATGGTTGGCCATCGTTTATAAAAAGAAAAAAAAAAGCATTATATGTTGAACATGAATATTCCAACCACGAAAGCAGATTATACCAACTACACTTAAAATGGCAAGCTTTATCTTTATACGTTATGTATTTATACTTTCAAAGTTTAGGTTGATTAGGCCTAACTATCGAATAAGTTTGTCTAGACTCATCCCTTTTATTAAAAGGATAGTCACATATCTTCTTCATTTTCCTCGGATCCCATTCAGTTTCAGAAGATGGAATTGAAAGAGATTGCTGATTTTCATTTGGAAGAGATTGTTGGTTCTGAATTGTATAATCATGTTGATGTTAATTTGAATCTTCAATTGGTGTATTTATTGTTGTTTTGAAGGAAGAAAGCAAGGTTGTTTTACTTTTATTTTTCGGAATTCGTTCGACTACCATTATAAAATCTAAAAAATCAACAATGTCTCCAAATCAATGACCAAACCATCAACGTCATCAATTTAATGCCAATAATCTAACAAAATTCATCAATCCTACAAGTTAAAATTTTTTTTACAAATAATTCAACAAATTCCCAAAGTCCCATGAGTTAAATTGCATAAATTTCAAATACCATTATTCAATTCATTCCTAACCCAAATCAACACTTGGTTAGAGATGGTAAAAAAATTCGATCTCCTCCACTGATCCGTCAACCCGATCCAATCCCTGGATCGACGGGGTGGATCGAGGCTAGGTGGGGGCAACGGATCGGGGCGGATCGAGGGCGATCCGCCTCATTTAATTAAAAAATATAAAATTTAATAAAAAAATAATTTATTTTTCATTTTTTATTTTTTTAAAGATTTAGATTAAATTACATATAAAAAATAAAAAAATTGCTCGTGGATCAACTTGAGGATCGAGGGCCCGATCCGCCCCGAAAAATGGCGGATCGCGGGACGGATCCTAATCAGTTGGAAAAATTTCGGGTCAAGGCCGATCGGGGCCCGATCTGCTCCGTTGCTAACGCTACGATCAAGTACACATTTACAAATTGCCTTATCTCTAATAAAAAAAATACTATAATAATGGAACACAAATATAACAAAACACATAAAGTCATAAAGATGTATAATCTAGCTACCTGTTTCCTTGATTGAAAATGTCAAAATCAGAAATTTGGTAACGAAAAATTGAATATTAGTGCAAATAAGCCATCGATGTGTTGGGTTTTTTTAAGCCCAATAAATTTGAAAGACAACGTTAAAACGATTGTGGAAAAAATATATCAACGCCTAAATGAATATCTTGACTATAACGACCTGAGGTGATTGGAAACAACTTAATTAAATAGTTGTTCATGACCCACTTTGGGAGACGCATTTGTGTTAGTCCTTTGTTAGTTGTTTGTGACTTGGGCTTGGTTGTTGTTTGTTGGCCCATTTAAGCGAGTCTTTGCTCGTGTTGATTTGTTGACATAGCTCACATATACTCACTGGTTCTCTATTGTTGTATTTTGTGTCTTGAAGCAATAGAGTTTGAAAGAAACTAAGGCAGCCAATCTTGGAGTCTACTATTGCTACCTTCTTTAATTCATCTCCCTTTGTGATATTGCGTGAAGCACTATTACCTTTGTGGGTTTGTAAGTCGCGGCAACCAAGGAGTTTGTTGTGGGTTGAGCCTTTGGTGATCGTTTGGAAGGAAGTAACAGAGCCCAATTTGAGGTGTTTCATCAACCGTAATTTCAACATGGTATCAAATTGGACGAAAAATTGTTGGGAAAATGCTGAAAACCAAGCAGAAACAGGCAGTAATTGAAGAAGAAATCTGTCAAGTTTTTTTTAACCTTTAACTGGACCTACAAAGCCGTTTTTCGATCAAACCACTGACCAATTAGAAAAACTGAGACTATCAATAGACTCAGTAGTTGGACAGGAAGCTTCGATTAGGCGCATTCTGTGACCGACGGCATGTGGCAACGCGTGGGGCTATTTTCGACAAGACAACCTTTAGTTGCTTCTCTTATCGTTTCTAATATTTTTGGGTCGTTAATTTTTCATTTTAGGTTTTGGAATTTAATATGGATGATTTTTTCCTTGATGTTCGAAAGTCGATCATCGGTTGCCGAGTTACTGCAATTACGGATACTTTTAGGACAAAGTGGGGTTCCTAAAGTTGAGAATATTTGCATCCCTTCTTATTTATGGAATGATAGATTGGCCCGCTCGATAAATTGGCATATCTTTTTTTTTTTTTTTTTTTTTTAATTTCCCATCTGGCAACAGAAAGTAGAATATTGGTTCAGCAAAAAGTTTCAAAAACTATTATTGTCAATTATTCAACGCCTATATTTACAGAATTTAGGCACAACTTGTATACATATAGTCGTTTTTTCTTTTTCTTTTTTGTGAATCATCAAAATGGAGTTTTTAACTTTTAATTATCACATATTGCAGTAGAAAAAATTGTGTATGAGGTGACTTAATTAAGCTCTTATTTGAAGAAAATTAAAATCAGATTTTTAGTGAATTTTGATAAAAGTTAATGAAATATATTGTTAAATAGTTGGGGTCCAATGAAATACATGATTGATATTGATTGTTAATTTTGACTTAAATTTTAATATGTACCAAACCAGGACTAAGTAAGATATGAGTCAAATTATTTTATTATATTAAGCTCATAAGATTATTGAATATACGAGGTTGTACTAACTTTAAAAAGAGGTTTGCTGAAAAGAGAAATGTCATTACATGAGTACAAGTGTCGGTGTACAAGTAGCAAAATTCTACTAAATATAGTAAAAAATACTATAGTTGTAAAATGAGTTAATTACATTGAAGGTTATTGAACTTTCGTTCTAGATGCGTTTAGGCTGATGAACTTTAATTTGCAGCAATCAAACAACTAAATATGAAATTAAAAGCAATAGGTTATAATCCACTTGTTCAGCAAATTATAACACTATAGTTCATTCAACTTTCACTATATCTACAATTAGGTCATTGAACTTTCACCGTAATTACTATATCACTAAACTTTATCCAAAGATAAAATGTTAGTAAAGACTAAAGAGTAAAACAAATAATTTATGAGCTAACTTAAGACTTTGCATAAACTTCATTGACCATTTGTGAAATTAACTATTGATAATCCGATTAATTTTACAAAATCTACGGAATATCAGATTCAATAAATGAAGTGCACCTACCATTTACAAAAAAAAAGTTACATATGAACGAACAATTGGGAAATGATGTGGAGAATTAAGCAACTTTAGTATTTTTAATTAACGACGCACATTATAGCTCTCACTCTCTCTTACGACCATGTTAATGCTAAAGACAACTATTTATTTCAAAATCTCAAACACCGCTTGTGTTCAGGGGTCGCAAATGGGAAGAATGAATATTTTTGCCAACTAGCAAATTTTAATGAAATCGTCATAGGTCACCATAACACTTTTCTAAGAGGGTGAACAAATTCACACTCGCTTCGCATTGCGAAGATTCAATTCTATGCAGCCACTTCTAGTTCCTTTCAAAACTTGAATTTCCTTTTCATTTGAATTTATGTGTCGGCAACTAGGCGGATCGGGCCCTGTTGCTCCAAAAGTTTTTTTCCCAATCTGAATCCGCCAATTTTCGGGTCGGGGCGGATCGTGCCCCGTAGCCCCGAAAGTTTTTTTCCCAATCCGGATCCACCAATTTTCGGGTTGGGACCGATCGGTGCACTGATCCGCGGACCGATCCGCCAGATTTTTTTTTTATTTTTTTAAAAAATATATTTTAAATTAAATCTTTTTAAAAAATTAATTTTTTCATTAAATTTTATTTATTTTATTGAAGACCCGCCGACCCGCGAATCGAGGTTTTTTCGAATCGACAGGTCGATAGAGCGGATCGAATTTTTTTGCTATCACTATTTATAACTGCTCCTTATCATTTTCTACAACTGATGCAGGGTGAAAAAGTTCTCGAAGATTTCAACATCGTAAATGAAGCCGGCAATTTAAGATAGCATTACACTCGATCTACTGTGTGGAAGAAGCTGCATTCCATTCCAAATAACTTTTTGTCCTTTAGTGTCAGCAATTCAAGTTATACAAAGGTTTCGAAAGCATTCCTATTTTCCTCCTTCCTTTTGCCATAACCTTTATAAAGGAGAAAGTTAATCTTCAACCTTTCAATGATAGTCGGCCATTGAGTCCCCAATGACCGAAACATTGACATCTGTGTTAAGTATCGCGTGATCGTCACATGTCCAACTTTATGAAGCAAGGTTTTGTTTCCGAATTTAAACTAATATACCACATTTGTGATGAAATAAAGCCTTTTGGCTAGATTAACAAAGAAAAAAAAATTGGAACTGTCTTTTTCATTGGCGGTGGAAATGTTGGAAGGTTATCACTTTCAAAAGTCAAAATAACAATTCAATTTGGAAATGGATTTCTCCACACCACGATGTATATGAATGGATTGTCCAACAATTTCCAATCAAAAGCAAAGTCTAAGTTGAAGTTGGTTTCTCCCAGGCAGTGGACTGAAGGCTGTTTGGTCCATCATGAAGTCTATAAATTAAGCCCATTCATCCATTTGTAAGATGATTTTCACATCCCATAATTTCCCTAGTACAAAGAGAAAGTTTGAGGGAATTTGAGTGGAAGTTATAGTGGAGAGAAAATTAGAAAGTAGAGAGACGGGGAAAATATTTTTGTGGTTTCCTACTTGTATTTCTTCTATTACAAGAGAGATTGATCTTTGTTATCTACTTCTATTTAGAAAGGAGGTTGTAATTTCTCCCATTATAGTGAAATCCTTCTATCATTACCCGTGGTTTTTGCCTCAAAATTAATTGGGGGTTTTTCATGTTAAATCCTTGTGTCCACTTTAAATCATTATTTCTCCATTTTTCTCATTTCTACTTCAGTTGTAATTTTGTGCCCTGAACTCAACATTTTTTTTAACAAGTGGTATCAGAGCTTCAGGTTTATAGCTGGTTTTCGTGCTACGACCAGATCCAGTTAGTGGAAAAGTGGCATCTTCAATAATGGCGGCGAAGTACGAAATAGAGAAATTCAATGGGAATAATTTCTCATTGTGGAAAATGAGAATAAAAGCAGTTTTGAGAAAAAATAACTGCTTGGAGGCAATTAGAGAAAGACCAGAAGAGATCACTGACGACGGCAAGTGGAACGCGATGGATGGCAATGCTATTGCTAATTTGCACCTAGCACTAGCCGATGGAGTATTGTCAAGTGTGGCGGAGAAAAAAGACAGCAAAAGAGATATGGGATACTTTGAAAAAATTGTACAAGGCCATGTCACTACACAACAAAATCTTTTTGAAAAGAAAACTATACACCCTTCGGATGATGGAGTCAACCATGGAGACTGACCACATCAAAACCCTCAACACCTTATTTTCACAGCTCATGGCAGTGGGGCATAACAAAGCGACGGTTGCGGTTCTTGAAGAAGAAAGTCCGCGCAAGAGCAAAGAAGATAGATCGGGAGGCTCACAGCAAGCCGAAACTTTAACAATAACTAGAGGAAGATCAATGGAACGTGGCATTAGTGGGAGTCAAAATCAGAATAGATCAAAATCCAGAAGTAAGAAAAATGTCAAGTGTCATCACTATGGGAAGAAAGGGCACTACAAAAAGGAGTGTTGACATCTCAAGAAGAAAGAAGAAGCCAAAGAAAAAGCCCTAAGCCATCAAAAGCTCAGGGTTGTGTAGCAAGCACCCTAGATGATGGTGAAATTTTATATAGTGAGGCAACAACCGGTACTGAAGGCAGAAGACGATTTGCTGATGTCTGGCTTATGGACTGAGGAGCAACATGGCATATGAATCCCCGGAGAGAATTGGTTCCATCAATATGAACCTATCTCAGGAGGATCTGTGTTCATGGGAGACGATCATGCCTTGGAGATTGCTGGTATTGGTACCATCAAATTAAAAATGTTTGATGGTATGGTTCGCACCATTCATGAGGTACAACATGTGAAAGGCCTAAAGAAAAATATATTTATCTTTAGGACAATTAGATAATAGTGGGTGCAAAACCCATGTCCAAAATGGGACTATGAAAATAGTCAAAGGCGCGTTTGTGGTTATGAAAGCAGAAAAGATAGCTGCAAATCTGTTCATGCTTAAAGGAGACACTCTACAAGGAGAAGCATTTGTTGCATCGGTAGGTTCTGCGGAAGAATTGACGATGATATGGCACTGGAAACTTGGCCACATGTCTGAACGTGGTTTGAAAATTCTCTCTGAACAAGATCTTCTTCCAGGGCTCAAAAGGGTATCATTAACCTTTTGTGAGCATTGTGTCACTAGTGAGCAACACAGATTGAAGTTTGGCACTTCTACTACTAGAAGTAAAGCTATCTTAGAGTTGGTTCATTCCGATGTTTGGCAAGCACCGATTATCTCCCTAGGACGTGCAAAATATTTTGTATCTTTTATTGATGATTACTCCAGGAGATGTTGGGTGTATCCAATCAAGAGGAAGGAGGATGTGTTCGAAGTCTTCAAAATATACAAAGCGCGGGTGTAACTTGAATCTGAAAAGAAGATCAAGTGTTTGAGGACGGACAATGGAGGAGAATATACTAGTGATGAATTTAATACCTTTTGTCAACAAGAAGGTATAAAAAGACATTTCACAACGACATATACTCTACAACAAAATGGAGTGGCAGAGCAGATGAACAAAACATTGTTAGAAAGAACGAGAGCAATGTTGAGAACTACGGGGTTAGATAAATCATTTTGGGCTGAAGCAGTCAAAACCGCCTGTTATGTGATCAACCGGTCACCATCAATTGCGATTGATCTGAAGACACTAATGGAGATGTGGACAAGGAAGCCAGCTGATTATTCTCAATTACATGTCTTTGGAAGTTCCGTGTAAGTTATGTACAATGTCCAGGAAACATCAAAACTGGATCCAAAATCTAGGAAATACATTTTCTTGGGGTATGCTGATAGAATCAAGGGGTAACGACTGTGGGATCCCACAGCGCACAAGGTGATAATCAGCAGATATGTGATATTCACGAAAGGAAAGGTACAAAAAATGATAGCACTTCAAAGGAACCAACAACTACTATGGTTGAAGTTGAACGAAAAGTTCGAGATTCTTCTGAAGCAGCACCGAAGAATGAAGAAGGAGAACAAGTTGAGTTCAATACTCCTGAAGTAAGATGATCAACTCGGGAGAGGAGAGAACCAGCATGGCACTCTGAGTACATTATGGAGAGCAATGTTGCATATTGCCTACTGATGGAAGACGAGAGCCATCAACTTTCCATGAGGCTTTAAATAGTCAAAAAGTTTTGCAGTGGATGGCAGCAATGTAGTAAGAAATTGAAGCTCTTCATAAAAACAAGACATGGGATCTTGTTTCACTACCACAAGGAAGAAAGGCCATTGGAAATAAATGGGTCTACAAGATTAAACGTGGTGGAAATGACCAAGTGGAGCGGTATCATCCTAGACTGGTGGTAAAGGGATATGCTCGCATTGACTTCATTGAAATATTTTCTCCGATTGCTCGACTCACAACAGTTCGAGTATTATTGGCGATATGTGCTACATTAGACTTGCATCTGGAGCAGTTAGATGTGAAAATTGCATTTCTTCATGGTGAGCTTGAAGAAGAAATTTATATGCTCCAACCAAAAGGTTTTGAAGAAAAAGGAAAAGAGAACTTGGTTTGCAGGTTGAACAAATCGCTATACGGTCTCAAACAGGCGCCGATGTGTTGGTATAAGATATTTGATTCCTTCATCATGAGCCTTGGATACAACAGACTTAGTGCAGATCCTTGTGCTTATTGCAAGAGATTTGGTGATGGTAATTTCATTATCTTGCTGTTGTATGTTGACGACATATTGGTAGTAGACCCCAACAAAAATAGTATCAAAGACTTGAAGGCATAGTTGGCTAGGGAGTTTGAAATGAAGGACTTTGGAACCGCAAACAAAATTCTAGGGATGCAAATTCACCGAGACAGAAATAATAGGAAAATTTGGCTTAGTTAGAAGAACTACTTGAAGAAAATCTTGCAACGCTTCAATATGCAAGAGTGTAAGCTAATTTCTTACCCTCTTCCTGTTAATTTCAAGTTATCCTCAAGTATGAGTCCTAGAAATGAAGCGGAGAGGATGGAGATGTCTTGAGTACCGTATTCATCACCAGTGGGTAGCCTAATGTTTGCTATGATCTATATAAGACTAGATGATAAGTGTATTTTATATACTTATTTGTACGTCTAATTTAGAATAAATTATTATCGTTTTAGAATATATGCTATTTAATTTGTGTTTATTTGTTTACTTTGCAGAAAATATCTCAAAAGATGAAGAATGAAGTAATTGATGAGAAAAATGCATAATTGGATGTTAATTGGAGCTAAAATGAGCAATTGATAAGTTTGTGACGTTAACCGGAAAGATGCAATGTGGCGAAGTAAATGAATAAGAAGTTGGAGGATCCAGTTGAAGGAATTGAGAGTTGAAACGAGTAAATTGAGAAGACTCCAAAGTATTGGGATTATATTGTTGCAATTGGTAGTTGAAGAACTGAAGAGCAAATTAAACATGAGGGACCAACTTGCAAATATCCATTGATTGATTTGGATAATAAGAAGTACTTTGAGGATTTTTAGGAGTCAATTGGATGCAAGTATAAGTCAAAAAGGAATGGAATATGATAAGAATATTACTATAAAATTGATTCTAATCCTAGAAGATTCTGGACAGAATTCTAGTCGTACTTTGAGACCAAATTTTGGCGCAGTAAAAGTTCGAATTAGGAAAATTCTATTTCAATAATAATTGTATCCCTTTAAGTTATCTTTCTAAAGAAATTTGAATCATTGTAATCGGATAAGGAAAGAGAAAGATATGGTCAAAATAATGAACGCTGTGCAGATACCAAAAAAGACTCGCGCGCGGATTTGATGAATTTCTTTCCTTCTTCAACTTGATCTCTTCACCAACTATAAATACAACCTCTTTGCACGAAAATCAGACCTTTGCCTCTCCATAGAACGAGCCACAATCGAGAAATCAACATCAAATTCTTGGGGAATCAAGCATCGCAAAGGGGCGTGAATTGAAGATAATTGAAGAATCAAAACTTGGTGCAAAATTTCCATTCTTTATATTATTTTTAATGAACGCTAATTTTTATTGTTATTGTTCTTTATTGATGATGTGTAACTAAATTCTATGTTGAGATGAATGATGTAGCCTAGTTATATTATTTTAATTCCAAATTCCGTTGTTTTAATGTTTTGTTGTATGTATTGATTTATTATTGTTCTTAATACTTGAATTGCTTGATCACTAGTTCATGATATATTGAATTATTTTCATAATCCGAGAGGTGAGTTAATAGTATAGAACATGGTAATAAATCCGATAATTGAACGAGAGATAGAGATATACTCTTGTTATTATTGCGGTCGTGTGTGAACTCTTGTATTTATTGCATCTAGATAAGGAATATTCAGACCCGCTGTAGAGATACATGGTTGACTTATGTAGGTAGAATTGATTTAAACTCGAGAGAGAAATTTCAATATAAATTAGTGAATTCGACCGAGTACATAATTAGGAAATAAAACATGGAATTGGAGTTAATTTAATTGGTTAGGTGAAATCGTAAATCCCAACTATTTTACAATCGTTTTTAAAAACAAAACAAATTTCGCAATTTAACTCTTTAATTGATTTTTTTGTTTTTAGATTTCAAACATCAAATTATTTTGTTCATTCAAATAAGGTTTAGAACTAACACATTTCGGTAATTAATAGCAGTCTCCGTGGGACGATAATCCGGACTCCTAGGTCCATTTTATTACTTCTCACGACCCGTGCACTTGCGGGGATATCTCGCTTAGCGAGATATAGGTGAACACTAGACATTGCACAAGTAGTGGGAGCGGTTAGTCGATATATGGCAAATCCTGATAGAGAGCATTTGAGTACGGTGAAGAAGATCCTAAGATACGTCAAGGGTACCTCAAACGTTGCATTATGTTATGGAGGATTAGACTTCACTGTTAGAGGCTATGTAGATTCAGATTATGCAGGTGATCTTGATAAAAGCAAGTCCACTGCTGGATGTGTTTACTCTTGCTGGAGGAGCTGTAAGCTAGGTCTCAAAATTACAGTCTATTGTGGCTACTTCTACGACGGAGGCAGAATATGTTGCATCTACACAAGCTAGCAAAGAGGCAATATGGTTGCAAATGCTACTGGAGGAGCTTAGACACAAACAAGAGAAAATTGCTCTATTTTGTGATAGTCAAAGCGCTTTGCATCTAGCAAAGAATCCAGCATGTCACTCAAGGACGAAACACATTAGAGTACAATATCATTTTGTACGAGAAAAGGTGGAAGAAAGAAGTTTGGATATACAAAAGATCCATACAAAAGATAACCTAACAAATATGTTAACAAAGCCAATCAACAACGGCAAATTTACTTCGTGTCGGTCCTCTATTGGCCTAGCAAAGACGTAAGCAACATGAAAATGACAAGTTTAGAAATGATGGATGGATGAATTGTCAAGAAGGCTTTAAGTGGGAGATTGTGATGAAATAAAGCCTTTTGGCTAGATTAACAAAGAAAAAAATAAATTTGGAATTGTCTTTTATTCATTGGCGGTGGAAATATTGGAAGGTTATCACTTTCAAAAGTCAAAATAACAATTCAATTTGGAACTGGATTTCTACACTCCAGGCTGTATATGAATGGATTGTCCAACAATTGCCAATCAAAAGCAAAGTCCAAGTTGAAGTTGGTTTCTCCCAGGCAGTGGACTGAAGGCGATTTGGTCCATCATGAAGTCTATAAATTAAGCCCGTTCATCCATTTGTAAGATGATTTTCACGTCCCATAATTTCCCTAGTACAAAGAGAAAGTTTGAGGGAATTTGAGTGAAAGTTATAGTGGAGAGAAAATTAGAAAGTAGAGAGACGGGGAAAGTATTTTTGTGGTTTCCTACTTGTTTTTTCTATTACAAGATAGATTGATCTTAGTTATCTACTTGTATTTAGAAAGAATGTAGTAATTTCTCCCATTATAGTGAAATCCTTCTATCATTGTCCATGGTTTTTACCTCAAAATTAATTGGGGGTTTTCCACGTTAAATCCTTGTGTCCGCTTTAAATCATTATTTCTCCATTTTTCTGATTTCTACTTCAATTTTAATTGTGTGCCCCGAACTCAACATTTTTTTTAACAAATAAAGTGGGGCGCATTTTAACGAAGGGTCACATAATATATTGAATATACGGACAATTTTTGACACCTTGTATTGTGCAAGACGCCTACATAACTCTAGTTAAGAAGCATATTTTTGGGACTTATTAACAAAGTCTATTGAAAACAATACTTTTTTTAACGAGATAGCATCTCAATAAATAAGTGTTACAAGAAATATAAGTGATCGATCCATAGAAGCCCCAAAGTTCTATAATATAGCGTAAGACGGTGCCCCCAAGAACTTGGAAACTAGGATTTTTTTGTTGTTGATACAACATTTGCTCTCTTTTTTTTTTTTTTTTTTTAAAAAAAAAAAGCCACCTGCTCAGTGCTGCGTAATCTAGAAATTTTAAAATAGGGAATTTGGCACAGTTGGTCCCTAAAAATTTGCATTTATGTGCAATGAGTTCCCAACCTTTCATTTTTATGCAACAATCCTTAAATGTTGCAATCTTTGACGCAACATGTCCTTTTTAATGGTTTGCTTCCACCGTTCAAAAATTTAAAAGGACTAAAAAGCCCTTATATATATTTGATGCAATTACTCTCTAAACGGTGGAAATTCTTTGCAATAATTCCTTAACCTTTCATTTGGTGTTGAAGTCCATAAACATTGCATTGTTTAGCGCAACAACTTTTTTTAGATGGTCCCTCCATTCCTCCTTTAAAAATTAAACTTATTTTTATCAAAAATATTAAAATACTCTTATATTAATAAAATAAATAAGCCTATGTTTGACAACTTGAAACTTTTGTTTTTACTTTGCTCTTCCATGTCAAGTGGGTTTCAAATAAAGGTTTTTATTATACTAATGCAAATTTTTCAATGTACCCTTGGGTGATGAATGAGGTAGGTATTTGAGATATAATTTCACGGGTACTTCGGTAATTCAATAAATGAAGTTGTTGACAAGTTGATTCAACGTGTCTGCTAATTTTGATGACTTTAACATTAGCATTCGAAAAATGTGTTTGTTATAAATTTTGTCGAATGGGTGCTAAATAAAGAAAACAAAAATGTGATAATGCCGATGGTGTAGGGATATATATAGGTGGTGATACATGTGGAGATCGTGTAATGTAAGAAAAATATTAATCTCATTAAAACATGAATTATTCACGCGAATTTGAGTTCGTTTCCTTCCCTTACACCGTCAAATTTAGGTCAACCCATTTTGGTCAAACCCAATCAAAACCCAGGAAACCCGGTAGACTCGGATTTTTACTTTTTAAAATAAAGTTTTGATATTTTATATTTTAACTACGGGGTCGACTCTGAATTGACCCTCTAACCTTTGACTTAGTCCTGTATTAGGTTGATGTCCAGATTGGGTTTGAAAATCTGGACAATACACCACCACCAATTCATGTGAAATATTCAAGTTCTGATGAGTTTGACCTTCTCCTACACCATCCGCATCACTACTCATATGTATCCCTACACCATCCGCATCACCACCCTTACTATTTTTTATTTTTTAATTATATATGTATTTATTAATATAACGGTATTTTATTATTGATAAAGAAATAATTGAGGGTTTTAATGTAGAATGGAAGGAAACCATCTAAAATGACTTATGACGCTAAATAATGCAACATTTATGTACTTCAGCACAAAAACTGAAAGATTAAGGACTTATTGAGTCAAGTCAATTATGTATAAGTGAATTTTAGTCTTTTTTTTTTTTTTCAAACGTTGTAGTGAAAGAAAACTATCCAAAAGGACATGCTACGCCAAAGAGTGCTATGTAAAAGAACTCATACGCCAAAAATAAAAGGTTATGATCCCATTGCACACAAAGACAAACGTTTAGGGACTAAATGTGCCGATTTGCTTTTTAAAATATGTTACTAAATAGGTTATTTTGGAATCCCACATGGCATCTAAGAGGTTGAAAAATGCCACATCATCAAGCAATATTTACTTCAACTAGACAATTCACACTCCACCTAAATTGCCTTACTATAAAGCGTGGATCAACGTTCTTCGTCCACTTCAGTTTTGACAATTGTTGCATATTTTTCATATCGCTAGTGCACGAATCGAACTAGTAATAAAGTATATTGTGAGTCCAATTATCATTCCAATGGAAACTATAACAAATTATTTTCAATTGTCTAACCTTAACCGAAACACGTAAATTCAATACTTATTTTTATAAAATAAATTTAAACTGTGTAAAAAAAATTGCTATGAAGGAAATTTAGAACAATTGCAAATCATTTTAAATGTCATTTTAAATGAATGTTTTGATCAATGTTCTAAAATGCGCGAAAATGCGCCGCCTAGGCGCGCCTAGGCGAGATGCATGACCAAAACGCGTCGAATAAATGGTATGCGCGTAAAAATGCGGTCAACGATTTTTTTGACCGCCTAATCCCGCCTAGGCGCCGCCTAATCCCTTTTTTTTAAAGGTAAAAAATCTATTTTTTTATATAAAAATATATTTAATGTCTTAAAATAATTAAAATAATATTAAAAATACGAAACGCATTTTAGAACACTGGTTTTGATTATATGTATGAAGTAATACTAAGATCTAGAATCCACTTGTATTCCATCTTATTAATTTCGAGTTATTTGATTAACATCAATTCCTCGATAATGTAGACCAATTTTCCTAATTTTTTTAACTATCCCTCTCGAATTGAATTAAACATATTCATATATGTGACTCATCTATATCTCTATGAAGGATGCGAAAATACAAAAAAGTATTAATTGATTCATGAACAATTCAAGATCTTGTTCACTTATCAGTCTCCCCATTTGCCACTGAGAGATATATCCTGGGGGCTATGTTCTACATTGTTAATTTGACCTTAGGCGTTACTTAGGGTCATATAGGTGATCCATGGGTAGATTTTCAATGCGTCAATTTGTCCTCTAACTTTTATTGCAAGGTAATCCGTCCATCTTCTGATTTAGTGCAATTAAGTCCCTCAACATTTGATTTTCCTTAATTTAGTTCTTAGTCAAGTCTCAATCTTTTTCCTTCACTTTTATAATTTACAATTGAGTCCATAAAGCATTTAATTGATCCGATTTACTTTAATTCAATTCATCCAGTATCTCAAATTCGGGTTGTAACTGATCAAATAAAAATAATTTGCAACAAATTAAGTAGAAGACCTATTAAAACGATAAAAGAATTGTTTAATTTTAGAGCGTAAACAAGTGCACAAAATGCACTTATCAACAATTCACGGGCCAATGAATCTATCGGCATGGACATGGGGAGGAAAGGCTGCACTAATGACAAAGTAGGGTACATCAAACTCAAGAGACCTGAGAAACATTATCTGTTACATATTATCGACTATTTAAATGATTAAATGCACGTGAATCTTCCTGCATTACCAATGTTCCCTAGCAATCCTTTTCTCAATACTTATGCAATTAAAGAATCAACTTTCTTAATCAAAATGACAATGTTTTTCTCTCTAGTAAGAATCTATATTTGTTATCCTGAATTATTTTTATATAATACAAATTCAGGTTTCTCACTCAACAAAGCTCGCTTATAATGTCAAAAACGAAATGATTCAACAAATTAAGCTCCTAAATTTCTGTAAAGAATTATTAAATATGCAAAGAACTACTATTGTTATGCTTACAATGAAGAGTAAACGCTATACAATAATCACAACAAAACAAGTGGAAAGCTAAAATTAAAGTTATAACTCAAATGAAAGCAATGTTATAGTGTGGTTGGTGAATGCAAAAATATTTGCTTACTATTTCACTTGCTAATCGGTAGTACGTGCGTTGCACGTCTTAGGTAAATGATAAATAATTTGTGCACTTTTTTTGCTAGTAATAAAAAGTTTTTGAACAATATTTGCAATACTTCAGTGAATTAAAATTTAACATTACGAATACAATAAAACTTCTTTTTACACAATATCTTTTGTTAATGTCAATATTCACAATATTTTTGTGGTCCTAAGCAAAAGGGCACACTTGTTACCAAGCCTTCATCAGTAAAATTCCTTCTCTTGAGATCATGCATTAGGTAAATTACCCACCTCAATATGCAACTTTTACCATACACATCAACAGCCCTAAAACAATAAAAAGAGAACATAAATGAGTCGGGCGAAAAAGGGTCATTTTAGGCAGCTAGAGACCTTCCTGGTCAAGTCAACCAAATAATATGAAACTGGATCATCCAATAAGTTGTACTTGCGACTTTTGGGAGAGAATGCCAGCAACCTTCATCATGTAAACGGATGTAAACATTGTATAATTTCGATAAAACGATAAGAATGATGTTGCAAACACAAAAACCAATAACAAAACAAAGAATGAAATAAGTAATTGTTTTATTTCAAATTTTACAAACCTTCTTTACATCAAGTGATCCTGTCCAATGTGAATTGAATCTGACACAAACATTATAGAAACATGTAGAATAAGAATGTGAATTATCATAAACTTATATAATAATTTAACCATCTCGTCTTTTTATAGTGTTTTATTAGTCAATATCTGCAGCTTTGGGAGAATGCCAGTTGCCTTCACCATGTAAATGGATGTAAGCATTAAATAATTTCGATAAAATAATAAGAATGCTACTGTTAACACAAAAATCAATAACAAAACAAAGAATAAAGTAATTGCTTTATTTCAATTTTTACATACTTTATTTGTATCAAGTGATTTACCTGTCCAGTGTGAATTGAATATGACAGCAACATTATTGAAACCTACAGAATAAGAAAGGGAATTAGCATAAACTTATCTAATAATTTACGTTTCTCGCCTTTTTATAGCATTTTATCAGTCAACATTTACGATAACACTGTCTATCAATGATAGATTAGTCTCAAATATATAATTTGTGCCGCATATATATTTAGAGTACATAAAAAGAAGCCACCAAATTAGAAAATTAAGTGATAGTTTCATATCTCAACAATTATACATGAGGCCGTAAGACAACAAAAACAAAAATACTAGGAAAAGACACAACTTTGATCCAGCAACGGAGAAGGCTCAATTTCCCCATTTCTATTCCCAAATTATAACACAATTCAGAGTTTTATTCAAGGTTATGTGAATTTTCTCATGTTCACCCAATGCTTATTTATTAACAAATCAACACATCTGCTAGCTTACTAAACCACTTAAGGAAACAATCATATATATGCTTTTTATGGTAACTATAGTGATAATATTAAATGAAATAGCATTCATAACATAAAATTGAAAAATAGTTATTCTACAATAATGGTTAAGACGATCTTAACCACAGAAAGGTAAAAGAGCGATGAGTAGTATAACCAATAAAGACTTCACTTTAGACTTGATACATATTTGATTCATAAATGATTGGTTTAAATTTCATTCAAATAAATATTCACGATTTCAAGTTAGCATTGAGTACTCTAAAATTACATTTCGTACGCGCTAACTGAACATGAATAAAAAGGGGCACATGATTTGTTATGGTAAGAGTCGAGCTAAAGATCTTGTTTGAAATGAACAAAAGTTTTATAGAATATGCTCATAAGCATTGAAAGAATAAGAAAAATGAGAAAAAAAGAAAAAAAAAACTTCGTCCAAAAAGCAATTGGAGTTGTGTTGGGGCCATTTATTATCATCAACTCGTAAATGTGAGTGAAATTCTTTGTACAACATTTAATTGTTCCTTTATGAGCTAGAAGATATTATTCTCATGCCAAACCATGCTATGTAAGAAGCATTATTCCTTCAATGAACTACGAAATATTTTACTTTCCAATATGCTATTGTCTAGAATATTCCAGTTCCAAAAGTTAACAGTATTTATTAAAAAGAAAAAAGAAAAAAGAAATCCAACCTTTTTGAGATAGCTTTAGATAATTATTTAGTATTCAAAAGTTAAAATCGAAAGTTAAGAGTAGTATAGATTTGTCAAACTTTCTTATACTCATAGACATACAAAATATGATACAGTCAATTTATATGATTAGCAAGTTGGCTTCAAACATGTTGCTATAACCAGTATTGAATTAATATCTAGCCACAAACAATGCTTACAAATATAATCACTCAAATTGGACTAAAATGAATTCCTATAGTTTTCCCAATAAATGAATAATCTATAGGAATACCATTTTTTTGTAGTAAAATCTATAGACTCAAATCCATGAACTTAGAAAAAGAGCAAAACTTGTATACAAAAGGTTGAATTTTATGAAATCTTACAAGGGTGATTTATACCTCAAGGCTTGCTCGTCTACTGACAGCTGTACTAAGGTAATCCACAACATATTGAAATCCCAAAAAAATAAAAATAAAAAATAAAATAAAAAAAAAAATAAAAAATAAAAAAAATAAAAAAAATCGCAGAATATAAACCACGTTTCAAAATATTTCAAACCCACAAACATAATTTCAGATTCTGAACAAAGCAAGTCTGAGAGAAGTTTGGACCTGATAAAATTCATTTTTAGGATCCTCATATGATGAGATCCCAGTCGGGGAATCTCGTCGAAAACGCAGAATAACGAAATCTGAAACCCTAGGAAAGATCTAGATCAGATCTGACACGAAAATAACAAGAACACGAAATAAATAAACGGAAATTAAAAGATAGATTTGACGATAGGACCTTGACCCAAGATTCACGACGCAAGAAATTGACGATGCGGAATCGAGATCCAAGGTTTTCGAAACACCACAAGGACTTGTCAATTTCCTTGATAAGATTCTAAATTTGAAACGCCACAAATATTCTCGCGAATATTTGATAAGTTCAACGCTACAAATATTTCACAATATTTGATAAGTTGGATTTGTTCTCGAAGAACACAAAAGGGATTCATCAACCTTTTAATTGGAGAAAATTCTCTCAACTTTATTAATCTCAAAACTCAAACTAAACTGTTTTTTTACAATGAATGGAAAGGAATATAAATAAGCAAAATAACATAACCGCTAACTTACTCGAAATAGAATTCTAATTAGACTAAAATACTAAACTAGGCAAACAATTAATTAAAAATGGAAAAATAATCAAAAATCCCCTAAAATCCGGAAAACCTCAATTACGGCCGTGATGAACACTTTTACGGTCGTAAATGACTTTCTGCTTAAGATTTACGGTCGTGACCATATTTCTTACGGCCGTAAATATAAAATTATGCAATTCTTCATCTAAACCCGAGGCGGAGTTACGGCCTTGATAATAACTTTTACGGCCGTGATTATAAGAGTTACGGCCGTGACAGATTTTCGTTACGGCCGTAATGACCTTTCTGCCCAAATAACTTCGATCACTCGACTCGGATTGATCCGTCCCTCTTCTTGACTCGATCCCAACATGGAACTTGCTCCGTTTTGCATGTAGATCATTGTCATATTGCCGATGGATCGACTTCACCCTTTGATGCCTGGTCCGGATCATATCATCATATCTTGAAACACATAGTTTGACGGCATGCGGACTAGATTTTGAGATTTCAAAACAATACTATGTTTGTTGTGTTTTTATATGGGTGTGCGTTCGGTATTGGTTATTCACACAAATGAAAATTCGAGTATTAGATGAGTAAAAATGATTTTGTTTTGTTGTTTGGAATTATCTAAAGTATATTTTGATTCGAACATGAGACATAATGTGAGCAAGTCAACAATGAGTCATTTAGTTGTTAGTTGATTTTAGTTTTAGAGTCATGTTTTAATTTTATTTTGTTCGAGGGTGAATAAATGTTCAAAACTAAGGGAATTTGATAAGTGCATTTTGTGCACTTATTTAGGCTTTAAAACTAAGCAATTGTTTTTTTTCATTTTATAATTTTCTTCTTAATTCGTTGCATATCCTGTTTATTTTAGTAATCTACCCGAATTCAAGATACTGGATGAATTAGAGTGATTCGAGACCAATTAAATCCAATGTAGACTTAATCGCACATCATGGAAGTTGATGACAAGAATAGAGAATCAAGCGGGAGCTAAATTGAAGAAAAAGGGATTTAAGGACTAAATTGCATCAATCAAAAGATGATGGATCCATAGACAAATAAACTGGAAGACTAAAGTGGCATGATTCAAAAGTGACACAATTGATAACCTGGCTAATGCCAAGCAATTTCCTAAGGGAGATTTAAATATGCAGGACATGTTAGGAGATGTCCAAGCGATTGCCCGACTTCTTCCCAAAGATCGCTTGGGCAAACGCTGGGAAAATCTACTTTCTTATTCAATCTATATTCTACTAGGTTTTGTTGGGTTTGTACTCGATCCTCTTGCCAATATAAATACCCGGTGTCACAAAATTGGAACAAGAAAAACAAGAATTGTTTGATTTCATCACCCGGAACTAAAGTAACAATTCTTTGTTTGGCTTCAAGATAATTTGTTGACTTTAGCAATTAATACTATTTTTTATTTTTATTTTTTATGAAATATACTATTATTTCTTACATCTACAATTATGTGCGCAGGAATTGTATGATATTTTGTGGTTTATTTTTAGATTCGAAAGATTGAAAAGTAGTAAACATATACTAATTGTCATAAAGTCCAATAAGAGTAGAAATATATCGTTATTCTTTATATGATTCTAAGTGTTCATAAATTCATTAAGGGTGCATTTGATTCGTTTTATTTTCCATGGAAAATATGATTTTTCATGTGAATTTCCAACTTTGCGCTGTTTGGTTGCCTAAATTTTCCATGAAATTCATTTTTCCACTTGCCTTGAAATTCGGTATTTTCCTTGTTTTGAATGAATTCATTTTCCAAGGGGGGAAGGAGGTTTTATTTTTCATGGAAAATCTTATACAATTTTCGTTATGTTTGATCATTTTTGTTATTGTTAATTGATTTATTTTTTTTTCTAAAAATTAACATTATTATTATCAAGTACAAAATAGATCAATTTTACTTTATTTTCCATGAAAAATAATGTCAATCAAACAACAAAAGTTGGAAAATTTCCTACTTTTTCCATCTAGAAAATTAAATCAATCAAATACATTAAACTTCTAATTCTCAGGAATTCAATTCCCTGGAATTCATTTTCTTTCCACCCAAATTCCATCATCGCTATCAAATGCACCCTAAAACTTTCTTATATATTTACATTCATCAGAAAAATATAGACATATCACATATATGAATATGTTTAATTACACTCGATAGAGAGTTTTAGATAAATTAGGAACAATGATCTTCATTATCGAGAAATTGTTGTAAACAAATAAATTCAGATTAAGATTGAATGAAAGTGAATTTTAGATCTTAGTACTACATTCACGCATTAAATTAACCCAATCATTCAAAGCAATTTGTAATTGATTAAATTCTCATTCATAGGTATTTTGTTACTTAAATTAATTTTACTTTACATCTCTCAATTTGAATATTACTTTTTTCAGTTAAAGCTATGAACTTAAAAAATAATTTATCACAATTCCTGTGAGAACGATACACGGACTTAACATTCACTTTTACTTATTCAATCCGTACACTAGCGATAGAAAAAACGCAAAAAATAGTATGTTGGTAATATGTAATTTTTTCTTCTTTTTAAATATATGCATTATAAATAATTTAACATTGACTTGATTTTGCCAAAAAACACATTTTTTGTAATTTTGATAAAAACTGATTAAATATGTAATTGAAAAACTAATAACAATTAAAAGTAATTATTATCTTTAACTTAAATTCTATAACATTTTAGTTAAAAAAAGTTAGGAGTGGTGAGAAAATTTACATGGAAATGGAAGTCATTATTTTTATTACTAGGAAAAACGACATCTTTAACAATTTAAACCCCATTTTGATGAAATGTTTATAAATATATTTTCCTAAATCACTTTCAGCCCCGTACATTTTTTAAAATAAGGTATCTTGTTTAAATAAAAAAACTTAACTGAACAATTTTTAAACCACTTTTTAATCACAGATTTTCGCTCTCCAATTTTTAACCTCGAATCTTACCTCAAAATATTAAATAAATGATGGCTGCTCATTATAATGAGCAACCGAACAGTTTGTAATTTTTCAATATATATATTTTTCTTGAAAATAACAAATTATTCATAAAAATAAATAAATTCAAACATCAATCGTGCAACAGGAACCGAACGGTGCACCGAAAATTATACATATGCACACTTGTCGGAGATTCGATCACTCATCCATCACATTCACCTAAAAATCTACGGCGTACACCAGTTCGATTTTTTCGATCCCATTAACTTAATTCTTCCAAGCATAGGCTTAACTTTAGAGACGGAAAAGCAAGAAAGTGCTTTTGAAACATTTCAAATTTTCAACTAGGCATGCCAAAAGAAACATACCAAAACACAAAAATCACTTCCAATAAAATAAGATTTTTTTGGAGTTCAAATACTAAACCAGGCGAGACGATACCCATTTAAGCATTTTTCAGATCTCTTTTATTCTTCATTGAATTGATGACATTTTAGTCTTTGTTTCCACATTATTTTATTTTATTTTTCCTGGTAAGTCTTGAAATCATTTTTCTTCATTATAACGAGCACTTATATTGGGAAGTTTCACAGGTGTGGATGCAATATGCATTGCTGTGAATTGTAAGTGGGTTTATGATTTGGATTTTTGAATCTTGAAGTAAAGATGGATCTTTGAGTGAATTTGAAGATCTAATAGGTAGTGTATTCTTCCCATTTTCCTTGTCTTTTCCCCCCTAACGTTGTTACATTCTAACTATTTGTGGGCGATTTTACTTATTTTTTATTTGAGTCATAAAAAAAAAAAAAAAAGATTTAGTTCTACATTTTTTTAGCTTTGGAAGAATTTTATATTGTTGATGAATATATTTGATCGGCATTATTTTCCTACTCCCTAAATTTATGGAGAATTCCACGACCCGACCTGTTGAGGTCATGGTCTTCCTTTGACCGACCTCTCGAGGTCATGGAATTCCTTTGATCGACCTGTTACCAAAAGCTTCATGGTCGGCATATGACCGACCTCTTCGCTGTTCAACAATAACCGATGACGCCTCATTAAAATACCCGGTCTCATGAAGGTCGGGGTCATCCCGATCTACTTCATTTTGACAGTTGGAGATAAGATCGTTTCTTGCCTACCTGTGACCCGTATTTGCAGGCTTCCCAACCTCTTTCATCACTGGGCCTCGCTAATGGGCCATATACTTGAGTCTCAAGACAATACATGATCCACAAGGAAACCCTTTACAAAAAGGAAACTTAATCCTTATAAGTATGGAATTCTTCTTAAAGTTTATGACAAAAGGACTCCTTCCTTAAATACAAGAAGTTATAGGCTTTTTCAACCCTATAAATACAGTTCTTTTCATATCAAATTATTCATTTACAATTCTTTACGTTTTTCCAGTTAAATATTCTCTCTACCTTTTTTCAGAAAACTAATTCTCACACCCGAGGGGCGACGGGGAGAATCCTCCTCGCCTTTTTTGCAGGTCATCCAAGGCGAGCTCGTTGATCTTTTCCAGCAATCGAATATCATCAGATCCTGCCACGTCAAGTTTAGGATTTTTGACAGCATCAATTGGCGCCGTCTGTGGGAAGAGATACAACTAGCCATTGTTAATAGACGTCAAGCCCGTCCATCCGCATCCACTGGTCAAGCCCTTCCGGCCAACACCTCGGCTGAGGACGATAATCCTCCACCTCTTGAAGATGTTGGGGAAGAACAAAACCCAGAGGCCACTCCAGAAAATGAACCTGTTAGTCGGGAAGATTTCAACGCACTTCAGCAACAGCTCTGCGAACTTCGTCAAGCTCTTCAACAACATAATAGTCATCAAGCGCAACCTGACCCGAACACTCGTGACACGATTCCCAGGGAAGATCTCCAGCCAGCTAATCCTATGGCTGACCACTCCCCGGGAATTAGGGGTGCCCATCCCATGACAGAAGGATCTGCCAACTTGACACAGCAAGAGCTCTCAAGAATCATTCATGAAGGAATTGCTGATGGAATACGACAGAACACCCAGGGTCGGACACCATTCGTGAGAAGAACCCCCTTTACTCCTGAAATAACATCTTTTCCATTGCCAGATCGATTTAAATATCCTCGGATAAAGGAATACGATGGAACAACGGATCCTAACAACCACTTGAATACCTACACTGATGTTATGGACATGCAGAATGCTCCCGATCAGATTCTGTGCAAGGCCTTCCCGCAAACCTTGATAAATTTAGCTCGAGACTGGTTTTCCACGATACCTCCAGGGTCCATCTCTTCCTTCGCAGATCTTACTGAGAAGTTCACTGCTTTCTTTGCGAGTAGCAAAAGAATCAAGAAGACCGCCGCATTCCTCATACAGTTAAACCAAGCTCAGAATGAGACACTGCGAGAGTTCATGACTCGCTTTAACGCTGAAAGACTTCAGATTCCAGATCTTCATATATCATCAGCAATTTCAGCCCTTACCTTGGCTATTCGAGGCCCGGAATTCAGAATGTCCCTGTCCAAGAGCCCACCTTCAAATGTAACAGAACTTCTTCGGAGAGCAGAAAAGTACATAAACATGGAGGAAACACTTTTGTCAGTTCGGGCACAGGATCAAGGGCATGGGACAGTAGCACAGTCTTCACCATCAACAAAGCAGGGGAGTAAGAGATCAAGACAGGAAGATGAGAAAAATTCTTCCCGAAATAACCATAGGGGGATTGGTCATGGGCATCAGAGTTTAACTCCGCTAAACGCACCATGATCTCACATTCTGATAGAAATCAAAGGACGGGAAGATTTGCGATGGCCCAAGCCTATTAAGGGGAAAGTCGACGAAAAGAATCGACATAAGTATTGTGACTTTCACAAGAGCCCGGGTCATACCACGGATGAGTGCAGAACTTTAAAACAGGAGATAGAAGCCCTCATAAAAAGGGGCTTCCTGAGGCACTACATAAAGAGAGACGATAAAGAGCATGGGAAAGGGGAAGAGAATACCAGATCCGCTAGCATCATAAATTTTATCGTCGGAGGAATAGCATCTAGAGGTGATTCGAATAATGCACGAAAGAACCATGCCCATGCACTGAATGATCGGGAAGAAAGGTCGGGATGTCATGACCATGAGGTATCGGACAGCATCAGCTTCAGCAATGCTGACATGGAAGGGATTTCATATCCTCATGACGATGCTGTTGTTATCAGTGCAACTACCGCCAATTTTGATGTCAGGAGGGTGCTAGTTGACAACGGGAGCGCAACCAATGTTCTTTCCTTGGAAGCTTTCAATCAGATGCAACTTCCCAAAGACCGACTTCGACAGGTCATTACTCCCCTAACTGGGTTTGTAGGAGGAACCGTGAAACCCGAAGGCCTAATTGACCTTCCCACTTCACTAGGATCAGAAGAGAAGCGTGTAACGAAGATGACTCCGTTCCAAGTCGTCAAAACTCCTATGGCCTACAATGCTATCTTGGGAAGGCCATTCTTGAACAGCCTCAAAGCTATAGTATCAACTTATTACCTGGCAATCAAGTTCCCAACTTCCACAGGCATAGCAACTATTCAAGGAAATCAATCGGTAGCCAGAAGTTGCTATATCAACTGCATTGGAAAAAATAAGACAGATTTGATGTCAATAGAACTTCGTCTCGAAGAAAGAATGTCGTCAGTAGAAGAGTTGGAAGATGTTCATGTCTCAGAAGGGAAGAGCTTCACAATTGGGAAAGAGCTCCCCAAAATGATGAAGGAAGAGTTGTCACAATGTTTAAAGAAGAATATCGATGTATTTGCATGGAGTGCTGAAGATATGCCCGGGATATATCCCGAGCTTTTCGAACACAAGCTGAACGTCATGCTCGACAAGAAGCCCGTGAAACAGTGAAGAAGACAGTTTTCCACAGAAAGAAGGCAGATAATAAAAGAGGAAATAGATAAGTTCTTGAAAGCAGGATTCATCAAAGAGGTGAAATATCCAGAGTGGTTAGCCAATGTGGTCTTGGTAAAGAAGCCAAATGGAAAGTGGCGAGTTTGTATAGACTTCACAGATTTGAATAGAGCATGTCCAAAAGACAGTTATCCTCTTCCCAGGATCAACAGGTTGGTGGATTCCACATCAGGATCCGAACTTTACAGTTTCTTAGACGCATTCTCGGGGTATCATCATATTCGAATAGCACAGGAAGATCAGGAAAAAACTTTCTTCATGGAAGATGAAGGAATATACTGCTACAAGGTCATGCCATTTGGGTTGAAGAATGTGGGAGCTACTTATCAAAGGTTGGTTAACACGGTCTTCTCCAGACACATCGGGCTTCATATTGAAGTCTACGTTGATGATATGGTCGTAAAAAGCTCAAGAAAGAAAGACCACATTGCTGACCTTGAGGACATATTCAGTACACTTAGAAAACATCGGATGAAACTAAATCCTGCAAAGTGCGCCTTCGGAGTAGGCTCGGGAAAGTTCTTGGGATTCATGATCACTCAGAGAGGTATCGAAACTAATCCAGATAAAATCTTTGCCCTAGCATCCATGGAACCTCCTCGAAACATCAGGGAAGTGCAGAAGTTAACATGAAGAGTAGCAGCATTGGGTAGATTTATGTCAAGGGCAGCAGACAAATGTTTTCCCTTTTTTAAAACTCTTCGAGGAAACAAGGACTTCAGATGGGATGAGGAATGTGAGGTCTCCTTCAGGAAGTTGAAAGAATACTTGGGAACACCTCCGATACTGGTAAATCCGAATCCAGGGAACAATCTGTTCTTATATCTAGCAGTATCAGATCATGCGGTGAGCGCCGTTTTGGTCAAAGAAGATGAGAAGATTCAAAAACCGATATATTACGTCAGTAAGATAATGTTGGACGCAGAAACCCGATATACACTGGCGGAGCAGCTTGCACTTGCCTTGGTTACAGCAGCAAGAAAGTTAAGACCGTACTTTCAAGCCCATGCCGTAACTGTCCTCACAAATCAGCCCTTGAAGCAAATCTTACAGAAACCAGATGTATCCGGCCGTCTACTCAAGTGGTCAAACGAGCTTGGAGAGTATGATATCGAGTTCAAACCTCGACCTTCTATCAAAGCACAGGTCTTGGCTAACTTCGTCTCCGAACTCTCACCAAGACCTCGGGGGCCAACAGGTCATGACAGTGAAGAGGCTACATGGACCTTACAAGTAGATGGAGCATCGAATGCTGCGGGCTCGGGGGCCGGAATCATATTAAAGAAAGAAAATGGCACAATGGAAATTTAGTGTGCAATACGGTTTGACTTCCCAGCAACCAATAATGATGCAGAATATGAGGCCGTAATCGCTGGACTTCAAGCAGCACAACATCTAGGGGTCGAGCACGTCAAGGTCCTAAGTGATTCACAATTGGTGGTAGAACAAGTAAACGGCACTTTTGAAGCAAAAGATGAGAAAATGTCATCTTATAGGATGATGGTCTTAGACTTGCAAATGAAGTTCAAGTCTTGCTGCATAGACAAAATTCCAAGGTCCGCCAATCACAAAGCAGATGCTTTGTCAAGACTTACTTCTTCGAATCTAGACCACTTGGAGAGAACCGTGTTTGTAAGAACTCTTCATAAGCCTAGTATAGTACAACAACCCGAGGTCATGGATATTTCAGATCATGAGCCCAGTTGGATGGATCCAATAATTGAATATCTAACATCAGGAAGGTTTCCAGATGATAAAGTAGAGGCCAGAAAAATCAAAGCAAAGGCCCCAAGGTATACCTTGCTGCAGAATACCTTGTTCCGCCGAAACTTCACACTTCCTTATCTGCGATGCCTAACTCCAAAAAAAGCAGCTCTTGCTATGGCCGAGGTTCACGAAGGAATTTGTGGAGGACACCAGGGAGCAAGAGCTCTAGCACTGAAATTAATAAGATACGGGTTCTACTGGTCGAACATGAAGAAAGACGCTCTTAGTTATGTGAAAGCCTGTGACAAGTGCCAAAGATTCGCAGCCCGATTACATCAACCCGCGGAAGAACTATCCTCAATATTGTGCCCATACCCTTTCGCCCAATGGGGAATCGACATACTCGGACCTTTCCCTATAGCCCGGGGTCAAGTCAAGTTCTTGGCAGTTGCAGTGGAATATTTCACTAAGTGGGTGGAAGCCGAACCGCTGGCCGTGATCACAGAACAAAAGTTGGAAGCATTTGTGTGGAAATCAATAGTTTGCCGTTTTGGTCTTCCCAAGACATTAATAACAGATAATGGGCGACAATTTGAGTGCCAAGCCTTCAAGCAATTCTGCAAGAATCTGGGGATAGAACACAGGTTGAGCTCCGTTTCGCACCCGCAGAGTAATGGGTTAGCTGAAGTTACAAACAGACTCATCTTACAAGACTTGAAGACTCACCTCGGCAGTGCCAAGGGAGATTGGCCCGATCTTCTTCTAGAAGTACTTTGGACCAACCGAACCACGTTCAAAATGACAACAGGGGAAACCCCATTCATGCTTGCCTTCGGGATGGAGGCCACTGTCCCCGTAGAAGTAACCATTCCAAGCTTCCGTACTATGGCCACAGGGTCTCCCGACCACATCGAAGGACAGAGAGAAAGTCTGGATCTTCTAGAGGAAGTCAGGGAAAATGCATCATTAAGAATAGCAGCTTACCAACAAGCCATGTCTAAGAAGTTCAATATTCGAGTAAAGAAAAGGGAATTCAGAATGGGAGATCTTGTCCTTCGCCGCAGTGAGGCTGCCGGTTATCAACCAGGGAAACTTGGGCCTATTTGGGAAGGATTTTATGAAGTCATTCGAAAGGCGGGCAAGGGCTCATACAGCCTCTGCACGATGGATTCAAAACCTCTTCCTCGGCCATGGAATGTGGAGAACTTGAAGCCGTACTACAAGTAATCATATTTCTATTGATATCAAGTCCTAGTAAGGTCGGGTCTGCGCGCCCATTTTTATTTTTGTTTTCGGACTTGCACGTCCATCATCGGATATTATGGTCGGGCCTGCGTGCCCATAATTTTGTCTTTCAGTGTCAGGGACGGGTACTCTTTTTCCTTGTCCAGATTTTCTCCCAATGGGTTTTTCAGGATAAGGTTTTAACGAGACCCACCATTCAGTCCACTTTAATAAAAGTACTTCTTCCAAAGAATTAGCACTACAAAGATCAAATATCGAAATAATTTACAAGGTCATTCACACGACTTTACAAATTATTTCCCATCAAATAATTTACAAGGTCATTCACATGACTTTACAAATTATTTCCCATAAAATAATTTACAATGTCTCATGGCAAGACTTTACAAATTATTCTTCCACGGATAATTTACAAGGTCTCTTGGCAAGGCGTTACAAATTATTTTCCATCAAATAATTTACAATGTCTCATGGCAAGACTTTACAAATTATTCTTCCACGGATAATTTACAAGGTCTAATGGCAAGGCATTACAAATTATTTCCCATCAAATAATTTACAATGTCTCATGGCAAGACTTTACAAATTATTCTTCCACGGATAATTTACAAGGTCTCATGGCAAAGCGTTACAAATTATTTCTTATCAAATAATTTACAATGTCTCATGGCAAAACTTTACAAATTATTCTTCCACGGATAATTTACAAGGTCTCATGACAAGGCGTTACAAATTATTTCCCATCAAATAATTTACAATGCCTCAAGACAAAACGTTGAAAATTACTTCAAAATCAGAAATTCAAAATTAAGAAAGGTCGGGTAGCCCCGGCTCTCATTGACCGACCTTTGTAAAAACCACATCCATTTTACTAAGTTATGGACACGACTCCATCCTGACAAATTTATCCTACAGGTCGGCATAACCCGACCTTATCAAACAATTCTTGTGATTTTGCCAAGTAAAAAGCGTGATCCTATCTTTGAGAAAATCGACTAGAAAGGATCGGACTCATCCGGTCTTGCTAGTCAGTTGTCTCAAACTAAATCTTGATACTGCGAAGTGTTAACTTGGGGTTATAATTACAATGGGTGGTCGGACACTACCCGACCACATTATCATCAAAATACGGAATCGAAGCTACTTAATATTTAAAGGCGAAAGGCTTATGAAATCAAAATTCATTCATTCAGAATGTTTTACAAAAATTACGGGGTATACCCCGGGCATTACAAGGAGAATTTACAAATTACTTTAATCCTCGGCACCAGACCCCTCCTCTGCTTCCTCGAGCACTTCACAGTCAGCATCATCTTCCCCCTTAAAAGGACTGAGGTCGAGGTCATCGACACCTAATGGGAAGGCAGCCATAGGGCTCGTGTCTAACTCTGGCATCTTCTGAAGGAACCAAGCCGGGGCCTGCTTTATTGCTTGGGAATAAGACTCCAATGCGTATGTGCCCAAAGCAAGCTTGTAGTCTTCAGAGCCTTTGAAGGACTCTATGGCAGACGCTTGGATTTGGGGCTCCCGTACCCGAGCCTGCTCGAGCTCCCCTGCATAGCCGCTAGCTTCAGTGCGAGCGTTGTCCCGCTCTTGGAGAGCAACCTCGAGGTCTGCCTTTACTTTGCGAAGCTCTTCCTCGGCAGCATTGGCCCGGGTGGCTTCGAATTGAACGGAGTGAACTAGCTGACTCGCAGTCTCTCCCCGCTCAATGCTTTGGTTTGCAACTCCCCGGGTAATGCTCAACATCTGCAGATCGGGCGAATAAGTTGTAAAAATTTTTGTTACATATGTATATATTCACTAAAGAATGACAACAAAATCTCAAGAACTACCTGGAGAGCTGCGCTCATTATGTGTTCCACTCCCCGCTCCAGACCGATCTCGTATTGGTATTTTTTCACAAGGTCCGGATGCAGGGAGTCTTGCATCTTCCTCCTACAATCAGCCAAAGAAGGATTGTCGACTTCAAGCTCAGAGTCGGAAGGAGGATGTGCCCGACCTCTGGGCGGCCTATCCTCCCTTGGTGGCGGGACATCCTCTTGAGATCGGGACGTTTGTCCCAAGCTTGAAGTGCCGGCTCTTCCCCTCTTTTGAGGGCGCCTCCTGGTCACTCCGTCAACCGCCCTCTTCGCCCGGGCATTTTGGGCCTTAGCAAGTGCAGCCTGCTTCAGAGCTTCAGAGTCGAAAGCCAATCCTAAAACAAGGATAAGAAGATTAAACTCTCCTGAAAAGTCTATAAAGATAAGCAAAAGGCAAAGAAGGGCATTTTTAATTACGTAATTTAAGAGGCCAAACCCTACCGGGCTGAAGGTCAAGTTCGGCCTGGTCCAGAATGTCACTATTTGCTGGGTCACTGGCTTCCTCAGCCAGCAAACCAAAGTCACACACCCGGATAGCATCGGCCATAAGTTCTGTCACGGCCTCCTCACTAAGATTACCCATCCTATTAAAATTATCTACATCGGGTCTCCTGAAGGTCGGCCAGAATAGGGTTTCGCCCTCCTTGGGCTTGATAAAGAAAAACCTTTCCTTCCAATACTTTATGGAGGAAGGAACCCATGGAACCTCGAACCTACCCTTCCCGCACAGATACACAAAGCTGTTGCATCGGGGTAAGTACTTAAGTTCTAACAAACATTTGCAAAGGTTAACAGTGGGCTTTATTCCTAAACTCCTACATAATATGAAAAAATATACAAGGATTCTCCACCCATTGGGAGCAAGATGACCGAGCAATATGCTCGCGGTTAGTAAGAAATCCACAAAAAAATGGTGCAGGGGAAACCTAAGCCCGGCCACCAAGGCCTCATGGTACACAACCATCTCCCCTTCTCGGCAATGATAAGAATATTCGTCCCTGTCCGGGACCCTGACAGTATACCTATCTACTAATTCGTATCTCCTCATGTCTACCTCGACCAAGTGTTCCTTCATTTTGTTGTAATGGGTCGGTAGCTCGAGCTCTGCCCTCCTAGGTTCCCTCACTACCCTAGGGTTCTCCTTGACCTCCTCCCCATTGTCGGACTCACCCTCATCAAAGTCAGGTGGGGGCTCGTAAAATCCTAATGGCTCAACCTCTAAAGGTTCATCTAGGTCCTCTACTTCCCTAAGGTCTTCCATTGTCATACGTCTGGCCATACTTTTCTATAATAAATAATAAAAGAGTTAGAGGGGTCGGGATAGGCCGAGCGTACCTAAGATGCTAGAAGATTTTTGTTGGAGTAGAGGTCGTGTGAGTCGCCCGACGAGTTCTCTGATTTTTCAAAATTTGCAAAGTAAACGTAAAGAGGTTATATGGACCACATATATATAGGCAAAATAGGCGGGAAAAATTTCAAAATCCTAAAGTTATTTTTCTGCCACGTGTTAACATACTAGGCAATTCTTTTATGGCGAAAGCAATAAATATGATGAGTTGGAAAATTCAATATAACAGCTGTCATGCGCTCAGAAATCTTGTCCCGATCTCTGACACACGAGGGCCAATGATCGGCATTATTTTCCTACTCCCTAAATTTACGGAGAATTCCACGACCCGACCTGTTGAGGTCATGCTCTTCCTTTGACCGACCTCTCGAGGTCATGGAATTCCTTTAATCGACCTGTTACCGAAAGCTTCATGGTCGGCATATGGCCGACCTCTTCGCTGTTCAACAATAACCGATGGCGCCTCATTAAAATACCCAGTCTCATGAAGGTCGGGGTCATCCCGATCTACTTCATTTTGACAGTTAGAGATAAAATCGTTTCTTGCCTACCTGTGGCCCGTATTTGCAGGCTTCCCAACCTCTTTCATCACTGGGCCTCGCTAATGGGCCATATACTTGAGCCTCAAGACAATATATGATCCACAAGGAAACCCTTTACAAAAAGGAAACTGAATCCTTATAAGTATAGAATTCTTCTTAAAAGGTAAGTTTATGACAAAATGACTCCTTCCTTAAATACAGGAAGTTATGGGCTTTTTCAACCCTATAAATATAGTTCTTTTCATATCAAATTATTCATTCACAATTCTTTACGTTTTTCCAGTTAAATATTCTCTCTACCTTTTTCCAGAAAACTAATTCTCACACCCTCGTCGCCTTTTTTGCAGGTCATCCAAGACGAGCTCGTTGATCTTTTCCAGCAATCGAATATCATCAGATCCTGCCACGTCAAAGTTATGATTTTTGACAGCATCAATATTATTTTTGTTAATTGCTTCCTGGTTTCGGTTCGCTGGAATAATATTGTATGACATATTAATGTTTGATTCTTTTTCGTCTTTGTTTTGTTGAACTGTTTAATTTTCTGAGCGTGGGGAAAAAATATGGCTTAATTTTTCTTTTATTTTTAAATGAAATATTTATATGTCTCTTATTTGGATTTTGTGAAATGAAAAGACAATCAACATTCCCTTAGTTATTCAAGAATCCATTTTGTTAGAAGGGTTTTGTGATATCTGCTAAGGCTTGTAATGCATATTTTATTATTCCATTAGGTATTTGACTACAATGGATGCCGATAATACTATAGCCATTTTTGAGAACGGAGTGGATTTCGAAAATGGCGATCACCACCAACTTCCACTCACTGGAGAAGAAATCACTTCTGAGAAAGTAAATAGGATTCTGGATGGAAGCACAGAAGTTGAAGGATTGAGTAAGAATCTAGAAAATAATCTTGAGTTGAACTCTTCCATCCAAGGAGTCTTGGATGAATCTACAATGCCACCTAGAAGCATTTCCGTCAATATTTCCGAGGTAGGATATTCGAAACCTTTTAGATGGTTGAATAGCTAAAACCGATTCAAATGATTTATGCTTAATAAGTTACATTTCTTGAAAGTAAGTTAAAAGCAAGTTTTGTTAGTAAATAAAATTTGAAAATCATGTTTGTCAAAGTAACTTTAGTTTGACTTACTTTTAAGCATAGCCAAAAATGCTCTTAGAAATTGATATACTTATAGGACCTTGGAGTTGAGGAGTCTTGAAGAGTCTAAGAGTTCTAAATCACAGAACAGCACGGGCAAGGCCAAGAATGGGAAGTCCGTATGCATCAGACATGGGAAATATGTGGGGATATCTTCTTTTGGTTCAAATGTTTCAGGCAATCAAAAATCATGTCTGAAACAGTCGTCTGCTCCCAGAACAAAAAGTAGGTCAATTAGTGGGAGGCAAGCTGCTGACGACTCAAAATAAGCATCTCCTCGAAGTCCTATAGCTGGAGATGCCAAACTCCAAATATTAGGTGCTCTTCCAAACTATAATTTCAGTTTTAAATGCGATGAAAGAGCTGAGAGAAGAAGAGAGCCTCTGAATCAGTGATACCGACTGTTCGATGTTTCCTGCATAACCTGGACCTTAAATATATATATATATATATATATATATATATCTTATATTTTTTGAGTAGTACTATACGAAACTCGAGGAAAAGATCCATACGAAGGAAGCAGAAAAGATTAATATGCAAGCCAAAACCATGGTAAGATTTCGTATAATATTATGACTTCAAATTTTTACTGGTGGATTACGAGATCAAGTTTCTCCATCTTTCCTGTTTCCATAAATAGGAAACCCAGGAAGCTGATATTAAAATGTTAAGGAAGAGTTTGGCATTCAAAGCAACACCAATGCCAAGCTTTATCAGGAACCTCCACCACCCAAACTGGAAGTAAAGAAGGTAATTTGTTGCTTGTGACATAGTTTGAATGTTACAAAATTTTATTTTATGTTATAACATGGAATGTTGTGTTTAAACGTAATAACAAATTTGGACATTTATGCGGTGGGTTGAAGTGGGCCTTTTAATTTTAGTACTTGAACTTGATTGATTGGATATGGATGTATGTGAGTTTGGAAAAATGCCGATCAATGTTTTTTATGCAACTATGCAAGATGTTACAGTAGCACATATTGTGGTTATCGTGATGGTAATTGATAATTTGTATTGATGTGTAGTTGAATAATGCGATGCATTAAAATTTACACAATCTACAATCATTTTTGGAAAATTCGGATAACGCTTACCTATGATGCACCGACACGGACACGTGTATCCAATACGATACGTGTCGGACACACGCAATTTTCAAAAAAATACCGACACGACACGTTGTCGTATGTTAATTAAAATATTTAAAATTCTTCATTTATATAATATAAATTTAGTTTTATACTTGTTATTAATTTTGTTTGTCGAAATCTCTTATCTTTGAGTACCTATTTATTATTTTATAATAATTTTGAGTTAAAATTTATATGATTTCTCTTATAAAGAAAGCGGAGTGACCATAGTAGAGTGTCGGACACGAACACGCTGTGCTACAGAGACGCTTACTATGCTTGGACTAATTCAAGGGTGCTTGCTATTTTGATTTTTTCTTTCATAATAAGATATTTGGGAACAACCATCCCCTGACACTTAGGAAAAGATATTCACTCGGTCTCTCTACTTCACTGAAATTGTTAATGACTAGTGCAGCATTTCAAGCAACACATTCTGATGCATTACTTTTGTTTTGTTAGGTGAAGCATTTTCTTGTGTTGAAAATTTGGAAAAACCAGAAAGCTTAAAATTGTTGGAAGTATCTCTAGAAGTATAAACAAAGAAGTATGTTATGTTTCGGAATGAAAAATACGATTAGAAAGGTTTCCCTTTCGTGTCACATAATGTATCCTTGTACAAATCCTGCCAGAATATGGACGCATACGAAGTTATCTGTGAATTCCTCAGGATACTTTAGTAATTTAAAATTCTGCATAAAGATCAAATTTTTTCTCACCCCAGCCTATGGCAAATCTCAATCATGAGGTTTCAAAAAGACAAGCCATACTTGAAGTTATTACACCAAATTAGCCATGTTGGTTAAGATAGAATTCATAACATTAAACACTACCAAGGAAGAAATGAAGTTAAAATCTTTTTCATTGTACAATACAGTCATACCACATCATACTTTTATAGCAAAAATATATAAATAAGTAAATACATTGTTTGATTTTGAGGGAGATAAGACCATTTTGATTATGAGTGCATACAATTGTATGCACAAGTATATTGTGAATAAAGGGTGTAATTCAGATTCAATTCATGTGAACACACTTGTACATAATCATATTTGGATATCTTTTTAAGGTAGAATCTTCTGGAAGTATTATCTTATTTAAATGCTAAAGGTTTTATTGGGAGGCTAAGACTAACTTGTTGGGTGTAAGAAGTAGGAATTTCTAATTAATGATTTGGTAGTAACTATCACTACCACCAAGTTGTACTAGGTGATCACTCAGCTCTTTGTTGGTAGCCAAGAGCGTGGTAATTAAAATCCTCCCGACAGCCCACTTAGGAGAGGTCAGTAGTTCCTTGAGATTGAGTTATACCTAAAGTACATTAAGAAGAGTACTTAATAGCTAATGTGCTGTTCGTATTACTACTTTGGGTAGTAATGAAAGGCTTTGCGGCGGAAAAACACTGCATCCTCCACATCTTAAATTGCTGGTGTCAAGAAACCAAGCACTTTATGCAATCAATATTGGTGTTGTCTATGTCTAAATTTCAGGGACATTTGATTTATATTTGGCTAACCTTGAACAGTTTACTTATATAATTTTTAAAGTAAACAATGTATAATAAGTTATTTTGAAAGCAAGGTAGAGTTAAATAATATTTTTACTAAGAAGTAATAATTGCGCAACATATTTAACCGGAAGTTACTCACTTCTATCTGGCATATTATCATTGTTAGCTTTCCTGGGGTTTATTTAAGATCCCTTTATAAGCCTGCGTCGTTTGGGTTTCATTTCTTTTGCTTAAACTTTACTTTTCAAAGCCTAACATTAATTTTAACCACACATTTCTTATAATCCAAAAGTACTACCCACCTATCTACCACTTGTTTCTTGAAACTAGTGTAAGACGTGCGCTGCACGACTCAACGTCAAGTGTAATTATTGGTAATATTTAGAAACACATGATTGGATAAGAATTTTAAAAAGTATGAAAATATGAAGTATTCAAGTCTGTGTTTAATGATAGATTTAAAACATTTCATGTATTATCCAAATTGAAACCAAGTACATAAGAAGAATAAATATTTACAATTAGAAGTAGTGATAAAGATAATAGAATGTATAAATAGAAATACTGGTGAAGATATAGAAGGATTTCATAAAGTTTGGTTCGAAGGGTTTCAGATCACGAAATGAGATGCGATAGATTTTAAATCTAACAACAAAAATAAAACGCGAGCATCAGTGTAAAATGTAAACAACACTACAAGACATACATTGATAAGCTGCTTCGAAGTTCCTAGGAATTGTTTCGCTACGGGACCAATAATAAACGTTGGGAGTGTTCCAGTAGTATCGTGTAACTCAACATCGCACCATGCCCTTTGGAATGCAGAACATGGATTGAAATGAAATTGTAAGCTTAATAACTCAAAACTCCAAAGGTGCATGTGTGTAAGAATATTATATAAAATAACTAGACAATTATTGTATTATACCTTGCTATGCAAATTGAGTTGAAGTCGACCCTAAGTGTTTCATTTCACCAAGTTTAAAGGACTACCAATCACACAAATCAACATAAGTTCGTAAAAAGTGACATGATTATGCACATTGTTCTTTTACACTGTGTTGTTTATCGTGTTGGCGTGGATTCAATAAGGAAAGACGCCAACGCAGTCAGCTCTCAAAATGTTGACCTCAACTTAAAGTGACTACTGTTTTATTTTGAACGAGGTGACTTGATGCCGAGGTGATTTTGGAACCGACCTCAACTTAAAGAGAGGTGATTTGCCATAACTGATATGACTTTATGCCGAGGTGATGTTGACCGAGGTGAATACCGAACGCGGTGAGATTGGCGGCACTGCTGAAACGTCAAATCAGCCTATTATGTGTCAGTAATTATGATTATTTGTAAAATGTTAGTATAATCAGTTGATGTCATGCTGTCAGCAATGTTATTAGTAATTGTCAGTCACATACTGCAGACGTGATATGTTGTAATGATTATGTTTTGTCTCCTCCCTTACTATAAATAAAGGACATAAATGCTATTTTGAGGTAAGAAAAAAGGAAAAGACCCTCTCAAAACTCTTGTTATTTGATTTCGTTGATTCGACCTGACTGTCAGATTGGTATCGAACTGGACGTGAATTTATGCAACTTTGATCTCAGTTCGCTTTCAATCTGTTACCTTTTCTATTTCGTGTAATATTCAAACTTTATTTTAACATCGGTCATTAAATTCAAGAGCTGTATACTTAGACAAATTGTTCAAAAATATACAATTCACCTATCAATTTGGAAGATATAACCACTTTTATTTGTTGACAAAAAGGGACGTCAACAAATTGGCGCTAGAAGGAGGGCCCGTATCCTTGTATTCAGTAATCACATACTCGCTCATGCATCATAATGAGTAACTGGCAAAATTCGGGAAGTCACCGGGCACAACGTGGTGATGATTCGCAATGGGATGCTCGTGTGTTAAGGAGGTCCGCCCTTCCGCGACCCCCAGCGGAGGCGAACATGGAAATGATCCTAGATCGACTTGAAAGGATGCAAACAGAAATGGAAGAGATGAGAAATCAAGATCGGGGTCGTCACCGAGAGGAGTATGAAGTGCAATCTCAACTACAAAGATTCGATGGACGCTCCCATTTCGAAGAACAACAAAATGGATACTCTGACAACACAAGGAGTGCAGTAGGCGAAAGCACACCTTATGTACGAGGTCAAAAATCGCTGGGTTGGATGGGACCGAATCAAGCGAGAAGGGGTGAAAAAGAAGAGGAGAGTAAGCTGTACGGACTAAGGAAATGGGGACAGGTCTCCGATGAAGAAAGTAAACCCGGAAAACCAGCCGGCTGGCAGCTTGACTCTTCACTTGGGGTCAGCCACCGACTCTTCCGTCAAGTAAACCAGATCAAACTAAAGTTGAACAACTGAAGAAAAGACTGTCTGACTTGGAGGCAAAACAAGAAGGGTTGGGGTCAGCAGAACCATCTACCAAGAGGGCATCACCTTTCACGGAGGTTATATTGTCACAACCTCTGCCTGGAAAAATGAAGATGCCTCATCTCGCCGGATACAATGGGGAGACTGACCCGGTTTCGTATCTGGATCAATACATGTCATGGATGGAGCTTCAAGGGGCAAGCAACGCAATAATATGCAGGGCTTTTCCTTTAACTCTTGGGGACCGGGCTCAACGGTGGTTCCGCAATATATCTCAGCACTCCATATCAAGTTGGTTCCAACTAAGTGGTCAGTTCTTGAAGCAATTCATGGGGTCAAAAATTCCGACCACACCGAAGGAAAGTTTGGTGACCATCAGACAGGAGAAGGATGAATCACTAAAGAACTACTTGGGCCGCTTTAATAGACAGATCATGGGAATGGAAAGAATATCAGATGACGCGCTTTTGATGGCTGTTCTGTCAGGCCTACAAATGCAGACTCGTTTCTGGTGGTCAGTACATGAAGACGAACCTCGCACGTACAAGAAGTTTCTTAACAGGGCTGAAAAGTTTATCAATGCCGAGGAAGCGTCAGGTCCCAAAAGAGGTCACCATAATACCGCTGGAATGTCAGACAAGAAGGAAAGCAAGGATGATAAGAAAGAATTCAAAAGAAATACTTTTGGGAAGAAGAGAGATTACAAGCCAATTGATAGGTTCTGTCTGTACAATCCTGAGCAGAGAGGTGAGCTCGCCCCATTAAATGCGTCAACTGAGGTCATTTTCATGAATGAGAAAGATAAGGGGATAATTTCGCCGGCCAGGCCGATAAAGCAGAACCCGAGTAACTTGGACTCATCTCGGTATTGCAAGTACCACAGGTCAGTGGGGCACACCACGGACGAATGCCGAAATTTGAGATTCGAAATTGATAAGTTAATAAAGAGGGGAAGCTTACAAGAATATGCCGCTAAACCACTGGATTTAGGAAGGCAATTCAAACAACAAGAGAAGTACGCCATCCACCATGGGGTAGAGCCCCGCGGCAAAGACCGGCCTGATGAAATCCGTACAATTGTGAGCGGAAATCAAGTGCAGATCGAGTCAAAGAGGGAAATACGAGAATTCGCCCGAGAAGCTCAAAATAGCTATCAGATATGTAGTCATGCAATCACGCCAAACGATTCAGAGTCTTTCAGTTTCTCCGAGGAAGACGCCAGGGGGGGTACTCCAACCATATTCAGATGCTTTGATGATCACGATGCCGGCGAGCGGTATAAAGATCCACAGAATGCTGGTGGATGACGGCAGTGCTGTGAATGTGTTATACTGGAAGACCTTTGAAAATATGAGAATTGACCGGCGTAACTTACGGTCGAGGAGGACAAGGATTCAGGGTTTCATGGGTGACTACATCTGCCCAAAAAGCGAAATATCTTTACTAGTGGAACTAGGGATAAGATCTTGTCAGAGGCGCGTAATTGCTGATTTTGTGGTAGTGGACGTCATGACGAACTACAATGCCATATTGGGAAGACCGATCCTCCACGAGCTTAAGGCAGCAGCTTCAATTTATCACTATTGTCTGAAATTCCCTACACCACACGGAGTGGCTACCATAAGGGGGGATCAGAGGGCTGCGCGGGAGTGCAATTTAGGCTTCGCTTTCAACAATGTCCAAATGGTGGAAAAAGGGAGTCCCATTGTAGAACAAAACGAAGAAGACGAACCGATAACAGAGCTGCAAATGCTGGATCCAAGGGGTACAAAGGATAGGGGCCAGTCAGGACCTGTGGAAGAGTTGGATGCTGTGAAAGTTGACGATGCAAAACCCGATGTCGAATTCCGAATAAGACATGGGTTAATTGAACCCATCAGGACCAACCTCATCAATTTTTTGAAAAACAATTCAGATGTGTTTGCATGGACTCACTCGGACATGGAAGGGATTGATCCTAAACACGCATGCCACCATCTCCACGTTAATCCTGATTTCAAACCGAAGGTTCAAAAAAGGAGGTCGCTTAATCCCGAACGGTATGAAGCGCTGGCAAGAGAGGTGGTGAAACTACTTAGCAATGGATTTATCAGGGAATCCTTTTATCCTGTGTGGGTAGCTAATCCAGTGCTGGTAAAGAAAAGTAATGGGACATGGAGGTTGTGCATAGACTTCTCTGACCTGAACAAAGCATGCCCCAAGGATATCTTCCCCCTCCCCAGAATTGATCAAATGGTGGATGCTACGGCCGGACATCAGCTCCTCAGCTTCTTGGACGCTTACTCGAGGTATAACCAAATATCAATTAATGAAGCAGATGAAGAGCATACCTCATTATGACCGATCGAGGACTTTACTGCTACAAGATGATACCGTTTGGCTTAAAGAACGCGGGTGCAACGTACTAGCGTTTGGTGAATGAAATGTTTAAGGATCTCATCGGGAAGACAATGGAGGTGTATGTCGATGACATGCTCGTAAAGAGTATCCGAGCTGAAGACCATATTCAACACCTTGATGAAATGTTTCGAGTACTGCGAACTTACCGAATGAAGTTGAATCCCAAGAAATGCTCCTTCGGGGTAGGATCAGGAAAATTTCTGGGCTACCTAGTAAACTAGAGGGGTATCGAAGTTAACCCTAATAAAATACAAGCATTGATGAAGATGAGGGAACTAAGGAAAGTCAAAGAGGTGCAAAGTCTGACGGCAAGGATAGCAGCTTTGAGCCGTTTTGTATCAAGGTCTATGGATAAATGCCGGCCATTCTTTGATATTATCAGGAAGAATAAGGAGTTTGAGTGGACGAAAGAATTCCAGACGGCCTTTGAAGAATTGAAGAAGCAATTGGCGCCCCCGCCCATCCTCTCAAAACCGTTATCGGGAGAAGTGCTCTCTATATACTTGGCTGTTTCAGAATTGACAATGAGTGCAATCCTTGTGAGAACTGAGCATGGAGTTCAACGTCCTATTTTTTGGAGCATCAGGTCGAAGTATTGACAAATTACCCTCTGAGGCAGGTGTTACAAAAACCCGAGATGTCTAGACGGTTACTGAAATGGGCAGTGGAGTTGGGACAATTCGACCTTGTGTACAAAGCAAAAGCCGCCATCAAAGGGCAAGCCTTAGCTGATTTCATGGTGGAGCTCACACCAACTGCACTAAGTTGTTGTGCGGAGGTAGATAGGACTTGGCGGTTATACGTTGACGGTTCGTCAGTAGGAAACCGAGCTGGGGCTGGGGTCGTTCTCATCAGCCCAGATAATCAATTCTTCTACAGCTCTTACCGTTTTGATTTTGAGGAGACCAATAATGACGCTGAATATGAGGCTCTGATTGTAGGGATGAACATGGCTCAAGCGATGGGTGTTGATAGCCTTATCATGCACAGTGATTCCCAACTGATAATCAACCAAATCCAGGGAACGTATGAAGCCAGAGGTGAAAAGATGAAAACCTACAGAACAAAGGTTTTAGAAGAGCTGAAGAAGTTTAGGCATACAGAGATTATCCAGATCCCTCGATCGAAAAATAGTCAGGCTGATGCCTTGGCTCGCTTAGCGACAAGCGAATGAACGTCTGAATTGGAAAGCATATCAATCGAAACCGTGGCGCGATCAGCCTTAAACTCGTCACCTTCTGTCGTCCTGCAAACCTCTCTGAAGAGGACATGGAAGGATGAAATTATCCAATACTTACGAGAAGAGACGACGCCACCTGATCAAGTGAAGGCCAGGAGTTTGAGGATCAGATCTGCAAGGTATACTTTAATTGGGGATGACTTGTACAAGCGAGGATTCTCCCTACCATTGTTAAAGTGTTTGGACAATGAAGAGGCGGAATATGTGATGAAGGAAATCCACGAGGGCATTTGCGGGAACCATATAGGGGGACAGGCGATGACATTCAAAATTATTAGGCAGGGGTACTTTTGGCCTACCGGCCCTACCCTGAATAAAGACGCGATTGAATTTGTAAAGAGATGCGACAAATGTCAAAGGTTTGCCCCAATAATGAGGAACCCGCCCGAAGAGCTGACTTCAATTATGAGCCCATGGTCGTTCGCTAAATGGAGAGTAGATCTGATCGGACCACTGCCAAGGACAAAGGGTGGAAATAGGTTTGCTATAGTTGCAGTGGATTATTTTACGAAATGGGCAGAAGCTGAACCGTTGGTCAAAATTACGGAGCAGAAAACTACAGACTTTATATGGAAGTCAATCATTTGTAGGTTCGGAATCCCACAATTCATTGTGACGGATAATGGGAAACAGTTCGACAACAAAAGGTTTAAATCTTTTTGTGAAGGACTGGGCATCAGGAAGCATTTCTCCACCCCGAACCATCCTCAATCCAACGGGCAAGTTGAAGCTGTGAACAAAATTATCAAGCATAATCTGAAAACCAGACTCGAAAACCTGAAAGGAACGTGGGCGGAAGAACTACCGGGAGTATTTTGGTCATACCGGACGACCCACAGGATATCAACCAGAGAGACCCCATTCACCTTGGCCTTCGGAACAGAAGCTGTAATCCCAATAGAGGTGGGTATGCCATCGTTCCGGGTCACTCACTTCAATAAGAAAAATAACGATGATGCCCTCACAACTGAATTGGACCTTACGGAGGAGAAGCAATTACAAGCACAAGTTAAGAATGAGTTGTACAAGCAAAGGAACGCGAGGTATTATAATTCCAGGGTGAGGCCGAGAAAGTTTCAAATGGGGGATCTAGTGTTAAGAAAGACGATCACGACGCATGAGCCTCTGGGACCCAACCGGGGAGGTCCGTATCGAATCAAGAAGGTCGTGAGCAATGGGTAGTACGAACTAGAGTCACTTGATGGAATTCAGCTTCAACATCCCTGGAACGCAGAACACTTGAAGAAATATTTCCAATAAGATAGGATGTGAAATCGAGTGTGAATATTTTTGATGTCAATCGAGATATGTAATCAAATGAATGAAAAATTTAATATTTCAAAGTATGCAAATTTGAATGGATATTTCCAAAACAAAGACCTTAGTTGATGATCCGTAGGTACCTATAAGGCAGGATATCATCAACATTACAAGGCAATCCGTCTCAAAGGCGAAAAAGACCTCCTTGAGAGGCAAAACAAAGACCTTAGTTGATGATCCGTAAGTACCTATAAGGCAGGATGTTATCAACATTACAAGGCAATTCGTCTCAACGGCGAAAAAGACCTCCTTGAGAGGCAAAACAAAGACCTTAGTGGATGATCCGTAAGTACCTATAAGGCAGGATGTCATCAACCTAATAAGGCAATCCATTAGGAAGACGAAGTAGGTCCCCATGAGAAGTCGAGGTCGGAGATCCATGATCATCTGTGAATAAATACCGAGGTGAAAAATGACCGACCTCCATTCTACAAACGAGGTGTTTTGGTGAATAAATACCGAGGTGAAAAATGACCGACCTCCATTCTACAAACGAGGTGTTTTAGTGAATAAATACTGAGGTAACAAATGACCACCTCCGTTCAACAAACGAAGTGTTTTGGTGAAGATGTGCCGAACTGAATATTTACCAACCTATAATTCACCTCTGCATTTCATATTGAGTAAATTAACGTTTGAAAATTGCTTAAGTATTCACTTCGTTTATAATTCACCTCTGCATTTCATATTGAGTGAATTAACGTTTGAAAAGTGCTTAAGTATTCACATCGTTTATAATTCACCTCTGCGTTTCATAATGAGTGAATTAACGTTTGAAAAGTGCTTAAATATTCACTTCGTTTAAAATTCACCTCTACATTTCATATTGAGTGAATTAACGTTTAAAAATTGCTTAAGTATTCACTTCGTTTATAATTCACCTCTGCATTTCATATTGAGTGAATTAACGTTTGAAAATTGCTCAAGTATTCACATCATTTATAATTCACCTCTGCATTTCATATTGAGTGAATTAACGTTTGAAAAGTGCTCAAGTATTCACATCGTTTATAATTCACCTCTGCATTTCATATTGAGTGAATTAACGTTTGAAAAGTGCTCAAGTATTCACTTCGTTTAAAATTCATCTCTACATTTCATATTGAGTGAATTAACGTTTGAAAAGTGCTTAAGTATTCACTTCGTTTAAAATTCACCTCTGCATTTCATATTGAGTGAATTAACGTTTGAAAATTGCTTAAGTATTCACTTCGTTTATAATTCACCTCTACATTATTGAGTGAATTAACGTTTGAAAAGTGTTCAAGTATTCACATCGTTTATAATTCATCTCTGCATTTCATATCGAGTGAATTAACGTTTGAAAATTGCTTAAGTATTTACATCGTTTATAATTCACTTTTGCATTTCATATTGAGTGAATTAATGTTTGAGAAATTACTCAAGTATTCACTTCGTTTACAATTCACCTCAGCGTTTCATTTTAAGTAAACTAACGTTCAATGAGTTGATTAAGAGTTCACTTCGGTTCTAAGTATATTAAGCTTGACTCTGAAATACTCAATGCTAAAATGAAATTCTCTTTTCATTCAAATGAAACAGGTATGAAAGTTACAAGACAACATTGATCTAAAGATATGTGACTATTCTTAAATGTTGACGACCTTCTCTGGCAGGTTGGCTTGAGACTCAGTGAGTGGGGAGAGTAAAGATTCTTCGTCAACCTCGTCAGGCATCAGCCCTAAATACTTTTTGTAGACAAGTTCGTGCTTATTTTTTAAGAAACTTATATCTACCTCAGGCTGTTTTTCTTCCAGCTCCTCTACTATCTCTTTGAATGTGAGATAGTAGGTCTCGTCCACATCATGTTCGTATTCCACTGAGTCTTTAAACTTTTTCACGGCCTCCTTATAGGAACCCTGGACAGCAGCCTTTAGCTCATTTTTCTTCTTCTTCAAACAGCCTCAATGATATTGGCCTCGTCCAATTCCTTTAAGAGCCTCTCTTTTGTGTCCTGCAATTGGGCCACATTATCCTTGAGGGAGGCCACCTCTTCCCTTAGAGGAACCACTTCGTCCTTAAACTTGGATAGCTCAAGGTTGGTCTCTTTAAGTCTGGCCATCTCATCTATGGCCTCCTTCAGTTTGGCCTCTGCCTCATGTCTGGCTTTCACTTCTGCCTTAAACATGTTTCTGGCGTCATCGGGAAGCTTCTTGAACTTTCTAGTGTCGGAGGCGCCTCGCTTAACCTGGACTGAGCCCGGCAAAGATAATTCAAAGCTTGACCGACGTGAGCAGTACCGGTTGCTAATAAGTCGTCCAAAGGCATATCCTCGCAGAACTTCTCTTGACGGGGTGTCCAAGTCTTGGTCGGAACATCCATGACCACCTTAGTCTGCAGGGGGACCTTCATTAAGCCCATAGGAGTTAGGTTGGCCGCAGACACAAACTCCCTATAAATTTTGAGGTGAGACCCTTTTAGAGAGCTTGCTAATTCAGCTCTTACGGGATGCACTCCCAGATACGAACCCCCTTCAGGGCTGATTGGGAAGACCCAGCTTGGTCCCCAGAAGTTTGAGGAGGTGGAATTGGAATGTCATTTTTCTCTTTGGCGACCTCAACTCGTTTGGATTTCTTTTGAAGAGGTGGGTCAATCGGATCCTTTTTGGGAGGAGGTGAGGCTCTTGCCGCCGTCTGTTTCTGGGTTACTCTCTTACTAGCCTCAGCCTTGGCGTTTGCAAGTTTCTTCGCTTTCATTGACTCCATTTTCTTTCTGCGTTTTACGGGTTGACAAGAAAAGAAATACAGAAATAAATGTTCGTAGTATACACCTCGAAAATACACGGCGCTGAAAATCTGGAGTGTTATGATCTGACACTTACACTTTGGAAGTGGAGGGTAGTCATCAGATGGATCGATAAAAGTAAGGGTTGATTCAAACAAGCGTTCTTCAGTCAGAAGCTCTTTTACTGATCTGTAGTGGTCAGGTTGGTCGGTCAGATGGATAATTCTCTCGATGACTTTTGGGTCCAAATCTGCCTCTTTCACCTCTGCAAAAAACGAGATGATTAATATTTAAACAATTCAGCTCGATAATATCACATATATAAAGACTTACTGAATTTATCCTTATAGTGAACAGGAATGGTCGAACTGATTCCATCACTCCGATAGGGCTCATCCAATTTCCTCCAACGAAGAACCACTTCTCCTTCCAAAAGCGGATTGATTCAGGAAAATCAATCAGCAATCTTCGTCCCCCAAAGACTGACCTCTGCATTGTGTAAAACCACCCCGTTTTTTTGCCATCAGCTCGAAACTGATATGCAAAATTAAATTCGTCCACTGTGGGATCGTGGTATCCCAAGCGGTTGTAAAGGGATATGAACCCAAGGATGTACCTCCAACCATTAGGATGAATTTGGGTAGCCCCAAGATCGGAGAAAGTCGGTTATGATGAACGGAAACGGAAATCTGAGGTCTGCCTCCAGAATTTGGTAATTGGTAGCTACACAACCTTTAGGTGGCTGGTTGATAAGTGTATTTTATACACTTATTTGTATGTCTAAATTAGGTGTAATTATTGTAGTTTATGAATATTTGCTTTCTAATTTGTGTTTATCGTTTACTTTTCAGAAAATATTCAAAAGATGAAGAATGATGAAATAAATGGGAAAAACGCATAATTGGGTTGCTAATTGGAGCTAAATTGGACAAGTGAGGAGTTTGTAACGTCAACCGGGAAGGTTCATGGTGCTCAAGTGAACAAATCAGAGGTTGAAGGACCCAAGTGAAGGTATTGAGAGCTTAAATGGGCAAATCGAGAAGAAGATAAAGTTTGGGGACTAAATTGCAACAATTGGAAGTTGAGGATTGAAGGTGCAATTAAAAGTCAGGGGCCAACTTACACAGCCCGAAAAAGATGGAAAATTGCATTGCAACGTCCTTCCTCGTGATCGCGGGATTTCTACCACGTGATCGCGAGGTTTTATACCACGCGATCGCTTGGGTTTCCGGCTGGGCCAAAATGTGGGCTTTTTCTCGCGATTTTCAAAGAATTCTCTCTTTTTGACCTAGGTTTTCCCTAAAACCTATATATACAAAACATGAGGCACGAAATAAAGACATTTGCCTCTCCATAGAACGAGCTACAACAGATATTTTAATTCAAATTCTTGGAGAGTCAAGCATTGCAGAGGGGCGTGAATTGAAGATACCTGAAGAATTGATAATTGGTGCAATCTTTCCATTCTTCGTTGTTATTTTCAATGAACGTCATTATATTTTGTTTTTACTAGTTAAATATGATGTGTAGCTAAATTTGATGTTGGGATGAACAATGTAGCCTAATTAATTATTTTAATTCTATATTCCTTGTTTTAACGCTTTAATGCATGTGTTGATTTATTATTGCGTTTAATGCGTGAATGAACTGGCCCCTTATTCATGATTTTCTGTGTTATTTTCATAATCCGAGAGGTGAGTTAATAACATAGATTTAGGTAATAAATCCGGTAATTGAACGAGAGATAGAGATATACTCTTGTTATTATTGTGGTCGTGTGAGAATTCTTGTGTGTAATGCATCTAGATGGGGAATATTCGGACACTCTGTAGAGATACAAGGTTGACTTATTTGGGTATGATTGATTTAAACTCGAGAGAGGAATCTCAATTTGAATTAGTGAATTCGATCGATCACATATTTAGAAAATAAAATCTGTAATTGGAATTAATTTAATTGGTTAGGTGAAATCGTGAATCCCAACCACTTTACAATCATCTTTTAAAACAAAACAATTTCACAATTTAATTATTTAATTCATCTTCTTAGTTTTTATTTAAAACATCAAATTCATTTGTTCGTTCAAATAAAGTGTAGAACTAAAATATTTCGATAATTAATAGCAGTCCTCGTGGGACGATAATCCGGACTCCTATGTCCACTTTATTACTTCTCACAACCCGTGCACTTACAGGAGTATTTCGCATCGCGAGATATCAGTGAACACTGGTCACCTGGTTCGTAACTTTCAGGAAGGAAGAAGTGTACATATCCTGGGATCCTATATTTATTTTTTCCAAATTTTTAGTTCGTTTTCGGTGGCTTCAGATCGAAAATGTTTACAAGCAAAATCCGAACTGTAACTAGTACTAGGGTCAGGTCGCTGGAATGTGGCAGAAGAAGGATATCGAAATGAACTGGCCAAGATGGAACGGGATTCTGGTACTATAGCTAGAGGTTCGGGTTGCGGGATTTCATCATCACCCTCCTCGCCTTGAAAGAGGCACTGGGTTTCCTTACTCTCCTCCCAAGACACAGACAATTCGGCCTCTTTACCCCTATTTTCCGACCTTACTCCACTTTCCTCGAAACTGATACTATCACTCATCCTTAAAAGTGACTATAACGAGCTGGACACTTAGAAAAAAGGGGGGGGAAGGAATTTCAAAACAAGAAAAAAAAACTGAGAAGAAACGTCAAAGCACCCTTACCTGACGAAAGAAATAAGCTGTTCTGATCTGATAACGAGGTTAAATAAAGGTCGTGTAAATAAACGAGCTGGTATTGGCAGAGATAATTTCGAAGTTTCAATAGGTTTCTTATGAGAAGAGTGCCCCTATTTATAAGGAGAGGAGAGATCATTAATCGGTCATAATGACAAGACGCGTTGCCATTATGGAGGCGGCGACACTTGATCCGAGAACTGACGCACAATTCGCACAACGAAACCTAGCAATTGGAAATTGATAAATATTAAAGGCGACATCAATTAGTAGGCTGTAAGACAACTGGGATTTCGAGATCCGTCCACAAAATCTTTTTCGGACCGATCTTGAGGGGACATTTGTTGTTTATCGTGCTGGCGTGGATTCAATAAGGAAAGACGTCAACGCAGTCAGCTCTCAAAATGTTGACCTCAACTTAAAGTGACTACTGTTTTATTTTGAACGAGGTGACTTGATGCCGAGGTGATTTTGGAACCGACCTCAACTTAAAGAGATAGGTGATTTTCCAAAACCAAGGTGACTTTATGCCGAGGTGATGTTAATCGAGGTGAAACTGGCGGCGCTACTGAAACGTCAAATCAGCCGTATTATGTGTTAGTAATTATGATTATTTGTAAAATGTCAGTATAATCAGTTGATGTCATGTTGTCAGCAATGTTATTAGTCATTGTCAGTCACATACTGCAGATGTGATATGTTGTAATGATTATTTTTTGTCTCCTCCCTTACTATAAATAAAGGACATAAATGCTATTCTGAGGTAAGAAAAAAGGAAAAAACCTCTCAAAACTCTTGTTATTTGATTTCGTTGATTCGACTTCACTGTCAGATCGGTATCGAACTGGACGTGAATTTATGCAACTTTAATCTCAGTTCGCTTTCGATCTGTTACCTTTTCTATTTCGTGTAATATTCAAACTTTATTTCAACATCGGTCATTAAATTCAAGAGCTATATACTTAGACAAATTGTTCAAAAATATATAATTCACCTATCAATTTGGAAGATATAACCACTTTTATTTGTTGACAAAAAGGGACGTCAACACACTGTATTTTTTTACGTTTAGCATATATTCTTTGTACCTTTTGTTTCATATTTTTGTTTTTGCTTGAGGATTATTATCTCTAGCCATCTATGTAAAATTAAAAAAAGACAAAAAATGAATTTAGTAAACGTGTGATCAATCTATGTAATTTTCAAATAAATGCAAAAAAAAATTTCAAAAGTTAGTTTAATATCAATGCACTAACAAATACAAATACTTATATTTTAGAAATATAATAAATAAAAATAAGTTCTTCAACTAAAAACTCGTTTCCAATGAATAAGAAGTGGGTTCAAATTAAAAAAAATGACAATAAAACTACCAGTTCAAATATCAATTTAGACTCTGAAAAAGGGAACTAGAAAAATGATGAGGGAGAAGAGAGAGAAACCAAACATACAGAAACATAACAATAGGTTTTGATGTGATCCATAACGCCCCTGATCTAATACCCGCTGGAGGGTACGTTATTCTACCTCCAGCGTGAAAGTCAAGAAATTTTTTTTGTTGTGACGTGAGTTGTTGCTTTGCTTCATTTGTTTATTATTATTTTTTTTTAAAAATTCATTTGGCTGCAGCAAGTGCTACTTGCTGCAGCCTTTTGTAATATTTTTTTTTTAAAAAAAATTTCCCTTGTTTATTCGTCGTTATCGTTAGTGTCTTTTTTTTTTTTTTTACGTTACTTTCCGGAAAATTTTTTTTGTTTCTAATTTTTTTGACGTTACTTGTTAGTAATTTTTTTGTCTTTCCGATTTTGTTACGTCGTCTTCACAATTTTTTTCTTGAAAAAAAAAAGAACCTAATTTCAAAAATCAAATCTAATATAAAGATAGAAAACTTGTATTATAATATCAGTTCAACTTATTTAAAAAAAAAAAAACATCATCACGTTATAACGTAAAATACATCATCAATTTGACAATAATTAAAACACTACCATTGAATAACATTAAATTAATTGTCACTTAAATCGTAGTTGTCTTCACCGTCCTCGTCGTTACCCGCGAACTCATAATTTTGAAATTCTTTCATTTCTGTGTGACTGTGGTGAAATTGCGGGTAATACGTATTTTCTTCGACGTTCATTCCAGGTGCCTCAGTGTAACTAGAGTAGAGTTGCGGGTAGTATGTGTTTTGTTCGACGTTCATTGTATTGCTGTTGTGCAATAAACATGTGTCAATATCGTTATATGAATATTAACGAGTGAAGAAAAAATACGTATTTAATTGGAAAGAAAGGATACCTTGAAATAAATTGTGGACATGTTCTTCTATCATGGCATGTTCTGGAGCAGTGACCACACTGTCGTTGTGATTGGGTCATACCCTTCTCCTTGGCAGATTTTAAGCGTTTTCCACATCATTTAGCCCTTATGGGTTGTGGATCCATTATTGTACCAGTGGTGTCTTGAGACCTCCCCCTAGCCTCAAAGCGTGGTGGGATGCTCCCCTCAGCCTCGTTATTCTCCCTGACCGTCATTTTCATTTCTCTCATTCCTTTAAGTACGTAATTGCTTGAAATTTGCGTTAATGACGCCTCCTCGACCCCTGTAATCATTCGTGGACGTTGATACAAATCTGTATGAGTTGCCATTAGTTCCTCATGCCTTTGGTGATCAACCGCTCCCGCAAATCTAGAAATAAAATCCATCAACCCATTTCGCCTATCCACATAACGCTTAAAGAAAGCGTGGTTACTCTCGATACGTTGACTACTGTACATTCCCGCTGCAAATATGTGTTTCACATAAGCCGGCACCCATTTATGTCTAATTTCATAAATAGTTGGTAACCACTCATTGGAACCCAAACTGGTGTTATGTATAAGAACTTCCCAACGTTGCTCGAACTCCTGTGCCGTCTCAGAATGCCAAATGATGTGCTTCAAGTCCCCACCATGCGCATTGTAAATAACTGGTCCTAACTTATCCGGAAACTTGTACGTGATGTGCCACAAGCAGAGTCGATGGAATGACGTTGGGAAGATATTTCTGACCGCTCGACCAATAGCTTGATCCTGATCAGTAATAATTACTCTAGGGGCTACATGTGTTGGCATCGCCTTCATGAACTCTGAAAATAACCACTCAAACGACTCAATCCTCTCGTCGCTTAGAAACCCGCATCCAAATAATATTGTTTGACGGTGGTGATTGACTCCAACAAAAGGAGCAAAAATCATTGAGTACTTGTTTGTGTTGTAGGTAGTATCAAACACAATAGCATCACCGAAAAATGCGTAGTTGTTTCTCGAAATAGAATCTGCCCAAAAACAACGTGTGAAAACACCATTTTCAAGCTCATGCGAAAAATAAAAATTATCATCCCTTCGTTTTTCATGCGCCATATGTTGTACGAAAGACTCCGCATCACGTCCAATAAGTTCCATGCGCTGATCTCTTTGATGATTTCTTAAATCTCTGTCGGTGTGACCCAGAGATGATGGACCACCTGACTCGATCTCAAATAAACGCATCTGCTGCCAAGTCGGAATATTTGCTTGAGTAAACTGTTCGGACAATGATTTTTTTGAAGCAGAGACACTACGATGGGAGCGTAGCAAGTGAACTTTGCTCGGTGTAGTGAGAGGATGATTGTGATGTTGAACGAAATGACTAACTTGCCAAGTATCACCCAAACGATTTACGACTGACATCTTAGCCTCACACCCACACCGTGTGTGGTCTCGACTACGTTCTCCGGACCTCTGTTTGGAGTACTTTATTTTGTTTTGTTACTTTTCATCTGTTTTTCCCTCCTTCGAACATGTGAAAACCTTCCAGTAAAGTTCATTAGTGTCTTTTCTTCGCTTCGAATTATGAATACGAATGCTGAAACCCGCCTCCTTCGCATAAGCGTTGTAAAAATTTTTAGCATCTTCTGCTGATTCGAATTCTTGGCCAACAATGGGAATAAAAATCTCGGATACTTGAGGCACAAATATATTATCATTCATTTCCATCACTGTATTTATATATGAAAATAAATTAGAAAAAATCATATTTGAAATAAAAATATTTGACAAAATTAAATTTTAAGAAATATAAAAAAAATTAAACAACTTACCCAACTCAAATATGTAGTAATCTTCAGAAAATTATGTAATTGACGCTTGCCGAAATTGTCGAAATCACTGTGTTAATATATGAACACAAATTAGCAAAAAAATCATATTTGAAATAAAAATATTTGACAAATTAAATTTAAATAAAACGAAAAAGATTAAATAACTTACCCAACTCAAATATATAGTAATCTTCAAAAAATTATATAATTGACACTTGTCGAAAGTGCTTGCTAGTATGCACACTTTACTCTATTTTATTTCTAAGAATTTTATGTGGAACTTTGAATGATATTGAGAAAATAGTGTTGATTTTATTGGTGTATATATAATAAATTTTTTTTGAACGTTTTATGACCGTTGTTTTTTACCGTTTATTAATGTTACTAACGTAAAAAAGATTATAACGTTACAATTTATAAAAAAAAAAAATTAAAAAGTAGTCAAAGGCTGCAGCGTTTTGCTGCAACCAAATGAATAATATAATAATAATAATAAAAAAAAAAAATTAGTACAAGAGGCTGCAGCGTTTGATTTTCACGCTGAAGGGTAGGATAACCTACCCTCCCGCGGGTATTAGATCAGGTTCTGTGATCCATAATTGGTGATTGTGCCCCTTTTCCCAAGGAGTTGTTGAACCGCTTTCAAAGTAAAAGGGCATAGAAAATTATCAATTCTGAGAGCATTAGTACGAGGCTTCGATGATGGTGGAACTACCGCAAAAAGAAAATATTAATCCTGTTAAAAAATAAAGTGATGCTCTCAAAAAAGGATTCAAGAAGGAACGTGATAACTTACCCACACTCTCATTTTGCATTTCTTCACTGAGTGTAGAGTCAGATGTAGAGAAGTTGCGCTTGAAAGCCGGTGAAATGGATCCTTAGGTGTGATAGAACCTATTATATTACCACTTTGGGGGATTCTGATTTCCACTTTTGCTGCTTCTTTAAAACATTTTGTTTCCAACTGCTCCCAAATCTGTAAGGTGATCTAATTACATAATTTTCATACAGAAAGTGAAGCCATAAAAGCTGGAGAAATTGAAGTGTTACTGCTAAACTGGAGATTCCAAGTGATCAATAATTAAAGGCAATCATTAATAACGACATTTACGCATAGAGATAGCATTGTGGAACAAAGTGTCTGATCGGTATATTTTTTGTCATTCCATTATTAAAATATTACTTTTCACCTTTACATTTGAGATCCAAGGTCATGCTTTGGGTCGGCCTTCTATCTTGCCCAATTTCGCACTTCAGATCGACCTCTCTATTGCCCGAGGTCACCCCTTTGGGTCGATCTGTTCATAGAAGCGTCGTGGTCTTATTATGGGCCAACCCTAGTCCTAAAACAAGTTAATGAGCTATGTATTGGGCCTTACGTCCTAAAAATTAAGATAATGATGTAATTAAATTATCTTTATCTAAAAGAGAATCCAATTCATTTAAGGAGTATTCTTATAAGGTAACTTCTTTTAATTAAGAACTCTTTTCCTACTAGAATTGGGAGACTTATTCTGATTCTTATAAATAGGTCTCCTTCGTTCTTAATTACATACACAAATATTCATATATTCATAAGTTCTTGAATATTCTCTCTCTATATTATTTTCTCCTTTTACAGAATGCTAATTCTTACACCGGAGGGGCGACGAGGGCATCCCTCGTTGCCTTTTTTTGCAGGTTCTTTGGAGGCTTGGATTATCATCTCCAACAAAACATCATCCTTTGGTCTTGCCACGTCAAGGTCAGAAAAATTACCGAAACAATTGGCGCCGTCTGTGAGAACTCGATCGAAAAATCATGTTGTTCAAAGATCGATTTCAAAGTAAATAAAAAATCGGAAAATTTTATGATTTGACTACAAAAATAGTCTCGATTAAAGAGCTGGCCAATCAAAGCAACCTACTAGAGACCCGTAAAATTGGTGGATTTTATCTTTCATATTCATCAAGTTCTTAAACCATGGAGGACTTTTGTTGGAAAGATCAAATCTAGCAAAACACAACGCATGTCGACGTTTGCAGTCAATTTGAGTGAAATTGCCATTTTACCATCACCCCTTGACGAACGGCACAACGTGGACTCCCTCTGATATCGCTGCTATGGTGCCTCCAAAACAAGGACTCCCTCCGAGATTTTCGCTAGGGTGCCGCCACAAGGTGGACTCCCTCTGAGATCGCTGCTAGGGTGCTGCCGTAATGAGGACTCCCTTCGTGACCGCCACAAGGATGGCCTGAAATCACATCGAGGCTACCATACTGCCATCACCCCTCGATGATCGATGTCAAGGTTGCGAGGAGGACTCACGCCGACTCACACCGTCATGGTTGTAGCAACGAATTGGGGATTTCGAAGAACACCCCATTCCTTCAATTTCGTTGATTATTTGAATCGAAAACAAGGAAATCTCCAATGACTTTATGAATTGTGAACGCCATCATCACCGTCTAAACCTCCAATGGACACTGTTAAATTGATTCAAAAGCCCCTGTGTTCGATTGAAGCTTTGAGCACGAGGTAAGTTCTTAGCACCACCGTCGAAGCCAATAAAAATTCTCAACTTAGTCGGGACGCGCATGACTCAACCCTTTCAAGACTAAACATGGTTGAACATTCTGGAGAAGAAGGGATGGTGGGTTTAATGTACTACAAAAATTCTCGGGCCAGATTAATGTGTGTAGCGAAACATTGAGTTCTTGATGGAGCTATTAGTCCTACACCAAAGCAATGGGGGAAGACAACTGATGAGGAGAAATCAGAGAGTGGTTGGCTAGGTGTTACAGAAGATTTAAAACCTCCTAATGCTACCCTTCGTCTTTATGGTGTTGCTGCATTTGAATGGGTGGTGTATGAGTTTCGATGTGCTACATATTCTGTGGAATTCCTTGCCCATGTTGGTCGAGGTGGGAGTAAAGGAGTGGCAGAAGCTGGGGCAGAAATTGCTAGTGTTGCAACAAGATCATGGTTTGCTCCCCTTCTGGACACAACATGTGATCAGCTAGCTTGTGTTTTAGGAAATCTTTTTGACATTTCTGTTGAGATAGATCGACACCTTCCGTCTGTTGGTTTTATACCTCTAATTAAATCGGCCAAAACTCTAGCAAACAAGATTGGCAAAGTTAAAGTGCGTTGTCTCTTCCATCGGAGTGAATCACTTCAAGAAGATACTCTATGATCGTGCCTGGAGTCACCCTGGGCATATCAACCACAATAAACATCTGCCTGTGTCCAGGGTGCGAGTAGCTCAGGTCTAGCTTCTCCTACGACTGTTGAAATAAGGTGTACTCTTACCCTACTAATCAATTCTTGTACAATTTGTCGAAATTTGGTGTAAGAAAAATTATGCAAATTTTGTGTTTTACCATTGCATCAAATGTATTTTGACAAACAACTAAGTTCGAGTCGATAAAAATTGTTGCCAGCAATTAAACAGGGGCAGTGGGAATCAAAGTTATTATGTGCGTCTAATTTCTAAATTGCTTGACAAGTCAATTTCCTTATATGTTTTCTTGAATTAGATGGGCTGCAATCATATTCTTATTTACATAGCTACAATTCTCTTTTGTCAACTGCTATTGCTCATTACATTTGCAAAGTTTTTCACTTGTGACTCACTTCATCTCTTGCCAGTCACTACAATGTTCTCAATTAACAATTTTCAAATATAAAGAAGATACAGACTGATTACCAAAGTTATTATTGACAAGTTAATTTTCATTTAGTAAATTTAGAATGATGATGTGCGAATGCTATACACTACTATCAGTTTCAATTTTTCATGCTATATCCTGAGTAGTTTATATATGAACAAAAATCAAGATGGATAAGTAATATATAAAAAGCTCAATTCAATCATTTTTCTTGATGGCTTTGACTATTACTCAATAATAGAAGAACGTAGGTCATTAGCCTTGCTTTCTTTATTTTGTTTAATCAATTCATCACCTTTCATAGATGGGAACCCATAAAGAACTGAAATGTGTTTTCTATTATTCCCATTCGAGTCAATATCTTCATCATTAACATGCATTTCACTATCATTATTTCCATCTATAATTTAGCTAGGATAAGTGCAAGATGACTCCAAATGCAAATCCTTTGTGCCTCATGCTGCAATTCTATATATCGAGTATCATTTTTTGTCATTCACTGGACTTGTTCACCAAGCATAATTTTGCACTTGAGGCTTACTTGGCTGAGCCTCTAGTCACTATGTTATTACTTCCTTATTGACATTAATAAACAGGGGAGATGTTGAAATGTTTTCATTCATTTGCTTCCATCGAAGAATAAAAAGCTTTTAAATCCATATCATTAGTTATTTGACATTTTATTGGATTTGATAAAATTATAGTAACCTTAATTTGACTTCAATTTATCTCCCTAATGCGAGATGTTGGATAAAACGTCTCAATCGGATCTCCTGTCAACTGTGGTGCAATGTGGCCTCCCGCTGTAATTGCTGAGCCTTTTTATCAAAGCTGCCGAAGCAACTACTACTTAATGATGAGTAAGGATTTCCTCAAGTTCTGGGTCATTTCTGGATCTGCCCGAGGAATTGCAAAAATGAGGTGTACCCTAACACTTTTTATTAATTCAATAATCATTGCATAATGTTGATCATGTGTCAGAGCTCAAAAATTTCGCAATCCCATATTATCTGTGGTTACTACTAAATAAAGAGCTAATCAACTCTAAATAGGATTACTTATCTTTTCCCAAATTGCTAATCAATTCGGTAAGTTGGGATTAATTTATTAAATATGCAATAGCTTGTGATATGTGAATTCAAGAAATATGCTTTCCGATCATAAGATATTTGTTTGTCCCTCTATTTCTTAGAACAAGTTGAGAGCTGTGACCAAGATTCAAAATGGAATGTTCTTGGTACAATTATGACAAAACCATTATGATTTATGAGCAATGTGCCTAAAGGATTACAATCAATTAATTATTGATATTTCTGAAAATCGTGAAAGCCTCACTATTTGTTAATATGCTGATTTAATTGATGAAATTCGATTGTAATTTTTATCTCGTTATTTACACGACCTCAAGTATCAGATCAATAATACACGAGTTGAACTCAATTGCCTGCTAAATTTGAAGTTATCTGATTCGTTCCCATGATGATTCATGCTATTTTATGTGATCTAAAGTTTAAATTGGAAATTAGCTGAGTTAAGTAGTAAAGTGACTCACACAGTAACCAATTAAATAAAGCATTATATTTCCATGTGATCTATTTGAAAACCAATAGAAACACTTAATATACTTTAGCATAACCTTTCTGGGTACAATCTACATTGATTAACACGCTCCAACCATTTTCTTCAATAGCTAATCATATTAATTGAAAAAAGGTTTGCTTTGAATCAATTAAATTCTTTCTAAAACAAGCTTAGGTTTATTACTCAACATAAGCTCGGCTTATTCCTTACCAAACATAAGCTCGAGCTCATTAATTAGCATGAGCTCGGCTTATCATTCCTTAACATTAACTTGAGCTCATTATTTAAATATAAGCTCGGCCTATTATTTCTTAACACAAGCTCGGGCTTATGTGCTAACATGAGCTCGGCCTATAACTCCCGCTAAAATAGGCTTGGGCTTATTACTTAACATGAGCTCGACTTATTACTTCTTAATATAAGCTCGAGCTTATTATTTCTTATCATGAACTTTTCTTATTGCTTTTTAACATAAGTTAACGATTATTACTTAACATAATCTATTCCTTGCTTAAACATATCAATAGGTTCTATTATCAATACAAGCCATAATCCCTCGTCAATCTGAGTTTAGCTTCTATGCCCTCCAGTCACTGAACGAAAACAACTGTGATAATTGCAAAAGGCCTACCATACAATCACATTGAGAATGGTTTACAAGGCCGACCACAAATCATGACTTTACAAATTATCTCCCAAAACACAAGGTCAAATAATTTACAAGGCGTTACAAATTATTTTCTCGCAAATAATTTACAACGTCTCATACGGTAAGGCGTTACAAATTATTTCCTTAGAAATAATTTACAATGTCTCATATGGCAAGGCGTTACAAATTATTTTCTCGCAAATAATTTACAATGTCTCATATAGTAAGACGTTACAAATTATTTTCTCGCAAATAATTTACAATGTCTCATATGGCGAAGCGTTACAAATTATTTTCTCGCAGATAATTTACAATGTCTCATATGGCAAGGCGTTACAAATTATTTATTTCCGAATAATTTACAATGTCTCATATGGCAAGGCGTTACAAATTATTTTCTCGCAAATAATTTACAATGTCTCATATGGTAAGACGTTACAAATTATTTCCTCGCAAATAATTTACAATGCCTCATATGGTAAGACGTTACAAATTATTTTCTTGCAAATAATTTACAATGCCTCATATGGTAAGGCGTTATAAATTATTTTCTTACAAATAATTTACAATATCTCATATGGCAAGGCGTTACAAATTATTTTCTTGCAAATAATTTACAATGTCTCATATGATAAGGCGTTACAAATTATTTCCTTACAAATAATTTACAATGTCTCATATGACAAGGCGTTACAAATTATTTTCTCGCAAATAATTTACAAGGTCTCATATGGCAAGGCGTTACAAATTATTTTCTCGCAAATAATTTACAATGTCTCATATGGCAATGCATTACAAATTATTTCCTCATAAATAAATTATAAAGTCGACCAAAATGTCCGATATGACGAATTATTTCAGCACGAGTAATTTACGGGGTCAACCATCATGCTCGGCCTCACAGATTGCTTCCCTACAAAGAGTTTATAAGGTCAGTCTATATACCCAACCTATCAAACTATTTCTTTTTTACACAAAGTCAAGGGTTTGATCCCTTCTTTGTACAAAAAGTCTACAAGGTCGGCCTACCTGTCCGACCTATTCCCTTAAATTACGCAAAGTCAAGAGTTTGACCCTTCTTTGTGCAAAAGATTTACAAGGTCAGCCTAAATGCTGACCTGACTAACCATTCCCTTAAACTATAAAAAGTCAAATAATTTAGAAGGCCGGTCACATGACACGACTTTATAAACTATTTCTTCAAAAACACTAAGTCGAGGACCTGACCACTTCTTTGTGTAAATTATTTACAAGGTCAGCCTTGCTCGACCTTACAAATTGTTTTCCATGAATTTACAAAAGTCAAAATCTTGGCCATTTCATTGTGTTAATCATATACAAGGTCGGCCTCGCTCGACGTTACAAATTATTTTTCATAAACTCACAAAAGGGCAGGGCTTGACCCTTCCTTTGCGCTAAAGTCCATAAGGTCGGCCATGACCAACCTATATAACTATACCTCAAATTGTAAACGCTAACCCCCTGCTTTGAACTAGAAACTCACAAAGTCAGACAAACATGACCTTTTGAAACCATTCTTGAAGTAACGAGACCGGTTCATATGTCCGGCCCGTGGAATCAATTTACGAACAAAACACGAGTATCATGTACTTAAACGAAACTTGTGAATTTGTTCAAAAAAATTACAAGCATTCCACGAGGCATACCCCGGGTAAAAGACAAGTCTACAAATTTTTTATAAAAACAAGTTCAAAGCATGGGGCTCGCTGCCATCTTCAACACGCCCAACCTGTCAACTATTCTTATAAATTACGTAAAATCAAGGACTTAGCCCATTCTCTGTGTGAAAATTATCAAGGTCTGCCACAATGCCCGACCTTATAAATAAATTTCTAAAAATCACAGAGTGAAGGGCTTGACCCCTTCTTTATAAAAACAATTTACAAGGTCGGTCACAAGGTACGACCTTCCCAAGTTATTAATGACACTACCTAGCAAAATTGTTTCTTACCCACGCGCAAGTGCTCAAAACGTTAAACCACGAGCAAACAATTAGATACTTGCCCATGCAAGTACACATAGCCATTCTCAAGCAGTCAAGTAATCAAATCACATAATGAAGTCCCGTGATCTACATAAGCTCAGGTTTATTACTTTACATGCTCGAGCTTATTTACATTCTACATAATGCTCGGGTTTATTACATAACATAAACTCATGCTTAATTCTTGCTAACATATGCTCGAGCTCATTACTTAACATAAGTTCATGCTTCACTCTCGCTAACATAAGTCCAAGCTTATTCCTTAATATAAGCTCGGCTTATTCTTGCTTAACATATGCTCGAGCTCATTACTTAACATATGTTCATGCTTCACTCTCGCTAACATAAGTCTAAGCGTATTCCTTAATATAAGCTTGGCTTATTCTTGCTTAACAAAAGCTCAAGCTCATTACTTGACATAAGCTCGTGCTTAATTCTTGCCAACATAAATCAAAGCTCATTCCTTACCATAACCTCGACTTATTCTTTCATAACATAAGCTCGAGCTCATTACTCAACATGAGCTCAACTTATTATTTTTTAATAAAGGCTTGAGCTCATTACTTAACATGATCTCGGGCTATTATTGCTTAATTTCTCGAAGTTTATTACATAACATAAGCTCGTACTTAATTCGCGCTAGTGTAAGCTCGAGCTTATTACCTAACATAAGCTCGTCTTGTTCCTAGCTTAAACATAAGTTCGAGCTCATTAATTAACATGGGATTGGCTTATAATTTATTAACATAAGCTGTAACATAACCATCACATCACATCCTACCAAAACACGCTGCCTCATGTCCATCTCTCCCCGAGCTCGATGAGGGATGCTTAGGGGATTATAATTAATCTAAATTCTGTTTTGCATGGGCAGCTAAAAATTCCAACTTCAATATGGAAACTGGAGATTATACAACCTTATCCTAATACTGCCATCAAGACTCCTACGTCTCCCAACCATCCGGATAACCTAATTCTACCTGAAATGTGCTACGGGGTCTTCAACTATTGTCCGGCACATAAAGGACAAGACCTCTACTTGTGAATTAGTGAGACTCATGAGATGGGACGAATGTAAGAACACTCTCAGTTGTTCTCAAGATTTGGTAAGAGAAAGTATTTTGCTAGAAGTGAGACTCATGTTCATAGCATGACCTTAACTTTACTATAGCAATAATTAAACTTGATATGACATACATCTAGAGGTAGAAGTGAGACTCAGGTTTAGTAATAATTCAACTTGGATTGATTAATTCGAGCTTGTGAAATTAACGATCCAATTCAATCTATTCTTCTAGATTTTCATATTAGTCGTGCATTAAATCCTAAGAGCTTGTTTAGAATTGTCCGTGTCTAAAATTGGTTCGAAGAGCTTGTTTTGAATCAATACACATAAGGAAGAATTTAGATAATCAGACCTTGTTGATTATTTATGATTGATAATTGAATTAAGGATAGAAATACGTTACAAGGAAAGGTATAACATTAATTGGGGGCACAACCAAACCCGAGAATAAGATTTCTTCTCATATTATTTCTCTAGTCATATTTAATTGTTTATTTTTATGCATATTTTTTTATTCAAGCAATTTCAAACAACAAACCCCCTCATTCCATTATAATTGATCGAACAACAAAAATTAGTTTTCGTTCCTCGTGGGATCGACACTTACTCTCGCTACTACATTATTAATTAATATTTAGCAAGTAAGGAATTATTTATTATTTTGGTGCATTGCGACACGCATCAAAAGGAGAAGGCAGCGGGGAAGAGCGTCAAAGGCGGTGGAGAGGAGAAAATTGTGAATGATGAAGATGGAGTCGCATGTTGTGAGAAGGAGAGAGGAGAAAATAATGAATACTAGGTGTTAGAAAATGAGAGCTTGAATGGTTCGCTCTGGGCGATTAATTTATGTATTGTCTAGAGGGCCAATAGTGAAAAATGGCTTAGGAACCATAAAAACATCTTGCCCCCCTTTAAGATAGTAGGGAGTAAAATCTTAGCAAAGTAAATGAGGCCTAGACAAATGAATAGTGGCTTCAATTCTCTTATGCATGCATATTATGCTCTTAAAACTGTTATTGCTTCAATGCTTTTTATTAAGATTCTTGTCGATCCTTCACTAAGATTCTGTGAAATTTTCCTTCTTTTGTGACTTCGGATGCCTAATATTCATACTTTGATGTAGATACCTCCAACAAGAGCCAAATCTCCCAAGCTTGGTCGAAAAAAGACTTCGTCTATTGCCAACTCTGAGGAAGATAATGCTTTCCCAGTTATGCTAAGCTTGGGTGAGAATTTGTCACAAGATAATCCCAACAAAGGACCAACTCTTGTTCATGTTAAGAAGCCTCTACGGAAGTCTCTTCCTAAGTTTCCCTCTGAGAAAACCAGCTTTCAATTGAGAAAAGAAAATCTACGTCTCGCAAGATCACCATTTCAAAGGAAACAAATGAAGCTGCAAATGATACACTAACAGAGGAGGAACGAACTGGTGCTGAACAAAGCTTGAGTCGACTCAATGGAGACGAAGTGGTTGTTGAATCTCAAGAACAGAATGTGTGAGTGCTATGTCAAATGCGCTGAAAATTGAATGTTTATAAAGGGTCTGCAGTAAACTGGATGTTTATAAGGGGTCTGCAGTTACCACCCTTGCCTAAACTATTGAAGGCGTTTGAATAAGAGAATTTTCCCAAAACTGAAGTCATGAAAAGACATTGTATCAAGGTTAGCTGCTTTTTTTTTTCAATATTGTTAATTTTATATTATTGGCATTTCCTATGTTTCCACAAATGTGTAATTTAAGAAAACTTAATTACTAAATACGTGTATTCAGTAATTTATAAAGTTTAATTAAATTATGCACATATTTTCTTGAAGAAAAATATATTGCTTATTTTCGAGAAAATCATGTTATTATTGGAAGGATAATGATCAAGAAATAGTGATTTGACTAGGATCATAATCTCGAAATCTTGATCTTGTTATCTTGTGATTTTGGTAAATTTCGTGATGATCTAGTTTATGATTATTCTTGGCACTCAAGCTTATCCTTATATATGGTGAGTTTCTTCTTGATATGGTTGAGAATATCTCAATTTTATCTTTGCATATGGTAAGATTATTTGGTCGAAAATCTTGATTATGAAGAATCTTGATAGGGCCGAAAAAATGGATGATTGGTATCAAAGTTTATCACTTGATTGGTAAATGGTAAGATCTTTCAAGATTTATCATTATCTTATTTTATGGTAAGATTTATTAAAGAATAATTATCTTACCTTTCTCTAATTATCTCTACTGTATTTTGCAGGTATTAGAGATCTTTTGCAATAAGGAAACTTGGAAGTCAAGTAACCTAATTGCATATTAAATAGAAGAAAAACAGGATATTTTTCGTAAGACGTGTAAAATACAAAATCCGTGTGGTGCTTCACAAATACATGTCCACTACATTCAAGGAGTCAAGAAGCCAAATTTCTTGTGGTACACTAATATTAAAGGTTTCAATTGTGTTGTGACTTCGGTACTCCGGGAGGAGGATTCAATCACTTAGAGAAGGAAAGAATTTCAGCGTGAAGATCAAACGGGAGGTTTGGATCGTGTTCGAACGGGAGTTCGAGGTTGCTGAATAGTGTTGCAGATTCAAAGAAAACTATTGAAGAGTGGTGGGACGCCAGCTCATATTACATGTCATAGAAGGATCAGGGAGTGATCTATTTCTTGGATGTTTGATAAGTCTATGCGTAGATTTATCCTGTAGTTTAGATTGATATGTATAAACTCATTTCTTATATAGTGATTGGTTTTTGTCCGCAGGATGCGGGCCATGGGTTTTCCCTATTAGGATTTTTCCCACGTTAAGCTCAAATTATTGTGTTCTTGTTTATTTACAATTCTACACAATTTATTCAGTCAATTTACGTTTTACTATCCAGACGAATCTGTAATAGCAAGATTCATCTGGGATTGCGCTAAAACATATCTTAACGTTTTACTGTTAACTGGTTACTGTCTAGACTTATCTGTGACAGTCTATTTATAAAATTTAGACAACTTTAAATTTTCGATTCATATTAGAGCGGGTTCACTTCTAGAAAGTGAGATCTGGTTGTCTAAATGGAAAATTCTGCATCTCTTAGGCCACCTCTATTAACTGGTAGTAACTATGCATATTGAAAAATCCGTAAGGGAATTTTTATTCAATCTATTGATGAACGTTGCTGGACATCTGTCCTTGAAGGTTACACAGCACCCACTGTCACTGCTGGAGGTGTTGTTACAGCTGTAGCTAGAAGTGCTTATACTACAGATGAATTAGCTAATGTAAATTGGAATTCTAAGGCACTTAACGCTATTGTTTCCTTGGTTGATCTAGATCAATTCAGACTCATCTCCTCCTTAAGAACAACCAAGGAAGCATGGGATGCTTTGAGGGTTGCAAACGAATGAACCAATGCTGTCAAAACCTCCAACCTGCAGATGATCACTCTAGAGGTTGAACAACTATCTATGGATGAGAAATAATACTTCAAAAGCTTCTACGCCAGATTGAGTGATCTCACCAACTCTGCTGAAGCTCTTGGGAAAACTTACTCGAATGAGCAGATTGTACAAAAAAATCCTTAGATCTTTACCAGACAGGTTCCATGCAAAAGTGACAGCGATTGAAGAAAGTAATGATCTTTCAACCATGCGAGTTGAGGAACTTGTAGGGTCATTGATGACCTATGAGTTAAATCTGGCCCGAAGAAAGAAAGACAAAACACCATGGATTGCTTTCAAATCAAACAGTGACAATCCAGACGAATCTGGTGAGACAGATGAAGATGAAAACTTCATACTTCTCACCAGACAATTTAAAAGGTTCCTCAAGGGCAAACAAAAAGAAAGGTCCACAAATCTTCAAGGCCAGAATCAAAAAATACAAAAATAATGGAGGGAAAAAATTTCTATCCAAAAAATAATGCTAACTCGTCTGAAGGAAAGCCTAAGAGTAGAATTCAATGCAGAGAATGTGAAGGATATTGACACATTGCAGCTGATTGTCCTAATACTCAAAAGAAGACTAAGGGAAGGAAGGCCATGAATGTTACATGGAGTGATGGAGACTTAGATGAATCTGAATCTGAATCAGACAGCAGCAATTCTGAAAAACAGGTAACTACCCTTACTGCTTTACAGCTGTCTGGTACTGAATCTGGTAAATCTTCTTATGCAGATGAATTTGGACCAAACATTGAAAACTTGAGAAAGGAACTTCAAGATGCAGAAGAGAAGATCCAACTGTTGTAGGCCTTCGCTGAGCACAGCAGGGAACGACAACTGGATGCATCTGCATTCTCAGAAGTTGAACAAAATGAGGTAAGCAAGTTAAGTTCAGAACTTGCTAAAGCACAAGACAAAATCAAGAAGCTGGCACTTGGATCTGTCCAGCTTGATGAAATCCTGAACAGTGGCAGACCAGTCAGCTTAAAAACAGGTCTTGGATATGAGGGCAAAGGTAAAAATCATGACCATAAAATAAACTTTGTAAGAGAATCTGGATACAGATGCTTGGAACAAAATAGAAATTATACAGATGCATCTACCTCTCATCATCATCAATACAATGCGGCTGGAACTCAAAATTCACATCAGAACGGCAGGAAATTTCAACCTCGACAGAGTCGGCATAATACATCTGTTTTTCAGGTATTCTGTAATTTTTGTGCTAAATCTGGTCATGATATATTCAGGTATCATGAGTTCTTGAAATTAATCAATTCACACAAAAGAAGACTTGTTTCTAGACAAGAAAAGAAAATTCGAACTAATGCTTATGTAGTTCAATTATCTTTAAGTGCTTTGATTCCTAACACATGGTATTTTGATAGTGGACGTTCTAGACACATTACAGGTCAAATCTCTCTACTAACACATTTTGAAAAAGGCGAAACAGGTACCGTTACATTTGGTGATGGCCAAAAGGGTAAGATAGATAGATCTGGTATCATCAACATCAAGGGATTACCTACATTAACAAATGATGTGATCTGGACCAGGCATCGAAGGGCGAATTCGAGCCATCGGCAATATGATAGTGATCTACGTGCAAAATGGAGCAAGTTCCGTGTTGGGGTCGAGCCGAGAAGGCGAAAGGATCGAGCCGAGGCAGGAAATCAAACAATAAGACATAACTTGATTTACGGCCGTAACCTTCATTTTTATGGCCGTAACATTCTTAAGGCAGAAACAGGCAGAACGCTGATTACGGCCGTAAGAAGTTTCTCACGGCCGTAAAACTGAAATTGAAATCTTTTACGGCCGTAACATATTGATCACGGCCGTAACACCAGATTGAAATTTAAGACAGAATGTTCGTTACGGCCGTAAGCTATGTATTCACGGCCGTAATTCAAGATTCCGGATTTTGCCAATTATTTCGTTTCCTTTTATTATTTTAGGTTATTTTCCTATTTTAGAATTTTAGTCTAATTAGAATTCTATTTTGAGTAAATTAGATGCTAGGTTATTTTGCTTATTTATACGCTTTTTCAATTCATTGTAAAGACAGTTAAGTTGAGTTTGATTAATAAAATTTGTGAGAGGATTCTCCAAAATTGAGAGGTTGAGTTTATTCCCTTTTTCTTGAACTTATCAAAGATCCGATCTTTGTGGCGTTCTTCCAGCAAACTTATCAAATATTCACAAGAATATTTGTGGCGTTTCCGAATTCGAAACTTATCAAGGAAATTGACAAGTCCTTGTAGCGTTCACCAATCTTGGTTCTTCAATCCGCATCGCCATAAATTGCGTCGTGATTGTCGGGTCAAGGTTTTACCGTCGTTCTATCCTTATTTTCGTTGTTTGTTCTTGTGTCAGTTCTGATTTAGATCTTTCCTAGGTTTTAATTGTCGTTATTCCGCGTGTTCGACGAGATTCCCCGACTGGGATCTCATCAACAAATGTCTTATATGTTATAGGACTTAAGACAAACTTGATCAGTGTAGGACAACTGTGTGATGATAACTTGCTTGTCATGTTTTCAAAAGAATATTGCAAGGTTTTATGTTGTGACAAGAAGTCTAACCCGTTAAAAAGTGTTTTATTTAAGGGAGTTAGATCTAGAGACAAATGTTATACACTTGAAAGTCACATAACTTGCAATTCTGTTAAGACCAAAAATGAGAAACTGTGGCATAACAGATTAGGGCATCTAAAGTACCATGATCTCATGAAACTGACCAGACTACAGGCTATGAAAGGCTTGCCTAGCATAAAAAATATTCCAGATGAAATCTGTGGTGATTGTCAAAAGGGTAAGCAAATCAAAAGTCAACACAAATCAGGTACATCTATTAATAGCTCTCATATACTTGAACTAATTCACATGGATTTGATGAGTCCTATCCAAAAGGAAAGTATTGGTGGCAAGAGGTATATTTATGTGTGTTGATGATTTCTCCAGATACACCTGGTTCATGTTTATTTGTGATAAATCTAACACCTTTGACGATTTTTCTAGTCTTTTTCAGAACTTGAGCAATGAAAAGGCAGACGAACAGGTAAGATTCAAAAGGATCAGAAGTGATCATGGAAGAGAGTTTGAAAACTCTGAGTTTGCTGATTTTTGTATCCAATATGGGATCAAGCATGAGCACTCATCCCAAAAGACTCCTCAACATAATGGAGTGGTGGAAAGAAAAAATAGAGCTCTACAAGAGATGGCTCGTGTCATGCTAAACAACAACAAATTGCCCACAAAATTTTGGGCAGAAGCCATAAACACTGGTTGTTAAATTGTCAATAGAGTCATGTTTAGATCAGGAACAATTCAAACTGCATATGAAATTTGGAAGGATAGAAAACCTAGGGTTTATTACTTTCATGCCTTTGGAAGTAAATGCTACATTTTAAAAGATAGAGAACACCTAGGAAAATTTGACTCAAAATCGGATGATGGAATATTTTTGGGTTATGCTGAAAATAGTAGGGCCTATAGAGTTTACAATCTAAGAACCCAAGCTGTTCTTGAGTCAATTAATGTGAAAGTGGATTACACTAATTGTTTGAACTCGGATTTGCAGGAAGCAGATGGTGATCAACTGGAAATTCCACTAAAAAAAGCTAGAACTAAAAAGTCAGAAGAAGAACAACACCAAGTTGGAAGTCTCAATGATACTGAAGAATCCAATCAGGATGAGTCTGGGCACCCAGTAATATCTGCAGATCGAGACAAATCCGATTACCCAAATACACCTGATATTGCAGAATCAGAAGCATCGAGACTACCACCTGCTAGGATTCAAAAGGACCATCCATTTGATAACATTCTCACTGATATGTCTAAGAGAAATATGACCAGAAGAAAATTTGCTGCCGAGATGGCAAACATCTGTCACATGTCTCAAATTGAGCCAAAAAATGTCAAGGAAGCGTTGACAGACGAACACTGGGTACAGGCTATGCAGGAGGAACTCAATCAATTTGAAAGAAACAACGTCTGGTGGTAGCTGGTACCACGTCTTAAAGAAGGTAATGTAATTGGAACCAAATAGATCTTCAAGAACAAATCAAATGAACAAGGAAATGTGGTAAGAAATAAAGCCAGACTTGTTGCTCAAGGCTATACCCAGATTGAAGGGATAGACTTTGACGAAACATTTGCTCCAGTAGCCAGACTAGAATCCATCAAGCTGTTGCTAGCTGTGTCCAGCTACATTAATTTCAGACTATTTCAGATGGACGTCAAAAGTGCCTTTCTGAACGGTGTACTTAATGAGGAAGCTTATGTGGAGCAGCCCCAAGGGTTCACAGATCCATCTCACCCAAACTATGTCTTTGGACTTAAAAATGCGTTATATGGGTTGAAACAAGCCCCCAAAGCTTGGTATGAAAGGCTAACATCATTCTTGCTAAGCCACGGATACAAAAGGGGAGGAACTGATAAAACTCTTTTCATTAAGCATCTAAATCCTGGACTAACTGTAGCTTAGATATATGTTGATGACATAGTATTTGGGTCTACATCTAAGTCTAAAATTGATGAATTTATAAATAAAATGAAAAGAGAATTTGAAATGAGTATGGTTGGTGAACTAACATTTTTTCTTGGTTTGCAGGTACAGCAGGATGAATCTGGCATATTTGGACTTGAAGATGCAAAGGCAATGAAAACTCCCTGGGCAACTACTCTAAAACTTTCAAAGGATGACAGTGGGAAGGATGTAGATCCATCCCTCTACAGAAGCATGATTGGAAGTCTTCTGTACCTTACTTCCAGTAGGCCAGATATATCCTTCATGTTGGAGTTTGTGCAAGATATCAAGCCAAACCTAAGGAATCTCATGTTGCTGCTGTGAAAAGAATCATCAGATATGTAAGTGGTACATTGAATTACGGAATTTGGTTTACAAGAGATACCACTTCCCATCTTGCAGGTTTTTCAGATGCAGACTGGGCTGAGAATGTGGATGATCGAAAAAGTACATCCGAAGGATGTTTCTACATTGGGAATAATTTGGTGGCATGACTAAGTAGAAAACAAAATTCAGTGTCACTTTCCACAGCCGAAGCTAAGTATATTACAGTTATCAGTTGCTGTACACAACTCCTTTGGATGAAACAAATGTTGGAAGATTATGGGATCTCTACAGAACAAGCCACCATGTATTGTGATAATACCAGTGCCATTAATATCTCAAAAAATCCTGTCCAACACTCCAAAACAAAACACATTGACATAAGACACCACTTCATCAGGGAATTGGTGGAACAAAATATTATCAATCTGGAGCACATACAGAATAATCTACAACTTACAAATTTGTTTACTAAGGCCCTCGATACTGTCAAATTTGAAAGCCTTAGGAAAAAAATTGGAGTATCATCTCCTCCTCAATAGGAACATGCATTTTTCAAAAAAAAAATTCCTGTTATTTCATTTATTTAGGTTATCCTATTCTTATACTAAGTAGATCATGCTTTTGCTTGCAGATATATCTGAGTGCTTGTGGCGGATAACGAGACAGATACGTCTGGCTGAAAGCAGTCAACATGTCTCCAGATGAATCTAACTAGCACTCAAATCTGCACATTCCAAAGGATAAGTCACTGCTGTCTAAGTCATATGGTTGTTACTAGATGAGATTTCATATTCTGTGTGTAGACCTATGATCTGAATCTTACTTATTGCATTGCACGCATATTCTTATTATCCAAGGGCAGGGCTAGTGGAAAAGAATGATGCCTATCCAAGCCAAGTTTATACCCTTTAGTTTCAAAATATAATGATTTGAGGTAAATGCAAAAATATTATAGAATAAAGGGAAAAATATAGTAAGATAACTTTTGGAGATTGTGTGAATCTACCAATCCAAGCCAAGTTCATACCCGTCTTCTAATCTAAAGGGGGAACATACTGTAAGATAACTTCTGGGGATTGTGTGAAGTCGTTTCCACCTCCAAAAGACATTGCCATAATATAGAAAAAGTCAGGAAGCCGGATTTGAGAAAATGCACTTCTTATAGATTTTGATCGGTCTTATTGTGCATTATGGTGACAAATCGATAAGTTAGGGCAATCATATGATTTTTGACAGTATGTAGATGACTAAGGGTTACTCGGATCACACACGCACATTAATCAACTTATTTATGTACGTGGAGGATTGTATACTGCCAGATGTATCTGACTCAACAGATGCCAACAAGTGCTCAGACGTGTCTCAGGTATCCAGATGCATTTAGATTTTCCTTATTCACGGATCTTCAATTTTATTTTGGAAGTCTTTATTTTTAAGGCAGTATATCGTGGGCTAATATATGCAAATCTTGCAGAACAAGTCAGTTGATTGTGGAGCCCAATTTTGGTAATTTATTTGCTTCCTAATTTTTAACATATTATGTTCTATGTTTATCTATTTTTAAGGAAAGAAGTTGGCAAGAATCAGGATTCTCCAGTTACCATAATAAACTCCAATTCCTTTTATATGAGAATCCCTCTTAAACTCAAAAACTCTCACACTTCTTCATAAACCTCACGTCCTAAGTTCCAAAAAACCACAATTTTCTCTTATCCGAAACCCTAGCTTCCATCTCTCTTATTCTCTCAAACCCATTCCAAACATGGCCAGAAGCAAGCAAACCGGAAGGAGGAGAGCCACCAGAGGCGGTGGTGGCAATGAAGAATCATCTCAACCAAACCCATCGGAGATGGGAACTCCAAGCGGCCCCATTGTTCCTATACCAACGTCCGGCACCAGCCCAACGCTGACTTCACTCTCTACCGCTGGTACTACTCCAACACCTGCTCTCCTTATGGCCCAATTAAGCCGGGGCAAGCCAATCACCATGGGCATAAACCTAACACCCGTATCAGGTAATCTTGGGTCCAGCCATATTTCTCCCTTAGATATTCGTAGTGAACTGCAGGGAGCAAGAAAGGTTGCAACCATGAGAAGTGCAAAAGATGCGAAAATTGGGGATGAATAAAGTGGAGATGAATCAGGTGAAACTGAATCTGGTGATGAAAAGGAAAAACCAGAGGAGCAGGAAGAGTCTGGGGAGGATGAAAAATCTGAGGAAGACAAGGAAGTAGAAGAATCTAGGGATGAAGCACCACCAGAAGAGTTAGAGAAATCTGAGGATGTAGACAAGTCTGAGCAGTCAGAAGAGGAGACTGAGAAAGATGTTGTAATCCCAGACAGAAAGGAAAAACAGAAGGCAGAAGTCACTGTAAGTTCGAAGAAGAAAAAGGGTGACACAGCTGCAGGTCCAATGAGATCCAAATTTGATATATCTTCATTCGTCTGAACCCCCATGCAGACTGCTAGATGTATATTTACCCCATTTAATTTTAAATTTTGGTCGTCTAAGTCATACTCTGATTTTCAAAAGCACATTTTGGGTAAACGGCTGCATTATGAGTCTAGAGTGGCTGTAGGTGAATTTGATGATTTTGAAGTAGATGTTATTGTGTCACACTTTGGGTTGAAGAAGTTGACTGAATGTAAGGGGGAGATCAATGAGACCTTGGTTAAAGAATTTTATGCAAATATCCCTATTGACTTTAACTCCAAAAAATGTCTGTTTACCACTTCACTATTTGTTAGGGGACAATTGATTAAGATTTCTGCAAAGGAACTTAGAAAGTGGTTAGGACTGAATGAGGATGTGGCTGATGAGGATGAGTCTATGGAAGCCACTAATGATGAAATTGCAATGGAGTTGTCAGGGGGTAAGATCACGTGGCCGATGAAGGGGTTGAAACAATTACCTAGATCGAAGATGTCCAAGAAATACCAAATTCTTCACAAAATTGTGAAGCCAAATTTTGACCAACTCATCCATGACTCAAGTTTTAAGAGAGAGTCTTCCAGAACTTTGTTTCTCCTAGGGACTAAACGTAATATTGACCTTGCTGCATGAATCTGGAACTCCATCATTGGTAGGGTCTCGGGAAGTGGCCCTCTCCAGGGGAATACATATTTGTTGGTGTACCCTTGGATTATTTCACAGTTTTTGAGTGATCAGGGTGTCAAGGCACTGGAGGATGACCTTGTGATCACTCCCAAAGTGCTTCACAGGGCCAGATGCAGAAAAACTCTGGAGGGACAGACTGCTCCCAGGAAACAAGTTGTGGATGAGACTGCTGGGAATCTAGATTCAGCTAGTAAGGAGGCCAGGATTGATCAGCTAGAAGTAGAGAATGCTGGGTTGAAGGATGACATATCTGACCTCAGGGTGCGTGTCAAACGTCTTGAAGACACACTAGATCAGCTGCTTGGAGGGTCTTCGAAAGATGTGGCTCCAGTGGTAGCCAAGGAAAAGAGGACTGTTGTTGTCAAATAGCTCCCTGCCTCAAAGAAGTAAAAGAAGACCTAAGACTGATCTCCAACCTGCCAGTTCCATCTGTTTATTTTCAATGATTTTGAAACATTGTTCTTGTTTTGACTTAACACTATTGTTCTTGTGCTCAACTTTAGGTTGTGGATTTTGCATGCAGGTTTTGTGAACCATATGGTTTCTCCTCTTTCTCCGAAAATGGGGGAGTAGCATTTTGCATGTCATATCATCTTTTTGATTAATGCTCTCTATGTGTTGAATGCATTAATTTCCTTTACATGCATTAGTTGATTGTGTTTTCATGATGCATATCTTGAGGGGGAGATTTTTGATAGGGGGAGCTTGTTGATTTCTTGTAATCATAAAAAGATGATTGATTTCGGAAAAATAGAAAAAGCCAAGGGGGGGGGATTGTTAATTTTATATTATTAGCATTTCCTATTTTCCACAAATGTGTAATTTAAGAAAACTTAATTACTAAATACGTGTATTTAGTAATTTATTAAGTTTCATTAAATTATGCAAATATTTTCTTGAAGAAAAATATATCGCTTATTTTCGAGAAAGTCATGTTATTGTTGGAAGGATAATGATCAAGAAATAGTGATTTGACTAGGATCATAATCTTGAAATCTTGATCTTGTTATCTTGTGATTTTGGTAAATTTCATGATGATTTATTTTATGATTATTCTTGGCACTCAAGCTTATCCTTAGATATGGTGAGCTTCTTCTTGATATGGTCGGGAATATTTCAATCTTATCTTTGCATATGGTAAGATTATTTGGTCGAAAATCTTGATTATGAAGAATCTTGATAGGGCCGAAAAAATGGATGATTGGTATCAAAGTTTATCACTTGATTGGTAAATGGTAAGATCTTTCAAGATTTATCATTATCTTATTTTATGGTAAGATTTATTAAAGAATAACTATCTTACCTTTCTCTAATTATCTCTACTGTATTTTGCAGGTATTAGTGATACGAATCGTAGTGGGCTTGATGGAAAGAACTACAAATCAAGTAAAACAAAGCTTCCAGCATGTTCGAAGAGCTTCACAGATCAAGCATTGCGAGAGTGAACAAGGTTTGAGGCTAAACCAAGTGAGCAAGCCAAGAGACAAACCGAGAATCGAGTTGGAAACCAAGAAAATCAAAAATTATGCAGAAGCAAAGTTACGGCAGTAACCTATGTTTTTATTTTTAAACCGTAATGTTAGCCCAAGACTAAACTAACCAAGAGGGGGGTGAATTGGTTTATAAAACTTTTTCGATAAATAATCTCAAACTTAAAAACCAATGGGTACAAGTATGAGCACTTAGTGTTGTAAGTAACTTAACTATCAATGTAGTGTGCTATAAATGTGTAAACTTAATTGATAAAGCAAGTATAGGACTTAGATATAGTGTTGCACAATATAAATTGATAGAATAGAGTAAGTGCAATGTAAGTAAGTAAAAGGGATAAGAGAATGCAAACGCGATTTAAGGAGGTTCAATCAACCAATGTGATCTACGTCCCCCGTTACCGAGCTCTCCGTCACGAGCAAGGCCAAATCCACTATATTGGTAACTTACAACAAGAAGTACCAAATCCTTAAGTGACTTACAACAAGGAGCACTTATCCTTAAGTGACTTACAATAAGGAGCACCTACCCTTAACCAACAATCGAGTTTTCACAAGGCTCTCGAAACCACAAGATATAATGAATTGAATTTATAATTGAAATAACTCTCTTGACAAATGATATACTCAAATTAAGTACCGAGAGAGTTAGGCTAACACTTCAATAGATAGAAATGAATTAAGCTCGAGTGTTAGAGAAAGACTTTGATGCAAATGATAATGAAAAGTTCAATGCAATCAAACGAAGTTTTTCAAATAATCTCTTGTTAAAATATTGAATCAAATTAAGTACCAAGAGATGCCACACTTGAATAATTAACAATAAGTTAATCTCAAAGTGTTTAGGCAATGGAACTTTGATGAATCAAATGATAATGAAAAATGTAGCACAAATAATCAAAGTTCCTTAATTGGATTTTTTCTCTTTTAAAAGATTAAAACAAGTTTAGAACAAAGAGAGACTTACACTTCAATTCCAATGTGGTGTGAAGATGTTGAAGAAGTTTAAACAATATAAAACCAAGAATCTTCACAAAATTTTCTTCCAAAAACTTTGATGAATTTTGATAAAACAAAGTTGGATCAATCAAAGTATTCTAATAAAGATAGATAAATATAAATCAACTAAGAACAATGAATTTTTCACAAGAAAGCTTCTCTAAAATCTCCTCTTTGTTGTTTAAAATGAATGCAAGAGAGAAGGCTATTTATAGAGCAAATTTTGCACATACTGTCTTTTACGGTCGACCTATCCTGCCATGCGGTCGACCTCAATATAGCCGTTGCGAGAAAATAGCCGTTGGAGTACAAAATAGGCAGTGCGGTCGACCTCAAAAATCAGGATTTCAAAATTTTGATTTTTCAAGATTTTCTGATCAAAGTTGATTTTGAAAAAGATATTTTAATGTCTTTAAAAATGGTACTTGAGTTTTATGAAGTGCATTTCCAACTATTGATGTATTAACCTTACATAAGATTGAAAAGCAATTTGTAAATGCTCAATTCTTTGTAGGCTTCATTGCTTGGTCTTCATGCTTTCCGACTTGAAGTTTGATCTTGAATATCTTTGTTTCTTTCTGGATCTTCCTTGCGTCTCATGTGCTTGATCACATAGTTTTGATTTATATCTTTGATAGACGATTTGAACATTGAATGCTTTGAATATTTATCATTATATGAAACACTTGAAGCACACTTGTTAGCAACACAATATATTATTGTTTGTTATGATCAAAACAATAAGGTCAAGTTGACCATAGGTCAACACGTAAGTCACTCTCGGATCAAAATGAAGAATTCCAGGTTTTCAAAGTTACGGCAGTAAGTATTTTGGTCACAGCCGTAATCCTTAAGCAGAAGTACAGTTACGGCCGTAAGTGATGCTGTCACGGCCGTAAATCCAGTTCAACACAAATAATGCGGATTTTTAATTCCATTTTCGTATATTTTACTTCCTTTTCCTATTTTAGTATTTTAGGTCAATTAGGAGTCTATTTTGAGCCCAATTAGTGGCTAGGTTTATTTCGCTTATTTATATTCATTCTATTTCATTGTAATGAACAAGACTTTTGATGAATGAAATTTTTTTTGAGTGTTTTCTCAACATTGTTCTGGAATTAAACAAACTTTGAACTTATCAACTATTGTGGGATATTTATGGCGTTCAACAAATCGAACTTATCAAAGGGGTGGGCATCCTTTGTGGCGTTCAAACTATTACGGTTCTTGTTTCCGCATCGTAACGGGTCTTGAGTTTAATATACTCATGGTTCTTAGCTGTTCTTGGCTTTCTCACTTGGTTTAGCCTCGAACCTTCTTCGTACAAGCAATGTTTGATCTTTAACGTTCTCCGAACCTGCTTGACTTCTTATTTTGGCTTGAATTATAGATTTTCCCGTCAAGCCCACCCTGATCCGTACCGATGATGTGATCCAGAAAAGAAGCTAAGAACAATGTTATGATTCGGGACGAATCATCTTAAAGGAAGAGGGAATGATGTGATCCGGAAATGGCGTCAAAAATGAGAAATCAAGATACGGGCAATTCAACAATATTCTACATAGGAAAATGAACAAGTTTCATGTTGGGCTCGGGTTGTAGTGTTCTCGTCCATTCCAACCTAAATTCGGAACTTTCCAAGCGTTATTCCGCAAGCTACGACGCGGACCCCCTCCCAGAATCGTATCATTTGGTATCAGAGCTGGACTTTGAATTCAGGTTTTCTATCCAGTTTGACTTTTATGTTTATCATCGAGTCCCATAAAAATCATCCATATCTTGTTGAGTGTTTTGTTTTCAGTTTTTTTTTTTGCGTTCTTCTTGTTCTTGAGTTTATTGAGTCTTTAATCAAGAAAATCATTCCAACAAAATTCAAAAGTGTTTATTTTATTTAATTCTTATCCAAATCCTGTGCTGTTTGTTTTGTTACGTTCGTGTCGAATTTTTGGATTTATATATTAAAAAAAAATATTTTTTTAATTTATTTTTTTCGAAGATTTTTTTTAATTTATTTTTTTCGAAAATTCATCCATTATTCAAAAAAAAAAAAAGTCGTTCCAAAATTCAAGAACCACTTTCTTGAGTTTCTTTAAAATTCTTAGTATTCATTTCCTTCCAAGTCAATAAAAGTCATTCTTGCTATTTGATGTCTAAATCCTCTTCATTCTTGAATTTTTGAAATCCTTATAAAGGAATGAATTATGAATTCGATCCTACCTTCCAGACTAGATGTCATGTGAGCAGTAAAGTATGCAATGTTACTATCGATAGAGAGTATTTCACTAATCTGGTTAGTACCGCCCTGGTTGAGGAGTTGGGTTTACCTCTACTACCACATTCCAATCCTTATAGGTTGACGTGGTTAAAGGAGTGTGGGAAGGTAAATATAACCCATGGAGTTAGGGTGAAATTCACACTTGGGAGATATAGCGATGAACTATGGTGTGATGTGGCGCCTATAGAGTCTTGTCACATTTTGTTGGGTAGACCGTGGAAGTCTGAGAGGAAAGCATTCTATGATAAGGGTAGGAATGTGTACAAATTTGTTAAAGATGGGAAAAATATTAAGCTTATGCCATTAACCCCGGACCAAATACATGAAGAGAAAATATTGCGAAAAAAGAGGGATGAGGAAAAAATAGTGAGAGATGGTAGTTGGGGATTAAAGGATGAATTCATGGAGATGGCAAAGGCATTACTACAGTTAGATGAGGAAATGAAGGCACAAAGAGCGAGGGAAAAATTGGCTAAGTTGCAAGAGAGGGAGAGTGAAGGAGAGGCTGATGATAAATTACAACAGGAGAATGAAAGTAAGAATGTGGTGGACTTACCATTGGAGCCTCGAGATAGGACTGTTGAGATTGAAACTGAGGAATTGAAATTTGAATTAGTTGATCAAATTCCAAAAATTGAGGTAGAGGCTGAGCACTTGGGTAGTAAGGAAGTGAATGGGCACGGGGATAAAATTATTGATGAGGTACATGAGAAGAAAACTGATAATCTGGGACAGGTGGTTGGGTGTGAAAAGTTAGAAGAGGTGCACGAGAGAAAAGAAATAGAAGAGAATGAACCAGAAAGTGAGATGACTGTTGGAGGCGAAGAGAAGGGTCTCGTGGTGCGAAAAGAAGAAGTGGAAGAGTTTTATCATGAGTAGAAGGATTCATACCTTGTACATGGAGAAACTAACATTCCCCACCCTATTTTGCTTAATTCTTTCTTACAGATTGATCATTATACATGGGAGTATGAGCCACACCAGCCATGGAAATTCAAGCTCGTGCTTCAATACCTTCATGTTTACCCATTGAAGGAGTACTATTGGTTGATCATAAGGCATGGAGGAAAATTTTTTCCATTTGATCCAGGTGGAGCAGTTGCGCAACATGAACAACACTATGATTCGGGACGAATCATCCTAAAGAAGGAGGGAATTATACGAATCGTAGTGGGTTTGACGGAAAGAACTACAAATCAAGCCAAACAAAGCTTCAACCATGTTCGAAGAGCTTCACAGATCAAGCATTACGAGAGTGAACAAGGTTCGAGGCTAAACCAAGTGAGCAAGCCAAGAGACAAGCCAAGAATCGAGTTGGAAATCAAGAAAATCAAAAATTATGTAGAAGCAAAGTTACGGCCGTAACCTATGTTTTTATTTTTAAACTGTAAGTCACTCTCGGATCAAAATGAAGAATTCCAAGTTTTCAAAATTACGGCCGTAAGTATTTTGGTCACGGCCGTAATCCTTAAGCAAAAGTACAGTTACGGCCGTAAGTGATGCTATCGCGGCCATAAATCCAGTTCAACGCAAATAATGCGAATTTTTAATTCCATTTTCGTATATTTTATTTCCTTTTCCTATTTTAGTATTTTAGGTCAATTAGGAGTCTATTTTGAGCCCAATTAGAGGCTAGGTTTATTTCGCTTATTTATATTCATTCTCTTTCATTGTAACGAACAAGACTTTTGATGAATGAAAAATATTTTGAGTTTTTTCTCAACATTGTTCTGGAATTGAACAAATTTCGAACTTATCAAATATTGTAGGATATTTGTGGCGTTCAACAAATCGAACTTATCAAAGGCCTGGGCATCCTTTGTGGCGTTCAAACCATTACGGTTCTTGTTTTCGCATCGTAACGGGTCTTGGGTTTAATATACCCATGGTTCTTACGTCGTGAGGCTCGGGTTGTAGTGTTCTCGTCCGTTCCAACCTGAATTCAGAATTTTCCAAGCGTTATTCTGCGAGCTACGACGCAGATCCCCTCTCGGGTTCGCGTTATTAGAGATCTTTTGCAATAAGGAAACTTGGAAGTCAAGTAACTTAATTGCATATTAAATAGAAGAAAAACGAGATGTTTTTCTTAAGACGTGTAAAATACAAAATCCGTGTGGTGCTTCACAAATACACGTCCACTACATTCAAGGAGTCAAGAAGCCAAATTTCCTGTGGTAGACTAATATTAAAGGCTTCAATTGTGTTGTGTGACTTCGGTACTCCGGGAGGAGGATTCAATCACTTAGAGAAGGAAAGAATTTCAACGTGAAGATCAAACGGGAGGTTTGGATCGTGTTCGAACGGGAGTTCGAGGTTGCTGATTAGTGTTGCAGATTCAAAGAAAACTACTGAAGAGTGGTGGGACGCCGCTCATATTACATGCTAGAAGGATCAAGAAGTGATCTATTTCTTGGATGTTTGATAAGTCTATGCGTAGATTTATCCTGTAATTTAGATTGATCTGTATAAACTCATTCCTTATATAGTGATTGATTTTTGTCCGCAGGATGCGAGCCGTGGGTTGTTCCTATTAGGATTTTTCCCACGTTAAGATCAAATTATTGTATTCTTGTCTATTTACAATTCTGCACAATTTATTCTTTCGATTTACGTTTTACTATCCAAACGAATCTGCAATAGCAAGATTCATCTGGAATTGCGCTAAAACATATCTTAACGTTTTACTGTTAACTGGTTACTGTCCAAACTTATCTGTGACAGTCTGTTTATAAAATTTTGACAACTTTAAATTTTCAAATATCATTTTTTTCTTTTCAATATCAACAATGAGGTTTGGTTTCTGAATATATGTGGTTTGAGCTTGCTGAGTGTCGTCAAATTGTTATCTGGAGTTGTTTTTTATTGTCACCTGATCTCAAAAAATGAAAATCTTGGGGGATTTCTACAATAAAATAGTTGAAGATCAATATTTGGTTTTAGGTTTTAGTTGGCTCGTATTGCTTCTGAATGCTGAGGTGAACTAATTGCATCATTTGTCCACTAAGGTGCATTTTATTTGTTTGAATTGCTCTTTTTTCATCGTTCTTTGAGATTGTTGCCCATTGTATATCATGTACATGTTTGGTATGCACTTTTAGATTGTTTAAAGCAGTACAAAGGAAAAATTTTAGCTTCTATTGTAAAACAAAACGTATGTATGATAATAAATGGATAACTGGTGCAAAATGTCCCTAAATTTGACATTTCTTGTGGAAAACATCCTAACATTTATTTTTTGGGCAAAGAACGTTCATACTTTTATCATTTGTAAAAGTTATCCTTTAGCTAGATTTAACACCACAACATTCTCAAGTCCCATTTCATATTCCTTTCCCTTCATTAGGTTCAAAACCCACTTCTTAAATAAGAATTGACACACCTGTTCGTCTAACGGTAATACCGTATTACCATATTTGTATTTCGATATTACTATATGACAATGAATGATTTAAAATTCAATCATATGTAATTTAAATTTCACAATCACGACTCTTTGTTATTAAAAAGTTATTTATATTTGAATTTATTAATTGGTACCAGGTTTGAACTTAAGTCTCTCTTGAAGTGGGAGGTCGTCGGTTCGAATCATGGGGGACGCATCCAGAAATCCGTGAGGGATAAGATGGGAGTCTCTCTTAAAGTGGGAGGTCTTGGGTTCGAATCCTGGAGGACGCGTCCAGAAATCCGTGAGGCGTAAGATGGGCTTAGGTTCTCCCAAAGCGGACAGTACGTAATTTCTAACGGTTGGGACCAGCCCTTAAGTGGGAACGGGTCGTTAAAACAAAATCAAAAATCTTGCAGTTGAAAACCCTCATTTTTTTGGGGCTTGGGACCTGCTATTTAATTGAATTTTCTAGTATGAGGATTTAAAATAGTACAGGAACAACTTGTTATATGTACAATTTTTGTTTTGAAATAAAAACAATACTTAGATTTTAGAGAAAATATGATCAAGTAGAGTAAAGAGATTAAAAGTTTAAAACTAAAGATCATTTACTTGACTACATGCAATTTATGTATACTTATTTTATATGCGAAAATGAGAGTCTTGCCAATATTTAATGCACATTAACATTTTGTGCTAATCGAAGGTAGATCTTTTTCCATGATTGAAACAACTGGATATTTCCGTTCGTTTGTTCGCCAAAATTCAAGCAAATCGAATTGTAAATAATCAGCAGGATCTATGTTTCTAAGTAATTCTAGTTTAAAATAGCTTTTTAATTTATCATGTAATACAAGTGGACCAGATTATCCAGATTCAGATAATGATGGCAACAGGGTGGATTAGTGACAATCCAAATCTGCTCAATGGGATTTCGAATTGGATAAGATCAGGTCAAACAGTAAAAATTTTGGATCAGGTCGAGTTCGGATCAGATTGGATCGGAGCAAACATTAAGAAATTTTTGTTATCTGTTTCCGTTAACGACAAACAAGTCAATACATAATTCATAAAACAACTAATATAATATTTAATTCATACAACAAAATATAATATATAGAGAATTAGAGATTTTGTGTCAAATTCAATAAAAGATTATATATTTTAGATTTAGTAATTAAATTTTTTGTAAAGTTTTTTTAATTTTTTTAAAAATAAACCAGATCGCTAATCGAATCGGATCACCCCCGATCCAAATCCGATCTGTCGATCCACAGATCGGGAGATTTTCAAATTGAATTGAATTTTTTTGCCATCTCTAGATTCAGATGTGTTATAAAAATATGCGACACACTGTAAGAAGTTCCTTGTGTATCTCTAGTTTCTTCCATTAGATCCAATTCTTTTCTAAGTGAATAGAACTTGTAGGTGCGGATGGTGTACGACTAACATTAGCACCTAATCGTATTGTATATGATTTATACATGACCACTAACGTATTTTCTATATTATTATAAGTGATAGTGGAGTTCAAAATCAACGCGTTTTGATTTTTAAAATAATATGTTTGGCACCTTTAAATTATAATGTGGGTCCATTACGCACTCTAAATGAAATAATATAGGTAAATCTTTTCAATATTTTTTTTTCTTCTAAAATTTACCTCCATTGCAATTAATATATCAATAAAAATGAATCCTTTCTATACTTATTAGAAGTTCTTGCAATGATAAAAAACAATCGGGACATCTTTTAAGATTTTAACATCTTCTTCAATATCATCCAAATCAATTGGATGACTAACAACCTCATCAATATTTTTTGGAATGAAAATGTCTTTGAGATCGACAAATTCTTCATTAAAGTGAGATTGTGGGGGTGATTCCCCGATTTCCCTGTCGAACAATTCCTCAAAAAATTGACGCTCGGGATTCATTATTAATATGTTCAAAAATAAAATTTCAAGAAATAGAAGAAGTGTGAATATAATTGTAGACTTGTAGTATGAAAATTGAAATGTGTATTAATGTATAATGTATTAATGTAGTAATTGAATTGAAATATGTAAATTGAGATTTGATTATAATAGAAGAGAGCAGAGAGGATAATTGTAGAGATTTTGTGTGAAATTAGAATTAAAAAAAATATTACATTTAAAGGTTAAAACAAAAAGAAAAAACATTAAAATGACCGTTGAGAACCCTAACGGCTATTTTTAAAGTTTGTGATTGTTTTGCAACGGTCCCCAAATAAAAAGATTCAACACGATAAAACCACATGGAGCATCTTGAGTTCAACTCGTATTATAAAAGTCGTGCAGGCGCTTGAGTAGCCATGTTGAGGATAAAAATTTTAATAGGTAAAAATATGTTGTATCTCTAACAGGGTTCAACAACGTTAATCAATAAAAATGAAGTAAAGAAAAGATTTTATATTGACGTATGCTTGAAAGGGTAACAATTTTATTTGCAAGTGCAAGGGGAAAGAGTCATTTTCTAGTATATGTGAAGATCTCAATGACATAACAAACTAAGCTTCGTTCCAGATTAATTTAGAGTTCCTTCTCTGTTAGAAGATATCATGCATGAAATTTGAGAGGCAATACAGTTATATTAATTGTTGACGGTGCCCTCCCCTTAGGATGCTTACGAGATGTCAATACGGTGTATTGTCCACTGCGTAGTGTGAATTTGTTCCACACGAGGTGGACGCACTTAGTGGTACTAGGGAGACCCTTGAAATTCTTAAGTTCCATAGATCCAAGGTTCGAAACCCCCTGAGAATGTGTCCACCTCGCGTGAAACAAATCCACACTACGCGATGAACAATACACCGTGTTGACGTCCCGTAAGCACCCAAAAGGCAGGACACCGTCAACATAAAAATGCGTGTTTATATGTTGACGTTGTCATGCTCTTGGGGTGCTTACAAGTCGTCAACAGACGAATTGTCCACCGCGTAATGTGTATTTGTTCCACGCGAGGTGGACTGTAAGCACCCCAAGGTATGACAACGTCAACACTGACGATGCTCGAAGACAAAATGAAACCTAAATGATGATCAGTATTCTGCCTAAAGAAAAACAGACACAATTTTTCCATTTTATATTGCATCATAAAACCCAATACGAGGGCAAAAACACCTTACTACAAATTTCATTTTCAACCTTGAAACCGATAGAAACTAGAACAACACTGTTGGACACAAGTTTATATGAACAATTCACAGGATCTTATCTCCTTACAAGTCAATCATATAGTCCACCCTGCTCCCAGACATCCACGAGAATATCCACCATTTCCTGTTTAAACCCTTAAAAATTAACATAACACAAAAGATAAACTAGAAGTAACTTTCTTGCGGAGTACACTCACGGCTAGAGGGATGGGTTGGGCAAAAGGCTTGGTGGTCCCAAGCAAACTCTCATAAGTTGCATTCCAACTGCAAAAACCACCCAAACGATGAATAAGATTCAGGATAAACAGAAAACGCCAATTTATATGTTAAATTCAATCTTAAACTTATAAAAAAGTAGTCAACATGAATTAATTATTAAAAATAACATGACCGGTCCAATTCAAATTTTAACTTGACAAAATGCTGTCCTTAAAAAACTTGTAACTCTATCACTAGTTAATTTTTCAACCAGAGGGAACTTTGCAACAAAGTAATGCCCAGAAGTTTCCGGGCAACCTAGAATAAGATAATAGTGCATGGTTACTGATTTACTGAAGCGATACTTTTTCAAGGCAGACACTCCCTAAACCTCTATTCTAAAAAGTTCGCTTACGCTTACGCTTAGGTGCGCTTAAGCTTGAAGCTTGACCTTCACGCTTTAACCACGCATCGCTCGCGTATTGCTAGTCTTTTTCGAGCTTAGACGCGCTTAAACTTGAAGCTCAACCTCGCCGCTTCGTCACGCTTTACGCTTTTTAGAACACAGCCTAAACACACTAACATGAAGAAATGATCAATAGAAGAAACCATAAAATGATGTTCCTATACCATGCAGTGTTTTCATATTTACTCCAATTGTGGTCCTAAATGGCCTCTCGCCAACACAGAAACTATAAAAGTTGCTTACCATAATTTGGGTTCTTGAGTTTGTACTTGTTTTTGAGTTCCCTTATTTCCAATCCACTGATTTCTTGTTTGATTCCAAAGGAGAAGACCTTCAACAAATAAATTAACCAACAATATATGGAGATCCAGATGTGGAATTAGCCAAAAAAAAAATATTTGGCATAGTTAAAAAAGAGGAACCGTATTTGCAATAATAACGATTAATTAAATGTTTGGTAAAAGTTTTTTGTTTATAAAAAAGAATGTGATGTTTTCGAGGTAAAATGTGTGGTTGAAAAATAGTTTGGGAGAAATGTGTGTGGTTAAAAAGTGGTTTGGGAAAATGTGATGTCAAAAACTAGTTTAGGGTAATGTGTTATTCATTTTTTCCTAGGTTCCCATTTGTAAGAAAATTAAACTTAGTTTGATCAAACAATTCATATTTATTCACCAGTGATGGAAATCCGAGAAAAGTAACACGTAATTTCGCTTAAGTAGCAAAAACGATGTCCGACTAAGGATCTTTGCTAACTCTACAAAATTATAGATGGCGTTGCTGTGGTGATGTCCAGAATCCATGGCTTAAACCAAAAAAAAAAGCAATCTCTTGAGAGCATAAGATAGAATACGTAAGTACTTGCCATGATTTATATAGTCAGAAGTGTTGCTCGTGCTTCCAGCGTTGCTGTGAGTATCAAGAGTCTGATTTGAAGTGCTAATCGATGAGATGATACTTCTGTGGGATGGAAATGCACTGTTTTCCATTTCACCTGAACTGGCGCTCCAAAAATCCTCTGTTAAACTACGTTTCTTAACACGTTGACCTTGAATCTTCAAACCCTTGGATGGTTCATCCACAGAAATTACAAGTGGTGGCTTGGTATTACACCCAAGACAACCTCTGCGCTGTTACAAATCAGGTTAATCACCATACAAATGATTAGCATATAGATAAAATCTATCAACATATTGAGATAAGCACGCTGCACTACAGAGTACACCTGATTTATAGGAATGCTCAAGAATTTTGAGCATTCCTTCCAATTACCTTTTTGGGTATTTTGGTCTCAATCAAACCTCGAGGGTGATGATGAAACATCGTGTCGAAAATTTAGTTTCGTAGGCCCTCGACCCATGATCGAAGAATTAGTATTGTCCAATCTCCACAATTAGACAGCCCACGCGCTAAGAGATTAACTGCTCACTTCGAGGTTTTAATTGTGTCTCGACCCTGTTGCTCGATGGGTAGGCTTCGGAGACGACCTACTTAATCCCTAATTAAGTGTCTAACCTATATCTACCCACACCCCAACCCTTGACAAATTCAGAACACTCACTCTCGACATATTCCCTCTCTTCTCTCGGTGGAAGCGGCGCCCTCTTTCTTCTTTGTGAAGAACCCGACTTCTCTTTTGGTGAGAAGCGACCCACTCCATCTCTTCCTCTCTTGATGATTGGAAATCTGTCCATCATCTTTGTGACCACCGTGAGTTCTTTGTGGTGCTTTTGCTTGGTGTTGTTCGGACATCCTTGTGACCGTGTCTTGCCGTGGCCGCACCTGCTGTGTTCGGTTCTTGCTTGTGCGCCACCTGCTGTGTTTGGTTCTTGCTTGTGGGTCACCTGTTCAGCCCTTGCTGTGGACCGTGTTCTATTCGGGCTCCTTTGTGCGGCCTCGGTTCGGTGTTGGTTGGGTGTGTGTTGGCAGTGAGTTCTGGCTGGTTTGGGTGTGTCTAGAAGTGTTCTCTAGCCATGTGTAGTGGTGTTACCATTGGGGAGATTGGGCAGCATCTGAGCCCTCGATTTTCACCTTTTTGCGAGGTTGCATTTCTCAACATACCTCAACACCATTATTAGCTCACGTTCTCGTAAACCAAATGAAGGCACCAAAGTAATCTCTTTCTACAAAACTGCGTCTCCTATTAAGAGCTAGGCAGAATAATAAGTAGCACAAAGATGTTAAAGATATTTTGTGGTGAGGAGACTTGGAGCCATATGCAACATACTCATCAAAGTTAGTTTTCAGAAACCAGTAATGAGTTTGCTAATAGCAAAAGTTGTATTCAGTGTATACACACACATGTATGTTGACCAGAAACTAAGAGTGAAGATGTATGAAAGAGCAATCTAATTCAAGAAATTTTGGTTATAGGTTTATTGCAAGACAAATTAGGATTCTTCATAAGATAGTGGCTCATAACATTCTGTTAATTGTACAAATTCTAGAGGGGGGGGGGGGGGGGGGAGAGCAGGACTCGGGGAATTAACTTGGTTTTTGGTCCCAATTCTCAGAGAGGAGGGGGACCTGGGGGAAGAGAAAGAGCTAAAACAGAGAGATGTACACACAGACCTTAAATTGAAGTTCAATGAATGAAAAAATGGCATATCATCAAAGATTATACATATTTCCATAAAGAATCTGAAGACAATAAACGCACAGATAACGCATGTCCCCCATTGATCATTTAGTACAAAATGCACAGGAAAACCCCAACATACAGAAATAGCAGATAAAGCACTCGAATTTACGCAACTAAATTAAAAGAAGTCAAGCGAAGCGAGTAAAAAGTTGTAAACTCATTATGTCCTCTTACACTGAAAAGTGTTGTGCATTTATCCTTCACCCTTTCCACCATCAGCCGAATAGAAGCTATAAAATACTTCCCAAAGCATTGGAATGAAGAACAGAAAGACATGTCTTCAAAACAGGCCTCTATTCTAATTGCTAAACACCATTATTATATATGCCTTTCGGTTTTTTCTATGTTTCATTTTTTTCTCTTTTGACAAGTTTCTTTTGATGCCACTGCTCAACAATGCAATTAGATGGGGGAATATAAATACCACTCCAACAAATTATTCACAGCAGGGAAAACATGATTAATAAAGCAAGAGAGAAGTCAAATCTTTCAGCTTACACACATTACAACTAATTGCTTAAAGTAAGAGCAAAACCAAGATTCCAACCCTCAGAAAAGAACAAAGCTAAAGTACATAAACAAATTCTTAATTAAAAAATGGGTTGCCAAGGCAAAGAACCAAGTTACCATTGAAAGAAACAAACTTTTATTCCTTATGTTGTCTCAATTTTTATTTTTTTTTAACAATTTTATATTATATCCCCTTTTCTAACCTTTTACACACAGCGAAAGTGAGGAATTGAAGTTTGTTACTTTCTAACAACTAAGAGAGAAAGGAAAAAACAAAACTAAACAAACAAACAAACGAGTTCCAGAGTTTTGCTCAATTTCCCATTCGCTAGATTGAGAATTGCTTATGAATCTCCACTTGTATAAAGTGAACAGTGAACTAAGAATTCCCCACAAACAGTAACACGCGAGCGCTAGAGAGAGAGATGGGAAATACTGCCCCCATGCATGCAAGTAAATGAGAAATCCAAGAGAAAACTGATCTACACCAGCACTGCATTAAAATGATTGTACTAATATCGATACCTAACTCAGAAAAGTTCCAAACCCAGATCTCATTATCCCAAAAATGAAGAGAGATTGACCAATCTGCATATCAACACAAAATTAACCAAATAAGTCAACAGAGGAAATAAAAAAACTCTGATTACCTTCTGATTAGATCAACTGTTCATGGTACCGTTTGATTCTTGTTCTTGAATAAATTGCTTATATGTGTGAGAGCAGGCGGGTAGAAAGTAGAGAGGAAAGCTTTTTGGGCTAAAAGTGGGTAATCGACAGTATGGGCCCAATATCAAACTGGAAAAATTATGTAACTACCTGTAATTAAAAAATACCTAATTTTCAAACTATTAGTAATATTTCTAGATTTATTATCATAACTTTAGAAAAATACCAAATTTTGAAGAAAGAGAATGTAATATTTGATTGATAAGATTAACCAGAAATCCTTTTTATGTAGGGAAGTTACCAATTATTTACCTAATTAAATTACGCAATTTCAAATATCCAGAAATTTAATCACTCGTTTCCTTTCTTGGCATAAATTAAGTACATTCTATATTTATGTACTGATCAATCCCTACCATAGTGTTAGTATTACTGGATGTAATAATTCAACAAATATAATTCATAGTGCAAGTGCTGAGATGGTTCGTAATATTACATTTCATGTAACACCAAGTTTGAGGTATGTTAAATTGCATGTGGTTTAATTAAATTACATAGCTGAAAATATTACGTTCGATCTAGATAATGACTTCCCGTATTATTAAACTAATTTAATAATTGTAATTTTTATATTATTAGTTGATTTTAAATGTAATTATACTTCTAATTTAATCTCCTAAATAAATGGTAACTACATCCCTAAATAATAGGTTCCATAATTATTGAGGTCAATCAAATAATACACACTCTCTCTCATAGAATTCGGTATTTTTTAAAATAGTTTCTAAATAATATATTTATTTAAGAGAATTGAAGGAACTAGTGTAGAGTGTAATTAATCCTCGATGGGGAAAGTACTTGAATACCCTTGTGCATTGAATAAAAGTTGGGAAGAATACTTAGGTATATTACCACTACAAAATTTATTTACTACACCACATTATAATCATGCCACAACTAACATATATTTTTAATAAATACATCACAATAAATTTACAGTTATACTCTTAATTCAATTAAAACTAAAAAAAGAAAAAAAATGCAGTATAATGGTTTACTCATCATCCCAATATTACTCTTCATTTTTCTCACCATTTCCACTCATTTTGAATTTTATGAAAGGCAAAAGTTTGTATTGTTAGTTGGGATTCAAACTTTGAGATTGACACCAATTTTGCTTTGCTCAATCATTTTCACCTATTGTGATTGCGTCAAATGCATTCGATTGTGGGTTTTAACCCATATTATAACCAACTAGTATTCACACCGTGTGTTGCACGGAACAAAAAAAATTATAATTATTAATTAGTGAATAACTAATGAAATATATTCAATAATTAATAAAAATGTGAGAAATATATAACGAAAACAATTAAATTTATATAATATGGAAAGAATATGAAGAAAAGAAAAGGTATTCAAAATTCAATGTAAATTACGAAACACTTCTTTAAAAACAGCACTTGCGGTTGATTTTGTTTCTGCACCATCTTGATCATAAATCATGATTTTCTAAATCTTAAACTTATAGGAATAGTTAGATGGGTAAGTGAAAAGTCCAATTATTCATAGTATTTGGACGTTAACTGATCCGTTAAAAGACCATAGAGTAAAAATTAACATCGAGAAAAAAATGAATAAATAAATAATAAAGATAAAAAATTTACTTTTAAATATTAAATCATACAAAGCTTCAATAGCATAAAGGATGTCCATTAAAATAAATAAATAAAACCATTGTATGGAAAATAACAATGTTTTTTTAATTACGTGTGTTAATGTTAATTTATTTGAACACTTGGACATTACCTGGTCCATAATATAACATATAGTAAAAACTGAAGAAGGAAAAAAAAAATAAAAAAAAAGAAAAAAAAAATAAAAAGAAAAAGAAGAAAAAAGATAATACACATTAAATAATTCAAAGCTTCAATTGCATTAAGGATGTCCATAGCAATTAAGAAAAACTATTCCATAATGTCATGCAAACAATTAAAACAAAGCAACACAAGTTTGACACCATGCCGGATGAAAACGTACTAAATCATCATCACCTCACCATTACTTTAAAAGTACCAATAAGGGAGAATCTTTCAGTTACCAAATTTGCCCTCACATATTTTGTTCTAATTCAAATATGTCATTACTTCTACATTAATTAATTAATTAAGTTAACCCCATCAATCCCTACCTCTCCATTTTCCCTAGAAACAAAATCCATCATGTTGTCAAGTTACGATATATATATTAAAAAAAAAACTCCATCCTGCCTCTTCTTCGTTCTCTCAATCGTTATGGCTACATTCTTTTATATCTCTTTTCTTTTGGGGTTTAAATGTTCAACATTAAATTTTATAGAGCATTATAATTTTTTTAAGTAATATGACGGCATCTAGGAGGGGGAGATCAGGGGAGTTCATATTTTGAATGATTAAGAGGACATGTCAGATTATAATGAATAATCATGCACTAAACTATTTTGGGGTAGTAGTAATGAAGTTGTATATACAAGAAGGAACTGTTTAAGAAATCATAGTCTGTTAGAGAAGGGGATGCGATCAAGGTTTTAAATGTGCTTTTCATTGCCTACTGATTGGTTTTAATAAATCTCCAAAAAGTCATGAAGTTCCTTGTCTACAATGATAGCAGCAGACAGCCAAACAGCAGTAGCATTAGTAACCTGTATATATACTGTCAATGACTTTTATAAAGCACAATGCATATTTTTGTACGGTGTCTTTTTCTACCTCTAGCATATTTCTTAAGGAAAACAACTTGATACTAACCAGCATTTTTGGCTAAGCTTAAAATGTTAACTTCATGTAAATACAGAAGTTTAACATATTTGGACATGCTTGTTAAAATATAACATTTCAACAATTTTAATTTTTTCTTTTAATAATATATAATTTTACCTTAACTACTTTCAAAAATTCGTATTAGTTCTACAAAAACATTACGCATCACATTCGTGCTATACATAAGACGTGCAATACACGTGCTTACTACTAGTAATAACAAAATGAGAAATTCAAAAGGCACAATAGTCTTTAAAAGCACTTAAAAACTTATTATAACTTCAATCATTCTTCTCCAACTTGATAATTTTATTACTCTTCGTGCAAGACACTTCTGTATCCGGTCATTCAGGATTATATTCTCCTTCAGATGTTTCATTGTCTAAGTTAAATGAGAGTGTACTCTTCAAGGACGATTTTCTGGGAGTGACACCATCATTCTCTAATGCACAATCCTATTAGAGATGACAAAAAAATCTAATCCGATCCGTTGATTCGTCGATCTGACCCGATCTGATTCAAAAAAATCATGATCTGTGAATCAATGGATCGGATTTGGATCAGGAGTGATCCGATTCGACCAGATCCGTGATCCGAATTTTTTTTAAAAATTAAAAAAATATGTAAAAAAATTAATTATTAAATATAAAATATATAATCTTTTATTGAATTTGATACAAAATCATTAATTCTCTATATATGTAATATTTTGTTGTATGAATTAGATATTATATTAGTTATTTTATGAATTATGTGTTGATTTATTTGTCATTAACGAAAATATATAACGAAAATTTCTTAATATTTGTTCCAATCCGAACCCGACATGATCTGAGATTTTTACTGTTTGATCCGATCCGAAATTTCGTGGAGCGAATTTGGATCGACACTGATCCGCCACAATCCGCTCCATTGCCATCACTAAATCTTATCAGTAATGAACACTATCAACTAACTAAAGATCACACAAAACAATTAATCATTGCTGGAAAAAAAAATACAATAGAAGTCATGTGACACTTGAATAAGATTAAAAAAAAAAAAAAAAAACCATACAATACTGAAATTTAATACACATGGAAGGAAAAAATCATTATTTCATTATGATTTTTCTAAACATCGTCCAAAATGCAATTAAAACGTTGCAGAATATAAAACTGTGTAATAAAAAAATACAAAGCAATGTGAAACACAAAAAAAAAAAAATGCTGAACTTAACTACGACATTTAATTTAAAAAATGGTAATAAAGACTGTAAATTACACATAATTAAAAAAAATAAAGGCAGATGAAGGATATATATACTAACAAATAGTATGGATATGTTTAATTATGATTTTTCTAAACAGTGATAATAAAACATTGTTAAATTGATAAATGTGATATATAGAACTGCTATACAACATGTGACATAGAGATTTGATTAGGGTATTTATTTAATCAGCGATATTTTTGTTTTTTATCAAATTTTTGTTCATCCATTACAATCAACAGATTTAGCATTTCTTAAAAAGCAATTATATAAGACAATAAGCTTGAGTACTGAACAACTAAATCAAACTAAATCTTATGTAATCAACAATTATTTTTTTTAGAACCAGAATTGGTATAAAATAATCTAATACTTTACATTTCACAGATTTGGTAATATATAAGGAGTTGTCCACTTACTCGACGGTAGGGAAATATCATATTCAGGCTTACCAGCTTGTTGTTGATGTTCCTGTGCTCCCATAAACGAACGACAAGGACTTTAAACCCCCATCTTGTTGTTGACACGTCGACAACTTCAAGCAGATTGAACACCGGCACCATTTCATTCAATTTATATTCAATTCATGAAACAAAAACGAAAAGGACATACTGTGAGTCAATTTTGTTTCAACACTAAACCGCGGGGAAAAAAGGGATGGAAAAAGATATATATACAAAAAAGAAGCAAAAACACATACGTACCACACGATCAAAAAGCTTAATAGGCTAATGGGTGCAGTCTAGTCCTATCTCACAAAGCCGAAAATGAGGAACAAAATACATGCACGGATTTATAGAGTTCAGAATATGAAAAAAAGTTCCAAGTGCCATTTCAAGCCGACAATTAGAATACTCAATCAATTATCTGATTTTGGTTGACCGTTGATGGAATATAATGTGCATGGATTAAGTTGCATCATAGAAATGGTTAAAAAAATTGTCAGCATTGATTCACTTGTAGTGGGATTGTAGGAAATGAATGTCAATGTAATGTTGTTAATGTAGTTGATAGTTAATTAATGATCTTACATCACACAAAATAATGCCATAAATATTTTTACTGTGCAAAAAAAAAAAAAAATCAGTTTGGAGGGACAACAATGGCCAACTATCCTGTTATTATATATACCTAGTATCACACCCATGCGTTGTATTGAAGAATAATATGAAATAATTTTACTGTAAATATCATTACAAAATAGGAAAAAAATTTAACACATAATTTGTTTTGATTAATGATACAGAATGTCAACGAATACTCAAAATAGAAATAAATTACAATTCTCATCAAATTTAGAAAATCACTTTAAATAATTCATTAATTGTACAGTTTGTAGTTGCTCACGTACACGAAATTTGCTATAGACAAAATATATTTAAACAATTGCTCAAATTTAAATTAAATAATGCAATTTTTCAAATATATGTTGTATAGAATAAATAAAAAGTTTTGTCCAAATATTTTTCACTAACGTGAATAGAAATAATAACCCTCAAAATATTATAATTTACATAAAATAAAGTAATCATAACAAATTAAATATATGCAGTCCTATATATAAATAAGTGTAACAAATTAAGCAATATTGACGATGAAAGAAAGTGAAAATCAACATCAAGATTTGTGGTGCACGAACGTGAAATTCAACTCAAAATATCTTTCGCATGATTAATAATTTTTAATTTTTAAATGCGATGCATTTAATTGAACACAATTAAATGTATATTTAATTATATGTCAATAAAAAATTATTAATGAAAATATATGATAAGTGTGATATTTACGTTTATTTTATGCACTTATATCCTTGAATAAGTCATAATGGGATTCTATCTAAGTATTATTAATGCATTTTATGTTTCATGTTGTATATGATCCTAAAAGAGGAGAAAAGAAGAAAAAAAGGACCAAATTGCACTACAAACTGAAGTTTGGGGACTTAGGTGCAAATAGAGTTACGGCGCAAGACAAATCATCACGGCCGTAAGAGCATGTTGAATCAGAAAAAAAAAATAAGCAGAAAAGATGTTACGGCCGTAAGCCATATCCTTACGGCCGTAACCCTCAAAAGGTGAAAAATGCGCAGAAACATCTTTACGGCCGTAAATCAAAAGTTACGGCCGTAACTTCAAATTTTGAGAAATATGCAGAAACTCATTTATGGCCGTAAAAGAAATGTTACAGCCGTAACTCTCCAGTCAACAATTTCCATATTTTAATTCTTTCCATAATTTTGGGATTTCTTGAGCCCAAAGCTAGGGCACGAAATTAAGGCTATAAAAAGGGACTCTCATGACAGAAAAAAAGTGTAAAAATAATTATTAAAAGAGGAGCAGCTTGCTTGGAGCTTGGAAGAGAAATAAATCCGGAGAAGAAGATGAATGAGATGCAAAATTCTGGGCTTTTCACCATGACTATGCGCGGCTAAGCTTCCATACCTAGTTCGAAGGTGAAGTTGTATTTCATATCAATTTGTTATTGCTTTTCCAAACTAGTAACGTAGTTCTAAGTTCTTTACATTGATTTGTTGGATTCTTATGCGTTTTTAATTCAATCAATGCAATTCTTTACTTGATTAAGGCCTTATCATTTAATTTGTTGTATTGAGATTTGCTATTTTGAATGATTGGATCCGTAATCGTCTTTTTGTTCAAATCATAGTAGCAAGTGGAAATTTAATATTTTCATAGAGAATTCCAACTTAGGTTAATTGTCACGAGCTTGTGTGATTAATAATCTAATTCACCCTAATTCTTCTCAACCATTATATAGTTGTTGTCTTAAATCTAAAGAGCTTGTTTTAGGTTATTCAATGGCTAATGTTTGATTAGAGAGCTTATTCTAATTAAATGCAATTAAGGGAGAATAGGAATAGTTAGAGCTTATTAACTCTTTACGGGTGTTAAATCAAAGAAGAAATTGAACTAGCGTTACCTGGAAAGTGATAACATTGTGATAGAATACAACTGAACTTGAGAACTAGGACTCGTCAACATTTGATATTTATTCCAATCATTTTAATTGCTTTATTTTATTAGTTAAATCATTTACAAACAACTCAAAACAAAACCCCCCTTTACGATTCTAATTGACATGACACTAAGTTAGTTCTCGTTCCTTGTGGGATCGACCCTTACTTCCATTGCTACATTCTTAATAATAGTGAACAAGGAATTTATTTATTATTTTGGTACATCACGACACGCACCAAATTTTTGGCGCCGTTGCCGGGGAGCGGTTAACCAATTTAGTGTTTAATCAATTAGAATTTTATTTTTCAGCATTTATTTTATTTTTATTTTATTTTCACTTTATTTATATAATTTTTCACAAAAAAAAATAATAATTTTGTTCGTGCTTCTTTGCTTATATGCTTAAAACTCGGTCAACTAATTGTGAAATTTTTGATCTTTACCCAGAAATTGAGAGGACTTTTTGACAGCAAAGAAGAGCAGGGCGACAAATGGCAGCTAACAACAAGACTCTTAAACAACTGGCTACCTCCGATGTGGCTCAACAGCCCTTATGTATCACTTTTCCAACGGTGGAAGAAGGAAAAACCTTCGAGCTTAAATCTAGGCTCATCCACTTATTAACAACTTCTCAAGGGAACCCCGACGAAGACCCATATAGGCACCTAAAAGAGTTCCATGTGGTTTGCGACAGTATGAGGCCCACGGGCATTACCTAGGAACAAATAAAAATGAGAGTCTTCTCATTCTCATTGAAGGATGCCGCCACCGACTGGCTCTATTGTCTACCATCGGGAACAGTTACTACTTGGAGCGACATGAAAATGCTCTTCTTGGAAAAATACTTCCCTGCATCGAGGGCTGGTACCATCCGAAAAGAAATATGTGGGGTGCGCCAGAACAACAATGAAACGTTATATGAGTATTGGGAGCGTTTCAAAAAGCTCATCTCCAGCTGCCCCCATCATCAGATTAGCGAGCAACTTTTGGTGCAATACTTCTACGAAGGTCTAGCACCAATGGACAGAAGTATGATAGACGCCGCAAGCGGAGGTGCGCTAATGGACAAGACACCAGAGCAAGCACGGGCTTTAATATCTAACATGGCGGAAAATACTCAGCAATTCAACTCGAGTAGGGATTCCCAAGTCCGCCGAGTAAACGAGGTAAGTAGTTCTAATATTTAAGGTCAATTATATGAACTAACAAATCTTGTTAAGCAACTTGCTGTAGGGAGTTCGAAACAAGCCAAGGCCTGTGGAATTTGTTCGAACTTTGGACATCCAACGGATACCTGTCCGGTATTACAAGAAGAAAACAATGAACAGGTAAATGCTGCTAGAGGTTTTCCTTTCCAAAGGAAGCAATACAACCCATACTCGAACACGTACAACCCCAGGTGGAGAGATCACCCCAACCTGAGCTACGGAAATAACAAACCCCCGGGTTTTACTTCAAACAAGCCACAATGACAATTCCAGCAGCAAGGGACTTTCCAACCACAGGGATAATATCAACAAAAACCTCAAAATTCAGGTATGTCTCTTGAAGATATGGTTAAGACGTTGGCAACTAACACGATGCAATTCCAACAGGATACCAAGTCAAGCATTCAAAACCTGGAAAATCAAATGAGCCAAATGGCCACTGCCATAAATAGGTTGGAATCACAATCCGGAGGTAAATTTCCATCTCAACCCGAGATAAATCCTAAAAACGTGAGTGCCATAACTCTCCGAAGTGGAAAAGAAATTGAGGGTCCACAATTGGAACCGGCTGCACCTGAAATGGAGGGAGCTGAAAAGGAAGGAGTCGGGAAAAGAAACGACGCTTCGCAAAACCCTCAGGTAAAAACTGATTCCCATTTAAATGTTAAACTAACACCTCCACCTTTTCCTAGCAGGTTAGTAAAGATGAATAAGGAGAGCAAAGAAAAGGAGATGCTGGAAATGTTTTGAAAGGTTGAAATCAATATCCCGCTATTGAAGGCCATCAAGCAAGTCCCCCGGTATGCAAAATTTTTAAAGGATTTATGCACTAGCAAATGGAAACTGGTGGGAAACGAGAAGGTAGGAATGGGGGAAAGCGTTTCAGCCTTATTCCAAAGGAAATTGCCTCCGAAGGGTAAGGATCCTGGTATGTTCACTGTGCCATGTCAAATAGGTAACACCAAGGTAAATCATGCACTAATAGATTTAGGAGCATCCATTAACGTAATGCCTAGATCCACCTACATTGCATTAAATCTTACCAAAATGACTAAAACAGATGTTATCATCCAACTAGCCGACCGTTCCAATGCATATCCAGACGGGGTAGTTGAGGACGTTTTAGTGCAAGTAGGGGGGTTGGTGTTTCTGGCAGACTTTTACATACTAGATATGAATGATGATCACTCCCCTAATTCTACCCCTATATTGTTAGGAAGACCATTCTTGTGGACCTCCCAAACCATAATTGATGTAAGAAAAAGGGGTGTTAACCATGGAATTCAATGGGGAGGTAGTGCAATTTAATATCTACGATGCAATGAAACACCCAAATGATGTATGTGCTGCTTATTCTATTAATGACATCACTCCTGCTGTGCAGAAAATTTTCAAGTTAAATTGCAGGGACGAGATAGAAACAGCTATCGTGGAGTCGCTAAGGCAAGATGATAACAGCGACGTGGGTATAAGCAAGGAATTACAGGATGGAATTACTGCACTTAATTCACTGGGACCCGCACCACGTAGGTATGCCGTAAAAACAATTCAACTGACAGATTATCCTAACAAATTGCTACCCTCTATCTTGCAGGCCCCAATAGTGGAAATGAAATCTCTACCCACCCATCTGAAATATGTATTCCTTGGTGATGAAGAATCGCTTCCCGTAATTGTTTCATCCAACCTCACCAAGCTGGAAGAAGACAAATTGGTTCGGGTCCTTCGGGAGCATAAGGAGGCAATTGGTTGGACCATCACAGATATCAAGGGAATCAGCCCGTCAATCTGCATGCATCGAATATTGCTTGAGGAAGGAGCTCAACCATCGAGACAAGCCCAGCGAAGGTTAAACCCGGCAATGATGGACGTGGTGAAGAAAGAAATTTTGAAACTGCTAGGAGCAGTGATGATTTACCCAATCTCAGACAGCAAGTGGATCAGTCCAGTCCAAGTGGTGCCAAAGAAATCCGGAGTAACGGTGGTGGAAAACAAAGATGGAGAACTTGTACCAACTAGGGTCCAAACTGGATACCGGGTATGCATCGACTACAGGAAGGTAAACGCTGACACTCGTAAGGATCATTTTCCCCTTCCCTTCATGGATCAAATGTTAGAAAAATTAGCTGGTCATTCCCATTTTTGTTTTTTAGATGGTTTCTCAGGTTATTTTCAAATTTCCATAACTCCAGAAGATCAGGAGAAAACCACTTTTACTTGTCCATTTGGCACGTTTGCATATAGACGCATGCCCTTCGGTTTGTGTAATGCTCCTGCAACATTCCAACGTTGTATGATGAGCATTTTTTCTAAATACATAGGACAAATTATAGAGGTGTTTATGGACGATTTTAGTGTGTGGGGTGATTCATTTGATGCATGCTTGGATAATCTCTCATTAATTTTGAAACGTTGCATTGACACTAACTTAGTCTTAAATTGGGAAAAATGCCATTTTATGGTAGATAAGGGAATTGTGTTAGGTCATGTAGTGTCGGAAAAGGGAATAGAAGTTGATAAGGCTAAGGTAGACCTCATATCTGCATTACCTTACCCCGCCAATGTGCAGGATATACGAATTTTTCTTGGGCATGCAGGTTTCTATCGCAGGTTCATCAAGGACTTTTCCAAAATTACATCACCATTGTGCAATTTGTTGCAAAATGATGTTCCATTTAATTTCACCGAGCTATGCAAAAAGGCCTTTAACCAACTAAAGGAGCGGCTAACTACACCCCCGATCATTCAACCGCCGAACTGGGATCTTTCATTCGAAATAATGTGTGATGCCAGTGACTATGCAGTGGGAGCAGTCCTAGGACAATGGGTTGGGAGAGCGGCCCATGTGATTTACTATGCCTCCCGAACCCTGAATCAGGCCCAAGCCAACTATACCACCACTGAAAAGGAACTTCTATCTGTGGTATTTGCTTTAGAAAAATTTCGTCCTTATTTATTGGGTTCTAAAGTGATTGTTTTTACAGATCATGCAGCTTTACGGCACTTGTTTGTAAAAAAGGATGCTAAGCCTAGAATCATCCGCTGGATACTTTTATTACAAGAATTTGACTTGGAAATCAAAGATAAGGCGGGGTCCGAAAATGTAGTTGCCGACCATCTTAGCCGGGTAGTGAAGCTCGAGGATGACCTACCTCTGCGTGAAACCTTTCCAGATGAGGGTTTATTTGCCATCGAAGCAAATCCCCCATGGTATGCTGATTTGGTAAATTACATGACTGCTAAACTAATTCCTACTGGTTTTTCGCAGGCACGAAAGCATAAGATGAGAAGCGATGCTAAATATTACATTTGGGATGACCCGTACCTGTGGAAGAGATGCCCCGACCAAATCATTAGAAGGTGCGTGCCGGAATCAGAACATCAATCCATCCTCACCTTTTGCCATTCACACGCATGCGGTGGCCATTTTTGACCTAGAAGGACGGCACAAAAGGTATTGGATAGTGGGTTCTTTTGGCCGACCCTTTTCAAGGATGAGTACATTTTTTGTAAGTCTTGTGATAATTGCCAAAGAACAGGTAACTTATCCCAACGAGATCAAATGCCTCAAAACCCCATTATTGTATGTGAGATTTTTGACGTTTGGGGTATTGCTTTCATAAGGCCCTTTCCCCCGTCATTTGGTTGTGTTTACATTCTTTTAGCTGTCGATTATGTTTCAAAATGGGTGGAAGCAAAGGCCACCCTACTAATGACGCTAAAGTGGTTGCAGATTTTGTAAAAGCTGTCATTTTTAGCAGGTTTGGAATACCCTGAGCTATGATCAGTGACAGAGGGACGCACTTTTGCAACCGAACCATTGAAGCCTTGTTACGGAAATTTGGAGTGATGCACCGGGTATCAACCGCGTATCACCCCCAAACTAGCGGACAGGCAGAAATTTCCAATATGGAGGTAAAGTCCATCCTAGAGAAAACAATTCGACCGGACCGGAAGGATTGGAGCATTCGCCTCGATGATGCTTTATGGGCCTACAGAACCGCTTACAAGACACCAATTGGTATGTCTCCATACCGATTGGTATTTGGAAAACCATGCCACCTACCGGTGGAACTCGAGCATAAAGCTTATTGGGCCATCAAGCAATGTAATATGGATTGGGGCGCGGTAGGAGATCATAGGAAGCTCTAATTGCAGGAATTGGACGAAATACGGAATGAGGCTTACGAGAATGCAATGATCTATAAAGATCGAACCAAAGCATTCCATGATCAACGCATTTCTCGAAAGAGCTTCTGTGAGGGCTAGAAAGTACTACTGTTTCAATCCCATCTCAAATTACACACAGGTAAGCTTCGTTCTCGTTGGGTTGGTCCTTTTGTTGTTACTAATGTATCTCCCCATGGTGCAGTCGATATTAGGAGCTTGCGTACGGATAAACGGTTCAAGGTCAATGGGCACCGTCTCAAGCCGTATTATGAGGGATTCCAAACTGAAAACTTGGAGGTGATTGCACTGGAAAACGCCAACAAAGGGCAATAGTCTCACACGGACTCAGTCGAGCCAACGACAGTAAACAAAGGCTGTAGCGACCCAGAAATTTTACGCAATTAATAATTATTTTAATATTTAGAAAATTGTGTCGCTACTATTTCACCTATTATTTTGAAGTTAACGTCGCGACGGATTCGTCTAGCCAAGTCAAGAAATATCGAATTTGTTCGATTTTAAATTAAAATTCGAATTTCTAAAATTATGTTATTTTAATTATTTATTCAAAGTATTATTTTCAAAATCATTTTGAATTCCAAAATTATATCAGTTTTAAATACGTTTTCAAATCAAAGTTAGTCCAATATTTATCATAATCAAAATTTTACATAACTAATTCTACACCAATTTTCCATCTACAAATCATCATTTTGTCTAAACACTTTACACCATTTTCTATTTCATATTCTACCTAATTCTACACTATCCTATTCTATAATACCTAATCAATACATATATTTCTCCTATCCCCCATCACAACTCACGTTCCCCACATTTTGTTTCCTTCTTAATTATTCTTTCCATCTCATTGTGTACAATCAACAAGCATCTCCACACATGGACAATTGGAACACCTCAAAGCATCATCATTATCATACCCATGTTTCCACCCACGATTTCCCCAAACCATCTTCCACCAATCCATTTCTTTTCTATTTCTTTTTCTACTTTTGCACCTAATATTCTCCAACATCAATTAGCATTTCTTTACACCTCATTTCCACACCTCCAATTATGATGTTTTCCACCCTCTCACATCACCTAACTCTCCACTATCTTTCTTAATTGGCTAACAAAACACAATATATTCACCTCCATATACAGCTATCAACTTAGCACTCATCACAATCACCACCGAGCATCACCAAATTCATACAAACACCACCATAGAACCATTTCAGAATCAGCAATCATCACCTCAACCAACACTGCCTCTGCCATTTCCAATTCAATCCATCTCCAGCTCCAACTACCATATCACAAATATATTCCCAGCAACCTCGTTTATTCTCATCACCAGCCACGGTACATACCTCCATATTCAATCACATTATCACTGCCAAACCAGTTCAATGTCATGGCTTCACAGCCATCTCTGTTGCCGATCGAATCAATTTCACAACCATTGTCCTAATGCGAGATTTCAACCACAATATATTTCAATCCAAATCAAATTTTACAACTAAACTTCAATATCCAATCTGCAAATCAAGCCAGCCTCTTCTCAGATTCCTCCACTTCAGCTACCAATACCATCACTGCCGAATCACCAAACATTGCAGCCATCACCAAATTCATCATCATCAATCAGCACCACCATTCACAGCCAACAGAACCACCATTTTCAACCCATTTCCACCCACGAACCAACATCAATCCATTTCCACCACTCTGCCTCCTTCCAGGATCGATCACACAATAGCCACCATCACAGTTCACTACCCTCACTCACCATCATCAGATTTTCATCCTCTGCTACAATCACCATAACCACCTACTGCAACCAACCAACCTCCATCAATCACCTACGCTCCAAAACCATCACAATCAGCTCCATCACTGCCAAGAGCTAAACCGAGATTTACAACCAACCTTCACTTCCATTTTCATCAACCAACCACAATTCCTAACTACAACCCTCAATCAGTTTTCCCAAATTCAACGCCAATCATCTACATCAATTTGGAAACCAATTTGCATCAATCGCCTGCAGTCAGAATCATCACCGATTGCTCACCCACTGTCCTACCTCGCATATGAACCCCAAATTAGAACTCCCACACTTTTCCCGTCCTTCGCCTCACCTAGCGCCGGCCAAATCACCGGCTGTAGCGTCGGATTCATAAATCTCACTGATCGCCTTTCTCTCGCTCGTCTCACTCTCGGTCTCTGAAGCTAGGTCGAAGTGAGAGAAAGAAATAAGATCTGAAATGATATAAAAGTTAATTTTCAGAAATTTCACTTAAGCCCTCAAGTTTGAATAGTCATCCAATTCAGTCCATATGGTTTTAAAGTCTTTCAAATCAGTCTCCAAGTTTTAAAATGATCATTTCAGCCCTAAGTTTCAAAAGTATTTATTTTAAACCCTCAAGTATCAAAATCTATTATTCAGTCCCTGCTGATTTACTTTATTTGATTTTAAATCCCAACTTTTCAAAATATCTATTTTAGTCCCTCAACTATCAAAAGTATTCATTTTAAATCCCTCAACTTTCAAAGTATCTATTTTAGTCCCTGAACTTTCAAAAGTATTCATTTTAGTCCCTCGACTTTCAAAACATCAATTTTAGTCCTCAAATTATAATTTATCATTTTGAACTATATATTCGATAGACTAAAGTGACTTATTGGCTAAGACGAAGCGTACGGAGAATTTAAAGAAATTGAAGTCATTCCCGCTCAACTTTGCACTCGTCGGATTTGAGGTAGACTCGCACTTATTAATTGATTTAAATTATGATTTCATATAAATGTCATGTGACTTGTGAAAGTCAATTTTCAAGAAAATTAAGTATGTTTTATGAAAGGTAAATATACCTTATGTTTTTATGAAAAGTAAGTATACCCTATGTTTTTACGATAATGTTTTATATGTTTTGGATCATTGCTATGCACAGAAGAATTCTTACCACCTAAGTTCGGTAAAATTCTTGTGTCTCCATAAGTTTATGAGGATTTGCCACCTAAGTTCGGTAAAATTCCTATGTTTCCATATGTTTATGAGGATTTACCACCTAAGTTCGGTAAAATTCCTGTCGCATATGTTTATGAGGATTTCGATCCTATCTTATGTTATGATGGAAATGATCCCTATGAATTTCATGAATTATGTTTTGGTATACTTACTGTTATTATGATCTTACTGTTATTATGAACTTACTGTTATTATGATCTTACTGTTATTATGATCTTACTGTTATTATGAACTTACTGTTATTATGATCTTACTGTTATTATGATTTTACTGCATAAGAATTCTTGCCACCTAAGTTCGGTAAAGTTCTTGTGTCTCCCTATGTTTATGAGGATTTCAATCCTATCTTATGTTATACTTTCAAAAGAAATTATGCTTGGCATAATTAAAATGTTTTTATAAGTATATGGTTTTCAAAGAGCTGTTTTCAAAGAGCTATTTTCAAAGAGCCTATGATTTGCAAAATATGTCCCGTGCTATAATGCACAATATGAGTTTTATCAAGAGCCGTTTTATAAAGAAGCTCTATCAATGCCCGTTTTATAAAGAGCCGGGATTTATTTGTTTAATCATCTTATAAATTAAATTAATTTGCGATGAGTCTACTGAGTATTTCCCCCATGAAATATTCACCCTACTTTTTAACAGTTTTGCAGATTTCGGAGACGGTGGCGAGCGATGAATGATGGTGGCAATAATCGTTAAACGGTTGAAAGTTTGACGTTAATGATTTCCGTATTTTTCCAAACAATCGAATAATTTAGAGAAGTTCATTTATTTGAGAAATTATGACATTGTCAATTTCTTTACAAAATTAATGGTTCGATTTACTATTTCAAATGGTTTCATAAATGTTTCAATTTTATCGACCATTACAGTTTATTTAATGTTGCCAAAAATGAATTTCAATTATTTCTTCCGCAAAAATATTATTCGAAAAATTTAGACAGAAAATGACGTAGTGAATCGGGTATACGGAACTCGGGGCGCTACAAAGGCGCTGCTCGGGAGGCAACCCGAGAGGGGAGTTTCTTTATCTCCTCAACTTTTTATTCTCGTATTTTAATTTTTGGTTAATTTTAGTCTACTTAGTCAGTTCAAAAAAAAAAAGAAAAAAAAACATGAATTTTCCAGTGGCCTTGTTACGGCCGTAAGATAACCTTTTACGGCTGTAACTCATTTCCAGTTTTTATACAGAGGCCTTATTACGACAGTAATTACATTTTTACAGACGTAATTGTTTCTTTGAATTTTTTTTTCAGAATGTGACTTACGGCCGTAAGTCTGTTTTTTTTTTTTTTCAAAATTTTAAAAGGCAACCTCGCGCATAACTCTCACTCTCCCCCTCTTCTTCGCCATTCCCCCGATTTTCTCTCACGCATTGATAAGTGTTATATTAACGTTTATTTTATACACTTATATCCTTGAATATGCCATAATGTGATTCTATCTAAGTATTATTAATGCATTTTATGTTTTATATTGTATAGGATCACAAAGGAAGAGAAAAGAAGGAAAAATGACCAAAATGCGCTTAAAATCGAAGATTGAGGACCTTGGGTGCAAATACGTTACGGCCGTAATACATATAGTTACGGCCGTAAACGTTTTCATATCGTTGTGCAAAAATCAGCAGAAACGCCTTCACGGCCGTAAGACATTTCCTTTACGGCCGTAAACCTCAAAAGAAGAAAATCAGCAGAACCCAAATTACGGCCGTAAATAAGAAGTTACGGCCGTAACTTCAAATTGCGAGAAATGTGCAGAAACTCCTTTACGGCCGTAAAGGAAAACTTACGGCCGTAACTATTCTAGTCAAAAATTTCCTTATTTCAATTCTTTCCATAATTTTGGATTTCTTGGTCCCAAAGCTAGGGCACGAAATTGAGGCTATAAAAAGGGGTTCTCATGACAGAAAAAAGGGTGAAATAATTATTGAAAGAGGGAGCGGCTAGCTTGGAGATTGGAAGAAAAATTAAGCGACTCGAGAAGGCGAATCAAGAAAAGAAACTTCCAGAATTTTTCATGGCTTTGAGTGGCTAAGCTTCCATACCTCGAAGGGGAAGTTGTATTTCATATCAATTTGTTATTGCTTTTCCAAACTAGTAACGTAGTTCTAAATTCTTTACTTTGATTTGTTGGATTCTTATGCGTTTTTTATTCAATCAATGCAATTCTTTATTTGATTAAGGCCTTATCATTTAATTTGTTGTATTGAGATTTGCTATTTGAATGATTGGATCCGTAATCGTCTTGTTGTTCAAATCATAGTAGAAAGTGGAAATTTAATAATTTTCATAGAGAATTCCAACTTAGGTTAATTGTCACGAGCTTGTGTGATTGATAACCTAATTCACCCTAATTCTTCTCAACCATTATATAGTTGTTGTCTTAAATCTAAAGAGCTTGTTTTAGGTTATTCAATGGCTAATGTTTGATTAGATAGCTTATTCTAATTAAATGCAATTAAGGGAGAATCGGAATAGTTAGAGCTTATTAACTATTTACGGGTGATAAATCAAAGAAGAAATTGAACCCGCGTTACTTGGAAAGTGATAACATTGTGATAGAATACAACTGAACCTGAGAACTAGGACTCGTCAACATTTGATATTTATTCCAACCATTTTAATTGCTTTATTTTATTAGTTAAATTTACAAACAACTCAAAACAAAACCCCCCTTTACGATTCTAATTGACATGACACTAAGTTAGTTCCCGTTCCTTGTGGGATCGACCCTTGCTTCCATTGCTACATTCTTAGTAATAGTGAACAAGGAATTTATTTATTATTTTGGTGCATCGTGACACGCATCACACATATTCTTCCCCTTTCACACCATATTTTCGTTCTTAAGGGAGCCCAATTTCTATCATCCATCACAACCTTCCTTCCTCACAAGTTCTTCAAGGTATGATTTTTTTTTCTCCTTTCTCTTTTTCTCTTCGTGGCGTGGATATTGTGTTATTATACATTGGGTTCTCGACTTTTTCCTTTCTACTGAACGAATTTGCATTGTTGAGATTGTGTTTTGTGATTTGGGGATTTGGATTTGGATTGTTTTACCTACCATGGCCTCATTATTAGTTTGCTCTCTAGATGTTCGATGAAATGTCTAGGCAAGTTTTGGGTGTTCGTTTCCTTAAAACTTCGACTCACATCTTCCTATTTTGCTAGTCTAAGTGTATTGTTGTCACAATAGGAGTTAAATTGTAAGAAAAGTGTGGCGTTTGATTTTGATGAAGTCATGGGGTACATTGTATATTGGTCATTGCTTGTTATATATTTTAATGGGTAATTCGGTTATGTGCTCCACTCTTTGACCCCACATTAGCTTAAATTGTGTCTCTACACCCTTGTTCTGATATGTCATAATGGTTCGTGCCACATGGTTATCACGAACGTCGCATGACCTTGCACTTGATGTGTACCATCTAACGAAATCATGTTAGGATCCTTGTACTTTTGCCATTTTGCATTATGCCTTTCGTGTCAGCATTGAATTCTGAGTTTAGGCTTTAATCGTCACGCACTACGTGCTTGCGCGCATTTTCTTTTAAATTCCTATCCTGCTCAACTTAGTCATTTTTTCTCGTTTGCAGGATCTTCTATGGCCCCTCCGACTAAGAAAGGGAAGCAAGTGGCGGGGGAGCCCTCGTCTGAGCCCCGCCAGGAGAAGAGTTAATCTAAATTGTGCATTAAGGAACGGCTCTTCCTCCCGGAGGAGTTTCAGGAATGGAGGAGCGCTTACACCATCATTGCCCCGCGACAGTTTTGGGCCCGCTTCGTCGAATTTGGTTGGGTTAAATTCGCGAGCGATCTGCCTTTTGGGAACCCCCCGCTGGTATACAAATTCTACACCCAGTTCAACAAAGAAATTGGTGACGAAGGATCACTAGACTACCACCACACCAGGGTGGCAGGCAAACGAATCAAGTTTGATAAGGAAGTGGTGGAGACCTATTTAGGGTTAAATAGCGCTGGCGCTGTTCCTATGTCATCCAATTCCGGTGTTTTCTTTCCAGACCAGGAGGTGCTCCGTTGGGCTTTGAAGCCTGAACTCCATGACTCCCTGAATGTCATTCTTCCGCACTACAAGAATCGGGATCTACAGCGAGACGCCTGGTACCTGCATCAGTGGGGGTTGGGGAGTCTCTTCCCATCCACTAGCCTCACTACGGTATCTATTCGCTACCTCCGGGTCTACTATGCCATCACCATGGGAATCAAATTTGACTTGGGGCAGCACATCTATGATACGATATCCACATACACCAGCTTGATACCGCAGAAGCGAGGCATGCCGTTCCCATGTTTAATTACCGCCTTATGTCGGGCTCAAAGAGTTCCCGCTGCAGTAAGTGACGACACTTTGGGGCATGGGAATCGCCTCAAAAAGGCGAGTTTGGAGAATGCTCGCAGGAAGATCATCGCGAAGCGGGGTCACGGGGATAATGAGTCAGGGGACTCCGATGATGATCAAGGCGCCGAGGAGCCCGCAGCACGGGAAGCGCCACAACAGCCCAATGCTCCTAACCCTTTTGAGCTACAGATGCTAGGCATGATGCAAGCCTTCCAAACCCAGCTGAATGCCATGCAAGAAGATCAGCAGCTTCTACTGGAGGAGCATAGGGCCATTCGGGAGGAGATTCGGCAATTGCAGAGAGCTCGAGACGATCAACCTCCACAATAGACCGAGGGAGTTTCTTCTTTTTTCCCTTTTATTGTTTTACTTTTCAATAAGGACATTGTATTGTCTAAGTGTGGGGGGGGGGGAGGAATTGACTTGATAGTAAGCTTATCTAATTTATTTTCTCTCTGTATTCGAATCTTTAAAATTCATTTTTTTGAAAAATCATTGCATAATTGGATATAAATTGAGCACATAGAGATTATCTTGTCCAAAGCCTCACAAATAGGTTGAAAATGAACAGTAAAATTGTCAATTATCTACAACCTAGTCAACCCAACCCACAATAGACAGATTATTCCTTCATATATAACCCTGAGCGTCCCAATTATTATACTTTTGTGAGTAGTCATGGCTTGAATACTTTTAACCCTTATCCTCGACCGATGGATTTAGATTTGGAATGAAGATCAAGCAATGACCGATAACTCATAATTGGATGGGAAAAACACGTGAAAACCATAATTTGTGAGCTTTTGAACCTAAGAGCTGTTTTTAATACTTATGAGCTCGTAATTCTTTGATGTGTGTCCTGCATGGTTGGGTTGTGCTTGGATGTGCTTTCTTTTGCATACCGTTGTAGCTTCTTGATTCAAGTGCAAATTATAGCAAAGGCAATAGGTTAAACCAAATTTGACTTGCTAAAAGAGCCTACCTTGCTACATGGACCATTAGAAGCTCGTTTGAGCCTTAGCCTTTCTTTGAAATTTTATGCCACGCTACAAGCCGCGAATACCCTTTCTTTCGCATTGTCTCTGTTTTGAACCCATAGAGAAGGGATTTGCAAGCTTTTGTTGTTTGAGAATTGTGCTATGGTTTAAGTTTAAGAAGTTGAAATAGTTATCTTGTGTTGGGCGATGGTTGTGTAATGGAAGGAATTCAGGGGATTGAAATTCTATCTTGTGTCACTTGGTGACTGAAAAAAAAAAAAAGGTTGAAAAAGAAGTTTAGTCAAGGAATTTATTGGTTGAGGATGTCAAACACTCAACTTGTGAAAAAAAAAAAGAGAGAGAGAAAAAAAAGGAAGAGATTCAAGTGTGAATAAAGTTGGGTAGCGGGAAACAATAAAGTTCATATTAAGAGTGAAGGAAGTGATGTTATTTTGAATCGACTTAGTTTGCGAAATTCCTTCTCGACTCAGCCTAAATATATCATTTTTCCCTACCTGACCTGAAGCCCCGTTACAACCAAATAAAGACCTTCGCTTTGCACTTGTGTTATTGTTGGCTCCGGTTATGACGGTTAGGCAATATGTGGTACTGACTTATCCATGCAGATAGATGGGCGAAAAATTCAAACCCTTATACACTTTGTGCGAAGAGAGAAATATCTTGTGAGGGTGTTAACTCCCATTACATATGCTTATGAGTGGCTTGGTCTAGGGTTGGTGCTATGAATGTGGTCGGGGGTGCTATGTTGACTGAATTCATGTCATGAACAGCTCAGTTTACGCGACTGATTTCCACTAGAATTGGGCAAAATTATTCTCCTCGTAGTCACTCATACATGGTTGGGATGTGAGCAAACACGAGAGGTGCAAGGAAATAAGCCATATCGAGCCATGATTGGGATGGGAAGTAAAGGGCGTTGGATCTCTAGCACACACTAACACAATCCGATCATGCGATGGAACATTCTTGTTAAAGAAAAGTGGGTTGCAACCTCAAGTGTCTAAATTGTAATCTATTGTTTGAATCATATTCTTTTCTTTGCAAATCTTTGTTCGAGGACGAACAACGGTTCAAGTGTGGGGGGATTTGATAAGTGTGATATTTACGTTTATTTTATGCACTTATATCCTTGAATAAGTCACAATGGGATTCTATCTAAGTATTATTAATGCATTTTATGTTTCATGTTGTATAGGATCCTAAAAGAGGAGAAAAAAAGAAAAAAAGGACCAAATTGCACTAAAAGCTGAAGTATGGGGACTTAGGTGCAAATAGAGTTACGGCCGCAAGACAAATCATCACGGCCGTAAGAGCATGTTGAATCAGAAAAAAAAATAAGCAGAAAAGATGTTACGGCCGTAAGACATATCCTTACGGCCGTAACCCTCAAAAGGTGAAAAATGCGCAGAAACATCTTTACGGCCGTAAATCAGAAGTTACGGCCGTAATTTCAAATTTTGAGAAATATGCAGAAACTCATTTACGGCCGTAAAAGAAATGTTACGGCCGTAACTCTCCAGTCAACAATTTCCATATTTTAATTCTTTCCATAATTTTGGGATTTCTTGAGCCCAAAGCTAGGGCACGAAATTAAGGCTATAAAAAGGGACTCTCATGACAGAAAAAAGTGTAAAAATAATTATTAAAAGAGGAGCGGCTTGCTTGGAGCTTGGAAGAGAAATAAATCCGGAGAAGAAGATGAATGAGATGCAAGATTCTGGGATTTTCACCATGACTATGCGCGGCTAAGCTTCCATACCTAGTTCGAAGGGGAAGTTGTATTTCATATCAATTTGTTATTGCTTTTCCAAACTAGTAACGTAGTTCTAAATTCTTTACTTTGATTTGTTGGATTCTTATGCATTTTTAATTCAATCAATGCAATTCTTTACTTGATTAAGGCCTTATCATTTAATTTGTTGTATTGAGATTTGCTATTTTGAATGATTGGATCCGTAATCGTCTTTTTGTTCAAATCATAGTAGCAAGTGGAAATTTAATATTTTCATAGAGAATTTCAACTTAGGTTAATTGTCACGAGCTTGTGTGATTGATAATCTAATTCACCATAATTCTTCTCAACCATTATATAATTGTTATCTTAAATCTAAAGAGCTTGTTTTAGGTTATTCAGTGGCTAATGTTTGATTAGAGAGCTTATTCTAATTAAATGCAATTAAGGGAGAATAGGAATAGTTAGAGCTTATTAACTATTTACGGGTGTTAAATCAAAGAAGAAATTGAACTCGCGTTACTTGGAAAGTGATAACATTGTGATAGAATACAACTGAACCTGAGAACTAGGACTCGTCAACATTTGATATTTATTCCAATCATTTTAATTGTTTTATTTTATTACTTAAATCATTTACAAACAACTCAAAACAAAACCCCCCTTTACGATTCTAATTGACATGACACTAAGTTAGTTCTCGTTCCTTGTGGGATCGACCCTTACTTCCATTGCTACATTCTTAGTAATAGTGAACAAGGAATTTATTTATTATTTTGGTGCATCACGACACGCATCAATATAAATAAAATATATATAGTGGGTCATTTTGTCTATATCCCTATCCCTACTATATATAAAGCTCACTTCAAGTTTACTATTCCTAAGGACCAAAAGTAGCACTTTTAGGCTAGAAGGGTGAAGCTGGTTAGCACTTTTCCTTATCTTTTCTTATTAAAGGTGAGAAACCCGATTTTTACTTACTCTGTCTTCTCTTCCTTTGTATATAGGTGAAGCACGTTTTTACTGTAAAAAAAAAAAAAACCGTTTTGAAAAAAAAAAAGAAATGCTTTTCGTGATATACAAAAAGGATGAGAAGAAAATAGATCGAATAGATGTAGAGCTTCATTCTTCACGCAGCGTGTCCAGGGTAGGGTTTCTTCTTCTTCTGCCTGTTGTCGTTCGTCGGTGGAAAATCCTTGTCTTCTTTAGCATATTTTTGTTTCGTCCGTGTTTATAGCGTGTATTTTTCAGTGATCGAAGGTTTTTTTTTCGGTTTTGGGTTGGAGGTAGAAATCGAACAACATTTTTCGATTTTTTTTGCTTCGGGGTCGTGTCGTTCGTGTTTGTTTCGTGTATTTTTCAGGGATCGACATTTTTTTCTTTGGTTTTGGGTTGGAGGTAGAAATCGAACAAGTTTTGTGGCATTTTTTGTTTCGATGTGGGTTTTCTTCTTTTCCTTTCAATCTCTTTGTTCTGGGTCGTGTTTGTAACGTGTGTTGCTCAGAGATCAGCGTTTTTTTTTTTTGGGGTTTTGGGTAGGAGGTCGAGGTCGAGCGATTTTTTTAAATATTTTCGATCAGTGTGTTTTTTTTTTTTGGCCTGTTAAGCTTTTTTCTTTGAGAGAAATATTGTGTTTACCTTTCGTCCATGTGTTAGTGTGCATAGAATTTTTGACCTTTTTTTTTTTTTTTTTTCAGTTGCAGGCTACTGATATTTGTTGCGGTTTCAACTTCAAAAGGGGTTTCTTCAAAGGTAGTTCCATTGAACTAGAATTTTACAGATTTTAAATGTTGTCACTGTATATTGTTATTACCGTCTGTGCGATCGATTATGTATGTACAGGTTCGTGCACCTGTTAAAATTTTGTTTATTATATTGTGAATTTTCTGTTCTTGTTAAATTTTATTTTTTTGTATTCTGTTTAAGATTATTCCTGTATGTACGTATATCTGTTTAGTTACTGAATGTTCTTATTTGAAGATATAGAGTTACATTTTCCTTTTTCTTGTTAGACTGTTGCCTCAGCAGATTCAAGTATGCATCGTTTTATTGTGATTCCCGCTAAATGTTCTTGTTTTTTTATTTCTTTATAATATTTGTTCTTATTTGGAGATATATAGTTACATTTTCTTGTTTCTTGTTAGACTGTTGCCTCTGCATATTCAAGTATGCATCGTTTTATTGTGATTCCTGCTAAATGTTCTTTTTTTATTATTTATAATTTATAATATTTATTTGCTGAATGGTGTAATAAAGTAAGATATATCACATTTATTATTGTCGGTGGATTTTTTCTTTTTAGTTTATCTTTTATTTCACCTACAAATACATTTAGCTTTTTCTGGTTATGGTCTTTTCAAAATAATTTTTTTTTATATATGTAGATATATTTGCAATTTTCTTGCAGTTCAGTACTTTGTAAAGTTTTTTGGTTTTTCCCTTTTTTTTAAAAGGTTGTTTTAGTATATTTAATGTTTGTTGTATTGTAATGTGATTTTAGTGTTTTTATTATACTTCAACTTTCCATGTATCTATTTGGCATTGATTCATATGTGATGATTAAGTTTAGGGCCATCAATTATTTTTGTCTTTTTCTTTTCTCTTCTGTTTAAGTATTGAATAGTTATTTTACTGAGTAGTAGCTGTATTTTTTTTTTTAGTTAGAGTTCTTTTTTCTTAATAGCTAATGACATTATAATGAAGGTTGTACAATGAACGATAACCTAGTTATTGAAAAAAGGAAAGCATGCAATCAACGTAGGAGAGAACTTTATGCTCAAAAGAAAATAAGAAATGAAGGGTGTAGTGACACCTTTCGTAGGCGTTCTCGTCGTATTGTTACCAACTATGGTAAGGCTTTTATATACAGTATAAAATGATTTTGTTTGTGATGTTTAGAATATAATTGTTCTTCTTATTTCTTGATTTCATAACCATGTTTTTTGCTGTTTGTAGAGCATGTGTCATTAAATACGTTTAATGTTAGCGACGAAGAAATTGAGATGCAACATAAGAACAAAGGTTTAAATTTTCTTGTCTTTTTTTTTTACTTTTACTTTGTTTTCATTGTTTATGAAGTTTAGAAAAATTATTTCTTATTTTTTCCTTCAAATTTATTCACTCATCTATTGTATTATAGTATTTGACGTTCAAAATTTTTTTATGTATGTATTTTATTTTTTTATTTTTTTTTATAATTGACTCCTCTTGTGTCTTTAGAGCAAATATCATCAAATATGTGCAATGTTAGCAATGAAGAAATTGGGATGCAACGTGAAAATAAAGGTTCAGATCTTCTCTTTTTATTTGTGCCATTTTTTATATAACTTAAACTTATATTTTTCTTTTATTATTTATAAATGTTCCTTTTCTTTTTCGTTTCTGGTTTAAAAATTTTTTTCCCATTTCTTTTATTTTTTTTCCTTTCTTATAATGATGTATTCTTCGTTTTTTTTTTTACATAAATAATGTGATTGTGTATTACAGGAATTAATGGTGCATTGTTTGTTAATCAAGATGAAACAGTTAGAGCAAATATAAATAGTCATGATATTTTTACTTCCCATATTATGAACAACGAAGAAAATCACATTATAGAAAACTCTAATATTGCTTTTGAACCATATATTTTGCCTAATCCAACATTTTGTCATCATTGTAATGCCAAAAAATTTCATAAAGAAGCTAAAGGATTTTGTTGCTCTAATTGCCAAGTAAAATTGTGTTTAAATTATATGCCTACAGAGTTGCGTGAACTTTATCTATCCAATTCTAGCAATTCATTTGAGTTTCGAAATGTTTCAATAACATATAACAACCATTTTGCTTTCACATCGCTTGGTGTTAAGTATGACAAAGACTTGTGCAAAAATAACAAGGGAATTTATACATTTAGAATTCAAGGTCAAGTACATCATTATGTTAATGATCTATTACCTTCAAACAATGAACCGTCATATTTACAGTTATATTTCTATGATACTAAACATGAATTACAAAATAGACTTCGTCAATCAGTAAAACTCATTGAATCTACAATCAAAAGTATAATTAAGATTTTACATGTGAATCCATATTCTCATGATAGGATTATTCAAATTTTGCTTCATTCTTTAATTTTATTCATTATTTTTTTTCAGTAAACACATATATTGTTTCCAGATTTTTAATTCTTCCAGTAAACTTTTATAAAAGCTTTTACAGTACTTCTCTTTATACTAACCTTTCTTTTTATTTGCATACAATATTGTAAATAAAATTAATGTCACACTCACTTATTTTTTAGGGTAACATTGTGAAAGCAATGATATGGGATCATCACATTCCGGCATTTGAAAACATTCTCATACTTGGAAACACATATCTCATTTCAAATGCACTTGTGAGATTAGCACCAGAAAAATATCGGAAGTTTGATGGAGAGCTTCAGTGGACTTTATCTGGAACGAAAAAAGTTGAGGCTGTCGATGAACTACATCACGATATCATCTTCAGCAAACTTCATTTATCTCCTTTTCCGGAATTAAGGACCTGCATGGATGACAAAACTAAACAAATTGGTATCCTTTTCTTTCCTTTAATAACATGTATTATCAGTATATTATATATAATAAATATAAACAGTCATACTATTTTGTTTTTTAAGTTCTTTTCTTTTCACATATCTTCATTTTTTATTAATAAATATACATCTATAATTAATTAAATAACAATTTCACAGAACTATAAATCTTATTCTTTACATCCTGTAAACATGCTATTCAATGTCCACTATTTATTACAGCCTTTTTCCTACATTTATGTATTATTATTATTATTATTGATAACTAATTATTTATTACTTTAGATTACATTGCAATTTTGGTTGATGTCAAACCAAAGAGGCCATTGTACACAAAATTTGGGAACCAAACTGTTGTGCAGAATCTTGTCTTGATGGACAGAGAGTAAGTATATGTAAACTCCTTTTTTTTAAGAATAAAAATAGAAAAACATTTTATGATGAATATAATAAATTAAATAAAATATACTCATTTTTCGCATCACAGATTTAATACAATTAATTTAACAATGTGGTCCTCCTTTACTGACAATGAGTGCCAAGAAATAGCTCATTTGATACCTAGAACACATGTGATCATTGCAACAAAACTGTTGGTAACTTCATTCAATGGTAAGTTTTTTTAGACTTATAAGAGTACAATCTCAACATTTGTTATAATATTTATTTCTATTTTTGTTACTCTGCCTTATAAATCCTTTAATTATTTCTATTAGGTCTCTCTTTATCTACGACTACATAATCCTTTTCCTACATAAATTTCCTGTTCAGTGAAGTTAGAGAGTACCAAAGATGATAAAAAACATAAAGATTAACTCTTTCTCTTTTTCTTTTCCTTATGTTATTTGAAAAATTATACATATACTGTTTTCTTTCATCTTTTTATATTGCCTAACTTACAGGACTATTGACAATTCAGCAAGAATTACCGAAATTACTTCATCAAAGCCGTACTCCACACAAAAAAATAACAACTTTGGAAGGGACTCACTTCACAACAGTGAAAGATGTGCATGAATTAGCTAGAAAGGTATAAATACAGCTTCATAACCTTATTATTTTACCTTGCACTGAAAAAACCTGACTCTAACCTTCTTTTCTAATTCATTTTACCATCAATTTCACTATCCATTCACATAAAAGTATATATACGTTTAATTTTTTCTTAAAATTTATCATTGTTTATATTATTATCATTATTACTATTATTATTATTATTATTATTATTATATTATCACTATTACTATTATTATTACTATTATTTTATATTAGAATTTTTTTTTCCAGAATATACCCCACATATATTTGTTTCATATTCCACTGTTGATGTATTTTTAAAGTATTAGCTGAAAATCTAATGCATTGAAAATCTATAGTACAATACAAAGTTCATTCGAAAGTATTTCTTACTCTTCATTTTTAACCCAATATATATAAATTAATCATCAGATTTTTTCGTTTAACTAAACCCGTCTACAACTACAGTTTCATTTGCTTGCTTAATTTTCCAGTATTACTGTATAAATTTATACTCCATGTACTCTATTTCATACATTAATAAATACTTTTGTTGTCACCTATTAATGAAAAATCTTTTGTTTACTCTTGATTTTTAACCCAATATATATAAATTAATCATCAGATTCTTTTCGTTCAATTAAGGCATTCTACAACTGCAGTTTCATTTGCCTGCTTAATTTTTCAGTATTACTGCATAAATTTATACTCCGTGTAGTCTATTTCATATATCAATAAATACTTTTATTGTCAACTATTAATGAAAAATCTTTTGTTTACTCTTGATTTTTAACCCAATATATATAAATTAATCATCAGATTCTTTTCGTTCAATTAAAGATGTCTACAACTGCAGTTTCATTTGTCTGCTTAATTTTCCAGTATTACTGCATAGATATATACTTCATGTACTCTATTTCATAGATTAATAGATATTTTAATTGTCAACTATTAGTGAAAAATCTTTTGTTTACAAATCTGTATGATGGAATCATTTTTAAATTGTATTTGTTATTCATTCTATTTCAACTTCTATAATAATTTCTTATTCTCAACGATTTCCTTCTTCAATTTCACTAAAATATTCTACATGTGAAGACTATATCACTTTTCTTGCTAACACACCGTATTAATTACAGGTTAACTAACAGATTATATCCACTTATTATCTTCAATTCAGAAATTTACAACATAGTACTATCAACTAACCTACTCCCTTTAATTAATCATCAGATTCTTTGCATTTAATTAAGGCAGTCTATAACTACACATTCATTTCTCTGCTTAATTTTCCACTATTACTGTATAAATATATACTTCAAGTACTCTATTTCATACATTAATAGATATTTTTATTGTCAACTATTAATGAAAAATCTGTTGTTTACAAATCTGTATAATGGGATCCTTTTTAAGTTGTATTTGTTATTCATTCTATTTCAACTTTTATAATAATTTCTTATTCTCAGTGATTTCCTTCTTCAGTTAAACTAAAATATTCTACATGTGAAGACTATATCATTTTTTTGGCTACAACACCATATTTATTAGAAATTAACTAACAGATTATATCCACTTATTATCTTCAATTCAAAAATTTACAACAAAGTACTATCAATTAACCTATCCCCTTTACATCATAATATTAATTTCAGATTCATAACTTAAATAAAACAGATTTACATAAATGTATTTTAAAAAATAAACTAAAGAATTTATTATATAATGCTTCTTTTCCATTCTTAACATGCAGTTTAAACACACTCGATTTTGGGTTAAAGCTTGTTCAACAATGAATATGAATAGCTCGCCATTTTGGTACATGAGTTGTAACATTTGCTTCAGATCTTCTTGTTCCACAACAGCCGGGGAAACCTACGACTATCGCTATTGTAACACAGAAAGTGTGACAGCAATACCAAGGTTTTTCTCTGTCATCGTATCGATACATATACACTTTATGTACTCATACATAAAATTCTTGTTCTTATTTTCTTTTTTAATACATCTAACATCTTATCTATATACTACTTTAAAAACTTGATAACAGTCACCTCTTCTTACTAAATATTTACCGTTTATAATGATTTCTATCCTTTTTTTTAAAGCAAGAGCTGATATTCATCTGGAAGATGAAACTGGAATTTTACCGGCGTCAATCATGGGAGAAACAGCAGAAGATTACCTCTAGTGTTCAGCTTTTAAATTGATGGAATTTCTAAAGGGGTCAGTATATCATCTTCCCACTTTTTCATTCCATCATTACCTACCTGTCTGTCAATGATTTCCATTTATCACTTCCTTTTCTTTTTTTTTTTTCTTTTTTGAAGAGAATCCAATATGGCAACATAAGACTGAACATTGATGATCAATACATCTTCTATCTCAAAGCGATCCCAATATCGCAAAGTCCAAGTGATCGTGGAAAATCACCTATTTCGACTCCCCAGTCATCTTATAAGTTTGAAGTAATTTCCCTTGAGAAGTATCTGCCAAGTATCAAGCAACCTCATTTAGAGACAACTGTGGATGACTCTTTAGTTATCTCAAACTCAGCTGATACAGTCAGTACTGGTGGGCATTCTTCATCACCACCTCCAGCCAAACGAACATTATTCACAACCGATGCTACAATGTCCCCAATGAAGAAAAAAGTGAATGATAAACTTGACTAGAATTTTCTAAGTTACACTAGAATTTTCTACGTACAAGTTTAGCATTTCTGAACAGTTATCTTTTGTGATATGGCCAATATACTTTTGCTCTTTTGATTAGCACTGGTGATGTATTTCAATATATTGAACAATACACCAGTTTGATGTGAATATCATAATTCAAATTGTGTTTATTCCAATGTTTTGGCAGTGTTCAAATTCTTCTCTATCTTCTATTTCTCATTTTTAAAGATTAATTTATCATTTAAGTTTATGTTTTCATTTTTACTCTATATGTTGCTAGATTCTTCATTTTACACAGGTTAGTTGGGGGGAACTTAACAATTCTGGACCATTTTTCATTCTTTCAGACTATTTTATCATTTAAATTCATGTTTACACTTTTTACTGTGTGTATAGTGGCATATGTGTCTCCTTATTAGTTCTCTTTGATTCCAATCATTCTTATTAGTACACAAATTTCTGTTGAAGATTCTTTCTGCTGAAACTTTTTGTTAATGGCATGATGACATCTTTTAGGGGTATGGTAAAATTTTACTGTTACACCGATGTTGTCACCATAAATTTATGTACAAGTCATTAATATTTTTTAACACTTCCATTTTTTTCTTTTGAGTTGCTTTATTTGTATATAATGTTTATCATTTTATATAGGAAGACATCTAAGAGTCACAGCAATACCAAAACCACCGCGAATGTCATCGAGCTGAACTCCAACAGCTAATTTCATAAATTTTCTAAAAACGTTTTTTCCAAAGGATGATCATCATTAAGGAAAAAATATCACCTTTACGAAATCATAATCATTTCTTCATTGTCCAATCCTACGTATTTTTTCCGTCACAAATTCCACGGGAATACGGACAAATGCAATACGTTTCGTGGAACGCACGAGAATCCTACTAGTATGTTAATAAAATTAAGAAATAAAGTTTTACCATTTTTTACGACATATAATTATTTTTTTAATATTTTAATAAAATTGTAAATCGTTGAATTGTTTTATTATCTTTATGGGAAAATAGGCCATGAATTAATTGTTTTTGAAATTGTACCGTAAACATATCAACTCCACTTCTGAAATTAATGTTCAATAAATGAGCTTTTTTTTAAAAAAAAAAAAACTGAACTACAAAATTAGGCTCATACAATACATGTGCAAAACTCAACTTACATATTCTCCTTAAAATTGTCGTTTTTCTTTTTATATATTGTTCTTCTTCATATTCTTCCCAAAAAGAGGTGTATGATAGACTTTTTTGGTATAATTTGATTTTTAAGCATTAATTTCAAGTATTTTTATAAAAAAACAAACCACTAATTTTAATAAATATTTTTACATTAATTGATTTTTCTTTCTTCGTGATGACAATTTATTTATTCATATTGTTACATTATTATTTTAATAAAAATTACTGATAAATCAATTTTTTAATAGATTTTATATGAACTAATTGTTAAAATCTATAATATATTTTTGCATATTTTAGTTATTTAAATTTATAATGAAAAATAAAAAAATGAACAAAATCAGTAAATAAATAAAAATAATGTGAAAATGATGAATGAATTGAAGAAATCTTAAGTTTGTAAAATTAACTCAACTTAATTGGATTTGCCTTAAAAATTCGTATAGTTATTAATTATTTTAATTTGATGAGAAAAAATCAAAAAAAAAAATAATCATCTATGACTAAATTGGAATTTATTTAACTAGTTATAGATAATATTATAGGATTTAAATGATATAATTTAAAATGAATTAGATATTGGGGAAAAATATAAAATATTTTATATAAAATAAAAATTTACTTTTAATTTCTTATATGCATATTTTAGTTATTTAAATTTATAATAAAAATAGAAAAATGAACAGAATTAGTAAATAAATAAAAATAACATGAAAATGATGAATGAATTGAAGAAATCTTAAGTTTGTAAAATTAACTCAACTTAATTAGATTTGCCTTAAAAATTCGTATAGTTATTATTTATTTTAATTTGATGAGAAAAAATCAGAACAGAAATTAATCATTTATGACTAAAATGAATTTTTTAACTAATTATAGATAATATTATAGGACTTAATTGATATAATTTAAAATGAATTAGATATTGAGAAAAAATATAAAATATTTTATATAAAATAAAAATTTACCTTTAATTTTTTATATGATTTTACCGACAATATATTTACAATTTACTCTCACTTGTTAGCTTGAATTAAAATTTTCGCTGTGATTTTAAATTCGACACACATATTACATATTTTTTCGATTTCAAAACAATACAATAATTATTAAAAGAATAATAATAAAATAGAAAAAATAACATTTTGATATTATTAATATCATAGCAGGATGTCAATGCAATTAATGACACATGTAAAATAATAATTGTTAAAATACTTGATATGCTATTTTTTAGTAAAAACTTTTCAAATTTAGAAAGTTTTTTTTGGATGGAAACTATGTGTGTATTTTGGTTACGACTATTCTACTTTTATAATATATAATATAATATAATATAATATATATAGTATCACGCCCGTGCGTTGTAGGGAAGAACAATATGAAATTATTTTACTGTAAATATCATTACAAAATAGGAAAAAAATTGAGCACATAATTTGCTTTGATTAATGATACAGATTGTCAACAAATGCTTAAAATAGAAATAAATTACAAATCTCATCAATTTCGGAAAACCTCTTTAAATAATACATTGTCTGTACAGTTTGTAGTTGCTCACACCCGTGTGATACACAAAAATTGCAATAAACGAAATATATTTAAACAATTGCTCAAATTTAAATTAGATGATGCAATTTTTCAAATATATGTTGTATAGAATAAATAAAAATTTTCGTCCAAATATTTTTAACTAGCGTGAATAGAAATAATAACTCTCAAAATATTATAATATACATAAAATAAAGTAATTGTAACAAATTAAATATATGCGGTCCTATATATAAATAAATGTAACAAATTAAGCAATATTGATAATGTATGAAAGTGAAAATCAACCTCAAGATTTGTGGTAGATGAACGTGTAATTCAACTCAAGAGATCCTTCGCATAATTAATAATTTTTAATTTTCAAACGTGATGCATTTAATTGAACATAATTAAATATATATTTAATTATATGTCAATAAAAAAATTAATTAAAAAAATAATATATATATATATATATATATATATATATATATATATATATATATATATATATATATATAAAGTGATCATTTTGTATATATATGTTAACAAAATTAGTAAATAAAGTTTCGTCATTTTTTATGGCATATAATTTTTTTTTAATATTTTAATAAAATTGTAAACCGTTGAATTGTTTTATCTCTTTACGGGAAAACAAGTCACGAATTAAATGTTTTACAGATTGTACCGTGAACATATCAACTCCATTTTTGGAATTAACGTTTAATAAACGAATTTTTCTTGTTTAAAAATAAAACTTTTGAACTAAAATTTGGCTCATACAATGCATGTGCAAAACTCGACTTACATATTCTCCTTAAGATCGAAGTTTTTCTTTTCATATATTGTTCTTCATCATATTCTTTTCAAAAAGAGGTGTAGGATAAATTTTTTGGGTATAATTTGATTTTTTAAGCATTTTAATTATTAATTTCAAGTGTTTCTAAAAAAAAAAATCATTATTGTTAATAAATATTGTTACATTAATTGATTCTTCTTTCTTCATACTGACAATTTATTTATTCATATTGTTACATTATTATTTTAATAAAAATTACTAATCTGTCAATTGTTTAATAGAAATTATATGAACTAATTGTTAAAATCTATAATATATATATATATATATATTTTTTTTTTTGCATATTTTAGTTATTTAAATTTATAATGAAAAATAGAAAATAAACAGAATCAGTAAATAAATAAAAATAATGTAAAAATGATGAATGAATTGAAGAAATCTTAAATTTGTAAAATTAACCAAACTTAATTTGATTTATCTTAAAAATTCATATAGTTATTATTTATTTTAATTTGATGAGAAAAAATCAGAACATAAATTAATCATTTATAACTAAAATGAATTTAGTTAACTAATTATAATTATATATAATATTATAGGATTTAAATGATATAATTTAAAATGAATTAGATATTTAGGTCAAATAAAAAGTATAAAATAAAACTTTACCTTTAACATTTGATATGATTTTAAGGACAATATATTTACAATTTATTCTCACTTGTTAGTTTGTATTAAACTTATCAATGTATTCTTTAATTTGACACATATATTACATATTTTTCTATTTCAAAATAATACAATAATTATTAAAAAAATAATAATAAAATAGAAAAAATAACATTTTGATGTTATTAATAGCATAGCACTGATGTCAATGTAATTAATGACACATGTAAAATAATAATTCCTAAAATATTTAATATACTATTTTTTAGCAAAAAAATTTCAAATTTAGAAAGTTTTTTTTGGCGGGAAACTATATGTGTGTTTTGGTAACGGTTATTCTATTTTTATATAGATTGAGATATACATATAAATATTTTTTTTTTCTACACAATTTTTCAAATCACATATATTTTCTCTCTAATTTTTAACCACACATATTACCTAAAAAATAAAAAATAAAAACCACCAACAAACCCGTGCACAAGCCGCCGAACAGTGTGTAAAAGGAGTAGTTGGGCAATTTCAGTGTACCATGTTTATCGTAAACTTGTATTACTTAAATATTCATTATTTCCATTTCATTTGAGTAGAGCTTCATGTAATTATTGATTAGGGTTTAAAGTAAGATCTTTACATGACTAGTTGGCTTTTAATTTCAATTTTGGGTTTGTATTGAGGTTGAATGATTTGGGGGAAGAGCAGAAATAGGAAAGCAAGAATCTTTGAGCGGTTAATAAATATATAAAAGTAAAGCACTTCCCAAAATTATATTTTGAAATTTTTTCCACCTAAACCGTCTTTTCTAAAATAGAAATATTCAATAAATGAGAATACTTCTGATAATTATACTATTAGTTTGAAATCGAAAAATATGCAATATGGATATCAAATCGAAGATCTCAACGAAAACTTTAATACAAACTCACAAGTTAGAGTTAACTGTAAATATGTTGTCCTTAAAATCACATTAAAAATGAAAGGTAAAAACTTATTTTGTACATTTTACTTTTTCTCAATGTCTCTCTATTTCAAAATTGTTTTATTTAAGTCATATAATGATATTTATAATTTCTTAACTAGATTTAATTTTGTCCTATTTAATTAATTTCAATTTCAATTCGAGTTGTTTTTCTTATCAAATTAAAGGATAATAAATATTCGAACTTTTATGTAATTTAATTAAGTTTGAATAATTCTTACAACTTCATATTTCGATCAATTTAGCTTACTTACTTTGTTACATTCATTTAAATATATGACCATGTGTATTTAATTTGTAATGTTAAAGTAAATATGAAATGAAATATTTCTATAAAATATTTAAATCTCAAATATTATATTAAGATAGTTAGTACTAATTATAATATTACTATTCTGCTATTCTGGCAGCGATAAATTTATTTTTGATAATCTATAAATTATATTTGAAAGATAAATTACTTCATAATCATTAAAATTGAATATTTATGCAAATGGTCATTGATTTTTTTTTTTATTAATAGTAAGTCAATCAAGTTCCAAACTATTACAATTGTAGTCACTTGGTAAAACAATTGGCCCCTACTAGGTACATCTTATTCAAAACCTCATTTTTTTAAAATTTATTTTTCACTAACGTTCTACTAATAAAATAATTCAGGTATAACTTCAAAAATATTTCTACTTTTTAAAAACTCATTCTCCCAAAATTTACTGTTACAAACAACACTATTTGAAATAATAGGTCTCAAACAAGGGTTAAGTACATATTCTCCAAAAAATCACTATTAAAAAACTCATATTGTAGATAATGAGAACTTAAATAAGGACAAGAAAAACGAAATACATAAAGGGAGAGTACGAACATGTATTGATCCATTTTTCCGCCAAAACATATTTCCTAAAATGGTAAGTAATATTAATTAACTATATATATTATTCATTTTGGACAAATTTCAAATTTAAAATAATCCAGTTAAATGCAAATTTTTAAATAGCCGCTTTTTTCAAGTCACCAAGTGTCTTATTTCGTCTTCCCCTCTTGAAAATAAATTACAATTTTTCTTTAAATTCGAAAAAAAAAAAATGAAAAAAAACTTTGTCAATATCACAAAAATATTTTTCTTTAAAACAGAAAATAAAAGAGGATGAAATAGAAACGTTCATCGATCTATTTTTTATTTTATTTTTAATAAAATTGTGAGCGTATATCACAAATATATCTATTTTTTACCTATTAAAAATTATGTTTAAATGTAATTTTATTTTCTCATTTTACACTTTAAATCAATTCAAATTACATTATTTAAATAAATTTCCTGAAACGATAAAAATAATTAAAGTACGTGTAATTTGTACATTTTTGTGTTTAATTGTCTTCATTCGTTTCTTATTTTTAATTAAATATATTCATTTCATATGTTAATATATAAATTCGATATATGTAAGTAATAAATGATCGTGCATCGCACGAGTGTAACACTAGTTTTATATATAAAGGAAGAATAGTGTATTAGTGTGAATGCAAAATCTGGATAGATGTAAATGCATTTATTGCATATATATATAATTTTATTTTATTGTAAATACTAAGCAATGGTTAATATTTTGTACTGATTTTTAATTTTAATAATTGTGTAAAGATTAAATGATATAATAATTTCTTAATCTTCAATGTTGTTCAATTATCGTATATTTGATGAGTTAAGATTAAGGGTAATAAGCACAAATGGTCCCCAACCTTTAGGTTTCTTGCGAAAATGGTCCCCAACGTTTAGATTTTTGCATTTATACCCTTAGATTCACCAAACGTTGCGAAAATGGTCCATGCAGTTAGATTCCGTTAGTTTTTTCCGTTAAAAAGTGTAAATAGCACAAATAGTCCCTAACATTTGAGTTTTTTACGATAATATTCCCTAACATATTAAGGTCACGTTTGGCATTTTTAATTTGTAATCTCCAAATGTTTGGCGTATTTAGTCCCTAACATATTAAGCCCCTATACGTTTGGCATATTTAGTCCCTAACATATTAAGCCTCTATTTGAAAATAATTATTTCAAATAATATGATTTGTAATTGTAATTTTTTGAAGAATTTGTTGTTAAAAAAATTGAATTTATTTGTAAATTATTTTATTGATAGAATGTGTGGTTAAAAACGAGTTTTAAAAAATAAAATTTATTTTGAATTTCTAAAATGCACAATAAAATATTTAACAAAAATTCACCGCTTCAACCTATTGGAAAAAAATAATGAATCCATGGAACATAAATAAACAAATACATTGGACATTATTTTAAAAATTGAATAAAAAATATGTTTGTATCAATTCTATTTTCAATTTTGAGAACTGATCAATATCGATTTTCAAAATTTCTTTTTTTTTCAAAACTCATTTTCTTCCACACGTTCTATTAATATATATTTTTTTAATTTATGCATAAATTAAAAAAAAAAACTACATTTTAAATAATGTGGTTTGTAATTGTATTTTTTTAAAGAATTTGTGGTTAAAAAGTAAAAGAAAAAAAATTGAATTTATTTGTAAATTATTTTATTGATAGAATGTGTGTCGAAAACGAATTTTAAAAATAAAGTTTATTCTAGATTTTTAAAGTGCACAGTGAAATATTTAACAAAAATTCACGGCATTAACATTTCAACTTATTGATAAAAAAAAATTATGGAATATGAACAAACAAATACATTGGACATTATTTTAGGAATTGAATAACAAATACGTTTTTATCAATTCTACTTTCGATTTCGATTTTCGATTTTGAGAATCGATCGATTTGAAAAGTAAGTTTGGAGAATTTTGGTTAAAACGTAATTTTTTTTAATTTATGCATAAATTAAAAAAATATATTAATAGAACGTGTGGAAGAAAATGAGTTTTGAAAAAAAATGAAATTTCGAAAATAGATATTGATCAGTTCTCAAATCGAAAATAGAATTGATAAAAACATATTTTTTATTCAATTTCGAAAATAATGTCCAATGTATTTGTTTGTTTATGTTCCATGGATTCATTATTTTTTTTTCCAATATGTTGAAGCGGTGAATTTTTGTTAAATATTTTATTGTGCATTTAAAAAATTCAGAATAAATTTTAATTTTTAAAACTCGTTTTTAACCACACATTCTATCAATAAAATAATTTACAAATAAATTCAATTTTTTTAACAACAAAATCTTCAAAAAATTACAATTACAAACCATATTATTTGAAATAATTGATTTCAAATAGGGACTTAATATGTTAGAGACTAAATATGCCAAACGTATAGGGACTTAATATGTTATGGACTAAATACGCCAAACGTTTGGAGGTTACAAAATAAAAATGTCAAACGTGACCTTAATATGTTAGGGACTATTATCGTAAAAAAACTCAAAGGTTAGGGACCATTTGTGCTATTTACACGTTTTTAATGAAAAAAACTAACGGAATCTAACGGCAGGGACCATTTTCGCAACGTTTGGTGATTCTGAGGGTATAAATGCAAAAATCTAAACGTTGGGGGACCATTTTCGCAAGAAACCTAAAGGTTGGGGGATCATTTGTGCTTATTACCCTAAGATTAAACACATATTTATAGTTTATTGTGATTTTTGAACGAAAATTGAGAAAAACTTAAATATGTGTGGTAAATGCAGAAATTATAATAAATATATTTATATTTTGAATAATCATCAATATTTGTACCGATAATATTATATCTAACATGATATACAATTAAAAAATACAGAATTTGAATTTATCATTCAATGAAGTTTTCGATAATTTGGATTATTTATATTGTTTTTAAATTTTAATAATTGTTGTAATAAAAAATTATTTTTGTGTTGATTATGTATAATCATTAAATTTTATGAATGCTTATCTATATTGCGGATAGCAATTTTAGTTCATCGCACTAGTGAAAATCTATATATATATATATATATATATATATATATATATATATATATATATATATATATATATATATATAAAAGTAGAATAGTTTGACATAATTTAATTCTTAAATTCTTTTTGTTTTAGTATTATAATAAATAATTAATATAATATTATTGTTATTTGTATATTTTGGTTATAATTATTATTTTTATTATTAACGTAAATATTGAATGAGTTCAATCAATATTTTTAGTTATGAGTTTTAAAAGTATTATTTAATTATTGATTTTTTATTTATTTGTTGTTCTTAATATTATAAATCATATATATGTGTAGCCATCAATAATTAAACTATGTTTTAATTATTAATGGTCAAATCATTTGTTATCTTTAATATTATAAATCATATTTTCTAAAAAAATATATTATTATTAAATATTTTAATAAAATAAGCTTATGTTCAGCAACTATATTTTTGTTTCGAGGTAAAATATATGGTTGAAAAATAGTTTTGAAAAAATATGTGGTTAAAAAGTGGGTTGAAAAATTGTGCTGCTTATACATAATTTATAGAAAAAGTTATTGAACAAATGTTAATATTGAAGACTTAATGCTTTGATTTTTTTTTTATAATAATATTAATAGAATGATTAATATTTTTAATCATTATTAATTTTAATAAAATTTTTAAAGATTATAGGTTATAATTTTCCGTAATTTCATAATCTACAACTTTACTCGGTTGTCGTATCATGATAATCGCCAGATTTTCAAAATTATTATTTTAACTACTTATTTTTGTAAATAAACTTTTATTAGTTAAATTCAAATATTTTGACGATTTCTTTTTTAATTATTGTGATTGATGTTTTTGAATGAAAATTAAAAAGTACGTTAAATACAAGAGGTAAATGTGGAAGTTATGAGAAATATACTAATACCTTTCACATGCATCAATATTCGTACACATAATATTATATCAAATATGATATACCATTAAAAAAATTACTAAATTTACATTTTCAATGAAATTTTTAATAACTCATAAAAATTATTGAAATCAATAATAATTTATTATTTAAATATATAAATTGACGTTTGCCATTCAAAGAATTTTTTAATAATTTGAATTATTTATGTTAATTTTTAAATTCTATTAATTATTGTAATAGAGAATTCTTTTTTATACATTTATATATGTGTTGATTATGTATAAACACTAAAATTTTAAGAATAATTATTGAAATCGATATTACGGATAATAACTTTCCTGCATCGCACGGGTGAAATACTAGTTCCTATGAATGCTTTCCCAGAATATAACAAGAAATTGTGAAGCTCTTGCATATGTTTTACGTGGCTGTTGAGGGAAAAGATGAAAAAATCATATTTATGATTGTGGTGCAACAATAAATTGTTTTATGTAATAAACAATTAAAACCCCATTTATGTAATATAACTTAAGAGTATTTAAGTGAACTAAAAATTACTTGAAATTGTGGTGTAGAATTTTTTTTTTTTTTTTTTTTTTTTTTTTGTGGTAACATAGCTGTCCAATACTTAATCAAGATATTTAAAACACACATTTTCAAACGTAAGAAACTTAATATTTTTTTCCAAAAATTAGGTATTAATTATATTTTATTATTTAAATAGGTTAAGGTCACAATAATATAAATTTATGGTCACAGTCACAAATTTCTTAGGTCACAACTTTTTTTCATCATACATCTCGAGTTCATTAGTCACAAATTAACAAAATATGAGTCACAATTTCTTTATCGGTCACAAATTTCACAAATCACAATTTATTTATTTTTTAGGCCACAATTTACAAATTTCTTAGGTCACAATTTTTTATTTATTTTTACTTATGAAAGCCCCTAAGAGCATTGTATTGGTTTTTAGACTACCCCCGTTAACTCTTGTTTTGGAGGGGGGGGGGGGGGGGGTTGGCTTTTAGATCACAATTTGTTTTTTGATCATAAATCTTGAATTTTGTAAGTCACAAATTATTTAATTGTCACAAATTTCAAATTAATTAATCACATCTTAAAAAATCGTTGGTCACAATTATAAATTTTGTCATAATCCTAAATTTTTTTAGGTCACACAATTTTTTTAGTTATAAGCTACAAACTAGTTTCACACTTATGTGATATACGAACATATTCCATTGACAAATTATAATGTATTGACACGGAAAAAATGAGAAAAAATCAATAAAAAGTAATTAAAGTAAATGTCAATAATAATAATAATAATAATAATAATAACAACAACAACAACAATAACAATAATAATAACAATAACAATAACAATAATAATAACAACAACAACAATAATAACAACATTTTGTTATCAAGAGTAATACAAAAGTTGGAAAACTTCGTTATACACAACTTTAGTCGTAGCATTTGTTGGGTTTTCATTGTCATCAACCGTATTTTAACTTCCATCATTAGCAACGCTTTGTTTTTAGTATTTCAAAGAAATTTGATGCAAATTTGTAGCATTTTCATATGCTTACATGACACAACTCAACTTAACTTCTTCATTAATCCAACCTCTTGTTGTATCGCAACGCATGACACGAAAATCTCAATCATATTTGGCAACTCTTTAGTAATATGATTTCACTATAAAAAAATGTGTATGTAGAAATAATTGAAATGTAAAATGAAGATAAAATATCAAATGCTAGAAAATCTTCACAACTAAACCCTGATTATTTATTTCAACTTAGAAAGTCTTCATATATCTATATATTAATAGAACATTTTTTTTTTGAAATAATAGAACGTTTTAATGTGTCAAAAATATATTAAATTAACATTTTACCCAATAAAATGGGAGGGATAGTATCAATTTTAAATTCTCATTTTGAAATGCACAACCGTCATCTTAAACCACCCACTAATTATACACTAACCGTGTGCGCTACACGGACATATTCCATTGACAAAGTGTAATGTACTGACATGAAAAATGGAAAAAAATCAATAAGAAGAAAAAACAGCAAGTGTCAATTTACATAATAACAACAATAATAATTTTGTTATCAAGAATATTACAAATGTTGAAATCATTAGTCCAATCTCCTATTGTATCGCAATGCATGACACGAAAAACTCAATCTCACTTGACAGTTCTTTAGTAACATGATTTCTCTATAAAATAATCTGTACCGAGAAATAATTGAAATGTAAAATGAAGATAAAACATGAAATGTTAGAAAATATTCATAACTAAACCCTGATTATTTATTTCAACTTGGAAAGTCTTCATATATCTATATATTAGGGTGTGTTCTTTTAAATTTAATTTGCAAAATAAATGGAATGTTTTGTGTCAAATCAAGGAATTGAAATTATTTGTTGATTTATTTGTGTTTTCTAGGTAAGATGAAGGGTTAAAAATTGGAGAGAGAAAATGTGGATGGTTAAAAAGTGGTATAGAAAATTGTGTAATTTAAATTGTTGTAATGGTTTCAAATTAAATTTCAGCCGAACACGGCCTTAATAGAATGTTTTAATGTGTCAAAAATATATTAAATTGACAATTTACCCAATAAAATGGGAGGAATAATATCAAATTTAATTCCTCATTTTAAAATGCACAACCTATCATCTTAAACCTCCTATTAATTTACACAATAACCATGCATTAAAAAAAAAAAAACTATCCACTTTGTAAATAATTTCTAGATTTAAAAAATTGCCAAAAAAATAAATAATAAAATATTAAAATTTAGAATCTTTGATAATTCAAATTCTGGTCAAAATTAATTGGTCAGAATCTCAGTAATATATATATATATATATATATATATATATATATATATATATATATATATATATATATATATATATATACACGGGAGAAAGTACTCAAATAATTAATAGTCTTGATAAAACCAATATAATACTAGGAAGCAAACAAATAGTTATAAATAAGATATATAATTATGACAAATTAGAATGGACAGATTGTTAGGAAATGACTTTATACAAACAAAATAATAATATGATAATGTTACAAACACCCTGTGGATATTTACTAAAAATACCAAGAGAATTTAGACCTTACAAAGTTCAGCCAACACAGCGTGGTGATAAATGGGAAAAAAAACCAATTACACAAAATGAAATAAAAAATAAAAGAATAATGTATAAAAAAGTTTTGAAAACAAATATAACAATAAGCATGGAAAAAATCATTGATCAATTAGAAAAAGTATATGGAGAAAATCCATTATCATTTTGGAAACCATATCATTCTAGAACTAAAATAGAACTAACAGAAAATGTTATTATAAGAGTTAGGCCAATGATTTATACCATACAAGATACACAAGAATTTAAAACTCAAATAAAAGAATTACTTAATCAAAAATTAATCATACCTAGCAATGGACCCCATAGTAGTCCAGCTTTCATGGTAATGAAATATTCTGAACAAAAAAATAGGAAAAGCTAGAATGATGATAAATTATAAAGAATTAAACAAATATACCAAATTCGATGGATACATTTTACCAAATAAAGAAATACTAATAAATCTTGCAAAAAGAAAACAATATTATTCTAAATTTGATTGCAAATCAAAATTTTGGCAAATAAAAATGGAAGAAGATAGTATTCGATATACATCATTTAGTACACCCCAAGGTAAATATTAATGGATGGTAATGTCATTTGGTTTAAAAAATGCACCATAAATATATCAAAGAAAAATAGATAACATATTTAGAAAATTTAATGAATTCTTAATTCTCTATGTTGATGATATATTAATATGTTCCAATAATAGAAAAGAACATAAAAATCATTTGATAAAATTTATAAATGAATGCAAAAAAGAATGAATTGTTCTTTCAAAAAAAAAAAAGTTATAATAGAAAAACAAGAAATTGATTTTGTTGGATTATCAATAGATAAAAGAGGAATAAAATAACAAACTCATATATATCTAAAAAGATAGAAAGTTTTCCAGATAAATTAGAATTTAAAGAACAAATACAAAAAATTTTAGGATGTTTAAATTATGCAGAAGGATTTATTGAAAATCTTTTAAAAACTAAACATAAAATTCAGATTTTACTTAGAAAAATAAATACCAAATGATGGAGTAATGAACACACAGAAATTGTCAAATCACTTAAGGAAGAATGTAAAAATTTACCAAAATTAAGATTACCAGATGAAAAAGATAATCTAATAGTTAATATTGATGCCTCGGATAAATATTGGACAGTAATATTAAAAGGCATCTTAATGAGATTTGCAGATATTCCAGTGGAACGTTTAACCAAGCAGAAATAAATTATACTACTCATGAGAAAGAATTATTAGCAATCATCAGAGAAATAAAAAAAATTTCATTGTTTTTATTATCCAAAAATTTCATTGTTGAAACTGATAATTCTCAAGTTGCAGGCTTAGTAAAAAATAAGTTACCACCAGAACCTCAATATAGGAGGCTCCATAGATGGTAAGCCTATTTGTCATTTTATAATTTTGATATAGTTCATATTAAAGGCGTCAATAATTATCTTGCAAACTTTTTAAGCAGGAATATTGAATTTGCAGATGGATAATATCAAAAAAATCTTTGATAGACGTCAAACAGCGAATAAACTTCCTCACAGAGGAAGCTGAAGATATAAAACTTGGGATTGAGCAACTAGCAGAAACTCTTCAAAAAAAGTTTTAAGCAATTGATGGAAATCCCAAAATTTCATTACAATTATACTAAAGAATTGAGCGATAACATAATTGAGATTAAATCTCAGTTTGATTTGTTAATTACTAAACAAGCTGATACCAAACAAGTTATATAAAAAATACAAACAGGCACATCTTCTGGAAATAGTGGTGGACCAACGATTAAAAGAGTGAACCAAGTCCCAAGAAAGTTGTAATAAATGAAGTCAGTCCTCGAAAAGTAACGGTCAATGCCAAAGATGAACATATAAGGGTAATCAAAATTCGCACCGAGGAGGAAGATGATTCCCCTTTTTTACCAAAAGAAGACAAATATAAAACTACTGTCAAAGTTATATATGAACTCCAAGAAAGTGAATGTTATTACATTTCATCTGGAGATTATTACATTTCATCTGGAGATCATGTTTACCTATGATTGATCGTTACTCAAGGAGGAGATCCTGTTATGACAAAAATGGCAGCAGATTATGGATTTTTGGATCTTATCTATCCAGGAAAAGACTTTAAAGAGATTGAAAATTTTGATGTTTATTAAAAGGAGAAATTTCAAAATTCGCACAAGGAAGACCTATATATTTAAAATTTTATTCAATCAGTCCTAAAATTGATGGAATGATATATTATCCTGCAGAGCATATTATTACAATTGGATATGTTGCTCGAGATTTCCAAATTGAAGTTGGAAAAAATACCAGGCCAGTACCAAATATTACAAGATCATGGTTTAGATCTCGAAGGGTGTTGAGAATTAAGGTTCTCTACAACATTGCCAAAAACTTGTATGATAAAAAATTCAAATGCATATGCCAGTATAATGGATGGACCCTTCTCACTAATGGAGGAAAAGAAAAGTCAACAATCTTGAAAGAATACATCAACAAGTTTGACACTCATCAAATCCATAGAACCTTTGCTACTTAAATCTGCTTTAAAACAAGGCAGCACAATGTAGGGGCCATATAAAGACTGAAAACAATAGAGGGATATGTGTTCCTATAATGTAAGGGCCATGTGAAGAAATAAATAATAGAGGATAGGTGTGTCCTTGTAATAAATAATAGAGGACATGTGTGTCCTTATAATGTTATGAAAAGCTGTAAAATTATTAGGTCAATGATGTAAGCAGTGATGTAATTGTATCCAATGTAACATTATAAATAAAGGCCTCCAAGCTAGTTGAAAGACAGAGATCACTTGAGCACTCAGTTTGTGAGAAAGCCAAAAAATCTTATGTCTTTGAAAAATTCTCATACCAACATTGTATCAATCCTCATATTATCAATAAAGTTCCAGTTGATTTATAAAAATAGGATGAGTTTCTAAATTCTTGTCTTCTAAATCCTATTTCTAAAAAGAAAATATATTATTAAGAAAACTCCCTACACTCTGTCCTAAAATATTTTCCATCTAAAAGGTTATACAGTGAAGGCATATATCCAGGTTTAGCTAATAACCCGTGAAGGCAGGAGGCCATTGAAGGGTGTGAAGCAGAAACCTATAAGCCTGAAGGTCACTAACAATAGAAGGAAAATATAAAGGTACTGAGAACAGGAAAAGGGATTATTATTCTTAATATATCTATCTTTACGGAATTAGAGGAAGAAGAGCTTTTAACATGACAGAATTCAGAATTGTTAGATTTAATTATCAAAACAGTCCTTATAAGGATGAATATCATAGCATAATTGAACTTTTATTCTTGCATAAACAGTTTACTAGACCCAATAATGAAATAAAAAAGTTATATCATGTCTATATACCATATTTGTTAGCTATTTTTCCTAAATTAAAAGAATTATTAGGAATAGAAATTACAAAATCAATCATTTACTTTTGGCTTGATAGTGATAATACTGAAATAAATAATGAATTATATTTAGGATATGTGTTTAGTAGTGATAATGATTATGATCCTATAATAAATTATGACAGTGATGGAAGAGATGAATCATTCTTTACCAGTTTTTGAAAATTTTAACATCATGAACGAAGAAAATTACATTATAAGAAAACCCACATATAAGAGATGTCCATATAAAGTTAAGAAGAATATTAAAAATAAAAACGGAAATGAATATGGAAATGAAATTGATAAAATAGGATACCAAGAGTAACTTTATGCATTACAAGAAATATTAAAAAGTTTTAAAGAAAATTTGATAGAAAACTTTGTTAAAGGTACTGTAAGATATATAGTAATACAAGATATTCAAGATATAATTGATAAATTAGAAAAAAGGAAGAAAAATATTTCAAAATATGATATACCATTTGAAAAGGCATAGATATCATGGCTGATATAAATATTATCAATTCCCAAACACTGATAGATTTGAAAAATTAATTGAAACTTTATAAATTATTTATCTCTGTGTTTATAATGCCTAGATATACTATTGAAAGTTTAGACAATTTGTTAGAGAGAATAATGGAAAAAAAATAGATAACATTATATCCCAATTAATAGATATGGATGAATCATCTGAACAATATTATATATTTTCAGAAAATCATGATCAATACATTATAGATTATTCTGATATATTACAGCTTAAAATAGATTTAGAAAATAAATTAATGACAAATACAGTCAAAACCTAATGTCAGGATATACAATAGAAAGACTATATAACCTTTTAAAAAATTGAAAGATAAAATGGAAGATATTAAACATCAAATGGAAAATGAAAATATATCTTCTGAAGAATATTATAAACTTTTAGAAAAAGATGAACAATATATTACAGATTACTATATTTTAATAGATCAAAGAATGGACTTATACCAGAAAATTTTGTATAATAATTTACCAACCCGATAATATATGGATACTTCATAAGCATCAACTTCTAATAACTGTGATCATAAACTATATTTAGAAAATAAAGAAATTTCATTTTTATTAGCTATTGTTGAAAAATCTAAAAATATACATTCTGTTGGACAATCTAAACCAAAAGAAATATACGAAGACATTGATTATACTATCCTAAATAGAATAGAATTTAATTCTATTGAAACATTAAAAAATATAAATACAGCTCATAAAATTATAGAAGAATACAAAGATATAGAAGATGAAGATGAAGTTTCAGAAGGAATAACATTAGGATATATAACTAAAAAAGAACATCCTAAATCTTTTGAGAAATTATCACAATATAGAACATTTTTAGAAGAACTTAAAAGATTAAAAAAATCTGAATACAATAAGAATTATTGAATTAAATTAACCAAATTAAATTTAGGGACATATCTTGCAAAGTAAATAACCAACTTCATTAAGGGTAATATACACAATTTACAAAAGATGGTCATTTTGAAAAGTTACATATTTTGTATGGCTAATTCAATGAATCCACCGCAATAAAGTATCAATTTGAAAAGTCACTACTTGCGAAGCCCGTTCACTATTTCCATATGATAAATCTTTGGTCATTTTCAACCGTTATTTTGTAAAACCAATTTTGTTTTTGTTTTTTTTTTTTGGAATTAACCCTGTGTGTTCTGGGCTGCCTCAAATTATAGCAAATGAATTTGAAAATAAATTATAGCAAATGAAGAAAAGTACTTGCATTTAACAAACTAGGAATTGCCGATCTAAGTAGAATACAAATACAAACACGAACATTAGGAGCAAAATATTACATTTTGCATAACAAAATTTTAAAGTTTTTTTGGAAAAAGTTCCCACTCATGTCGTTCTTGCACACTGTGATGTTGCATATTACGTTGTTGTTCACGGAAGTAGTTATATGGCTCCATCGGTAGGTAGTCGTGTCGTATTGCAACCAAAAAACCATGATCTAGCCGGTCCACTTTGCGAAGATAATTGTGTATTGCCATTGTCGCTAATACAATTGATATCTGTGAACAGAATTCATAATCAGGCATCTGTTGAAGAATAGTGAATCTTTTCTTCAACACTCCAAGCTTCTTTCAACAACATTCATGCACGATGAATGCACGTAATTAATTAGCTCTTCCCGGTTTCTTGGCTGACGTGCTTGCGAGGTTGTTGCTTGATGAAATTCTTGCATATGGTATCGTGTATTATGACCCTATACAGACCAAGGAATCCCCATCTGTTCACAAAACCAAAATCTACAACATAATATTTGTCCCCCATCGGAAAAGGGAAATTGATAGAGGGATTCTCCATTGCATCGTTCAACATCCTGTTGTCATGTATCGATCCTTCCCTGTGATGCACAATTGAATTTTTCTTTTACTTGGAAATTTTGATGCCAACACGTGACGTACAGTAATTTGCGAAAATACTTTTATCCTTCTTTTCATAAGTCAGTGACAAAAACACGTCACTTGATTGAGATTTCACAATCACTTTATTTTTAAAATAAAATACATTCATTCATAGGATAACGATAAAACATTTAATATATGATGTTGACTTTGAAATTCTTTTAGATAAATAGTAATAATAGTAAAATAGGGGGTTGGAAGTTCAAACACAAGACCTTATTCAGTGAGTCAACAACACATGTCGTCATCTAGCACAGCACTATCTGTCTTGCCGTCTGAAAATCTATACCAATCCCTTTTCTTTTCTATTATTACCTGAAATATTAGATATGTCGTGGAATGAGTATACACTTGTCTAGTGAGTGGAGTATGGTACACATGTGCTATTGCACGTAGACAAGTTAACACCATATATTCAAGGTTCGTCAGCTCCTTTTAGTTTTTCACTAAAATAGGCTATTGGCCTTCGATCCTGCATTAAAACAGCTCCAATGCCTAGCCTTGAGGCATCACATTCAATCTCAAAAGCCTTGTCAAAGTTAGGGAGTGATAAAACCGGTGCTTCACACAACATATTTTTAATAGTCTCAAATGCATGCTCCTGTTCTACTCTCCACTTAAACCCTACACTCTTTTTGACAACTTCTGTGAGTGGTGCAGCAATTGTGCTAAAATCCTTAACAAAACGCCTATAAAAACTAGCAAAGCCATGAAAACTTCTAATCTCAGTTATGCTTTTAAGTGTTGGTCATTCTTTAATAGCTTTAACTTTTTCTTCATCTACTTCTATTCCTTTAGCACTAACCACATAGCCAAGAAACACAACTTTTTCCATACAAAAATCACATTTTTTAAAATTAGCAAAAAGTTGCTCTTGTCTTAAAACCACAAGCACACACCTAACATGTTCCACATGCTCATTCAAAGTTTTACTATATATCAAGATACCATCGAAGTAAACTACAACGAATTTACCTATAAATGCACGTAAAACATGATTCATTAAACGCATAAATGTGCTAGGTGCATTAGTAAGCCCAAAAGGCATTACTAACCATTCATACAGGCCATACTTAGTTTTAAAAGCAGTTTTCCACTCATCTCCTTCTTTCATTCGAATTTGATGATAACCACTCTTAAGGTCAATTTTACTAAATATGCTAGAACCATGCAATTCATCCAACATATCATCTAACCTAGGAATAGGATGACGATACTTTACCGTTATGTTGTTGATGGCCCTACAATCGACATACATTCTCCAAGTCCCGTCCTTTTTGGGTACAAGTAACACGGGGATGGCACATAGACTCATACTTTCCCTTATATACCCTTTGCTCATCAAGTCCTCCACTTGCCTTTGGAGCTCCTTCGTCTCCTCGGGGTTACTTCGATAAGCGGGGCGGTTTGGAATGACTGCTCCAGGTACAAAATCAATTTTATGTTCAATACCTCGAATGGGTGGTAACCCACTAGGTATGTCATCGGAAAATACATCCTCGAATTCCTGCAATAAAGAAATAGCCAAACTAGGGAGGGATTTGTTAGTTTCATCAAAGGCAAGGAATGAATCCTTGTACAATAAAAGGACCATTAGCCGTTCTTCCATGAATGCTTTCTTGATTTCACTCCTTTTTGCGTAGAAACTCATTTTTCTTTCTTTTCTGGCACTCTTCGCTCCCTCTCCTTTTTCTGAGGTATGTACCCCAACACTCCTTTTTTCTCTCTCCTCTCCTTTTTTTGGAGTCGTGACTCCAACTCTCTTTTCCTCTCCTTTTTCTGAGGTCGTGGCCTCAACTCTCTTTCTCTCATTTTCCCTCACTCTTTTTTCTTCATCATTTTTCAATTTTATTTGATCTTCATACACTTGTGACGGTGTCAATGGTGCAAGTGTAATGGTTTTTTCCCCCTTTGGTAAAGCTATACCTATTTTTATACCCATCATGCGTTACCTTCCTATCATATTGCCAATGCCTACCCAACAAAATGTGTCCGACATGCATAGGAACCACATCACACATAACATCATCCACATAGCTACCAATAGAAAAACTCACCAACACCCTCCTATTCACCTTAATCTCTCCACTATCATTTAGCCATTGAAGCCTATAAGGTTTAGGATGTTTTAACAAAGGTAATCCTAATTTTTCAACAAGTATAGTACTAGCGACGTTAGTACAACTACCACCATCAATAATCATACTACATACCTTGTTATTAATGCGACATCGTGTATGGAATATGTTCTCCCGTTGTTGTTCCAAATCATCCGTGTTGATTTGAGCACTAAGAGCTCTCCTTGCCACTAATAACTCACCATGCTCCCCGGATAACACATCCTCATCATCACATATTTCCTCCAATGCTGGCATATCGCTATAATCCTCTTCCCCACTATCACTCTCCATGGCTCCATCCTTCCGCACAAGTATCACTCGCCTATTAGGACATTGAGATGCCACATGTCCTCTTCCCAAACATTTGAAGCATTGAATGTCTCTACTCCTAGATGGTTGAGGTTCCCCTTTAGGTGCGAGTTTACTAGCTTGTTCCTCATTCCCTTTTGGTGCCTCAAACTTCCCTTTTGGTGCTTCAAACTTCCCTCTAGAAACGGCCCCATCTCCTTTACTTTCCCACTTCGGCTTCCAAGAAGAATTAGAACCAGATTTATACCTTGCTGTTCCCTTTTTCTTTATTTGCTTCTCCACCTTTATAGCCATGTGCAACATATCTTCCATCTCCAAATAATGTTGTAGTTCAACCACATTAGCTATATCCCTATTCAACCCATTCAAAAATCGAGCCATCATAGCCTCCCTATCCTCTTCTACATTAGCTCTAATCATCAACATCTCATCTCCTTATGATAATCCTCCACACTCTTTGATCCTTGGTATAGACTTTGTAACTTTTGATGAAGCTCCCGATGGTAATGACTAGGAACGAACCTCTTTCTCATGATAGCTTTTAACTCATCCCAAGTACTAACGTACCTCTCGCGATTCCTCCTCCTAGAAGTCACCAATTGATCCCACCAAGTAATAGCGTAATCGGAGAATTCAAGTACAGCTTCCTTAACCTTTTTCTCTTCCGAATAAGTGTAGCAATTGAAAATTAACTCTATCTTCTTTTCCCATTCTAGGTATGCTTCCGGATCACTCATACCCTTGAATGACGGAATTGTCATTTTGATGTTGCTCATACTACCATCCATTCTATCGCCACCAAGATCTCTATCCCTTCTTCCATGCCTAATTCCTCTATCCAAAATTGCTCTATCGTCAAAATCACTACCTTCTTCATTCTCATCGATCCCCTCTATTCTACGACCTTGGCCACCTTGCCTACAGGCATTAGGCACTTCCCGAGGTTGCTCAAGCCTTTCTAACCTACCTAACACATCCCCAAACAACCGCTCAAACCGTTGTACAATCTCTTCCGTCATGCTGACTCGATCGTTGTTTTTTGTAGTAGAAGATTGTTCAGACATCCTAAAACTAAATATTATATGCCTCACGTGTATTTCGCTCGTGTATCACTCAAATTTGGCTTTTACCCTCTATTGATCTCACATCTCTGCCTTTTTCCACTCAATGGCTTTCACCCCAATTGCTTCAAAGAATGAACCCGAACTCAAACAAGTTTAAGCCCGAATGATTCAAATCGAGTAAGAGTGAGAATTTTATGAACTGTTTGGAAAACTTGAAGAAGACTTTTAGAGAATGGAATTTGACTCGATATAGAACTTGACACTTTTTATGGAAAACTAAGATTGAGTCAAGAATATATTTCTTGAAATCAAATAACAGCTATTTTTTTTTTCTCTTGGACATGGAATTTTCGTTTTTTTTTTTTTGGATTTCTCGAAAATTCAACTTCGAGAAAGACGAAACAAACGAAATTTAATTTGGATAACAAACGAAGGAAATAACGACTATTGAATTTTTTGTGACACTTTTTTTGATTAAAGACTCAAGAACTGGAAGAACACGAAGAACAAGATTAAAGAAGACTCAAGAAAACAAAACAAAGATATAACATTGATTTTTGGAGCCTAAGCTCTGATACCAGATGATGCAAACCACGTAGCAATTGTAGCTACGCAACCCACAAATTATTGGAATCGACCCAAGAACGCCAAAGAATCACGATTTCGAGATTGATTCAAATTAATTGAACCAAGCAACCAACACAATCAATAGATATGCTGACCTCTTGATCACAATGAAAATAAATCTCACCCAAGATTTGAACAAACAAGAATTAAACTCGCAAGTTCGGATTTTATTCAATAAAGAATAAAGTATGAAAGCAAATTGCCTCTCAATAATAATATCAAAGTTGTTTATGAATAATGAAAATTACATCCCTATAAATAGGGTCAAAATCTAGGTTAAGAGTTCTAATTAAACAAGGAAACAAATAACCAAAAATAAGGAAATAATTAAAAACCCTAAATTCACGCGTATTGTTATTTACGGCCGTAAGTCTCAATTCTGAAATTCTTGTTTTTGACCCGAGGCTGCGTTACGACCGTGACAAATCTGCGTTACGGCCGTAAGTCCAATTTTCTTCAAAATCACAGTTTTCAACAGTGGACTCATTACGGCCGTAAGAATTATGGGTTACGGTCGTAATTCTTGAATTTTCACAATTTCTTCGACGGCTTGAATGAGGTTGATCCACTCGTCGTTTTGGCTCGGTCCCAACATGGAACTTGCTTCTTTTGACGACACGAACATTGTTTTGGCCATTGTTTCTTGCACTAGCTTGTCCATTGCTTCGTTGGCCCTCTTTGTTTGCAGTCGAGTCATCGGTCCTCCTTTGATTATCAATGGATCTTTGTGCGGGCTTGTGTTCGTGGTCTGGATCACATCAAATGTGGACCAAACGCATTTCAACAGAGTGACCTAGGATAAACAAAGAGAAGGCAAGCCTCTCCTCAGCTGATATGTGCCTAGAGTCATTGAAGCCATAGTGTTCTCGTAGGTGACCCACAAGCAATTTGAAGGCTGGAGGATATATTCTACATAACTGCAAACAATCGTGCCCACTTTCTTGATTTAAAACCCGGTTGACCAAGTGTTGGCCAATATTATAATGTGAAGTAATGTTTCCTTGCAAGAACACATGCTCATTGTAATATGTGTGTTGTCATTCTGCACAATTCAAACCAAGAAGCATCTTCAATTTTCAATCTTTCGATTTTTGTAAGAAGCTCTTCAGAACCAAATGAATACATCGAAAATGGTTAAATATTCTATGAAAATTATAGATGACTTTTGCTTCACTGATTAAATGTTGCTTGCATATGCACTTTTATATAGAAAAAACTTATGTACACATTTATATACAACACTATTTCAACCAAACTAGCCAGTCTAGAAATTAATGACCTCTATCTAGGTCAATGACCATCCACTAGCTGAGTACATACTACAGTATGTACTATGTAAATTTAAATGGATGCCATAAAGATGGCTTTCTTTGGTAGTTGAAAAAATCACGTTCCATACATTTGTTTGACAGGGGATCTCCACATAGATATGAGTTCTTTAAAGTAAACATAGAAGCATAAATATTATTTGCCACATTATATATATATATATATATTTATTCCACACAATATGAAGACATCAATATTCAGCAGAAATTTATCGCTTAAATGCATAATTCATCTAAATAAATAGATCGTACACATGATAAGTAGAACTCCCTAATATAAGGTGTCAAAATTAACGAAACTCAATGCCGTTGTGATGAATGGCCGAAGGTAAACATGTCTCATATCCTACATTGTAAAGTAACAAATCACATGCGTTTAAACATACAACAACATAATTCTGAATCGTTTCCTTACTAAACCATTTATTGGAAACCCTTTCCCAGCATTTACATGAGTCATCACACCTTCATTTCAATCGTATCCATGCTTAAAAATGTTTTCATGTATTTTTCGTTGCTCCCCAATAAGGTAGCACCGTACATAAATAAATTATTGTCGTAATCCATGATTTCTTTTAGGTATGGCATGCACGTGTCCATGTTAGGTACACGAGTTTCTTTCCCCAGTTCGACTGTGATTCTTGCTGCAACTTTGACTTGACAAAATCATCGAATGCTCCAATTAATTTGATTCCTAAATGCGAGTTTTTTTTTTTTTTTTGAGGTCCACTTCCTACGAACTTACGCTTGTTGCCCACTCTGCTACCGCTACCCGGAGAATCTATTGAACGTGACCCTATGTCATCCCCTGGATTGGGATCATAATTCAAATCAAGTTGGCGCGTTATGTTTGTTATGTCTTGTTGGCTGCAGGTCGTTGATGGATAAGTCACATGCTTACCAGTTGTGATGACATTTTTGAATAACATATCCCCGCTGATCAACAACTTTACGATATTTTTATTTCGAATTAACTTCACATCGGATATCACCTACATTTTAAACAACAACATACTATAAAAATCTAGTATTGAAATACATATATCATTACTAGTACAATTTATCGTTGCAAATTTTGTATCCGTCCATCCAACATAATACCAACCTGCCACTCAAATGCACAACTTATCTACTACAACAGATACATAGTGTTCTGTGATATAATAATAATCTAGGGACACAACAGTCAATTTCGGATATAAAAGGCCATCACATCCACATACCCCTATCGCTCTCTTGCTTACATTTTTCTCTGCAGAGTCTCCAGACTTTAATTCCAGCTCCTTCATAACTTTAATCTTCTCCAGTAGGTAAGCGAACATAAATCCTTATGTTCACATATTCCGTATTGATTTATTTATATGTAATTAAATGAAGATATGATTTTTTTCAGTTTGAACAGGAGATAAATTGTACTGATCTGTTGTTTTATGGTGATTTGCTGGCAGGAGTTGCAGAAAAATGGGAGACACCAAGGAGAACGATGCATACGAGGAGGAGCTTCTCGACTACGAAGAAGAAGACGAAAAAACCCTTGATTCCGTCAACGCTAAAGTCAACGGCGAGTCCGCCAAGAAGTAAGCAATAAATTTTGCTTCAGAGTTGATATTATAGATTCGACAGTTGGATTTCCCTGGTTAAATTTTCCACTTAAAATCACTCTTCGTGTAAGCCTTTTTAGTTGATTAAAACCTCTATTTTTTCCTGGTGATTTCTGCTTTCATTCAAATTAGTTTCTTTATTTTATTACATAGATCCGTGTTAAATAATAAATATTCTTCTCGATATTTATGCTTTCTTACAATTAGCGAATTCAATTTATTATGTAAATCTATGTTTTATTTTATAATAATAAGTTTGCTCAAAAGTCCCTTTTATGTGCATTTGGGATAGCATAACTGTTTCATCTATTAATGCGATATGGAGAATAGTTTTTTTTTTTATAATAGAAAACAGTGAACTGAATTTCCTTTGGTGGTTCTGATGGTCTAGAACAAATTTGTCCCGATAATTGTTTATTTTGTTCGTGACAAAAGATTTCATGACGATAATGTTACATATTTTCAAACATTGAAATAGTGAAGTCTAGGTGACGAACTTTATTTTAGTAATTGAAAAGAGCTTCACAAGTTTCAGTAGGTTCTGAAACAGTCATTTTAACTGTCAGTTTGATAGATAATTGCCTTTTTTTGGGGGGTGGGGTTATAAGTAGAAACCTGCTATGTTTTATTAGAGATTTTTTTTGTGTGCGTGTGGAGCAAACATGGTATGCATCAATATTCAATAGTTGATAATTACCTGAGTGTCAATTCTTTGTTTTAATTGCAGGGGTTATGTAGGCATTCACAGTTCAGGATTTAGAGACTTTCTCTTGAAGCCAGAGCTTCTACGTGCTATTGTGGATTCAGGATTTGAGCATCCATCAGAAGGCAAGATACTTCTTTTGGTTGTTTATTTTAAGAAATTGTGTTAATTTCTTGTCAAATGTCATTTGGAGCTATGTACATGTTACAGGGCATCTTGCCCACTTGCAATCATGTCTATGGTGACTAAATGTAGAATTTGAGAGGTAATTTTATTGAAGTTGTCTTTAAAATTCTTTTCCTAACATAATTTGAGTTTCATACCATCTAACATGGCCTTTGCTCATAACAGCGTAGTTTACTAACAAATTTGAAGAATAATAAAAAGAGAATCTGAATGTGAAGAAATGACATAGGAGAAAGTTCAATAAAAAGGACGCATATTTTGTAAGTGATGCTAGCCGCATCAGGCTGTAACATATTTTCTGTCAATTGATTATATCTTCTTCTTATGATATTAGTTTTTACAGGTGAGTTGAATTAGATTTACATTTCATGTGATAAGCCTAGTATTAATTGTGCATTTGTGCTTTACATCTATATGTATTAAATGTCTTTTGCCATTGCCTTCTTTGAAGAAACTTTTTCCGTATAAATTAGACAACGTTTTGCATCTTGTGCTCTATTTTTCAAGTTCGTGTACTTTTTTTCTGTCTTTTTTATTTTTCCACTCCTGTAACTTTTAAGATACTAGCACGTTTGAAATACTCCTTACGACATTTATTATCTTTTACTTCTCAGGTAAAGCATCATTATCACCCACCTTGTGAGAAGTTGAATGTTTTCTTTTCTTTTTTTTTTATTGAAACTGAGGCTTCTTTGGATCAATTTCATCGGTTCTTCATCAGTTCAACATGAGTGCATACCTCAAGCTATTTTGGGAATGGATGTCATCTGCCAAGCAAAATCTGGAATGGGAAAAACTGCTGTTTTTGTTCTCTCGACATTGCAGCAGATTGAGCCTGTTGCTGGTCAAGTTGCTGCTCTTGTTCTATGTCACACAAGGGAATTAGCTTATCAGGCATGTATTCTAGCTAAGCACAACTTAACCTTTTTGTATCTGTTTACTACCTGGATTTTGGTCTCTCTCAATGTATTCATGAATCTGCGAACTGACGCCCTTATGCATATTATCAACTTTTTTTTAATCTACATGTGGATTGATAATTGTTGGCAGTTCACTTATTTAATGTTTCTTTATTTGCAGATTTGTCACGAATTTGAGCGTTTCAGCACATATTTGCCTGACATCAAAGTTGCTGTTTTCTATGGTGGTGTCAACATCAAAATCCACAAAGATTTATTGAAGAATGAATGTCCTCACATTGTTGTTGGAACACCTGGAAGAATACTTGCTCTAGCAAGAGAAAAGGAGCTTTCCTTGAGAAATGTGAGGCATTTTATACTTGATGAATGTGACAAGATGCTCGAATCTCTTGGTATGCCACCTTAGTAATATTAAGTCTTGTTTCATCCTATACACCTTAATCCTCTGAACATTAAAAATAGTTCCCATTTTGCTCATTAGCTGTTTTTTATCCTCCCAGATATGAGAAGAGATGTCCAGGAGATCTTCAAGATGACCCCACATGACAAACAAGTTATGATGTTCTCAGCTACACTCAGCAAGGAGATTCGGCCTGTTTGCAAGAAGTTCATGCAAGATGTAATGTCCTTTGGCCATTCCTACTTGAATTTTAGAAGCCTTCGAGATTTCCAATATTCCACTTCTTTCTGCTGACAGTACTTAATCAAGAATGCAGTGATTGAAGCACTATATTCTTGCAATGTCGTGTTTATCTATCCTACCGACACAAAGTGACGTCTGAATGAAAAGGTTCAGTGGAAAGGGACATAGGATTGACTAGGTGTAAAGGTGGCATCAGTTGTTCTGTGTGCAGTGATTTTACTTTTTAATCTAGGAGTTCTTTTACTTTAAATATTTCATTTCTTTCTTTCATTCTTTTTTTTTTTGGTCGGAAGAAGATAAAAGAGGAGAATGTTGGTGGTGTAAATTCACGTGTTTCGTAGTAGTTATGTTGAGTAATGGTGGCGACACTAGTTGGTCTGGATAGTGGATAATTTGGAAGGAGACAAATCACATGGAGTGGAACTCTCGATTCGGTGGATGTTCTTCCATCTTTCATTTACTGGATACCACTAGCTTCGGATGGACTCCTAATATGCTTTACTTTGACATTTCTTATTTATTACAGCCTATGGAAATTTATGTGGACGATGAAGCCAAGTTGACCCTTCACGGTCTTGTACAGGTTTGTTTTTGAGAATGTGAAATTCCTATTTGGTTCTTTAAAGTTCTGTTTTACCTTAATTTGATAACTTTGCTGGCAGCACTACATCAAATTGAGTGAGCTGGAGAAGAACCGAAAGCTGAATGATTTGCTTGATGCCTTGGACTTCAATCAAGTCGTTATCTTTGTAAAGAGTGTAAATAGAGCTGCTGAGCTGAACAAATTACTTGCGGAGTGTAATTTTCCATCAATTTGCATCCATTCTGGCATGTCCCAGGAAGAAAGGTTTGTATCAATTTGAAAGACATGATTCATATGGGAAAAACATGGGGGTAGTTACGTTTTTGAGTCAGTTTTAATAAAAAATTTCAACTAAGTGATGATATAAAGCATTTTGAATCCTCTTAAATTGTATCAATGATGGAACGATTAAGACTTAAAAAATGTTATACTACAAGTTACTTGAGGTGCATGTATTCTTGGAAGCTGTTTGAACACATTTTTACAAAAAAGGTCCCTTTTTATTTTTCTTGCTTACATTTGATGAATATATATGAAGGAAACTTCATTATTTTTTGGGATTAATTAATTACATGAAATGTCACCATTTTTTTTTTTTTTTAAATTATTAAGTTCAATCATGGTTGATATCTTGTCTCATTATAATAAGAGGGTAGAATAGTCGAATTTGCTTGTCGATTAAGGAATGGAAATTCATACTCCTGATGGTTTGAATTTGCAGATTAACTCGATACAAGGGTTTCAAGGAGGGGCATAAAAGGATTCTTGTGGCTACTGATTTGGTTGGCAGAGGAATTGACATAGAACGTGTCAACATTGTCATTAATTATGACATGCCTGAATCTGCAGACACTTATCTGCACCGGGTATATTCTTCTCTTTCTCAGTATCAAGGGTGTAAGATGTTCTATGTAAATATGAGAAAATGTGTTCATCTTTTGGTTGGTCTTTAATTTGACAGGTGGGTAGAGCTGGAAGGTTTGGCACCAAAGGGCTTGCCATCACATTTGTCTCTTCTGCATCTGATTCTGATGTTCTCAATCAGGTTTCTATTCTACCTTGATATTTTGTTGCATCAAGAATTCAATTTTGCTGCTTTCATGTTATGAAATCTGCCTATATCTTGTTGCAGGTCCAGGAGAGATTTGAGGTGGATATTAAAGAGCTTCCCGAGCAGATTGATACATCTACATACAGTAAGCTATTTTTCCTTTATAATTTTATTTTTGTAAATTTTGTCTAGAAATTTCCTGTATCTTTGCTTTAAGGGATACCCTTTAATAATGGTAAATTGGTGGATAAAATCAATAGGTCATGCATAGGCCAATATACCTGTTTCTTGGATTGTCTATTCTTTTCAAATGGTGAAGGAAAGGAAGGGGTGTAGGTGGTAGCAGGGGCTGGGGAAGATTAATAATGGAGAAGAGGGGATAATGATATTGGTATTTTATATATGAGAATTGTTACATTATTTTGGAAAAGAAGACCTCATTTTATTCTCTCCCCCCTACTTGGTTCATCTTGAACAGTAACCTCTTGTTTGGATGCTTGATTTTGATTGCTATATTTTATGTTTTTTTGGAATAAGAAATGAGTTCAGATCCTCCCACATCTCCATTGTTGCACAAAAAGTTAATACTCCCTCCGTCCCAATTATATAGGCTTGTTTGACTTTTCACACAGATTAAGAAAACATATTTAATGTCGTTGAAAAAGTAATTTTTGTAAAGAAAAATTTCAACTTATCCTTATTTAATATCAAAACTATTATATTAGAAGTAATAAATAGAGGTACATTGGTAAATAAACAAAATAAAAACTTCTCAATAAAGAAACAAGTTTTTATAATTGGAACAAACGAAAAAGAAATGGCAGCCTATATAATTGGGACTGAGGGAGTACAAGACAACTAATTCAATAAAACTTCACTTTTCTGTCCCAAATGGATGTCTTGAGCGATTGTTTGGGAGAGATTTTTCCAAGTGAAAAATGGGTTTTTAGGAGAATGTATGGATGAAAAGTTGGGAAAAGTATAGGTCCCAATTCCCATAGAATGTTTGGTTGAAAATGATTTTGGTAAAAAATAAATTTGGTTGAAAATGATTATGGTCGTTGGATTTTTTTTTTTTTTTTTTTTTGAGACTAAATCCACACGTAAAGCTTGACTAAAGTTCGTTGCTGTTTTATTAGCGTGGTTATAGTTTACTATTATTACCAAATGCTCGTGGTTTACAATCTGTTGCTTGATATGTTTCTAATGAGACTTGTTCTGTTGGCACTCGCTCACGGTCTCTATCCTATCTATCGTAGTATTTAGTTATTTATCAGCATTCATGTTTGGTATTGATAAAAATCAGATTTTTAGTAGATTTTGATAAAAGTTGATGAGATGTATGATTGAAAAGTCGTGGGCCTATAAAATGTGTGGTTAAGATTAAATTTTTCCTTTAAATTAGATTAAAATTTGAGTTTTTAGTGCTACCAAACAAATTTTTAGTAGATTTTGATAAAAGTTAATGAGATGTGGAGTTGAAAATTGTTGTGTGCCCCATAAAAAGTGTGTTTAAGATTAAATGTTGATTTTGAATTAGACAAAAAACTATACAAGAACTAATTCAGTAAAACTTCACTTTCTGCCCCATATGGATGTCTTGAGCAATTGTTTGGGAGAGATTTTTCCAAGTGAAAAGTGGTTTTTTAGTAGAATGTATGGTTGAAAAGTTGGGGAAAGTATGGGTCCCAATTCCCATAGAATGTTTGTTTGAAAATGATTTTGGTAAAAAATATTTTCAAAAAATATTTCCCAAGCCCTAAGTTTCTATTTTATAGTTATACCCACTGTTGTCACACCCGGCCCGGGGAAACCGCGACCCGCTTAAAAAATCGGGTCACCTTTTCAACCTGGCCGATTTTGTAATGACCTGCCGACCCGGTACCATCCGGTTTTCACGGGTCCAAGTTCTAATTTTTTTTTTTTTTAATTTCTTCAAAATATTAAACTATCAGTTCGAAGGGGCAGATTACCGCCAACCAAAACTGCACTTGAATACATACATTCATGTAATACAAAAGCAAAGAGTCCAAATACAAATAGCCTTATATACACACATTGCACTCTCCTTCCAGATTTGAGTTCGGATGTGGGATTCCTACTTTTTGCTTTAATTGACTATTTAATTCAATTGTAAATTTTTCCCAGTTCCATCTTTATTATTATTTTTATTATTATTATTATTAGTAAAATAATTTTAGAATCAATTTTTTATGAGTTAAAATATTTTTAATATTTAAAGTTTTGAAATAAATTACAGTAATAACTAATAAATATAATTAACAACAATTAATAAATATTTTCTTTGAATTATTAATTCTAAAGCTAAAATATATCATTTTTATAATGTTTTTATCTTGTGTATATTTAAGTTTTATGTAAAAAATCTTGTTCTACATAAAAAAATTATTTTATGTCTTAAAAGTAATTAAATAATATTAACAAATCTGAAATTAAATAATATAATTGCTCTCAATTTTATTGTCTGATTTTTTATTTTTTTAATAATTTTATTTAATGCACCGGTTGGACCCCGAGTCGACCCGCTGCCCCTTGATCCTTATCATTTTCCGAGTCGATGTCCGGGCCGGTTTTGAAAACATTGGTTATACCCCTCTTGAAATTTGATATATTGGGTCATTTTTTAGATTTCCGTTTTGAATATGAATTTACAGGAGTCTTAGATTGTCTCCAATACACATGATACTTGTACGAATTTATGTTATGGCATTTGGATATTGTTCTTTTTGAGACTAAATCCACATGTAAAGCTTGACTAATGATCGTTGCTGTTTTTTTAGCGTGGTTATGGTTTACTATTATTACCAAACGCTTGTGGGTTACGATCTGTTGCTTGATATGTTTGTAATGAGACTTGTTTTGTTGGCACTCGCTCTCAATCTCTATCATTTCTATGGTAATATTCAGTTATTTATCAGTATAATAACGATTCGTTCACTCTTTTAATTTGATGCAGTGCCATCTTAATGCTGTTGATTCTTGGCAACATGCAGCAGTCCTTGTGTGAGAGATTGAAGAAATAGTTCATTGAATTCCTTTGAATCTCTGAACCCAGTTAATTGGAAGACATTTATGACTCCTTGTCTATTGCTCGACACCGTAGAAAATCGAACAACTTCTTTAAATTCGCCATGCCTTGTACTAATATAATAATTTTGTGACATTATACACCCTTTGGATTTGTTTGTACCTAGTTAGGTTGTTCAATGTGCCGAGGAGAGATGCAAATCAGTACACAGCCTAATGGGAGGTGGCTTGACTTTAGTGCCGTGCGTTTCGAGTAGTGGTATCCAGATTTGTTAGATTGGAGGATCTAAACGGATGTTTGGGTAAGTTGCTTAGATACTATATATTTACCAAACAATAGCAGTGTAGGCCTCCGGGTTTATTTTGTGCTTATTTGAGTTGATACAAGGTTCTATCGTTCATTAGTAATTTTATTACTGTAATTTATAGTTATTGGAAACCTCGATATTTCTTGAAGCTCAAATTCAATCAGGCCAAACAATAATAAATTGTTGATTGTATAACATGCCTCTGTTTATGAAAAATTTGAAGTGAATTAAAAGGTTTTTTTTTTTTTTTTACCATGCAGTCAGTCAGATTTTCATTTCAACTATACAATCAAAATTATTACTTATTATTATTCGTAATAATTTTAAGGAAGTTACTGATAATTTTTCTTGAAGAAAGCTACATTGTCAGCTTATTATTTTTGGGTTTTGATTTTGGTCTAATTGTTGGCAAATATCGGAAACCGGTAAACGGCCAAAAATTAATGGTTGAGTTGAAAAGTGGCCACTTTCATTAGTCTTATTTCTCCCTCCATAATTTTTTATTAATAGTATATATATCTTGATACAATTCTCTATGTAAGGCCCTGTTCGACAGCTGGGCCAAGAGAATTGAAATTATAATTTTGTATTATTTGGATTTTTTAGAAAAGATGGATGGTTAAAAATTGAAGAGAATGTTTGGTTAAAAAGTGATTTAGAGGATTGTGTAAATTAATTTGGGTAATCATTGCCAATTTAAAAATTGGCAGTTGAACGGTGCAGTTTGCAAGAGAAGCAACTATCTTTTTATCTATGCTAGTATTCGACACGTTGCATGAAAGAACAATATAAAATGACTTTACTGTAAATACCATTGCAAAATATGGAAAAAAAGAAGAAGAGTGGGAATACACAATTTTCTTTAATTAATGATATAAATTGTCAAAGAATGTTCAAAACAGAAATGAAGATGGGTGAATACGGTTTGGTTTGAACGGTTTGTAACAAAATTTCAAACCAAATAGTTTAAAGCGGTTTGAAAATTTTTCGAACTAAATTAAACTATTTCATTTTCTGAATCAAATTAAATCATTTTTTGCAATTTGATGCGGTTTGTAATTAAATAACTTAGTAGATCCCAAATCAATGCACATTCTTGTACGATAATGCAAGAATGAATGATTAATTTACCAATAACAAAGATCACAGGTTCACAATCGATACATAGCATTAAGCTTGGGGATAGCTTAAATGATAGAGACAATGTCCAAAACAATGGATAGAATGTCAAGCGTGTTAATGATGAGGGAAATACTCCTTCTAATGACAACAATGGTTTAAATAATGGTACTTTCGCTACAAATCTAGGGCCAAATATTAGGCCTTATGTGATTCCACGAGAAAATCAATCTATAGGTGTCCCATATGACCCTTTATGTTCTGTTGAGAAATCAAATCACAGAAATAGTACAAGACTAAATGGCTTTTGGGATGCGACATTTCATTAGGCTGACTTATAGGAAGTCATATCCTGATTGGGTAGATCAAGCATACCTATGACATAGAGGGTATAAGGTGTCAGTTTTCATTATTTACTGGCCTGTGAAAAGTCTCCCCTTTGGAACATATAGGACGATTCACACTACAATGTGGTGAAGTAACAAATTATCATAAAATGATGTTATTACTTAGTTCATTAACAGGGGTAGCTTCCTCGTGGTTTATTAATTTGCCAGCAAATTTTGTTCAGACATGACAACAATTAGAACAATTATTTTAACTAGTTTTATAAAACTAAATTTGAAGTTACTTTGACCGGTTTGGCGAATTTACGTCAAATACCAAATGATTGGGCAGGAGTTTTTCTCCAAAGGCTTAAAACAGTTAGGAGTAAATGTTTTGCACCTTTACCTGAAAAAGAATTTGTTAAAATTGTTCAAAACTATTTAAGCTTTAATTCAAAGAAGAAGTTTCAGGACAGGGAGTTTCCTGATCTTTTTCAGTTAAGTGCTCATGTGATCAGATATGAACGTTCAATAAGAGAGGAAGAGCAAATGAAAAATCCTAGCAAATGGATTTATTATAGAGAAAATTTCGATGTTCATATTGTTGATGAATATTATGATCATGTCGAAGTATGTTTGGTTGAATTGGCTAAGTGAGATGCATATGTCTGTCCTTTAATGACCAAATCAGGAACATTAGTCAAGAATAAGCCTATAACACTAGAATAATCTCGTTTGATGAGACCAAAACTGATATCATATTTGACAAACTGTATAAAGACAAGCAAATAAAATTAAGAGACAAGCATAAATTGCCAAATCGTGATCAAACTAAGGGTAAAAAAATATTGTAAATGGCACAGTGCATGGTTTCATGACTAATAATTATTTGATTTTTCGTCATGTATTACATGATGCCATTGAATCAGAGCTAATCATTTTTTGAAGCCAAGAAGAAGATGGCAGGGGATAAAAATCATTTCCCACAGCCACTTGGGGTTAATATGGTAACGACTGGTTTTAAAAGCAGGTTGCTAAAATTCAAGTTGGTAGTAGATGATGGAAACGAAGATATTGAGTCACATTCCAGCGTCTTTGAACGTCTCAAAGGAAAGGAAGTTGGAAGAGATTAAGAAATCTTGTGTGCTAGATGTAAAAGAGAAATGAGTAAAAATGTGGGAAAGACAGGAGCATGAGGACAACATCATCGTCCTTATATTGTTCCAAACTTCCAGCCTATTGGAGGACGAACCCTACCATTCTCTGGGAAGACACATTTTGAGAGGCAATTCAAGTCAATGAACAATGGCAGGACGTTTAGGCTATAACCTCGTCAATTAAATCTATGATATTCATTCCAGTATAATGCATGAAAGGTTGTGCCTTTTAATGAAATGACTTGGACACAACAAAGACGTTACCAGCGGAAGTATGGACGAATGATGAGGTAACATCAAGGGTCATCAAGCTCTAAAATACCTAATTTACTTAAGGTGGCAAACAAAAATGTTCTCAAGGATGATAAAGAGGCCAGTATGGGCGAATCAATGAAAGAAATACCAGAAAGTTCTTCTTCGAAATTCGATCGTAGTAAAAAGGATGAAGATGAGGAGGATCCAGAGCGATCCCTTACAATTCAGTTTGGTACTCTACCTCCTATTATGATTAATAATTATTTACTAGCCAATGAATTCAAAAGTAAAGAAAATGAAGAGGAGGATAGGAAAGATGATGAGGAGGAAGCGTGCATGTTGGAATATGGAGAAGGAATTGGTCAAACATCCCAAGAGGTGTCTGATGAAGAAGAAGACGATGGTATGACTTACGTTGAAGAGGAAATTGACTTGGAAGCAGAGAGAAAAAGAAGAGTTTCATACAATAATTTACTAAAGCAGTTGTATCAAGGTGTCTATGAAGTGGATTTGTTGGGTGAACCAACTGGACGTTCCTTTGATTATTATGTATTATATGGGATGCCCAAGAGAAAAGTGACCATACCTCATTTTGAGAAACATGGATCACCTCCAAAGATATTGTCTCCCCCTACGGGGGCTGGATAACTGAAGAAGAAGCACTAGAGGAAAGTAAGAAGGAAGCAGAAACTCCAGGTGAAATATTACAAGTAGATCTATTACAAGAAGTTGATTCAATAGAAGACAATCAAGAAGTAAAAATTGATGCAGCTGAAAATGTCATCTTTAGGAGACCACCATGAAGTTAACTAAGCATCAAGGCCATTGCATGTGAAGGCCTTAGTCAATGACATTCCTTTTGCTAAAGTACTCATTGACAACGGTGTAGCCAAAAATACTATCACATCCAGGATGATAAGGTAATTTGCAAAGACAGAGAGCGATATGATCCCAACAGAAGTCATTATCACGAGTTTTAATGGAGGAGCAACTTCAGCCTAGGGAGTGATGCCACTGGACATAACGGTGAGAAATACTACTTGGACTACATTCTTCTTTGTCATAGATGATCCTACTAGTTACATTGTGCTATTAGGAAGAGACTGGATTCATGGGAGTCGTTGTATACCTTCATTGCTCCATCAATGTCTAGTTTTCTAAAATGATAAAGGTGAAGAAGAGGTGGTGCAAGCATATCATAGACCCTTTGTCACAAAAGCAAACTCAGTAGAGAGATTTATGTACGAAGAAAATTATAGACCTGTTAGAGTAGTTTAAGATCTAGAAGAAACTCAGATCGTTGCACTGAACGAAGAACCATTTTCAGTGGATGCACTTACTTGAATGTTCAATCAAATGAGGCCAAACTTAATGGCCTTTGTAGAGCCAAAATTTGGGTAAAAGGCAATCAAGGAACTCTAATGAGTTGTCCGCAGCAATCTGGCCGCATTCAGGCCTTCAAAGCCAAATTGATGACTTTGAATAAAGAATGTAAAGAAAAGATAAAAGAAACAGCAGCATTGATGGCATTAATGAATAAATTAGCAGTGTTCGAGTTGAATCAGAATATTGGTAGAGAAATTAACAATGTGGATTGTTTAGAAGATGTGATGTCTACAATAAGCCTGGACGATGAAGTGACGAGGATTGCAAAATCTGGGCATGCTCAAGCACAATATCATTTGATAAAGGTAAACATTGGTGACGAAGGGAGAGATCACCTAACATATGCTAGCCAAATGCTTAGCAAAGAGGTAAGTATGGGTGTAAACGAGCCGAGCCGAGCCGAGCCGAGCCGAGCCGAGCTGAATATTAAGGCTCGAGCTTTTTTTGGCCCGATCCGAGCTGAGCCAAAGCTCGACCAAAATTTTTAGGCTCAGCTCGGGCTTCTTCGAGTCGAGCCGAGCCGGGCTAGCCCCTTTTTTTGATTTTTATTTTTTATAAGTCATATATGGAAAATGAATTGCATTTACTTAAATATATAATGTGGACAAAAAATATAGTAGACATATCAAACATAACTTTAGATCCAATTAAAAATTAAATGTCGATTTTGTAAATTTTATACTAATTGTATTATATTATGTATATATTCAATAAAAGTTACAAGTCACAACCCTCCTTTTTTTGGGGCTTGAGACCGTCTACGATCAATATCGACGGAGTTAAAATTGTGCACGAATAAAATATTTCGTGTACAATATTTTTAAAAACATAATAATTTAAAATACACTAAATTGTTTTTAAGAACTTACAATTTTTTTAAAAAACATAACAATTTTTTCAAATTAAAGTCCAGTAAAATCAACTGATTCAATCAGTTCAATTTTTTTAAAAAAAACTAAAAGTCTAACTTTTAATTAGCTGCCTGCTTTCAGCCAGCTTTAGCTGCCGTGCCATTTTGGCCCGTTTTGAACCGACCAAAATGACCTGCCACTCGGGTCGGACCGAGCTCGAGCCTGGGTCAGATTTTGAGGCTCGGCTCAAGCCTTGGCTCGATCCTCAAAACGGGCCAAAATGACCTGCCACTCAGGCCGGATCGAGCTCGAGCCTGGGTCAGATTTTGAGGCTCGGCTCAAGCCTTGGCTCGATCCTCCGAGCCACGAGCCGAGCTCTGCTCGAGCTTTTTGCAGTGCGAGCCCGAGCTGCCCGAGCCGACGAGCTTTTTTGACATGCCTAGAGGTAAGTGACAAATTAGTTGCTTTGTTAAAAGAGTACAAAGAATGTGTTTGCTTGAGAATATGAGCTCATGCCTGGTTTAGATAAAAGTTTGGTAGAAGATAGGTTACCAACTAAATCAAATTTTAAAACTCATAAATACCTCCTAGACGTTTTGCTCCTATCGTATTGCCTGAATAAAACAAAGAAATAGAACGATTGTTAAAGGCATGTTTTATTAGGACAGTCAGATATGTTGAATGGTTATCTAATATTGTGTCTGTGTCAAAAAAGAATGGTAGTATTAGGGTGTACATAGATTTTAGAAATTTTAACTTAGCAACGCCCAAAGATGAATATCCAATGCCTAGGTGGATTCTTTAGTAGATTCAACCATTGGACATGTAATGTATTCTTTTTATGGATGTGTATTCAAGATATAATCATATTTACATAGCTGAAGAAGATGTGCATAAAACTGCCTTTTGGTGCTTTAGGGTGTTTTAAATGGGTAGTTATGCCTTTTAGCTTGAAAAATCCGAGGGCTATTTATCAAAGGGAAACGAACTTGATTTTTCTTGACATGATAGGTGAATTTGTTGAAGTATATGTGGATGATGTAGTGGACAAATCACTTAAAGAAAAAGACTACTTTCAACAATTAAAACGTTCATTTGAACGAATAAGGCAATACAAGTTAAAATTGAATCATTTGAAGTGTGCGTTGGTATTAATGTAGGAAATTTCCTTGGTTTTTTTTTTTTGCACAAAAGAGGAATTAAACTTGATAAAAATAAAGTAAAGACCATTCTATAGGCCAAACCACCTGGTAATAAGAAGGAATGGAATAGGTTTTTAGGTTAAGTGAACTTTTTAAGACACTTTATTTCCAATTTTGCAAGGCGAACACAAGTTTTTCCCCCTCTTTTAAAACTGAAAAATTAGGACGAATTCGTATAGAATGAAGAACACCAAAAGGCTTTTGAAAGCCAACGAGTTGAGAGTAGTCTTTCGTTCTTTAAAAAATATGTTAGATAGAATAACAATTTGCTGAATTTCATAACAAAATTTAATAGGGCACTAGTACATCAGTGACATGATGAGTTAGCTACAAACCATGTTGATATGACTAAGGGGCCAAGACTCACAACAACTTACCAATGAAACATCAGATTGTTCAAGCATACACAAATAAGATATTTTTGTTGTTTCACAAGAAGCTTGAAGAGAGTAATTTCTACAAATATTAGAAAACTTCTAATTTTGGAGATACTAAAGTGTATGTCTTCCAGCGCTTTGAAGTATGGAAAAGCTTTGATCATCATCGTCAACTGACTTATTGCACACCAAATGACTTCATCACGTGTAGTTTCCAGATGTTTGAGTACGAGGGATACCCTTGTTGACATATGATTTCGTTATTGAAGAAAAAGCAAGTGTTGCACTTTCTAGATAAATACATCCTATCAAGATGGACTAAGAATGTCAAACTGGCTTCCGTGTTTGATACATCAAAGACATATGGACACGATGGTGGTTCAGGTCAAACATGGATGTCAAGACATGTATTACTTGCACATTTGGCTTCTAAGTTAGTCGACATGGGATCGGTTACTGATGAGTGTAGTACCTTTCTGTTTGGTGAACTTCAAAATTTGAAACTAAGGGTTAATGATTTAAACGATTGCGACAGTGCTGGCATGAGTAGAAACAGAAGCAAAAGTCGGGCGGAGACCCAACTAATTCCTCATCATAGCCTAGTAACAGTGAAATGGTGCGGGAAGAGAATGAAATCAAGAAAAGAAAAGGCGACAAGAGACAATGCCGTGTTTGTAGTATAACTGGCCACGACAAAAGAACATGCTTAACATTAGTCAACATGTTAGTTTGCAATAATTACATATTTAAGTTTCAATAACTTTAAATTATTTAAGTTGTAATTTAATTAGTATACTTTAACCAATACCGCCAGGTCCAATTTGGTTGATGAAGTTTATCACCCTCAGTAATCATATGACAATACTCAAGATGAAGCTTATCACCCTCGATACTCATATAACAATACCAAGATGTTAGGTTCACAAGTATTCCTAATAGAAACTTCAGGGTTGCACCTACTTACTATGATGATCGAGACGAATAGCAGGATACTTTCTATTCATTTGCTTCAACTTAAATATTTCATATTTTGTGTTAAAATGTTGGACATTGTATTGTCATATTATTCTGCAGAACTCTATTTAAAGATATGTTTTATATCGTATACATTATAATCTATGTTGGTAATATCGTGATCTTTGACAATTTTCAAAGGAAAAGTATTTGAACAAATAAAGTACAAAAAGGTCAAATAATGCATGTTGTCCAGTACAAATAACATTCTACAACATCAGATAAAAAAAAGACACATAAGTTTACATAGAATTTCTACATTATTTTGCAACATATTCGAGGTGATATCGCAATATCATCAACCCGTAAATGAGCCTCACTCGTTTTTCGTCCTACACAAAACATGGAACTATACAATATTAGTGAAAAAATGTGCAGGTTAAGCATCATAAATATTTACACATAACATACATTCCTTAAACCTCTTGTATCGCCAATAATGACAATTGAAATATTAGCTGAGTGTGATGTATGCAACTTCATATACGAGCCACACTTAACTCGAGAGAAAATGAAAATACAGACTCATTAATGGATACACTGAACTCGTTAGACACTTGAACAAAATTTAGTCATCATATCCCTACTTGCCAACGTCGAAAAATACAGAGGCTCAAATATATTGACATATTCATCTGCCAATATGTAACCAAATCATTATGGTTGCAGATCACTGATTACAAGAAAATTCATGATATCCAGGTTGCCCCTCCAGATATGATATACGATTTCGGGTTTAGTTATTAATGCAAATTTTTTAATTAACAGATGTTTATCATCACAGCCCGATCAACACAAAAACTCGTCAAACATACACGACAACTGTTCTCCTACCAAAAGTCCTAATTATCAGACATAATTTCACCAACAATTCAGTAATCAACAACAATTGCACCAACATTAAGCACAAAATATAAATCAACATGAATTCCAGTAAAAAAATAAAATAAAGCACCATGTGATTACAAAATTAAGTCCATTCCCATCACAACAAATCATGAATCACAGCAAATTAAAGCTAAAATTAGGGGAGTTAATTGGACAAATCAGCTAAGATTAAGGCAATTAATGAGACAAATCAGCTTAGATTAGGGCAAACAATTGGACAAATCAACGCGGCTTAAGAATTAATTAATCAAAGCAATAACATACACGACGAAGAGATGTCTACTAGAAAAAGGGGCGGCTCAAATGGCAGATTCAAAGTGGCTACAAGCACCGATCTGCGGAGGCGGCGACGGTACACTTCAAGTCACTCAACATAGTCCACGCCCAACCCACACTAGAGAAACCACACCCAACACTAGATAAACCACACCCAATGCCGGTGATGAACCAGAATAGAGGAAGATTGTAACACCCCGAAAATTCGTGCCTTAAATTTTAAATAAGAGAGAAATTTTGATTTAATTATTCTATTCTAGAAGTAGTCAATATTATATTTTGGTAGTGGGAGAATGATGAGGTTTTGAAGAACGAGCAATAAATTACTTTAACCATGATTTTTGGGAACCAAATTGATATAAAACAAAGTCATGAATATTGTTTGGATCAATTACACTAAATTAAATAGGAAGGGATTAAGCTGCAAATTTGAAAAAAAAAATTAGCTTAAATTATTGGATTGCCATTGTTAAGAGCTCAACTTTGAGACCTTGGAAAATAATGTATATTGATCCAATTTCTATGCATGTTAAACCACACCGTATAGCAACATGAGGTGAATCTATTGGTATCGAAATTGGGTGCATATGAGGTCGGGAGTCACTTCAAAAATAGAGTCAAACCTGCCTACCCAAATATGTTGAAAATCCTGAAAATTTACTATGGAACCCTGTCGAGCAGCCAATTTTGGATGATTGGTACGAACTATGTAGTAATCGACCTTCTTTACATGCATGACCGTTAAAAAACTTGTAGAGTGAACTTTCCAATGGTATAAAGAGTGATCAAAATGGACGTCATCTCGACCTCCAAATATTGGTCTAAAAGTGGTCACTCGGAATGAGAAATCTGGGAAATTATTATTATAATGCTTGAGTGGGACACCTATCCCAGAACATCTATACATAATAGGACATGTTTGGCCGTGCTGATAATTCCAGAATGCTAGTGTGATATATATGCGTATGAATAATCGTTGAAATAATACGAAAACAAAATAAATTATTTAATAAGTTGGGAATTAACTAGTAGACAAAACCAAACACACTCTAACACTTAAGATCTATATATATATATACATTCATTCTGCTTTCGTTTAGGTCCAAAAACGTTCTCAACTAAAGCAAAGTGAAGTACTCTTCCAAAATTCATAATTTTAAGAATCTAATGCAATTCTTCTTACATTTTCCTTTTAATATATGAATGTACAAGTAATGAACACTCCTATAGCAGGAGATTCATCACTTGTATGTTCTTGTTGTGATAGGAATCAAAAATCTATACTGAATCTCATAAATTTTAAACTGCAGACTCGAACGCTACTAGTAGCATCCGAATCTGTCAACACAGATTTTATGAGATTTCTGGTTAAAAAGGAAAATATTCTGAAATAACATTTCTTGTCTAAGTAAAAACCAGATTCTAGAGCTTAATCCCCCAAATTTCTAACTTGTTATAGCTTAATCTATAATTTCAAGATACACTAACAAGGAAGAACCCTCTACATTGAGTGAGTAAAGTGAAACCTGACTTTTCTGAGCTTTATATTTATGTTTAAATGGTTCTATAAGTTGCTTTTATACCTGGTTAAAGTATTTAGGGATTGATATAAGTCATTTTTATAGATTTGAAGATATACTCAAAGTGATAAATATAATCAAAATGGAGGAAATCTTTAGAATTCTGAATCTGTCTAAATTTGGTAATAGACCAGAATGTTGTTGTGTTGATGATACTAAAACTTTATAAATTACTTCAGAGAAGAATGTTTAAATGGGTTTTAACTTGGGACTGATTATGGGTTAGTACTTCAAGTTTTACATAAAAATCTATCATGCATGTATGTGGCATTTCGAGCTTAGCATAAATTCTGTCCTGCATGTATACGGATATTTAGTTAATAGTTGGGCATAAATTTGGGAAGAATTTACACATAATAAGCCTAGAAAGGAAGTGAAGATTTAATGGTATTATAATTGTTCCTTCTTGCTAGATCATTGATTTAGGAATTAATAGGTTGAAAATATGTGATTGGATAATCCCAGCAGAATTAATAAGATTAGAAATTTGGAATGTTAAGTTTAGGAAGGAATTAGAATAAGTTTTTCAAAGTTAAACATACTAAATCCTATCCTTGGTTGCTTAGGCCAAATATCTTTCTATAATACATGAAGGTTAGAACCAATTAGCTTTATTAATTCAAGTAGGAAGCTGTGCAGAATATATTATAACTTTGCATGTGTTTAATGTTTCATATTCAATACCAAATGAAGAAAATCATATGGCCTAATCTTCTTATAAGATTAAATAGGAAAGTAATGAATAAACAAGACTGAAAGGTGCTGTTGAGAATGAAAATTAATCTGTCAACATTCTTAATACGGTGCTTGTCACATTTTGAGAAGTGTAAATTCCACCAAATATGTTTTGATGAAACCCCTGAATATTAAGAATGAAAGAAGCAGTGTGTATTTATAAAAAGCTAGGAAAATGTTGGTTACAATGCAAAAGAATTTAATTCTTGTCCTTCATATAAGTTATGCACTACGTCTATGAAATTAGTTGAATTGTGTGAAGCTTACAAAAGATGATTAAGAGAGATTGTGCATATCATTACATCATTTATATTCATGATCATGAAACCTTCAAAAGTATGCTATACCTAAGGATATTGGTCATGAAAAAGTAAGAACGCCCCTATTTAGGTCGTAGCATCTAGGGAAAAAAGATCCCTAATTGGTCATGGGCTGTGAGATACCTTTGAGGGGTAAGTATCTCTCGAGACACCCTTAGAAGAGGTAAGTGCCTCGTTTATGCTAGTAAGCCCAAAAATAATAATAGCCAAGTCTTTTGTACTTGGGGCGTAAAAGAACGCCAATTTGTGACCATGTGTCGTAGGTACACTTATAATGCGCACAATGTACGACCTTAATAGGGAAGGGCCCAAAGAAAAAGATAAAAGAAAGAAAGAATATTATGAGGTAAACAAACATTTTGATCATTAATTCATTATGCATAGCATCTCATACATGGTACTTATGTTGCATATTTATGGTTGATGAAGTGAATATGATGTTTTATGTTTGATGTGCAAGATTTTAAATTCATATGAAGAAAATGAAAGATAAACGATAAGAGAGATCAATAATAATTCCTATGATATTGGACATCCATGGTAAGATTACTAACTTGATATTGAGGATGATGAATTTATATGTTATGTTTATGAGTATGTATTTATAGCTCCCTTAACTATGTGATTGCAAGGTAAGTAATAAAGTTCAGATGTAAAGTTAATTTAAGTACATGAATTACTTGCTTGCTACCACTTTGCTCACTAAGCTTCGTAGCTTATAAGTCTTTTCATGACTATTATAGGAAATGGATCATGAGCTCTTTGAGATTGTATAGACTTGAGTCATGACGGAACCGGGTATCATATCATTACACGTCATGAAGTGTGGGCTCATTTTTCGTTTTGGTTGGGAATGTACTTTAAAGAAAGGGTGTATAAGACCGTGCATGTGTATGACGCCTCTACTTACGAACCAAAGGGTGTCTTAGTTTTTATTTCTTGAAGAGTAAGTATGATGTAAAACTTTTGTTGTAAAAGAGTTCCTTGAAGGCTAGGCAAGTAAGTAAGGATGAAACCCAAGGGCTTTTGTGTATCATGTATAACACTTCATTGTTTTTGCACATGTAGTGGTAAAATAAAAAATAAAAAATGGGGATAGTATTTTGGAAGTATATTTTGTAATATCCAAGGGAGAAAACTCTAGCATGAAAGAGTAAGTTGGTTTGGTGATGTATGGGAACTTTAGTATAATATGAAAGGTAAATGAAAATCTTAAGTAATGTTATGTTCCTATGAATTTCTTTGAGTTGCTTAATGATCCTTCAAATTAGTGATTGAGTATGAGGATTTTTCATGTGTTAAAAGATATCAAGAAAGTTGATTTTCTTTCCGTTGCGTGATACTAGTAACCCTTTTAAAGAAAAAATTCAGTTGTGCTTTACGCTACTAGTAGCCCAAAAAAAAAAAAAAATTGAAATTCTGGGGACATGAGAAAGATGGTTGGGATGGGATAAAAGATTGAAAATATCACTGACAAGGGATGGTAGACGTCGTGCAAAGGGAGAAGAAAATTGGGTGGGTGGGTTTAAAAAGCAACATTCGATTGGGGGAGGATTATTTTAAAGAATCAAGAATCAAATGCTAGTCATCGGTAGGAAAACGGTTGTGTCTATTGAGATGTATGTTAACATATATGTAAATAGTCACATTCGTAGAAGTAAAACACTAAAACTACTGCTCTGTTTGGTAACTTTGTATCAATTATAAATTGATTTATTGATATTTTTGAGATAAATATGTGGCTGATAAGTGTAGAAAAAAAATGTGTGTAGTGAAAAAATGATTTGAAAAATTATACTCACTCCATCCCATAAATATAGACTTACTTCTATTTTTACACAGATTAAGAAAACATAATTAATATATGTTGGAATTATAAATTTACCTACATTCTATCTAATATACCCCTACATTAAATAATGAATTCATATTTGTTGATAACAATGCATATTAAATAGGGGTATATTAAAAAATGAAAACATTAATAAACTCTAAAAAAAAAGGAAAGTAACCTATCTTTGTGGAACAAACAAAAAAGGAAAACAAGCATATCTTTATGGGACGGATGAAGTATTATTTATAAATTAAATTATAAATTGTAACGATTGATTGAAGAACAAAGTTCTATTTTGTTATATCCTATGAAACATCAAAATATTCAACTTACACATGAAATTCTTGCCACAGAGACACGGTTTGGTGGGTAATGGAGCGTAGTAGTTTGCATGCTTGATTCTTGACCATCACGCAAGCCACAAATCACAATTAATATGAATATGAAGTTTTAAATTGTTACGTTTGACAACCATTTAAACGATTTTTAAATAGCGATTTTCAGAGAATGTATGGATAAAAAATAAGATTTTTTTTTGAATTTATGTGCAACATATTTATTGTATGAATGTATGATTGAAAAGAAAATAAATATAAAAAAAAAAAGAATTTTGAAAAAGCTTTGCAAACATAGCTTAAAACCATTATTGTTTATCAGTTTTGTTACCCTCCTTGTAGCGGGGAGGGTAACAAAAAACCCGCCCCTCACATAGGGGGTTACAAGGGTGGGTTGTGAGGGACGGGAAAATTTGTTTCCCTCCCCGCCACAGGGAGGTGAACAAATTTGTATTGTCTATTTTTGCATTTTCCTTCCCAACTCTTTTATATGGACGTGAAATTGAGATATGAAAACGGGACATATTGGGGGTAGTGTCTTGACATTGGGTAATGAAGAAGTGAGCCATGTGATTCATCACGTGAACACATATAAAGAGACGTCACTTCAACAATATCTCATTTTCATGTCAAATTTTTATCGAACTTATACCACTTTTCTCAAAAATTTGCTCCTATATGCAATTCACATGTCTACCGTGTCAACTTCACCTTTCTGTGAATTAAAAAAATAAAATAAAAAATGAATGGCCCATAAAAAAATATTAGTCACTATATAATTTAGGTAAAAATCAATTTTTTCATAATTTTGATTAATGTTAATGAAATATATTACTGATATGCAAAACTAGTATGCTGTTTTTTTCAATGTAGATAGATGTATATATGAATCTCACCATAATATCTCATCTCTTTTTTATCCTTTTTATCCAAAAAATCATAATATTGCAATTTTATAATAAAATAAAATTGTTTTCTTTCTTCCTAATAACAAAGAACTAAGAAGGAAGAAAGAAATAAAATTATATTTTAAAAATGATAATCAAATTCGCAACCCAAACTACCTTATAAATAACTTCATGAGTGTCACCTTTTTTCACATCCCTGATCTGATCCCACCACCATCTTGTCTCTTACCTCAAAATTTCCGAATCTCCCTACTCATCCAGACTGCCACCAATGGGGAAAGGCGGAGCAGCGCTCTCTGATGGGGCGGTGAATAAAATCATCCTCTCCTACACTTACGTAGCCATATGGATCTTCCTCTCCTTCACAGTAATAGTCTACAACAAGTACATCTTGGATCGACAGCTCTACAACTGGCCTTTCCCCATCTCCCTCACCATGATTCACATGGCCTTTTGCTCTTCCTTAGCCATTATTGCCGTCCGAGTTTTCAAACTCGTCGAACCCGCCGCCCTCTCGCGGCGCATGTACCTCACCTCCGTCGTACCCATCGGCGTCCTTTACTCCCTCTCTCTCTGGCTCTCCAACTCCGCGTACATCTACCTCTCCGTCTCCTTTATCCAGATGCTCAAAGCCCTGATGCCCGTTGCTGTGTACTCGATCGGTATCCTGTTCAAAAAAGATAGCTACAAGAATAACACCATGTTGAACATGGTCGCAATTTCGATTTGCGTTGCAATTGCTGCCTATGGAGAGGCTAAGTACGATTCCTGGGGTGTTTTCCTCCAATTGGGCGCGGTTGTTTTCGAGGCCACAAGATTGGTCATGATTCAGATTCTACTGACTTCCAAGGGCGTTAATCTAAACCCCATTACTTCTCTATACTACGTTGCACCCAGTTGCTTTGTCTTTCTCTCCATTCCCTGGATATTCGTTGAGTACCCGAAACTGAAACGGAATTCGGATTTTCATTTCGATCTTGTGATTTTCGGAACAAATTCCTTGTGCGCTTACGCTTTGAACTTGGCCGTGTTCTTGCTCGTCGGAAAAACTTCTGCATTGACCATGAATGTCGCCGGCGTGGTGAAGGATTGGCTGCTTATCGCTTTTTCGTGGTCGGTGATTAAGGATACAGTTACTCCGGTAAACTTAATCGGGTACGCGTTGGCATTTTTGGGTGTTGCATACTACAATCATTTGAAGTTGCAGGCGTTGAAGGCTAAGGAGGCGCAGAAGAAGACACAGTCTGCCGATGAGGAGGCTGGAAAATTGGTGGAGGAAAGAGAAGGGGATGGAAATGGGAGAGAGGGAGATTCACAGGCCTAATTGAAAAACTTGTTTGTATTTAATTTGGTATTTGAAATCCACATTTCTTACTCACAAATCACAATTGTGTTATATACTTCTACAGAGTATAATAAAAATCTCAACTTTTAACTTTTTCCAAATTTTTGCTACTGCATTTGGGTAGAGATTTTTCTTGTCTCTATTTCTTTTTGTCTTGTTTTTATATGAACCTGTCGGGTTTATTATATGAATGGTTGATTTTTAATATTGTCATCTTTATGCCTGCATGTCTGTCTGTCTAAGGTGAGATTGATTTGGTATAGCAAGTACTAAAATTGTTTGGTAATTTTCTTGCATATTTCAAATGACTAACACGAATAACATACAATAAATAATCAAGAATAAAAAATGAACGAAAATTAAAAAAAGAAACAACCTTGATTTGGTCACCTAGTTCATTGAATACACCTACATCGGAGGAGGGGGCTCAGGACCGAACCCGTTTCATTAATCAAAACATTCCAAAGAGAGTCATAAATTACAAGAACTCACGCACAATTTCAGCCCAAAAATACTGAAATAATACAACCCCTATTTCCGCAATAAATCATAGTAATCGCGCACAATAATACCCACAAAATGATCTACACAATAACCCAATCACTAATTTAAGTAGACACAAATTTTGGTGTAAAAATGGTACTAAACCAAGAGACAAATCACGACCAGAAGCAAGAAGGGAGCTGTGCGTATTTTTAGAGAGAGAGATGCGTCTATCAGCTTCTGCCCAGAATGAAGAATTAAAGGCTTTTTAACACAAATTGCACATGAGGTCCTCAAGGTTTCACCGGTTGCCATAAGTTGGCCCTCCAAGTTTGAAACACTTACAATTTGGGGATCACAATTTAATAAACTTCACCTTGATCTCCAAATTTCAATCTCTTACTCTCTTGGTTGCTATAGGCTAAGTGGGTGAGCTCGACCATTACCATCATCGCCCGGTACCTGCACAAGGAATTCAGTCATAATCAATTTTTAACATTGATAAATAAGATTTAAATTTACAACCAGATATTATGTTCGTCTCCATATTAGATGGGTTTCCATCAGTATGTATTTTCTCAAGTTTTAAATCACCCGAAGTTATTTTCTCTCTTACAAAATGATACTTAACTTCTATGTGTTTAGATTGCTCATTATAGACAGGATTTTTACTTAGACTGTGTTTGATTGAAAAGATGGAAAATAAATGATAAGAAAATATTTTTTAAGAATTGATTTGCCTGGAAATTATTTTCCTGGAAAATGTCAATTGGAAATATTTGATTAGATTAATTTTTCAGGTGAAAAAGTGGGAGATTTTCCTAGTTTTGTTGTTTGATTGACATTATTCTCCGTGGTAAATAAATCAAAATTTAACTATTTTAATTAATTTTTTTTTAATTTTTCATTCATTTGTACTTGATAATAATAATGTTAATTTCTAGAAAAAAAATAAGTCAATTAACAACAAAAAAAATGATCAAACGTGATGTAAAAGAATTTTCCACCTTAGGTGGAAATTTTTTCTCAACAAATAGGTAAGAAAATATTTTCAAGGTAAATAAGGTAGTTGTACTTTAAATGATTGTACTTAAGAAAACATTTTCCAAGACAAATTTTGTCAATCAAACACCAACCAAATGCAAAAGGTGGAAAATATTTTCCACGATTTGACATTTTCCAGGCAAATCAAGCTGTATCAAACACAGCCTTAATAGAAGTGCACTGTGACTATCGGTGTGTATTGCAAGAGTATCATGCAGAAAATTAAGCTTATTTAAAATTCCAGTTAACCATATACACCGTTTAACGACTTCGGTGATCGCCACATACTTAGCCTCTGTACTAGTCAGAGTAACTATGGGCTGCAGTTGGGATTTCCAAGTAACACAATTGTCTTCAAAAGCGAGGAAATAAGTCGTAGTTGACTTTCGCTGGTCTTTATCACCAGTAAAATTAGAATCCACGTATCATTTAAGAGTCAATCCACCTACCTTTCTCTCATAAACTAACCCAACGCTCGTAGTACCCGCTATGTACCTCAACAACCACTTTAACCCAGCCCAATGAGGTTTATCTGGGTTAGACATAAATCAGCTTAAGAAACTTCTGGATTAGGCCAAGTCCGGCAGTGTTGTGATCATGGAAAACATCACAGACCCTATTGCGTTAGCATAAGGAATGTTTTCCGTCTCTTTGAACTCTGCTTCAGTCTTGGGAGACTGAAGTGATGACAAGTTCATATGTGCAGTAAGAGGAATAGAGACAGACTTGGCATCTTTCATGCCAGATTTGGTTACTACTTTTTTCAACTAACCTTCTTGTGTAATAGACAATATTTTCTCCGTCCTATCCCTCTTAAGGACCATTCCAAAATATTTTTTTGCACATTCTAAGTCCTTCATGTCAAACTCAGATTTTAAAAGGTTTTTCATCTTCATGATCTCACCTTTACTTGGGCTTGCTAATAGCATATCATCTACATATAGAAGTATGTATACTTCACTCTCATATTTGCTAATATTGTAGTAAACGCATGAGTCATATTCACTCATTTTAAAACCTATCTTTATGGCATAAGTATCAAACCGTTTATACGATTGCCTCGGACTTTGTTTCAAACCATATAAAGATTTTTTGAGTTTGCAAACATAGTTCGATTTTCCCTTCACCTCAAAGCCTTAAGGCTGACTCATATATATTTCCTCCTCTAACTCTCCATGCAGGAAAGCTGTCTTAACATCTAATTGTTTCAATTCCCAATTGAATTGAACAATTAAGGCAAGCACCAATCTGATGGCCTTGTACTTGATCACAGGAGAAAATATCTCGTTATAGTCAATGCCTTCTCTTTGGGTGAATCCTTTGGTTACTAATCTAACCTTATATCTCAAAGGATCATCAGGACTTAATCCCTCATTTAACTTGAAAATCCATTTGCATTGGATTATCTTTTGCTTCTCCGGTACTTTGACCAAACTTCAAGTTCTATTTTCACTTAGAGATTTCATTTCTTCTCTCATTGCCTCCAACGAGTTTTCAAATTTAGGCCCACCCATCGCTTCCTCAAAGGAAGTAGGCTCTACATTCTCAATAGCTTCACCTGAAACTAAGGCAAAATCCGTCAAATTCTGAATTTCATACCTAGGGTTAGATCTCACTTGTCTTCTTTTCCTATCTATAACCAATTGGTAGTTTTGTATGGAGGTATCAATATTTGTGGGGTTAGGTATCTCAGGTTCAGCCTTAACATGGGGTTCTACATTCCCATCACCTGCATGTTTAGTAGGTGTCACTTCTTCCTCTCCAATCGGAGGAACAACAGGCTCGAGAGTCTCACTATGGGTGTCGTCAACCTAGTCAACTCTACTACATTCTTAATCCCATTACTAGCCTCATGTTCATCAGCCTTAACACTCTTCTTCAAACAAGACATCTCCGATTCATTGAACACTATATCCCGGCTAATAATAATTTGAATACCCTGAACTCCAATCATCCACAACCTATACCCTTTTATCCCGTCCGGATACCCCAACATCACACACTTCGTAGCCCTCAACTCTAACTTACCCTCGTTCTGATGTGCATACGCAGCACATCCAAATACCCTAATGTAGGTCAAATCAGGGGGTTTACCAGTCCAAAACTCTTGTGGAGTCTTAAAATCGACAGAACTCGATGGATGGGGATCTATTGATAAGGTAAGCTGCAGTACTAATAGCTTCAGCCCAGAAGTCTTTTGCTAGGCTTGAACTAATCAACATATGCCTAACCTTATTCATCAAGGTTCTATCATTCTCTCAGCCAACCCATTCTATTGCGGTGTATATTTAACAGTTCTGTGTCTTTCTATCCCATTTTTCTTACAAAAGTTGTCAAATTCAAAGTTACAAAACTCACGCCCATTTTGTTTTCCACAACTTTCAACCAGACTGTAAATTTAGAAATGTCTCATGTTTAGCCTTTAATGGGAATACCCATACCTTCCTAGAGTAGTCATCAACCAGGGATAGAAAATATTTGTTCCAATCGAATGTCGGATGTTTTTCAGGCCCCCATAAATATGCATGGACATAGTCCAGGGGTCTCTTAGAACAGTGGGAACCAACTTTAAATGACACTCTATGCGGTTTTCCGAGAACACACGTCTCGCAAAAGTTTATGGGTTCGATTACTTCTTTGCCAAGTAATTTCTGTTCATCTAAGAACTTCAACCATTTATTTCCTATATGTCCCGCCCGATTATGCCACAACTCAGACTTACTCTCAGTCATTGTGAAGGAATTGCAGTTCTTTGAAGATACAACTTCACCTGCAAGGTAGTATAGCCCATTTCTCTTAGGTCCCTTCATATCAACCATTGAACCTCTCAACACTTTCAAAGTGTTCCTGTTAGACTTAAATACATGTCCCTCATCTTCTAGAACACCCAATGAAATGAGGTTCCTTTTTAGATGTGGAACATATGCCATCATGCATCCTGATAGCAATGTCACCAATGTCGATAACGGTCCGGGTATTATTATCCCCCATATACACTTTTTTAGGTTCAATATCTCTATAGTTGTAAAATCATGACCTAACAGGACACATATGGAAAGTGCATCCTGAATCTAGAATCCTTTCTTCACTCATGTCATTACTCATCATGGTCATGACATGTAGACTTTCTAAGTCTAGACCAACAACAGCATTACTTGTTTCTTCACTACTTTGGTCTCTTTGTTTCTTTCGTTTCAAATAAGGGCAATCTTTCCGAAAGTGTCCTTCTCCCATAATGGTAACACTTTCCATTAAATCTCTCGGTCCTCTCTCTTAATTTAGACCTACTCTTAGACTTGCCTCTACTTTTCTTAAAGTGAGGGTTTTTGTCTCTTTTGTCAGGTCTGCCTCTAACAAACATGCTCATGTATCTATGGCTAGATTTTTGTTCTTTCTTCATTTCGAATTCTTTTGATTTAAAGCATCTATTACGATAGCTTGAGTCAGTTTGTCCCTAGAGTATTTTATTGCATTCTTAATTTCGCTATAAGATTCGGGTAGCGAATTCAATAAAATCACTGCTAAGTCCTCGTTGTCAAATTTTTTATCATTATGGGCCAGACTCTTCACTATAATGCTAAAGTCACTTCGATGTAACACCCCAAGTTTCAAACCTTAAACCTAGGCGTGTTAACTTCCATTCACATTAAATGCGGAATTCAAATCGTTTACACAAGCAAAATGTTCATTTATCTATTATGAAATTTTAAAGAAATTTCGACAGAGTCTCCTCTGTAAATTGGACATAGCCAACCTGTAGAGGGACATCAAAATCATTTTAAAGTACACATCTCAACTCATTCAATCCCAAACATCATCCAAACCATTACAATAAATCTCAAACTCCTCAACAATATAATTCCAAGTAAATAAACTTTAGGAAATGAAATAAGAGGTAATTTAACCTCAATAATACATGAATTAAAGAATAAATATTGAGAAATTGAAATAAATTCTAATTTAACTTTATTTTAAAAGGGTTGAAGCGGGGATAGCCTAAGTCAGCTGCCGTGTGCTCTCCTCGGGTCACCTAACTTTCATCACCTGAAATGTTGGGGAGGGATTGGGGTGAGCTAAAGCTCAGTAAGTAAACTTTATGCACGTGATGCATGCTCATGACATGAAATTTCTTAAACCATTCAAAGTAATTACCCTCATTTACTTTACCTTTCAAGACATTCATACCTTCCAAACTTCCACTTAAACATTTCTAAAAACTTTTAACTTCATTTCAAGACTTTCACTTCATTTCAAGACTTTCGTTTCAAGACTTTCACTTAGACGTTTCCAAAAACTTTAACTTCATTTCTATCGTGAACTCAATTAGTGTATCTTCTAGCCAATTACAATGCAGTGGGCAATATCCCTTATTTAGGACCAGATTATCATTTTTCCACCGCATAGCGGTTTAATATTTGCCACCATCAACCGGTTTAGCAATCGTCACCGCAGAGCGGTTTAATATTTGCCACCGTCAACCGGTTTAGCAATCGTCACCGCAGAGCGGTTTAATATTTGCCACCGCCAAACGGTTTAGCAATCGTCACCGCAAAGCGGTTTAATATTCGTCACCGCAAAGCGGTTTAATATTTGCCACCGCCAACCGGTTTAGCAATCGTCACCGCAAAGCGGTTTAATATTTGCCACCGCAACAACGGTTTAATTCGGGTACGTCGATCTCCCGCGCCCCATTTCCCACTCACCTTTCATGGCATAGAAGTACACTCATTCTTTCTTAAAACTTGGGATACATGCATTTTGAGAAAACTTAAACTTACCACATTCTTCATTTAAAATCATTTGACTTTTCAATTTCGATGCCAATGCCAATGCATGCTTGATGATGCAATGACATGATAATGTGCATGCTTGAACATTCTTCTTAATACATGTACTTTCATAAAGTAAATGAAATTCATCAAAGCAAGTAAGTTGCAAACAGCCATTTACACGTTTCACATTTACGTTTAACTTCTATGAAAATAGGGGAAGTTTACTTACCTGACGTCCTTAGTAATTTACCGTTTCTGAATTTACAAGTGGAAAAGTCTCGGATGCCCGTGACGTCAATGTACCAAATATCCTAATTGTTCACATTCATTAATAAGTATAACTTTTAATTCACAATGTGACCTCACGTTTAGATTAAAGCACATAAAATAAGAAAGAGTTTCATGCTTCAAACTCCCAAAACATTACATTCTAAATCCCTAACATGCATAAGAATGTAAGATTATAATCCAGGTCTCAATTTAACTAAAATTAATCAAAACAACCCATTTTAATAGTTTCCAAAATCTGAAATTCCAACTTAAAGTTCCAAATGAATTCTTAAACCTACAAAATACCAATTTCATAATCCTTTACAAAAAACAGTTAACTAAACTCCAATTTCACAACTTTAACATTATACATTTACAATAAAAATTTAAATAATTCATCAAGGTTCCAAACAAAATTATCAATTTGACAATCTATGATTTAAAATCTAAGCAGAAATCAAAAATCTGAATTTTAACTAAAACTTTGAATCGATATATCTATATATGTACAATCTGAAATTTACCTATATAAATTTCCCATTACCAAATCTGAAAGGTGCATACACACATACATATACATACACACATATATACATATATGCCCCAAATTTGAAGTTAACAATTAAAAATTCGAAATTTGACTACAACTCAAACTGAGAAATCTGAAATGTTCATATAAATATATACATACAACATATATACATCAATACATATAAGCCCGTGTGTGTGCGTGTAAAAAAAACCGTGCAGCGGTTCGTGTGTGTGGGTGTGTGTGCGTCGACTGTGAGTGCGAGTGTGTGTTCGGGAGGAGTTTACCGTGAGGATGGTGGCCGGTGGTGGGCGTCGAAGTCGCCGGGAGAGGAGCGGCGAGAGGGCGAGACAGAGACGGAGAGGCCGAGAGAAGGCGAGAGCCGAGGGTGAGAGATCGGGTTCGAGAGAGAGAGAGAGAGACCGAGTGAGAGAGAGGCGTGAGTGAGAGGGTGATTAGGTTAGGTTAAGGTTTTTTTAATCTTTTGGAATTTGCAAATCAGTTCCTCAACTCTTCTCTTTTGTTTAAGTAAGTTTATAAGTTCTATTTACCCTCGATTGACACTACACTTTTCCCCCAAATTTCAAATTGGCATAATAAAATAGAAAATAACATGCTGAGGCAATAAAACAATTATTTACATAGAATTGCATGTAACTAATTTAAATAACCAATTTATAATCTTTCAAATTGGTACATTGATCGAGCCGGCGTCCAAGTTCTTCCACTGCAAAATAATTTCAATTATAGACATTAAAGATCAAAAAAAATCATAATTTATAATAACATTCATCACAGTATTACGTGAAATTTTAAAATTGCACGAGAAATGAAAAGTGGTCTTACAGTTCGATTCTAGTTCCTTTCCAGGGTCCATTCTAAAACTGAATAATTTTTCAAGAAAGTAGATCTTATTGGGCAAGGTCTTGGTTAAGAACATGGTGTCAAGAGCTTCCCACAAGTCTCTAGTCATCTTATGTTCATCTATTTCTCTAACGATATTATCAGATAAGTGCAAGATATTAGAACAGTAAGCAATCTCATTCATATCAGCAATAAGATCAGGTTTAGCTTTAAGTTCTTCAGAAAAATTATCGCGATCTTCAATAGCTTTCGCTACTCGTTGTTGGACCAAAATGACCTTCATTTTCTGTTTCCATATCGAGTAATCACCCTTACCATCGAATTGTGACAATTCGACCCTCGATACCATAATGAGTTCGACAAATGGGGAATGACTACTAGATGTCATTCGTGAATTTATAATTCAAATTCACAAATCAACAGAAAAGGTTTTCAAGGAAAAATCTTCAAGATTCACGAATAATTTTTTCAATTTTAAACAACAATCCAACACTTATGAAAATAGGGCAACTAAGTAATTACAACATGCACAATTTACAAATCACAATTCATGAACTAATCAAGAAAACACAGATTATAGCATGTCAAATAAACACAATTACTATATGCCCTAATACCAAGAATTTAATTCTTAAGGGGGTAAGTTGAAACAATCTCACCAAATATCCAAGACTAGTAAAACAGGTTCGAGAATGGTCACTGGTTGCAGAATCAGGCACTGCCTCGATCAACAGAGAATGAAATTTTTTTGAAAATTGCAAGAACTAAATAAAATCAGTGCAATATCAATTCAATAACATAGTAATTCCACAAAATCAGAAAAAGCCCTAATTTTCGTGAACCCTAGAAAAACAGCAGAGAACTCGAAAATATTACTGTAGTGGCTCTGATATCAGTTGTAAGGTGATTTTAGTGCCTATTTCAAGTAATTAACACGGATAACATACAATAAACAATCAAGAATCGAAAATGAACGAAAATCAAAGAAAGAAACAACCTCGATTTGGTGACCTAATTCAGTGAATACACCTACATCTGGGGGGGCTCAAGACCGAACCCGTTTTACTAGCCAAAACCTTCCAAATAGAGTCAAGAATTACAAGAACTCACGCACAATTTCAGCCCAAGAATACAGAAATAATACAGCCCCTATTTTCGCAATAAATCACACCAATCACGCACAATAATACCCACAAAATGATCTACACAATAACTCAATCACTAATCTAAGTAGATACAAAATTTGGTGTAAAAATGGGACTAAACCAAGAGACAAATCGCGACCAAAAGTAAGAAGAGAGCTATGGGTATTTATAGAGAGAGAGATGCGTCTATGAGCTTCTGCCCAGAATGAAGAATTAAAGGCTTTTTAACACTAATTGCACATGAGCTCCTCAAGGTTTCACCGGTTGCCATAAGTTAGCCCTCCAAGTTTGAAACGCTTACAATTTGGGGATCACAATTTAATAAAAGTTAAACTCAATATTATTTAACGCGATTATTACTATTTATAAGTCAATTTATAAATAACTCAATTTCTCAAACCACGTTTTAATTACATATTTTATCTTTCAACTTTTTGACCCCACATTATACCTTAAAAACATAAATAAATCGATTTATAATTGCTACTGTATTATCGAACAAATCCAATCAAATGTTGATGGTCTTTTGTAGATTAAAAATGAAAAATGCTACATGTACACATTAGCTTACACACTAAATTGTGTATATTAGTGTATACACATAACAAGGTCTGATCAAAATAGTATGACGTATGGTAGTTTCTTAGCAATGAAAATATGGTCGTAGTTTCTACTACTACGAATAGGGTTGTGATACAGTCACTGCAGGGCCTCGTGCACCCTCTTGTGAGGGTGCGGTCACCATGGGGGCGACATGGGGTCACCCCCACGTTGATTCTATCATTTTTCCTGCGAGTATGCATTTTTCTATGGAGCTCTCTATTGTTCGGCTTTTTCACCCCATTTCACAAATTGTACAAGAAGACTGATTTTTGTTTGTGGGTGGGGGCTTGTTATTTTATAATAATTGAATGTGTTTGAGGCATTCGTTTGCTTTCTAGGGCCAATGGCTTTTTCTACTGCAAATTTAGGAGATAAATTTTTACCCAGTTAGACATCTTTTTGAAATTATAAGTCGACAAATTTCATTAATTATTATGTGATTAAAAAGTGAATAAAAGTTATTGTTTTTATAATTCAACTTGAAGTTTAACCAGCTTAAACATGGGAAATTTTAAACTTAAAGATAGTGTTAAGATATAGGAACATGTTTGTTTAAATTCACAAATTATTCTGAATTACGAGAAATGTTTTTAAACATTTTATATTATAAATAAATAAAAATGGATAATATCACGAACATATGAATGTAGTTTTAGATTGATCATAGAACAAACACCCTTTCAAACGTCCCTATCTTGCCAATATAAATACTTTCAAAATATATATCTTACTAGAATTTTTATGTTGTTTGATGTCGAACATCTTATGTTACCCTGAAGTCAAATGTATAATTGTCACATGTCCGTGTTGCACAACATAAACTGTCAGACTGACGTGTAACATTAAAGTTCTGTATATCTAAAAAGGAAGTGAAATGTCAAACATATAGCAAATAGTCCTCAATATTTATAATGAAAAGTCGAGCTTCAAAAGCCTTCGAAACTCTTGAAAATTGGCAAAAGAACCAAGAAATTAACGTCTTATCTTCTACCCTTGCCTACTTTTCAAGACTACGTAAAGCCTATATATGATCTATTGTATTCGTGATATTTTAAAATACCAAAGAATTTGACCTTCTCAACTAGCTTTCTCATCTAAATATTTAGGCCAATTAATATCCTCTCGGTTAAGAAAAGATTTTCAATACTCCTCAAATACAGTGTCTCAATACTTCAGGTCAATAAAAAAATGTCCCTTACAACATAGGTCCAAAAAAATTATTAATTGGACCCCCTGTATTGTAAGGACCCTTTATTGTAAGGGACAGTTTTTCATTAGAATAAAGATACCCTGCGCTAGAAACGCTCAACATATATTATAGTCAAGATTCACGTCAAGACTATTCTAGGGGATCCCCTTTTGTAAGGGACAATTTTCCATTGGGACTGAAGTACTCCGTACTAGAAATGCTCAACCTATGCGATTGTCAAGATTCGTTGGGGTGTTTGATAAATTTCCTATCTCAGCTTTCTGTCTTCAATGTGCTATGCTCTGCATTAGGGATGACAAAACGGCTCGTCGGCTCGAGCCGCTCGGGCTCGGATCGGAAAAAGCTCGACCTAAGCTCGGCTCGCGGCTCGAGATTTCGAGCCAAAGCTCGAGCCGAGCTTTTTTTAAGAGACGGGCTTTGGTTCGGCTCGAGCCAAAAAAAGCCCGCTAAAAAAAGCTCGATGGAAACTTGATCAATGAATTTTGACCAAGAGCTCGGCTCAACTTGCTATATATATACATTTTCAATAAAAATTTATGAATTTTTGCTATAAAAATAAAATAAAATTAAAAGCTCGGGACTCGGCTCGGCTCGACTCGAAAAAAGCTCGAGCTAAAGCTCGGGTCGAGCCTTATTTTTGGGAACGAGCTTTAGCTCGGCTCGGCTTGAGCCAAAAAAAACTCGACCCCTAAAAGCTCGAACCAAGCTCGAGCCTTAATCTTCGGCTCGTTGACATCCCTACTCTGCATTCTCCATTACCATGTTTACATTTTTATTTTTTACAAAAAGCTGGCAATGGATAAAGTCATTCAATAAATGCAAGCATAAGCCTTTGAGAAAGCTTTTTAAAGTAGGAATTTTTTTTTTTTTTTTAATAGTAAGTTTCTTTTTTCTTCTTGATGATTCTTCACTACTTCCTGTGGATTTTTGAAGTTTCTGAATTTGAGAGAGTAAACGATTAATGGAAATAACATCATCATCTGGGTCTTGAGCGTCTTGGAGAATTTCCTTTCCTTTGTCTTTACTAATATTCTGACTGGATCCTTCTTGGGCTGGGCTTGTGACTGGTTCTTGAGAATATCTTACTAAGTAATCAAATTTTCCACTGGGCTGGCCTAATGATACCCATTCACTCTTATTTTGAGTCTGTGTAAAATTTTCTTGTTGGATCTGAAAAGTAGGGAAATCAACAGTTCCCTGAGTCTGTTGGATTTTTGGCAAGTCCATGCCACAAAGGGGCTTTGATAAGTCTTTACTAGTTGCCGTTTGAACTGAATTAGCTACTGACTTCTTTGGCTCAGTAGTACCTTTGCTAGAACTTAACTTAAGACTAATGATTTCTTTCTCAAGTTCGATGATTTTCTTTTGTAGAGAGGTTCTTTCTGAAAGGAGGTTCTGGTTGGACTCATTGATGATTCTAAAATTATTTTGCATACACTCACAATGGCTACAAAAAATATTCCGGTCTCTGTTTGGCGAAAAATCAAGTGGAGGGTCTTGGTAATTTTTTAGAGATGGTGAAACATAAAAATTAATCCCTATGTGTTGTCTGACTGATTCAAGAGCTTCTTATAGATTTGTAAAACCTTTGTAAAGAGGATCTTTAAAATCTCTAATGCTATCCAAAACTTCTAACCATGTATGGAAAACTCCTAATTTGTTTCCTTTAATTACCACATAAAACTTAAACCTTGTTCTGGTCTGATTAAAATGTTCTGACAATGTATTCATGGATGCAAGAAAATACTTCTGATCTTTTGGATTTTTGTTGTAAGAAATCCATAAATTATCTAAAATACATTTTTCTTCTTTTGAAAGTGAAACGTGTGCAAGTGCTTTAAATGAAATATTACTACTAGGAAAACATATAAGTTCTTGTGCACCAAATCTCATACGTTCTTGATAATATGATCTGTTCTGACTAGATGAAGTCTGGAATGATGCTGTAGATGCATAAGAATTCCCTGAAGGAATTCCTGGTCTTGGTGGAGGTCTAGACATTTGTAAATAATAGATTTAAACTGAGTCAAGATTTAATAAATTCTTCCTTTCTACCATTCTACTTAAGATGTCTGCTGCTTTATTATCTACTCCTTTGATATGCTCAAATTCTACATTTATTCCAGTGTTTGTAATTCTATCAATAAAATTTAACCATCTCCTTCTATTAATCTTTTTTGAATCTATCTTGAGTTTATTAATAAAAGAAACTATTGCAACACAATCTGTTCTTATCATTATTTCTTTTTTAGATATGATAAATAATTCAAAGCTATCTAAAGCATAATTTACAGCTAACAATTCTGCATCTATGCTACTTAAATTTCCTTTTTCCTTATAACTACCACTATTATATCTACAGATTCTTTCAGTATTTTTATCTGCATATTTGTTGGGTTTACAATTCAAAATAGCTCCCCATCCTAATATGCTTCCATCTGTTTCTATAATTAAGTAATCAGTATCTAATGGCATTGCTAACTTTGGTAAATTTCTTATTTTATTTTTAATTTCTTGGACTAACTTTATATCTTCTTGATTAAAATATCTTTGTCCTGTTGGTGAAGTTTTTGAATATAAAGGTCCTGTAATTTTTTCAAATCTTTAATAAATGGTCTTGCTTAGTTTACTAGTCCTAAAATTTTTTGGATTTGTTTTAAATCTTCAAGTTTGTCTGGGAATTCTAAAGCTTTCTGAGCTATATGTGGTTGTAATTTAATTTCTCCATGTCCTATATTTACTCCTAAAAAATCTATATATTCTTTGAATAGTACCATTTTCTTTTTGCTAATAATTAATCCATGTTTAATAAATTCTGAAAAAATAATCTGCAAAATGTCCTCTATGTTCCCTTCTGTTTTTACTGAAAACTAAAATATCATCTATGTATGCTACTATAAATTTACTATGTTTATTAAATATACTTTCCATTTTTCTTTGGAAAATACTTGGTGCATTTTTTAAACCAAATGGCATTACTAGCCATTCATAATGTCCTTCTGGGCAAGTAAATGATGTCCATTTTATACTATCTAGGTGCATTTTGATTTGCCAAAATCCTGATTTTAAATCAAACTTACTGAAAATTTACAGTCTTGTATTTTGTTTATTAATACTGTCTTATCTGATATTTTATAAGCATCATCTATGGTGTTATCATTTAGTCTTTTGTAATTTATGACCATTCTACTTTTTCCTCTAACTATTTCTGAATGTTTTCTAACTATAAAGGCTGCTGATCTATGTGGACTATCAGATTTTCTAATTACTCCTAACTTTAATAATTCTTCTATGTGCATATTGAAATCTTCTAAGTCTAGATTAGTGGCTTTAATAATTTTGGTTCTAATAATGTATTCTGGGTTTTTGATTTTTAGTTCACAAAAAACTTTATCTTTTTCCCAATATTTTAAAACATTTTCTCCTAATATTTCCATCTTTTCTAATTTACTAATTAAATTTTCTATTTCTTGTTCTGTGATTAATGTATTATAGATTTTTTCATTATCAATAAGTTCTATTGGTCCAAAGTTTTGTTCTTCTATTTCATCTTCATCTTCTAAAATTTTTCTGTTTCTATTTCATCTTTTAATGGTTCTTTTTCAATAAGTTGACATTCCCTTTCTTTGTTACAGGGGCAAATTTTTTCTTTAGGGCTTCCACCACGCTTCTCAGCGCACTCTGATGGATAATGTATGGTTTGTGTAGGGGTGAATAATGTATGTTTTTGGAAATGTATAAAATCTGAAGTGATCCAGACCACGAATACAAGCCCGCACAAAGATTCGTTGATGATCAAAGGGGGACCGATCACTCGATTGCAAACAAAGAGGGCCAATGAAGCAATGGACAAGCTAGTACAAGAAACAATGGCCAAAACAATGTTCGTGTCATCAAAAGAAGCAAGTTCCATGTTGGGACCAAGCCCAAACGACGAGTGGATCAACCTCATTCAATGCGTCGAAGAAAATAGTGAAATTTCAATGTTACGGCCATAACATATATTTCCTCACGACCGTAACCAGCTCACTGCCAAAATTAATATTGCGAGAAATAAAATATTACTGCCGTAAGTGTTAAGGTTCACGGCCGTAAAGGAGTCACTACTCAAAAATCAGAATTTGAATTTTTTTGACTTACGACCGTAAGGAAATATGTCACGGTCGTAAATATGGTTTAGTAACAAGGTTATGGCCGTAAAGGAATTAGTTACGGACGTAAAAGTCGATACGCGTAATTTTAGGATTTTTATTTATTTCCTTATTTTTAGGTATTTGTTTCCTTGTATAATTAAAACTCTTTAGTCAGGTTTTGACCCTATTTATAGGGATGTAATTTTCATTATTCAACACACAACTTTGATATTATAATTGAGAGGCTATTTTGCTTTCACAATCTTATTCTTCATTGAATAAAATCCGAACTTGCGAGTTATTCTTGTTTGTTCAAATCCCGGTGAGAATTATTATTGCTTGTGATCAAGAGGTCAATATATCCCAGTGATTGTATTGGTTGCTTGGTTCAACTAATTTTAATTGGATCCATAAATCGTGGTTTCTTGGCGTTCTTGGGTCGATTTTAATATTTTGTGGGTTGCGTAATTACAATTGCTACGTGATTTGCATCAAAATCTTTTGTAATTGTAACACTACCATTGTCTTTTAATAAAAAACTTAGTCCTATAATGAAATCTGTTTCTTTTAAGTTTAAAGGTCTGATCCATGTAGAATCTCTAGGTAATGTATATTCTATACTTAATCCACAATTAGTTTCAAAACTAATTTTACTGTTTTGTCTTAGTAATTCTGTGTATGTGTATAAATCTCCATCCATTTGTTGTGCCTCTATTGGATTCTTGGATTCTATTATGTATTTGTCTGGAATTAATTTTTTATTTATTATCCAATTACTACATCCTGAGTCTATTAACCCTAAACACTTAATAATGTAGTCTCCAATTCTTATTTGGCATTTTACCTTAATACTTTTAAGTTTTTCTGAGTTACATACTACCTGGACATAATTTATTTGTAAACATTCTAAATTTTTTTCTGGTTCTTCAATCATGATTCTTTTACCTTTATTATTGTTTTCTAAGATTTCTATTCTTTTTATTATTAATTTTTGCATTTCTTCTAGATTTTCAATTCTTCCTCTTAGAATTCTTATTTCAGAAATTTGTATTTGTTCTTTAGTAATTTCTAATTTTCCTTCTTCTTTTTCAATTATCCCATTATTTTCTAAACATTTAATACATGCTTCTTTATAACATTCTAAACATTTTGCTCTAAGCTTTCTAGCTGGATACCAATTACAAATAAAACATGCTATATTATCTGTTCCTATGTTTTTCTGCCAATTATGTATACATGTTTCTATTAATGTTTCTACTAAATTAACTTCTTCTTCAGATTCTGAGCTTTCATTTATTTTTAAATTTGAAAAATCATCTAAAATTTCATAATCACATTCTTCTTGTTCTAATTCTAATTTGTTTTCTATTGAAATTATGCTGTAAATTGATTCTTTATCAGAAATATATTCATCTAATTGTATGAGATCTTCATTTGTGCATTCAATAAGAGTACTTTTTTGTGTCATAACTATTTATCCTTTTTGGGCAAGTTCTTGCTAAATGTTCATTACTATTACAAACGAAGCAACTAAGTTTATTTTTATAAGTTCTATCTGGTTTAAATTTTCTTACATGCCTTTTTTTCATTTAAATAAGGTTTCCTTTTATTTGGCTTTCTTAAGAAATACCTTTTCTTAATTGGCCTTTTATAATTTTTCTTAAATTTTTTCTTATAAGGTTTGGAGCTTGAGGCTCCATAAGTTTATGGAGTAAAAATGTCTTTACAAAACTTATAATCTGTCTTTTTTAGTTGTGTTTGGATTTGTAATTCTACACATTTGCCTTCTAAACATCTAATTACATGTTAGATTATGTGTCCTATGCTCCATTTCTTTTCTGGTTGTTCTCTTACTGACATTAAATTATTCCATGATTCTGTTATTTCTAATCCTAATGGTCCTGGTAGTTTATGAAACAATTTATTTCCTATTTCTTGATTAAATGTATTTCCTGAAATTGAAGTTAAATAATAATATTCATTTAAAAATTTCTTAACATATTTTCCTTTAGTCCATTTATATAAATTAAGTTGTTCTAAGTCTCTCATTGTCTTTCTTTGTATACTCATGTGTCCTGAATTTGGGTCTGCTCCAGTAATTAATATCTGTATTTTATTAACAAAATTATAAGGATTACTTCCTAGGTTAACAAGCTGATCAAATTCTTCTTTTCTTTCTATTTTATAAGCTTCCCACATTGCTTTGGTACTTTCTCCTAAAAATGTTTCTAAGTATCTATACATATCTAATGGTTCCATTTCTTGAAAATTCCTAATGTAATGTCCTATAATTGTATTTTTCCAAACATCTATAACATTTGTCCAAGTCTGTGGATCATGTGCTGTTATATTTAACATCTGGGCTTTTGCTGATGCTTGGAATTCTATTTTGTTTTCTAAGGGTCTTTCACTTCCTTTTGCTACATATTTTTTATTTTGTGGGGGTTCATTATATGTAGTATAGGCTGCTCTAGGGGGAGAACCGTCTCCATAAATGATAGTCTCATGTTTTGTAGTTTTATCAAAAGGAGTTTCATCAAAAGTTCTATATGTATTTGTGTCTTCCATAAGTTCTTTTATATAACTATAATTTGTGACATTTTATTTGTTATCATTAAATTCTTCTTCTTTATTTATGATTCCTATTCTAATATTTTGTTCTAAATCATAGTACAAATATTCATTTTCTTTTATTTGTTTTGAAATATACATTTGATCTTCTAATTCTAATAATTCTTCTTTGTTAAGAATAATTTCTAATTCTTTTGGTAAAATTATTTTATCAAAATTTTCTCCTATTAATTCTATGTGAACGTTTTCTTCATATGGTTCCTCCTCTGGTTCTTCTTCATCAATTTCTTTTGAGATTTGTCTATAATCTATAAATCTTAAGCTTTTTCTACCATGTGCATCTTTGTACGTTAATGATTCTCTTGGTGCTATTGGTTTTTCTTCTTCTTCTAAAAATTTATCCATATCACATTCTAATCCTGCTAATTGTTCTGCTGAGAATTCTTTTGATTTTACCATATGAATTCCTTTACTACTCATTAATCCTACAACTTTATCCATATATACTTTATATCTGGTTTGTGAATTAAACGAACATCTTCCTAAAAACCCTATGTGTATTAATAGATTATCTCCACTATTAGCATCTTCATATCCTTTAGTTTGTATACCTATTTTGATTTTTTCTGAAAAATCTTTAATAGTCATTAAAAAGTCTGGGTTACAATAAATTATACCATTATTATTATTCATATCTACTTCCATGCTTGCTATTTGACTTTTATCTATATTATTAAATCTTTCATCATAAATAGTAATCAATGTTTTACATCCTAGACTTTTTCTAGTTAAACCCTTTATCCCTATAACAATTAATCCTAAATGAATAAATCTATAATTTCTTTTTCTGAGTTCTTTTTTAGAATCTTCTGATATTAAGTTTAATTTTACAACTTGGTTACCTATGCATTGTATTGATATCTCTCTATGATGTCTAAAAAACTGTGTTCTTGATTCAAAAATTCCTCTATTATATAAAACATCCGGATTAAGTATTCTTAAACCACGTGTTTGGAATCTCGCATAATTTTGTTGTGGATCTATAATTTCTTCTATACTTTGGTTATGCTGTTCTACTCTTCTCATAATTCTGTCTAACAAATTTCTGTTAATTCCTGATGTACTAGGTCTGGATGTTCCTTCACTAATTGTTCTAGATCTTCCTAAGAATGGTGTTGATAAGTTCATCTTGGAAATTTCAATTCTCTTGGTAGTCTTCTTGTAATTTTTTCTTTTCCTGTCTTTTCAGGATTTAAACTGCTTAATTTTCCTGTTATGGATCTTAAATCACTTTCTATATCTGATGTAGAATTTGTTACCTTACTTTTGTCTAAAGAGTCAATTTTCTTATGTAAAGATACTAAGAGTGTAATTATCAAGTTATTCTGTTTAATTAAAATTGCTTCCATTGCTTTTGGAGAGTCAAGATTTGTAATTCCTTGTGGTTCCTTGTAGAAAGATAAACAATAATCTAAGGCTTCAAGATAATTTCTATCTACTTGAATACTTTCGTTCATTAACTAAGAATTAGCTTTTTTTTAATTCTTTAACAGATTCTTCTGTTTTAATGATTATCTTTTTTATTTCTAATTCAATTTCTTTAGGTTTATTAAAATCTAAAATTTTTGTTATTTCTGAAAAATCAAATTTTCCTGATATCTTTTCTTGCTTAGATATTTTTTTCCAAAATAACACAATTTTGATTTTTAATAAAATCTAGATTTTCTTTGATATTTCTTAATTCTATACTTTTTGTTTTCAGATGATCTAAAACTATTTCTAAAGTTTTACTGAATCTTTTATTTTCTTGTTCTACATTTCTGGAGAAATTTATGATCAAATCTATAATAAGATTCTGGCTTGGATCTTCTGAAAACAAACTATGTAATTCATGTTTTGTTTCTAAATTACAAATCTTGACTCTCCAAAAGCAACAGAAGCAGTTTTAATTAAACAGAATAACTTGATAATTACACTCTTAGTATCTTTACATAAGAAAATTGACTCTTTAGACAAAAGTAAGGTAACAAATTCTACATCAGATATAGAAAGTGATTTAAGATCCATAATAGGAAAATTAAGCAATTTAAATCTTGAAAAGACAGGAAAAGAAAAAATTACAAGAAGACTACCAAGAGAATTGAGATTTCCAAGATGAACTTATCAACACCATTCTTAGGAAGATCTAGAACAATTAGCGAAGGAACATCCAGACCTAGTACATCAGGAATTAACAGAAATTTGTTAGACATAATTATGAGAAGAGTAGAACAGCATAACCAAAGTATAGAAGAAATTATAGATCCACAACAAGATTATGCGAGATTCCAAACACATGGTTTAAGAATACTTAATTTGGATGTTTTATATAATAGAGGAATTTTTGAATCAAGAACACAGTTTTTTAGACATCATAGAGAGATATCAATACAATGCATAGGTAACCAAGTTGTAAAATTAAACTTAATATCAGAAGATTCTAAAAAAGAACTCAGAAAAAGAAATTATAGATTTATTCATTTAGGATTAATTGTTATAGGGATAAAGGGTTTAACTAGAAAAAGTCTAGGATGTAAAACATTGATTACTATTTATGATGAAAGATTTAATAATATAGATAAAAGTCAAATAGCAAGCATGGAAATAGATATGAATAATAATAATTGTATAATTTATTGTAACCCAGACTTTTTAATGACTATTAAAGATTTTTCAGAAAAAATCAAAATAGGTATACAAACTAAAGGATATGAAGATGCTAATAGTGGAGATAATCTATTAATACACATAGGATTTTTAGGAAGATGTTCGTTTAATTCACAAACCAGATATAAAGTATATATGGATAAAGTTGTAGGATTAATGAGTAGTAACGGAATTCATATGGTAAAACCAAAAGAATTCTCAGCAGAACAATTAAAAGGATTAGAATGGGATATGGATAAATTTTTATAAGAAGAAGAAAAACCAATAGCACCAAGAGAATCATTAACGTACAAAGATGCACATGGTAGAACAAGCTTACGATTTATAGATTATAGACAAATCTCAAAAGAAACTGATGAAGAAGAACCAGAGGAGGAACCATATGAAGAAAACGTTCACATAGAATTAATAGGAGAAAATTTTGATAAAATAATTTTACCAAAAGAATTAGAAATTATTCTTAGCAAAGAAGAATTATTAGAATTAGAAGATCAAATGTATATTTCAAAACAAATAAAAGAAAATGAATATTTATACTATGATTTAGAACAAAATATTAGAATAGGAATCATAAATGAAGAAGAAGAATTTAATGATAACAAATAAAAGAACTTATGGAAGACACAAGTACATATAGGACTTTTGGTAAAACTCATTTTGATAAAACCACAAAACATGAGACTATTATTTATGGAGACGGTTTTCCCCCTAGAGCAGGCTATACTACATATAATGAACCCCCACAAAATAAAAAAATATGTAGCAAAAGGAAGTGAAAGACCCTTAGAAAACAAAATAGAATTCCAAGCATCAGCAAAAGCCCAGATGTTAAATATAACAGCACATGATCCACAGACTTGGACAAATGTTATAGATGTTTGGAAAAATACAATTATAGGACATTACATTAGGAATTTTCAAGAAATGGAACCATTAGATATGTATAGATACTTAGAAACATTTTTAGGAGAAAGTACCAAAGCAATGTGGGAAGCTTATAAAATAGAAAGAAAAGAAGAATTTGATCAGCTTGTTAACCTAGGAAGTAATCCTTATAATTTTGTTAATAAAATACAGATATTAATTACTGGAGCAGACCCAAATTCAGGACACATGAGTATACAAAGAAAGGCCATGAGAGACTTAGAACAACTTAATTTATATAAATGGACTAAAGGAAAATATGTTAAGAAATTTTTAAATAAATATTATTATTTAACTTCAATTTCAGGAAATACATTTAATCAAGAAATAGGAAATAAATTGTTTCATAAACTACCAGGACCATTAGGATTAGAAATAACAGAATCATGGAATAATTTAATGTCAGTAAGAGAACAACCAGAAAAGAAATGGAGCATAGGACACATAATCTAACATGTAATTAGGTGTTTAGAAGGCAAATGTGTAGAATTAAAAATCCAAACACAACTAAAAAAGACAGATTATAAGTTTTGTAAAGACATTTTTACTCCACAAACTTATGGAGCCTCAAGCTCCAAACCTTATAAGAAAAAATTTAAGAAAAATTATAAAAGGCCAATTAAGAAAAGGTATTTCTTAAGAAAGCCAAATAAAAGGAAACCTTATTTAAATGAAAAAAAGGCATGTAAGAAAATTTAAACCAGATAGAACTTATAAAAATAAACTTAGTTGCTTCATTTGTAATAGTAATGAACATTTAGCAAGAACTTGCCCAAAAAGGATAAATAGTTATGACACAAAAAAAGTACTCTTATTGAATGCACAAATGAAGATCTCATACAATTAGATGAATATATTTCTGATAAAGAATCAATTTACAGCATAATTTCAATAGAAGACAAATTAGAATTAGAACAAGAAGAATGTGATTATGAAATTTTAGATGATTTTTCAAATTTAAAAATAAATGAAAGCTCAGAATCTGAAGAAGAAGTTAATTTAGTAGAAACATTAATAGAAACATGTATACATAATTGGCAGAAAAACATAGGAACAGATAATATAGCATGTTTTATTTGTAATTGGTATCCAGCTAGAAAGCTTAGAGCAAAATGTTTAGAATGTTATAAAGAAGCATGTATTAAATGTTTAGAAAATAATGGGATAATTGAAAAAGAAGAAGGAAAATTAGAAATTACTAAAGAACAAATACAAATTTCTGAAATAAGAATTCTAAGAGGAAGAATTGAAAATCTAGAAGAAATGCAAAAATTAATAATAAAAAGAATAGAAATCTTAGAAAACAATAATAAAGGTAAAGGAATCATGATTGAAGAACCAGAAAAAAATTTAGAATGTTTACAAATAAATTATGTCCAGGTAGTATGTAACTCAGAAAAACTTAAAAGTATTAAGGTAAAATGCCAAATAAGAATTGGAGACTACATTATTAAGTGTTTAGGGTTAATAGACTCAGGATGTAGTAATTGCATAATAAATAAAAAACTAATTCTAGACAAATACATAATAGAATCCAAGAATCCAATAGAGGCACAACAAATGGATGGAGATTTATACACATACACATAATTACTAAGACCAAACAGTAAAATTAGTTTTGAAACTAATTGTGGGTTAAGTATAGAATATACATTACCTAGAGATTCTACATGGATCAGACCTTTAAACTTAAAAGAAACAGATTTCATTATAGGACTAAGTTTTTTATTAAAAGACAATGGTAGTGTTACAATTACAAAAGATTTTATACATTTCCAAAAACATACATTATTCACCCCTACACAAACCATACATTATCCATCAGAGTGCGCTGAGAAGCGTGGTGGAAGCCCTAAAGAAAAAATTTGCCCCTGTAACAAAGAAAGAGAATGTCAACTTATTGAAAAAGAACCATTAAAAGATGAAATAGAAGCAGAAAAATTTTAGAAGATGAAGATGAAATAGAAGAACAAAACTTTGGACCAATAGAACTTATTGATAATGAAAAAATCTATAATACATTAATCACAGAACAAGAAATAGAAAATTTAATTAGTAAATTAGAAAATATGGAAATATTAGGAGAAAATGTTTTAAAATATTGGGAAAAAGATAAAGTTTTTTGTGAACTAAAAATCAAAAACCCAGAATACATTATTAGAACCAAAAATATTAAAGCCACTAATCTAGACTTAGAAGATTTCAAGATGCACATAGAAGAATTATTAAAGTTAGGAGTAATTAGAAAATCTGATAGTCCACATAGATCAGCAGCCTTTATAGTTAGAAAACATTCAGAAATAGTTAGAGGAAAAAGTAGAATGGTCATAAATTACAAAAGGCTAAATGATAACACCATAGATGATGCTTATAAAATATCAGATAAGACAGTATTAATAAACAAAATACAAGACTGTAAGATTTTCAGTAAGTTTGATTTAAAATCAGGATTTTGGCAAATCAAAATGCACCCAGATAGTGTAAAATGGACAGCATTCACTTGCCCAGAAGGACATTATGAATGGCTAGTAATGCCATTTGGTTTAAAAAATGCACCAAGTATTTTCCAAAGAAAAATGGAAAGTTTATTTAATAAACACAGTAAATTTATAGTAGCATACATAGATGATATTTTAGTTTTCAGTAAAAACAGAAGGGAACATAGAGGACATTTGCATATTGTTTTTTCAGAATTTATTAAACATGGATTAATTATTAGCAAAAAGAAAATGGTACTATTCAAAGAATATATAGATTTTTTAGGAGTAATTATAGGACAGGGAGAAATTAAATTACAACCACATATAGCTCAGAAAGCTTTAGAATTCCCGGACAAACTTGAAGATTTAAAACAAATCCAAAAATTTTTAGGACTAGTAAACTATGCAAGACCATTTATTAAAGATTTGAGAAAAATTGCAGGACCTTTATATTCAAAGACTTCACCAACAGGACAAAAATATTTTAATCAAGAAGATAAAAAATTAGTTCAAGAAATTAAAAATAAAATAAGAAATTTACCAAAGTTAGCAATGCCATTAGATACGGATTACTTAATTATAGAAACTGATGGAAGCATATTAGGATGGGGAGCTATTTTGAATTGTAAACCCAACAAATATGCAGATAAAAATACTGAAAGAATCTGTAGATATAATAGTGGTAGTTATAAGGAAAAATGAAATTTAAGTAGCATAGATGCAGAATTGTTAGCTGTAAATTATGCTTTAGATAGCTTTGAATTATTTATCATATCTAAAAAAGAAATAATGCTAAGAATAGATTGTGTTGCAATAGTTTCTTTTATTAATAAACTCAAGATAGATTCAAAAAAGATTAGTAGAAGGAGATGGTTAAATTTTATTGATAGAATTACAAACACTAGAATAAATGTAGAATTTGAACATATCAAAGGAGTAGATAATAAAGCAGCAGACATCTTAAGTAGAATGGTAGAAAGGAAGAATTTATTAAATCTTGACTCAGTTTAAATCTACTGTTTACAGATGTCTAGACCTCCACCAAGACCAGGAATTCCTCCAGGGAATTCTTATTCATCTACAGCATCATTCCAAACTTCATCTAGTCAGAACAGACCATATTATCAAGAACGTATGAGATTTGGTGCACAAGAACTTATATGTTTTCCTAGTTGTAATATTTCATTTAAAGCACTTGCACAAGTTTCACTTTCAAAAGAAGAAAAATGTATTTTAGATAATTTATGGATTTCTTACAACAAAAATCCAAAAGATCAGAAGTATTTTCTTGCATCCATGAATGCATTGTCAGAACATTTTAATCAGACCAGAACAAGGTTTAAGTTTTATGTGGTAATTAAAGGCAAAAAATTAGGAGTTTTCCATACATGGTTAGAAGTTTTGGATATCATTAGAGATTTTAAAGATCCTCTTTACAAAGGTTTTACAAATCTGCAAGAAGCTCTTGAATCATCCAGACAACACATAGGGATTAATTTTTATGTTTCACCATCTCTAAAAAATTACCAAGACCCTCCACTTGATTTTTCGCCAAACAGAGACCAAAATATTTTTTGTAGACATTGTGAGTGTATGCAAAATAATTTTAGAATCATCAATGAGTCCAACCAGAACCTCCTTTCAGAAAGAACCTCTCTACAAAAGAAAATCACCGAACTTGAGAAAGAAATCATTAGTCTTAAGTGAAGTTCTAGCAAAGTTACTACTGAGCCAAAGAAGTCAGTAGCTAGTCCAATTCAAACGGCAACTGGTAAAGACTTATCAAGCCCCTTTTTGGCTATGGACTTGCCAAAAGTCCAACAGACTCAGGGAACTGTTGATTTCCCTACTTTTCAGATCCAACAAGAAAATTTTACACAGACTCAAAATAAGAGTGAATGGGATACATTAGGCCAGCCCAGTGGGAAATTTGATTACTTAGTAAGATATTCTCAAGAACCAGTCACAAGCCCAGCCCAAGAAGGATCCAGTCAGAATATTAGTAAAGACAAAGGAAAGGAAATTCTCCAAGACGCTCAAGACCCAGATGATGATGTTATTTCCATTAATCATTTACTCTCTCAAATTCAGAAACTTCAAAAATCCACAGGAAGTAGTGAAGAATCATCAAGAAGAAAAAAGAAACTTACTATTAAGAAAAAGAAAGAAAAAGATATTAAAGAAAAAATGGATGTAACAATTAACAAAGTTTTTGATAGAATTTTTGCAAAAGACAAAATAACAAAAGAAATAGAGATTCAAGAATGCCCTCAAAAAGAAAATTTACCAGAACCAGATAATTCTAGCCAAGGTAACAGTGATGACTTTGAAGAACATGAAAGAGACGGATATAATAATTCAGACAGTGAGATGTCATTTTCCTCCATTGCCGAACATAATCTAAACACATAGAAAGACAGAAGATGCTGCCGACACAAGAAGACAAAAAACTTTAATAAAGAAAGATGCTGTGGACCAAGATTGGACAATCATTTTTGACCAGAAGTTTCCCTGTGAAACGCGTGTCATAAGAGGACAGACAGCTGTAAAGAAGAATAGATAAAAGAAAGAAGCGTGAAGACTTTTTAGGATAAGCTTTACTTTTCCAGATTCCTTTAGGGGACTTTTTTGTAAACTTGCTCCCTAGAATTTCTCTATATAAGGAAGATGTTTTCATTTAATGAAAGCAAGAGTTTACAGCCTGTGTATTCCTTACTCTAATCCTTTAAAACTTCCTTATCCAGAAAAATTTTTAATCCAAAAACCTTTGTATAGTAAACTGTGAATATCCCTGAGGTACTTTTCTTCCCAAGTTTTATTTAAATTTTTTAGGGAACTTCCCGAAAGGGAAATCCTTAGTTGTATTATCTTTAAGATGTTTTAATAAATCTCCAAAAATTTATCTTCATTTATGTATTACATTTTTGTATTCATGTTTTTAATTTCAATAGTTTATATGTTGTAAATTATCTGATAAAATTCATTACATCCTATACATATCATAAAAGCATAACTTGATTTTTAGAAGCCATACTGTTTTTAGGTTAATCTTGAATGACCCAGAGTTGTGAGGATTGTTGGCCGGAGTGAGCCTTTGAAAATCCTTTAATACTGGAGAAAGAGAATTAATTAACTTAGGAATTCTGTAAGGGAGTGACAGTGATGACCTTATAAGAGGTGACCTTATAGGAAGGAATCATGTTTAAATTGATATGTCTTAGGTGGTAAAAAAAAAAAAAAAAAACATATCAATTTAAACCCCTTTTGGAGTGTTTTAAGCTCGTCTCATCCTACCTGGGAATCTTTCAACTGCGAATGGGTAATTGGCGCTGATGCATTTTTTTTACTATAAATAAACATCTCCATGTCCAACATCATCAACCTTTCAAAACCCTTAAAGAAAATAGCCAACCAACAATTATTTCTCCTTCACATTGGATCAAAACACGTCTCAACTGCCACTGTCCCAGTCCCCACCCACCAGCAAGTAGCCAATCTCATTTTAGAGCAAAAATCGGCAAGCCAAGCTCTCGAGACCTTCAGATGGGCGTCCAAACTCACCAATTTCACTCACAATCTATCCACCTACAGAGTGTTGATCCACAAAATCTGCACTTTCCGGCAATTCGACATTGTCAAACAACTGCTTGACGAAATGCCCAGCTCAATTGGTTTGCCTCCGGATGATGATATTTTCGTCACCATAGTACGAAGTCTTGGGAGGGCTAAAATGATCCGGGAAGTGATCGGCGTACTTGACTTGGTTTCCATGTTTGGAAAGGGCCTTCCATCTTTGAAACTGTTCAATTCAATTCTTGACATTCTTGTCAAGGAAGATATTGACGTTGCAAGAGAATTCTACAGGGTGAAAATGATGCGGAGTGGGGTTCATGGTGATGATTACACTTATGGAATTTTGATGAAAGGGCTTTGCTTGACAAATAGAATTGGTGACGGGTTTAAGCTTCTGCAAGTAATGAAGACTCGTGGCATGAAGCCAAATGTCGTTGTATATAACACGTTGATCAATGCACTTTGTAAGAATGGCAAAGTCGGGAGAGCCAGGAGCTTATTGAGTGAAATGAAGGAATTCAATGACGTGACTTTCAATATTTTGATATCAGCATATAGTAACGAGAATAATATTGTGCAGGCTCTTACTATGATCGAGAAGTGCTTTAGCAATGGGTTTGTGCCGGATGTTGTTCCTCTGACTAAGGTGGTCGACATTCTATGTAACGCGAAGCGGGTTTCAGACGCTGTTGAGATTGTCGAGAGAACGGAGGACAAAGGAGGGACGATAGACGTTGTAACTTATAATACTCTGATCAAGGGTTTCATCAGAATAGGAAAAGTTAGATTGGGGTGTAGTTTTCTCAAGGAAATGGAGATGAAGGGATGTTTGCCGAACAATGACACGTACAATGCCTTGATCTCTGGTTTCTGCGAATCCGGGATGTTGGATTCAGCTCTCGACATGTTTCACGAAATGAAAAGAGTCGGGTTGATATGGAACTTCGTCACCTACGATACGTTAATTTATGGTTTGTGTTCGGGCGGAAGGATGGAAGACGGGTTTAAGATCTTGGACTTGATGGGAGAGAGTGGAGGGGGTTCTATTGGACGCCTTAGGCCTTATAATAGCATTATATATGGTTTATACAAAGAAAACCGTTTGAATGAAGCGCTAGATTTTCTAAAAGACATGAGAAATTTGTTTCCTAAGGCTGTAGATAGGAGTTTGAGGATACTTGGTTTCTGTCAAGAGGGTAATATAGGGGAAGCAAAGAATGTTTTTGATAAGATGACTGAAGAACATTGTTTTCCAAGTTCTCTAATTTATGCAAGTTTAGTTCAAGGATTTTGCCAGAATGGGTGTATGAAGGAAGCAGTCGAGCTGGTGAACGAGATGATGATCGACGGTTATTTTCCCGTTGCTTCGACTTTTAATGCCTTGATCGGTGGGTTCTGCAGGCAGGGAAACACTGGTAGCGCCTTGAAGTTCATGGAGGACGTGATCGAGAGAGGTTGTTTGCCGGATTCTGGAAGCTACGGTGATTTACTAGACGCGTTATCCAGTGAACGGAACGTGCAAAAAGCTTCAATGTTGTTTCTGCAAATGGTCGAAAACGGTATTCTTCCTGACTATCGTTCGTGGAATACAATGGTTCTGTGTCTTTGTAAGGGAACGGAATGGATAGAACGCAAGAATATTTTACATGTGCATAAACTATTGCAGTTGATTATAGAAACCTGAAGTTAAATATGTATTTATCTTTCTTTCTTTGTATCTTTTTAAAGCTCAAACAATTGAAAGTACACCACAAGAACACAATAAATCTTCTCATATAAGAAAAACTTTTCGTTAGGCAGGTTTTCATAACTTGGGCTTCTCTTCATGTTCACTAGTGTCGCTGGAAAATCCATTTCTGACTGATTCCAGCAACGGTGGCTTCGTGGTAGGAGTTGACAAACTTCGCGTATAAACTGGTGGTGCTTCCGCCATTCCGCCGCCGCCGCCGCCAGTACTATGGCAATGCCTTAGTACTGCCGTTTTCACTTGATTCAGTTCCTCGGCTACTTTTTCATTCCAAACTGAACCTGATGAGCCTTGCCTTCTGAATGATTTTGAAGATCTCTGCAAAGAAGCCATAAATGGAAAAAAGGGAAATTGTTATTGGATTTTGATGTGAAAATATGCATGGTTTTTAGGACTTTTATATGTTGATGGTAAGAGAAAATTGTGAAATGAAGAATAAGCAAAAAGGCCATAATATTGGATCTATGTTAGGTGGTTGGATCTAAACTTATGATCCATCCAAAGATCTCTGAGCACTGGCGACTTTTAGTCCGTTGGATTAAATAAAATCAAATACTTGTCTCATCTCATCAGTCATTGGCTTTGAAAATTTCAAACTTGTTGTTTCCAGCAGCTTAAAATTTGAAAAACAAGAACATCATTCTGAAGATAAGACAACCAAAGGCATAAAACTATACCACATACTATCATAGGAAAAAGACAAGCTGAGAGCATAATAGGACTTGTTCATGACCTACAACACGTTCTCGTTCAGAATCAATAATATAAAAAAATTAAATGAAATGATAGTTCACACGAATGTAATACTTGAAAATGCCAGTAGAAACATACAGTACAGACACAAGATTGTTATAACATCAAATTATTCGAATAACTTCGGGACACGCATGCACTGTTTGTGTAAGCGGATTTGCATTATTTATCCGAACATTAATACAACTTATCATTGGGAGATATAATAAATAAACATATAGGATTAATGGAAAACCAAAATGACCAATTTGGGTGCAATATAAGGGGCCTCGGGGACAAAACTAATGTTAAAATAACTTAGTATCTAAACGGAACTTGAGAAACTTGAATATCATGAAAAACCAGGTACACTGAATTTGTTTTTATCTACAAAATAAAGCCGACTACAAATTGCAAGGGAGAACAGAATATTTTAATTGGTAAAGACAGTTTCAGGAGCAGACCGTTGATAAGGAACGCGCGAGTCAGGAACCCCATCTTCAGCCCGTCTATCTTCAAACCATTTTACAACTTTTTTCCGAGGTAGATTTGACACGTGCACAATGCTGCTAATCATGGCGTTCTGTGTTGAATCCACAGTAAAAATTACATAAGTTTAATGTTGAAGATTAAAATTACATATACAAATGTGTCGCTTATCGCCTATGATCTCATATATAAAGATAATCAGTTCCAAAAATCACATTTGATTCCTAAATAAACATAATTATAAATCAGAATGGTTTCTTAAATTTGGTGGGGGGGGGGGGGGGGGGGGGGGGGTTTGAAGAAGAAGCACAATCCCAGATCTTATGTGTAGTTGGTAATCATAAATTCATAATCAGTTTGTATAGCAATATTTTCAGATTTGTGTGTGTGGTGGTCGTGGGTAGGATCTAGGGACTGGCATGCTGTGGGGAGATGAAAAAGGCAGGACCGAACAAGGGAGGGAGAAAAATGGATCTTTCATTCATTTTCTTCTTTTATTTTTATGTTTTCATAACTAAGAAACTGAAATACAATTTTTAATTGGTGTACGCGTCTTTCTTTTATCCCTAAAGATAAGGGTGATAGTAAACTGAATGTGAGAGAGAGAGAGAGAGAGAGAGAGAGAGGGGGCCGCCGGGGGGGGGGGGGGGGGTGGATGACCCTTTTTATGTTTGTCAATGGAATTTCTAGTTGTAGATAATGGTAACTGGCACGGACTAATATGATTAAAACTTCATGTACAATATTGCGATTTGGCTAAAACCAAAAGGGAAAAATGAAAACTGTATGTGTATTGTGTGGTGGTGTGTGACACAAATTAAGCATTATTCTATGAGTTCTTGATAAGTGTAATTTATACACTTATTTATCTATCAAAATTAGTATATTATAACGTCGTTCACGAATAATTTCAACTTACTGTGTTTATTTGTTTGTATTTTAGAAAATATTCCGGAATCACGTAAAATGAGCAATTGATGGAAAATTCAAGCAATTGGATGCAGGTGCAGAGCCAACCCAGAATTTTGGATTGGGCCTCCTATAATGGATTTTTTATTTTTTAAATGTTAATGGACCTAAATAGAATTTTTCCAAATTAGGTTTGGGGGGGGGGGGGGGGCGCCTGACCTTCTGCCCCTGATTGGATGTCAATTGAAGCTAAAAATCATGCATGAGAAGTTGATGAAGACACTTGATGTGCAAAAGTGGAAGAAGGAAGACGTTCGAGGGCCTAATTGAAGAATTCAAGAGAAGGTAAGAGGTAATTGAAGAGAAATGAAAATTTAGGGACTAAATCGCTTCAATAAGAAGATGAAGGACTGTGCTGCAAGTAAAAGAAGATGACCAACTTACAGCAAATGAAAATTGCAATTCTTGATTCTATTGCGTGGCCGCGCGATATTCGACTAAATCATCAGAATGTTAAATTGTGAATTGCGTTACCTCCACCTTTTGAACTGTGCGGCCGCGAACAAATAAACCGCGAAACCAAATCAAACCGCAATAAATAGTTTGGTTTGGTTCTCATATGTGAAATGGTTTGGTTTGGTTTGAAAAAATTCAAAACTGCCTTAAACGATTTCGTTTAGGTTTCAATTGTCAAAATCACGGTTTCAATCCTCCAAATCGTCAAATTTTTAAAAATAAAAATACAAATTAAAATAAAGCCAAACATTTAATTTAAAAAAAAAAATGCAGCACACTTTCAAAATTAAGGTGTCAAAGATTAATTTGTTCAAATTCACATCCATTTGGAAAAAATTCTTGCTTCTACATTTCATAAACATCATCCAAGAAATTTTCTTAAAGAAAATTTGTAATGTAAGAACTATATACAGCTTATTTAAGAAAATTTTAAATGTTTACTTCTATATAATTTGTTTGTTTATCAACATGAATTGATTCACGGCTATGCACTCAATTTGAAACTGAATACTATTATTGAGATAGTTTCAGCTCGAAATTTTAGATGAATGTGTCTTTGAGCACGTTTTGGAATCTACTAATTCATGCGTTGGCAAACCACACCAAATCATAAAAAATGGTTTGATTTGGTTTAGAAAATGAAATGATTTTGTCAGGTCTGAATTGATATCGATAGAAGTCAAACTACAGCCCTTAGAGCGGCTTGATGGGAAACAAAGATGCTTCAGGAGAAATGGGATTAGCAGTAGAGTTTATTTTAAACTAAATTTTATTAGTTTTGATAAACAGTATTTTGTCGAAGAGTGTGGATTTGATTAGTTTGAATATTTTGAAATGTTTGTAGAGTACTAGAAATCCCATTGAGTTCAGATTCTTGCAATATAAATGGGAATCTAAGATTTCAATATTACATTGATTATTGATAGATTGTTTGAAATCTTCTCCCATAATTCTCTTTTTCCCTCTTTCAGTCTCTCATCTCTTATTCTGTCACTTTCTCTGTAGAGTTCTGTATCAATTTGGTATTGACGCCTGCTCTCTTTAGCTGAATTCTAACCAAAGAAATTTTCTTCTATTGAATAATACAGAATTATTGTTAATTTGGAAGTCATAGAAAAGTTTTTAATGTATGCAGGATAGTTTAATAGTATAGCAACAAAGCCAATCTAATAATCAGTAATTGACCGCCTGTTAAAGATTCACAAAAGCAGCCTAGTACAAAAGGAAGACACAGGAGGTTGAATTGCATTTAAGATAAGAGTTAGCCAGGACTATGATGAAGAAGCTAACTCGAGGAATGACCAAACACAAGACAGCACTGGCATTTGCTGCATAATATTTTAAATATAAATTAATTCTCTTAGCTCCAATAAATGAAGGCGACTTGGAGTGCATTGGCTATGTCATAGCCAAGAGATTTATTGCAAGCTCATAATTAATGCTAGCCTCTGCTTCATCAAATACAACAGCTGCTAATGCTTTGTTGTGTTAGGCTATTCCCTCGGTTAACTTTTTCAGCATAGTCCTGCCTAACTCTTCAACAAATTTCAACCTCCTGTGCTTATCATTTATTCATTTTTTTAATAGAGGGCTGCTTCTATTGGTTTTCAGTCACCAATTGATTGCTCCTTAATTAATTGGCTTTGTTGCTACAAAATTGAAATTGATACACATACAGATAATTTCTTCTATTCTTTTCTTGTAAATGAATAATATATGTGAATTGTGAACAAGTATGAGAACCATGCTTTCATGAGAATCCAATGAGAGAAAACAGTAGTCTTTAGTACCAATTTAAGCACAACTTGAGACAAAAAGCGAAGAAATAGGGAGAATAAAAAGGAAATAGAAAAGAGAAATAGATAGACAGACAGACAGATAGATAAATATATAGATAGATAGATAGAGGAAAAAGAGCAAGAAGAGATTTGGGAAATATATTTCAATGTCATTAATTCAATAATCACAATACATTGAAATCCTCGGTCCCCTTTTATGGAGCAAGAGTCTAAATTTAAGGGGACATTTAGCCCCTCGTTGAGCCCACTTTTTTAAACTTATTTTTCCCCAAACTTATTATCAATCACATTCTCCAAATAAAATAATTTAGCACATAAACCTCAAACCTTTTTGCTTTACTTTTTAATCGCACATTCAAAAAAGATAAATAAATAATTTTTTACAAAATTTATTCTCAAAAAATTGAGGCTCAAATTAGTAAACTACAAGCTTATCAAAATATTTAAACTAATACAATCCAAGACTTATGAGCGGGTAAGTGTTAAGTGCATTTTTATACACTTTTTATACCTTTAAATTAACATATTTTGGAATATCTACTAATTTATGCATATTTTGTGTTTAAATAGGTTAATATCCAATTTTGAGGCCAAAAATCACAAAAGGAGTGCAAACTATGCTGAAATTGAAAGTTTGGGGATCATTTTGTCACTTTCGAGAAGTTCTGAACGAGCTGCGCAATTAGTCGAGGGATTAAATTGCAAGATTCCAAAAGTTGAAGGACCTAAAGTGCAATTTTAGGACATATTTGAAAGAAATCTGAAAATTTGGGAACTTAATTTATCATCATTGAAAGATGAAGGACCTCATGGCAATTACGGAAGGGACTAAGCTGTAAAATCGCACCCCAGCTAAACCACGCAAACGCATGGCTCGAACCGAGCCGCGTGCGCGAACCATGGCTCGAAACGGACCCAGGACCAAAATTGGTCACGGTTTTTGACCGAGCGATCGTGCAGTTATTTAAAAAAAAAAAAAAAAAAAATTCTCCCTGGTTCGGCCCAGTTTGCTATGTTAGGCGAATTTGTGCGTTTTTTAGGGTTTGTGGTTGATTTTTGGATAATATAAATACCTAGAATCCTCATTTTGCTAGGGCAAGTAAGTTTTATGCCTCTTTTCCATTTTTTCTTGTATTTTCTCTCAAGCTTTTCTTAATTAATGCATTTAATCTTTTTAGTTTTTTGTGTTTTTACTTGTTTTCCTTCAATTAAAGCTTAATGTTGTTGAAATTTTCATTATTGTTGTTTGTTCTAACTTTTATCTTCAAACTTTCATGTTATTTATGGTTTAATTAAAGCTTTGTATTGGGTTGTTCATGAAATTAACTAGAATGAGAGTTTTCTTTTATTATCTTGTTTTAACACTTTGTTTAGCTTGTTGTTGAAATGTTTGTTAGTGGTTAAATGTTGTGATTTTAGTATGAGTCAATTTTTATTATGGGCTAAATAGTATTTTGTTGGGATGATTAGTGTTACTTAATTTCACTTAGTTATTTTAAGTTTGTTTATTTATTTTGAATTATTTACTTTCAAGCATTTGCATTTATGATTATTGTCTTTCAATATTGTGTATTTTGATTTATGTTCATTGTCTTGCATTTGACCGTCTTAAGTAGTTAATTTTATTTATAAAATTGCAAATTAATTAAGTGTTGTTTAAGTAAAATCATGAATCATAACTTTTTAATATTCCATTTTCTTTATTGTTGTTAGAACTTAAAGTTAGTTTGTTTATATTTTATTTTTACTAAAAAATTCAAAAACTTATTGTGTGACTTCGTTGTTTAAATTAAATTAACTAGAGTGCGCAATTGAGTATTCATTCCTCGTGGGATCGACAACCTGGACTCAAAAAGTCCACTTTGTTACTTGAACAGGACCCGTGCACTTGCGATACACAATTTTAGCGAACAGTAAGTCTTGACTAACCTACAACCAATCAAATAATCTCTCCATCCCATAAAGATAGATTTGCTTTCTATTCTCACATGCCCCAAATTATAGGTCATTTTCCTTATTGAGAGTATAGTTGATTTCTTAGTATTATAATATGCCCTTATTTAATTTGCTTTGTTATCAACAAATATGAACTACTCATATTTAAACTATTATTTATTGTAGGAATATATTTGGAAAAATGTAAATAAAATTTATATTTCTAACCATATTAATTACGAAAATTTGAGTGAAAATAAGGAAACCTATCTTTATAGAATGGAGGGATGCAAAATTAGAAACAGATGCATGTCCTTATTAAGTTATAACCACGTTAGTCCGAGTAACATACAATATCCACATTCTTCATTTCTATTTTCTACAACTGTTCTACATCATAATAACCTAGTGATGCACTCCGCAGAATGCAGTCAATTTACGTTCTATATCCTGATCTATTTGAGGCCACACTAATAAAATTTCTACCAATATATGGATTGAAAATGTAACTAATTTTACTCACAGTTGGGCGCTTTGTTCGTCTGTAGACTTGTTCAAGAGTTTCAAGTTGTGCTTTCTTCAGTCTCTTTTGAGCAGACCATTTATTCTGCATAACATGAACTGGCAGTTTTGCCTCAATTTCAGGCTTCGCATCATGTATTGTGTCCACAGGGACAGTTGTATCAGTTTTCTCTGTAGGCTCCAAGATTGTTGAAATTGGTTGATCAGGTAAAGCAGCACACATCATGACAAGATTTGGAGGAGGGTCACGAAGTAATTTAAGAACGACAGCTCTATCAAGACAAAGTTCTGCAGCAAGATTTTTTATCTGAATAAAAGATAAGAACAATTATTAGAGATCTATATAGTGGGATATGCATTGGGAGTATATTACTGAACAAGTATAAAAAGCTCCCCCTTCCATTACTCGCAGATTTTGCTATTCTTTGGAAGTTATCGCCGATAACTTGAGGGAAAAAAATTACATTTGCTATACGGGAGTTGTGTTTAACTAATAAAGATATTACAGAAGATTCTTGAAGACTCATGAACAAAAGATGATTTAAATAAAAAACATTTGCATGAAATGTTGCAAACAGGGCAATTTATTGGCAAACTACTGAGAAGAATATCAACTTTTGTCCAAAGTGGGATATGCAATAACAGAGATTGGAAATAATGATTACTTGAAGTTTTCCATAATACACATTTCCATGCTTGATTCATCCCATCTTGTCATTCTTGGAATAAAATTTCTATTATGATCTTTGATATATACATATATATTTTTAACAGCGAAGCAGCTTATGCAAAATGAAGCACATTAGCTTGGATTCAATCAATATCCATATATTTAGAAAGAAAAGTCAAGAGGGTACAATCATCACGAAAGTAAACTTCAGGAATTAGATGACTAAATAAAAGTTTCTGCTCCTTGGTTTACTGAGTTTGGAACTATTAAAATCATATTGCACATGAAGTCAAGAAAAATAATGGTTCTCAGTGCTCTGATTTGTACACATATGCATAAGCTAAAGTTCACACTATACAAACCAATGAATGGGTATGCATTTGCAACAATATAACAAGCACTACCTATAGAATATTAGTGAAGAAGTACCGTACACTAGTCTTACGCCGACCATTTCTCAGAGCATATGCCAATTTCCTAAGTTGCCAATTCTTAAGCTTTAAAGGCATTTCCTCTTCTTCTTCTTCATCGTCGCGTTCACCTTCACCTTCATTTTCATCATCTTCTTCAATTTCATTCTCAGTTTCTCCGCCGGCAGTAGAAGAAAGCGCCCCTAATAATTCATCATCTGCCAGAGCCTCAGCTAATTCATGCTCGAGCTTCAACATTTCTTCCTCGGATATATCATCATCTTCACCATCGTTTACAGATAAATTATCATTTTTCAAGTCTTCTTCAAGCATGTCGAAAAGTGCATCGAAAGCATCTTCATCTATATTATCATCTTCTTCGGCCTTTTTGTGAGTCAATTTTTTCTGTGCAAAATCATGTACCCAAAAAAAAATAAAAATGATTATCTTTAATAACAAACCAACCAATGGTCATTTTCGCTGATTCATTGATATTGAACACTGTTACCTACATATAAGCATTGCTCTAAGTCACAATACATTCATTTCCAGAATGAAACTCAGAACGCCAGAAAAATAAATTAATCTCCTCAGAAAAAAAAATAAAAAAATCATTATTTACTTCCATTACGTAAGTTAGTATTACAACCAAATGCATTTATAACAAGAAAAAGATATTTTAATATATTTCCTACTCTCAATAAATGTAAAAAAATTTACAGCTAAAATTCTAAAACCCAACTCCACTTTAATTCTCTATTTCTTATTTTTCTTCCCAACAAAACAAAGAATTGAAGTTTTTTTTTTTTTCATTTTCTGAATACCTTGTTCACCTTCTTGGAAGCGATGGGGGAGGGGGCGGAGGTGTGCCGGCGGCGGCGGGAGAAAGTAAGGACGGAGGTGCGGAAAGAGGGAGGATGTTGCGATATAGGATTGGTTATAGTGGTCCTGGGATGGCCCAGAAATAGGGTTTCTTTGTGGGAAGTTGTAAAGTGGAGTGCAATGGATAGACCGAGAGACGTAGAAGCAGAAACCATTTTCGTTTTCCTCTTCGAGCTCTACTTCGTCAAAATATTCGATGACTGTCTTAAAGTCAGTATCATCTTTGACGAGCTAAACGCCCCCAGATGCCACCGTAAAATAATTTTGGAATGTCACTGAACTTTAAATCGTTCATAGAATGCCATTAAACTTTTAATAATGCATCACAAATGTCACTCTGTTAATTATCGTTAAAAGTTAACGGATGGCATACTGTTTCTACCCCAAATGCCATTGTACTTAGCCAAATATTTCTGGAATGTCACCGTACTTTGAATTGTTTCTAGAATGCCATTAAAATTTTAATAGCCCAAATTTTTTCTTTTCTTTTCTTCGTTCCTCTTTAATTTTTTTAATATTCATAAATGAAATATTTTTTTGTTACTTTCATATTATATAATTTAATGAGATCTTCAAAATGAGTATCATATGAATATATAAATTTTGTTATTTTAAAAATAAATATTACAACTCATAAACTCCAAAATAGAGTGATTTTAAACATGTGCTTTTTGGCCTAATTTCATACGTATGAAATTATACCAATTCGGAAAGATAGGAAATTTCATACGTATGAAACTATAAATGTTTTCCTATCTTTCCGAATTGGTCTAATTGTCATTTGTGCTATTTACACGTTTTTAACGGTGGAAACTAACGAAATCTAACGATAGGAACCATTTTCGCAACATTTGGTGATTTTGAGAGTATAAATGTCAAAATCTAAACGTTGAGGACCATTTTTGCAAGAAACCTAAAGGTTGGGGACCATTTGTACTGTTTACCCATAAAATTAGACCAATTTGGATAGATATGAAAACAGTTATAGTTTCATACGTATGAAATTTCCTATCTTTCCGAATTGGTATAATTTCATACGTATGAAATTAGGCCAAAAAGCAAATGTTTAAAATCACTCTATTTTGGAGTTTATGGGTTGTAATATTTATTTTTAAAATAACAAAATTTATATATTAATATGATACTCATTTTGAAGATCTCATTAAATTATATAATATGAAAGTAACAAAAAAAATATTTCATTTATGAATATTAAAAAAATTAAAGAGGAAAGAAGAAAAGAAAAGAAAAAAAATTTGGACTATTAAAATTTTAATGACATTTTAGGAACAATTCAAAGTATGGTGGCATTTCAGAAACATTTGGCTAATTACAATGGCATTTGGGGTAAAAATAGTATGCCATCCGTTAACTTTTAACGATAGTTAACAGAGTGGCATTTGGGATGCATTATTGAAAGTTTAATGGCATTCTATGAACGATTTAAAGTACGGTGGCATTCCAGATTCATTTTACTAAGTACAGTGGCATCTGAGGCGTTTAACTCCATCTTTGACAGTCACAAGCTTAGTCGGCTTGTATTATATTTTTTATTTTTATTTTCGAAAATATTTTGTATTTTTATTTTTATTTTCAAATTTGTTAAAAATACGTTTGGTTTGTCATTTTTGAAAATTATTTTTGAAAATAAAAAGCAAAAAAACACGTTATGTATGAAATTTTGCAGAATATTACTTAATTTGCTTACAAAATACTACTGACTCAAACTTAAATTTCCTTTCACAATACATTAAAAATATGGTTACATTCAACACACTAATGTGAGTATTAAGAGTCTATATTAATACAGCTTGATCAGGTTTAGAATTTGAAAAAGCTCTAATTTTATTAAAATCCAGAAAATGCCAGTTATTTCAAAATCATCAAAGTCCATTTATCAAGGTATTTTTTGAAATATAACAACAAGAATTTTCACATAATTTTTTTTTTTTTTTTTTTTAATGTTGATATTGAATTCAATAAAACTTTATTTAAGTTTAGTTCTAAGTTAGGATAATTCTAAAAAAATAAAAAAAAAAATATTTAAGCTTAGTTCCAAGTTAGGATAATTCTATTAAAAAAAAAAACTTTATATTAAGTTTAGTTCCAAGTTAGGATAATTTAATTTTTAAAAAAAATAAAAACCCCAAAACACGTTTTCCGCTTTTTGAACATTTTTTGCTGAAATACACACAAAACGCCCAAAACGAGGTTTTGGACGTTTTCCGTTTTGTGTACATTTTTTTTTTCTGTTTTCCAAAATGCGTTTTCGAATATGATAAAGAGAATGCGTTTTTAGTATTTTCGAAAAAAAAAGCAGAAAACAACCTCAAAATAACAAAGAAAACATGACCTTAATCACACTTATGGCCACTGAACTTTACATTTTATGTCACTACAACCACTAAACTTTAATTTTTTTTAGACTTACTACTTAATTTATTAAATATTTCATTCAGAACACTGATACGATTTGAAGTCTATTTTCAACTGGAAATCCTAAGGTGACATTTTGTTTGTATTTTATTTTCGAAAATGTTTTATCTTTCCTGTTTTCATTTTTGTTTTCAAATTTACTGAAAACGCGTTTGATTTGTCATTTCTGAAAATTGTTTTTGAAAATGAAAAGCTGGAAAACACATTCTGTTTGAAATTTTGCAGGATAATACTTAAACTATTTTTAATTAATTTGCTTGCAGAATACTACTGACTCAAACTCAAATTTCCTTTCATAATACACTGAAAATATGGTTACATGCAGCACACTAATGTGAGCATTAAGAGTCTATATTAACACAACTTGGTCAGGTTCGGGATTTGAGAAAGCTCTAGTTCTATTAAAATCCAGAAAATGCAAGTTCTTTCAAAATCACCAGAGTCCATTTATCAGTGGATTTTTTTAAAATATAATAACAAGAATTCTCACTTAATTTTTTTGTAATGTTGATATTGAATTCAATAAAACTTTATTTAAGTTTAGTTCCAAATTAGGATAATTCTCCAAAAAAAAAAAAAAAAAAATATATATATATTTAGGCTTAGTTCCAAGTTAGGATAATTCTAAAAAAAATAATAAATAAATAAGAAAATAAAAACTTTATATTAAGCTTAGTTTCAAGTTAAGATAATTCTTTAAAAAAAAAAAATTTCAAATCGAGTTTTCCGCGTTTTGAACATTTTTTTGTCGAAATATACATAAAATGTCCAAACGAGGTTTTGGGCGTTTTGTGTACAATTTTTTTTTTTTTTTGTTTTTCAAAATGTGTTTTCGAAAATGGTAAAGAGAACGCATTTTTAGCGTTTTCGAAAATAAAAATAAAAAACGACCTCAAAACAGCAAAGAGAATATGGTCTAAGTATTCGTGTACCAAGTCATAAAAATAGACTAGAGATTGGTCTAGTTTCGCATGTTAGACCATATCGATCTTCATTTTGCTGCGAAATCAAATTTTGAATTGTTTAATAACGCTTGAAAATGGGGTAGCACGACATAGTGGGGATAGCATTGACATGGGTAAAGAAGAGAACACGTTTTAGGTTTACATTTTTTTTTTCTTTATCATTTTTAAATTCCTTTTTATTGGCTTTTTCTATTTTTTTAAAAAATAATTATTTTAAATGAGATAATATAAAAAGATCATTTTACCCTTAAATAGCTATCTATCTAATATATAATAGGAAAAGTGATTGTCAAAATTTTTCCCCCCAAAGTTCCCGCCCAGTTGAAACGACGTCGTTCTGGATTCTTGATAAAAAACAAAAATCGCTTCAGACCCCGATTTCACCCGTAACGCTTCCATCTCTTCGTCTCTCTCTCGAAACCCTAGCGCCGCTTCCTCAGATGTCTCCATTCATCTGTCGAAACTCTAGCGCCTCTTCTGTGTTCTCTCGAAACCCTTCCCTAGCGCCGGTCCTGTTTTCTCCGTCACCAACGTCGGGCCCTGCACCGGATACATCTCCCTCTCCTCTTCTGCGGTTGAAGCTCCAGGCCCGTCCCCAGAACTTGGGCGCTGTTGTTTCCCCCTCGCCTCCGACAAGCTCTCCTGTGGGTAGTGGTACAATTATTGTTGTAAGTTTGTGTGATTGTGAGTGAAATTTGATACTGTTGACCTTAATTTATGTTTGACAGGTATGCTTCTAGGAGTTTTGTTGTTATTTCATCGGAGAAGGATAAGGAGGCACGTGATAACCAGGAAAAAACTCTAGAGAAGCAAAACGACAATGACCATATTCTGGATGATGACGATCCTGCTGCCAAAAAACGCAAAAGGTATTTCAGATGGTGAATTTTTTGTTCCTGTTATTTTGTTTATTTGTGAGCATGAAGTGACTTTTCCATAGATAAACATAACTATTTTGAGAAGACTTGCCAGTATTTTTACTGATCTCTTCAAATGTTTGGGAAGATTTTTGGTGGGACTGCAAATCTAGCTTTGATATTGGGTATCACTGCAATTCATTGTATTGGGAATTGGAGGCTATCTACCATGCAAATAATTGGTATATATTTTCCGCTTTTTATGCTTGAAATATATTACTTTTATTTCAATAATCTAGAGAGAAAAAACTATGTAGTTTGTGGCATTTCATCACATCAACTTCATGGTTCAATATCACAGGCATAGAATTGAAAGGTGGAGCTCAGATTCGTTGTTAATTCTCTTTATTTTGATGAGTGACTTTTTGGATTACTACAGTTGTAAATTTCTTCTTGAAACTGAAGTTGGGTTTTTTTATGTTTGATTTGGTATATTTTTGGTAGATTTCATTATTCATTCTATGGTTTTGCTCTCTTTATTTCAAGATCTGTTATATTTATATTCTTTTTTGCAAGTTCCAAAACCATACAGTCCCAGTTGTCGAGTTCAATTTCCTCACAGCTCCCCCGCACAACGGCACTATACTGCAAGTTTGGATTCCAATTTTCAGATTCTAATCTAAGATTCATTGTTATTTACTCCTAATTATGAAATCGCTTGAAATTGAATTTCTAAGTTTCATTCTATAATGGGTATTAGATTCATTATAACATTATTATTTAGGCCCAATTTTTGCACTTTTTTTCTTATTTTTAAGATAAATAACTTGTAGAAACTAAACTAGAATGCAATAGGGTTTACCTTTGGTCCTTTACTGTTCATGAAAGTGGAAGGTTTGGATTCCAAATTCCAATTTTCAGATTCTAAGATTCATTATTATTTATTGCTAATTATAAAATCATTTTGATGCATTGTTGATGCCTTGTCGACACATTTTTATTCTTGATGAGTCTTGTTGTTTGAATTCCTTTTTATTCAAGAACTTAAGTAGTAGTTTTGTTTGATTATTATTGATTAGTGTTAGTACTGTTGTTAATTTTTCGACCCTATATATAGATTAACAATTTTTTTTAAAAGAATTGCCACTATGGGGGCCCCTGTTTTGAAGTGAGCTTGGGGTCCTGCTTAGCACAGGTCCAACCCTGCTTTAAAAGGTTATGGTCTAATAGAACAATTTAATTTTTCCATTTTGCTTTTCTTTTTTCTGTTTTTTCCTTTAAAAAATTTGAAGATGAATGTTGCCAATAGAATAAGTTAAAGATATTCTCCTCAATCATAAAATATACAATTTTCTACAATAAGCCAACTCGCACGAGTAAATATAATAAATGATCATCCAATTATACCCTACATTATCTTTTTTTTTTTTTTTGATCAACCTTACATTACCATTTAATCACCCAACTTTAAAGCATTATTATCTATTGCTCACCTATCTATCGTGAAACATTTCACATCTATCATTGACCTCAGTTTTTTCCATCCCGTTAATGGAAAATGCCACATGTCGTACGAAAATCCGACGTGGTATTTAAACTCTATTAAAACCACACCAGACCAAAAAAAAAAAATCTAGTCCAAGAATCTGGTCCAAAACAAAGTATACCAAAACAAGTGATAAAAATCCCAAATTAAAAGCAAATCCACCAAAATCTAGTATAAAACAAGAACAACCGTTTTGTAACGCCCTGAGTTCCGTGAAACTCGGGACGCCATGTTGTTCTTTAAAACTGACTTTATTGCAGAAAATAAATTTAATTCAAATCATCACATTCATTATTTGAAAACTTTAGCGGAAACTTAATCAATTGAAATATAGAACAATTCATAAAACTTAGATCTTAATTGTTTAAATGAAAGTGATGATAAATAATTTAAACTGTAACATTCATGAAGATTGACTAAAAATATCATTATTATTAAATTTTGCCAACCCTGCCATTTCATTCGCCGCCATCTTCGAGATCAAATGGAATGAATATTTCGAAGAAATACTCAGTAGACTCATCCCCAAAAATTGATTTACAAAATAATTTAACACATATTTATGCAATCATACAGTGATATTATCATCATCATCATCATAATCATAAGCTCTTTTAATAAAATCAAAGGCTCTTTAAAAATCATAGGGTGTGGGTAATCTCGTCTCATGCATTAAAGCATGTAAGTTATACATAACAGCATTTCTCATCTTATCTCATAAGAGATATTTTCGTCTCGTCTCATGCAACAAAGCATATAAATCACGTAATTTCATATAAGACATGTAAATTATAATTTAAACTAATTAGTGGGGGCAAGTCTACCTTAATATCGCGTGTTTGAAAAAATAGAGCTTGAAAGTCACGTCACTCTTTTAAATCACCAAATGTATCGTCTAGCCAAAAGAAAATTAAACTAATTTAGTATTTCGAAATATTAAAGTGACAAAATAAAACTTGGGGTTAAATTGAAATTTTAAAGAAAGCGTGGATTTTAAAAATGTAGGGGTTGAAATGGGCTTTTCGAAAATTAGTGAGCTGAAAATGACAAACTCAGAAAGTTCTGGCCAAATTATATTTCTGCAGAACTCTTGGGTCGAATAGACTGATTTGAAACTTTGGGGCTTAAATAAAACTCTTCAATAAACGTTTTAAGGATTGAATAGATACACTTTTCGACCAAGGGACTAAATTAATACAATTTAAAATGATGGGGACCAAAAGGTAAATTTTAAAAATAAAAATATAAAATACACAACTCCCATCTCTCTCTATAATCGACTCTGAGAGAGAGAAATGGAGAGCGACGGAAGGGGGCTTCGCCCCTTCCTCCGACCGTCGACGTTCTGATGGCAGTGAAGCCGACACCACATGCGGAAACAGAGGTGGTGTGTGTAGCAACCGAGAAATTTTCCATAAACTTATTTAAATAAATATTATTTTGAAAAAAATGTGTCGCTACGATTTTTGCCATTTATTTTTAAAAACTCGTGTGTGTCTAGCCATTTACAAGTGAAATTAATTTATTTTTGATCTGAATCCAATTCATAATTTATTAAAAATATCTCAATTTTCTTTATTAAAATATTTTAAGTCCAAATACGAAATTTAATTTTATCTCAAATTTTATTATTCTCAAATATATTTTTCAGTCCAAACTATATCAATTTTAATTCCATTGCCTAATCGAAGTTAGTCCAATTTTAGTTATTTATCCTAATCAAAATTATACCTAATTTTCCCCCACATTTGCTCTTTCTTTCTTTTTCTTTTTCCACCAATTTCATCATCATTTTGTCTTAATCATTACACCATTTTGGCACTTTCCACTCCATTCCAACCTAATTCTCCACCATCTTTTCTTCTATTTCATATGTTCTCCATCTCCTCACAAATCACAAACCAAAGCTCATCACACAAGCTCCTCTGCAACATCGCCTCCATCACCGACCACCACCAAACGGCAGCCACCATCAACTGCCGCCACCAAAGCTGCCAAGCTGCAAATTTCAACCACCACCATCTACATCAATCTGAAACCAATTTGCAATCAACCATCATCACCATCATCATCATCATCACCGAACCACTAACCACCGCCACTGCCCAACTCAAGAAATCACTCAACCTATACCAATCCCAAGCTGCCAGCCACCGTCATCATCACTACACCGCCGACTACAACCACGGTCGCCACTACCAAAATCACACCGCCCTAAGAAGCATCCCCTGCCCGATCTCTACCTTCCATCTCTCGCCTAAATCACCGTCGCATGCTGCCTTCCACCGCCGGCTTCAATCTTGGCCTGAAATCAATTCAAATCAGCCCAAAAAATCTCATCCAAATCCTCATCAAATCAGCTAAAATAAAACTCAAAACCAAGAAATAAACGAAGCCCAGAAACCTACCTCAATGTTCGACCCAATTCTGGCCGGATCTTCGCCGACTAGACTCCAAAATCGCAGCCAAGTTTCAAGCTTTTAGCCTCGGTTCCACCATATTTTTTTTACACCAGTCAAGCCCACAGCCTCTACCCTGCACCTGCGCCACCCCCCGTCAGTGGTGCCGTCACTGGCTTCTTGGCAGGTAGTGAAACCAGGTGAAGATGTCACTGGGCACTTCTCGTTTGGAAGCCGTGAGGGATATGTATATATTTGTTATATTTTAACATTTTTAATTTTTTGGAAATTGCAGCCTAGTCCCCCAAGTTTTTAAAGTTAGTCAATTCAGTTCCTTTTGATTTTAAATCTAATCATTTCAGCCCTTAAGTCTTAAATGATTTTATTCAGCCACTCCATTTTTAAAATCTATTATTTCAGCCCTATAGTTTAATATTCGTTTTGAGTTTCAACTCAACTTTTGAAAAGTATTCATTTTAGTCCATCAACTTTCAAAGTATTCATTTTAGTCCCTCAACTTTTAAATTATTCATTTTAGTCCCTCAACTTTCAAAGTATTCATGTTAGTCCCTTAGTTTCAAAGTATTTGTTTCATCCCTTATTTTAAAAGAGTTTTTATTAATTAGCCCCCATATTTTCAAAGCCTTTTATTTCAGTTTCAAGTTTTAAAAATATTTTAATTCAACCCCTAAGCTTTTATTTTCATCTTAAAACTTAAATCCCAAAATACTAAATTTAATTTATTTATTTATAGGGCTAGACGAGGAGCGAGAAAATTAAAAGTATTTATTCCCGTTTGCTCAATACTCGAGAAATAAGGTAGACTTTTATTCACAAATTTACGTTTTTCAAAAGTGCGCATCAATAATTATTTGGATTATAAGTTTAGCATGTATGATTGTGTTCATGAGAATTACTTGCTTTCTAAGTATGAGACTATGTTACGATAATTTACTTGCTTAAATACATGAGACTTGAACTTGTATGTTATTTACTTGTTCATGAGAATACTGGTGATCGTAAGACACCTGAGATTTGAATATCATGATTATGTGTTTTAATTTATAATGTTAAATGACTATTGTGCGCGAGTCTATTGAGTATTTCTATGAAATACTCACATTTTCCAAAACAAATTTTGCAGATGACGGAGTTGGCGGTGAGGCGTGCGATGGTGGCCATCATTGAGATTTTAGAAATGTTTTATTTGAAATTGAAACTCATTTATTTCATGTTTGTTCCAAAGTTATTTCCAAATCATTTCAATATTCGAATTGTTGACCTTTTGGGTCAAACTCTATAAAATTATGTGAAATGAAATTTCTATTATTGTTTTGTTTTCCGCTAAATCATTATTTTCAAAGTTAAATTGAGAGACGAAGTGGCGTTCCGGGTTTCATGGAATTCATGGTGTTACAGTGTGTGTGTATGTGATGAAAGAGGGTGGAGGATTTTGGGTGATTGTACGAAGAACAGAGGCAACCAGGGGCACGGTTCTAGATGATTTCCCGGCGATACTCCCGTCGAAATGATCGAGGGTCGAGGTGAGTCTTGGGTTACTTTCTATTTTGGGTTTTCTTGGCTGTTTGGCGTTGATTTTCGAAATGGGGAAGTGGAGTCGGGGATGGGTGTTCGTGTGGTGGTTGTGGGATTGGTGGGGGTGTTGGCCGAGGGCATTTGATGGATGGGGCTGTGTGGTGTTTCGAAAGTGGGGCTATGCTGCAGTAGAGAGCTTACCCAGAATTTCTTTCTGTTCGTATGGGTGAGTTCGAGATGGAGGGGAGGAGAGTACATATTCTGTGGTTTGTGTATATTGATGGTAACTGGGGGAGAATTAAGTATTGATTTGTATCTCATTTTGGTAATTTGGAGACAGATTCTGGTTTAGGAAAAATTGTGGGAATTAGCTATGGAGGTGGATTATGGTTGATTGATGATTGAGATTTTGGAAAGAAGGAAATAAAAACGAGTGAGAAGGAAATGGGAAGAAGAAGCTGAATTTCTGTAAGTGTGAGTGAAAATTTCTTGATTGGTGATTGAGTGAGTGAGGATCTGGGAGGAAAATTGGGGAAAGCTGGAAATGGAAATCTGTAAAAATGGGAGAAAGCATGGGGATCGAGGGAAGTTGGTAACGAAAATTGAGTTCCAAGATTGATAAATTAGGGCACTCGATTAATTCGTGGTAACAGGATGTGGGAGGGATTTAGGGAGAAATCTGGATAATTGATCATGGGGTAATCTTAGGGAAATTAGAATTTATTAAGCAAATGATTAAAGTTTGCTATGATGGTAATTGAGGAAATTCGGAAATTGCTAGTTAGTTGGTTCCAAGATTGAGCAAAGATAATTGTGATTGATTTTGATTCAAAAATGATTTTGATAGAAATCTGGAATGATAAAAAAATATAGTACTAAGCTTAGGAGTTTGAATTTAAAACATTTTGGACTTAAATAATTTGAATTCAATTAAGTGGAAAATTGGACTTTAAAAATAAATAATGGAATTGAGACATCATTTAATAAAACTTGGAACTTGGATTAAGATAACATTTAGAATAAATTTAATTTCACTTCATTGGCTAGACGATCACGTTTTCAAAATAAATGGACAAAATCGTAGCGACATATTTTTAAAATAATATTTATTTAAATAAGTCACGTAAAATTCTCAGTCGCTACACGTTTCTCCTCATCTTCTATGCCAAGTCTTCAACTAATCGAAGTATTATTTGAAACATATTCCCATTTATTTACTTTCACCCCCCGCCCCCCCCAAAAAAAATAAAATAAAAGAAATTTACATTCCTCTTCAGTAAATTGGTACTTCAATAATGAATTTTTTTTGTTCACAAAAGTTAAAGAATCTAACTATGTCCTCATTGAACATGAGGCAGAATAGGTTTGATTATTGCCACGACCACTGATACTTTCCCAATGATGGACCTTCTTCGACGACTTGTAACTGAAAAGTGTGGGGCTTTACCCTCGTTATTACTCCGGCGAGATAATCAGTAAAAATATTGTGAGAGCATTTAGGAATAATTAACCATTCTTTTTTATAAAAACATACTTGAACACCTTGGGGAGTGAGGGTATTTATAGATGTTTCCTTGTAACGATTTTCGGGAGTAAATGTCATCATTAATACCGGAGTAATTGCCTTTTAAGGAATGATAGCTGCTATTCAAGGGATAATGTTCATCCATTAAGGGATAAAGTCTATATGTTAAGACGTGATAACCGCCCAATAATAATGGAATTACCATATGAGTCGGATTTCTCTCTTGCCATGTGTCAATACTTGAATAGACGAAATAATCTATTGTGGATCATTGATCGAAGTCGTTGATTACATAATTCGATCATCGTCACAAATAAAGTGGTCGAATCGTATGTCTGCAGGTCGTATCGCATGTGCTTATTTCTATATGTATCAATAGTGTCGCGCTCGGCCCAATTTTTTCTTTATTTTCAAGTTCCGATGCCAACATTTGGCGCACGGTAATTTGCGAAAATACTTTTATAAGTCAGTGACATAAACGACGTCACTTGACTGAGACTTAAAAATCACTTTACTTTAAAATAAAATTCATTCATTTAAAAGTAAGGATAAAATATTTAATATAAGATGTTGAGTTTAAAATCTTTTAGATAAAAAGTAACAATAATGAAAATTAGCAAGTTTTGCGTTCAAACACACAACCTTATTTAGTGCATCCACAACTCACAAGTTGTCGTATAGCGCAGTACTATCTGTCTCGCCATCTGAAGATCCGCACCAATTCCTTTTTCATTTCTATTATTACATGAAACCTTAGATGTATCGTGGAATGAGCATACACTTGCCCAGTGAGTGGAGTATGGTGCACATGTGCTATTACACGTAGACAAGTTAACCTCACATATTCAAGATTCGTGTAAGTTTTACTTATTAAATCAATCAAGTCTATATTCATACTTCCTAGTCACGTCATATATTCAAAACAATGCTTATATTCAAGATCAAACCTAAGTCAAGTCAATTTTGATTATATGTATTTCGAGTTATATCCAGTCTAGTCAATTCAGTTTCTAGTATTCAAATCAAGTCAAATTCACATATTCTAGTCAAATCAATTTCTTATAATTAAGATCAACATAAAAACATGTCTTATATATGTAAACCAGTTAATTTTTATACTCAAGTCATATAATCAAGACAAGTCGAGGCAGGACATATATTCGAGTCGAGTCAAGATAATATATTCAAGTTCATATAATCATGACTAGTACAAATACATGTCTTTTCAAGAGAACATGACTTTTAATGTGGCTCATATTACAAATCAACTGCTATCCCGAGCACGCATATAACAAGCAGGGAATTTAATCCCAGATATCAAGTAGGGAAACACTCCCACATAATAAGCAGGGGAATTAATCCACGATAACAAGCGTAACTACATCGTGATCCAATTATTGAGTTTCATGGCACGAAAGACAAGCGGGATAGAGTATGACTGTAATATCATGTAAGAAAATCATTTACGTTCCATGCATACGAAAAAACATTAAAATCCTTTTAATGTGATTAAATGCATTTAATATCATATTAACAAGTACAAGTGTTATATCAAGTACAAGTGCAATTCATAATTTCTATAAATAATCGGAACAAAGATTATTCAAGAAGTATCACACCATTCAAATAATATCGATTCAAGTATCAAATATCGATATATATTTATATGTATCGATACATAAAAGATAACGGAAATATTTTAAAACTTCAATGTATTTTTATATAAATGTTAAACTTACTTTTCTTTCACTAATATCATTTTCACTCTAAGTTAATGAACTTAATATCTCATCAATAAGAGCAAAGTTTATTCAAGATATCCAAGTAATACAAGTTAACTAGGTTATCGTCATTTTATAATAATCAAACGGTTCACGTAATATAATATTAGTGATGATTCCCATTAGTCATTATTTTGCATTAAACAAGTGGATAACAATATTCAATAGCTATAAATGTTACGACAAGATTTGCAATAATAACAATATTGAAGTCAAATATGGAATATTTATAACGAGATCCTATCAAACATATATAAGTAAATAAATAAGCATATTCCACTCACCTCGATCCAGAATGATCGAAAAGAAGTTCTTTACTTTGTAGTATTGATACATGCTGTTATATGTATTGACACATGCTGTCTGTCCTGATTTTTACTGTACATGTATCGATACATATTATAAATGTATCGATACATGCTATCTGAGGTATATGTATCGATACATGCTCTCAACGTATCTATACTTGTAGAAATTTCAGTGTTTTTGGTCTTATTTTCCGAGCTTTTTTCAAGGATTTAAATATAATTTGATTGGAACTTCATTTAAGAATATCAAGAATATGTTATTGAATTAATAAGTCTTGATCCTAACAAAAGATCAAACATGATCTTAACTTTAAAATTTCATAACTTTGGAGGAATAAAAAATTATTATTTTTCACGATTTTGCTGGGCTAATTTTGGTGTGTGATTTCCTTTCCAAAACAATGCAAGACTATTTATACTGAAAGGAGGTCATACCTAGTGAATCGAGATCTTTCCAACATGAAATTCCTCCTTAGCCGACTTAATTAAAGAAATAAGATTTTAAACTTCAAAGCTGGACGTGTCAATTGCAAGGAAGAGCTGGATAAAATAGGTAGGAGGTGTTAAACTTAGGTTGTTTGAGTCACCAAAGCTATTGGTCGGTTCATGGGATGGGACACCTCATGCTTAAATTTAAGAAAAATCCAGTTTCATGGATACTGCTTTGACATCAGATTCAAGGTATCAAATGAAGTTGAAATTCTAGTTTCTTGGTACCGTTTTGAAGTACTCACGGAGTACTTTAATGTGCAATTTACAGCGTAAGAAAAGGATAATCGAGGAGAAAGTTATGGCCTTCCGAAATTGGCTACTCAAAATAGTTTTCAGGTTAACCCTTTTTACCGTCCTAATTTTAAAAATTCACCTAGGGCTAACCGTTGGTCGAAATGACAAACCATTTTCATATTCTCGAAGCTCACTCTGAGAACTTACACTTACATATATCATATGTAATCAAATGAAGTCGGGAGTGCTAGAAAAAATCTCGAACAAAGGGACACTTAAATACTTTTTTGACGTAACTTTTCTTTATTTATTATTTTCGTTTCTCTTTCGTTTAAACGCGTTTTTGATGTGATCCGGACCAGGCATCGAAGGGCGAAGTCGAGTCATCGACAATATGATAGTGATCTACGTGCAAAACGGAGCAAGTTCCGTGTTAGGGTCGAGTCGAGAAGGCGAAAGAATCGAGCCGAGCCAGGAAATCAAACAATAAGGCAGAAACTGATTCACGGCCGTAACATCCATTCTTGCGGCCGTAACCTCCATTCTTACGGCCGTAACACCAAGTTGAAATTCTGGACAGAATATTCATTACGGCCGTAATCAATATATTCACGGCCGTAATTCAAGATTTTTCGGATTTTTCGAATTTTTCAATTAATTTATTTCCTTTTATTATTTTAGGTTATTTTCCTATTTTAGAATTTTAGCATAATTAGAATTCTATTTTGAGTAATTAGATGCTATGTTTTCTTGCTTATTTATACGCTTTTTCATCATTGTAAACATCAGACAAGTTTGAATTGATTAATAAAATTTGTGAGAGGATTCTCCAAAATTGAGAGGTTGAGTTTATTCCCTTTTTCTTGAACTTATCAAAGATCCGTTCTTTGTGGCGTTCTTCTAGCAAACTTATCAAATATTCGCAAGAATATTTGTGGCGTTTCCAAAATTCGATACTTATCAAGGAAATTGACAAGTCCTTGTGGCGTTCACCAATCTTGGTTCTTCAATCCGCATCGTCATAAATTGCGTCGTGATTGTCGGGTCAAGGCTTTACCGTCGTTCTATCCTTATTTTTCGTTGTTTGTCTTGTGTCGATCTGATTTAGATCTTTCCTAAGTTTTAATTATCGTTATTCCGCGTGTTCGACGAGATTTCCCGACTGGGATCGCGTCAGTTTTTCTGTCTTTTTATTCCGAAATCATTACATAAATTATAAAATACTTTTATGGCATCATAAGGGCCGATAAATGACGTTAAAATTTTCGAATCGTTACAAAATAGTCCCTAAGACGATTATGATATCATAAGCACGATCGATCAAGACTCCTTGAAAATGATTTATATCATTTGACAAGGATATACGTGTCACAAGATAATTAAGCCTTAGTCCCATGCATCATGTTTGTCACTATGACGACGTGTCACTTTAGTCATCCAATAGTCATTTTAAGGTGGAAAAGGTTGGAATATCTAGGGTTTTTTGGGGAAGAAAGGCCAACCATCATCTATAGGTGGGTGTGTGTGTGATATATATAAGAGCCTACGTACACATTTTACTTTGGTATATTCTGAAATTTGTGCTTGGCTTCTTCTTCTTTTTTCTTCTCTATTCTCATCCTAAGTGAGATCCGGTGACCTGCAACTTCCCATCAACAAGAAAGGTATGTTTTGATCATCTCTTCTCTTTCTTTTCCAAGATTAGGATTTGGTTTTTGTTGTGATTGTTTCTAGGGCGAATCTTAGGGAGTTTTGAAAGTTTGTATAATATATCATTTTACTTAATGGTGGTTTGAAGGTTCATAGCTTATCTTTTTTCATAAATGGATCCTATAATCATAGTAGACAGTGATGATGAACATGGGTGAGGGTGTCATTACCATTAAGTAGGATAAGTAACCATTCTTCTTCTTCATCTCCCTTCTTAAACCAAATTTTTACCCATGCTTTGAGCCATCCCACATCACCATCTCCTTATGTCTCATCTGATCTTACCATATCTGACGTTTTGTCTATTTCGCCTCAAATGTAGCAAAAGATGGCTCGTGCACGACCTTTTCGTCGTCCTCAAGAAGATTTAGTCATCCCCAATTAGCAGAGTTGTTACAACGATATTCGATTGGTAGAAGTGCTCAATTCATTCATTCTTTTTTTTTTCCTGACCATTCCTATCGAGCACCACGAAACAATGAATACCTTGGCAAAGGGGAGGAAATTGAGGTCACCGTATACCTGGATTCAATGAAGGGAGGTCTCTGATTCCGTCTTCATCCTTTTCTTGTGTCTTTTCTCTGCTTTGTCCCAATTCATGGAGAATCCTCGTTTATTTTCTATTGATTAGTTTGAAAAACAACATCGTTCCTCTCTAAATGTTCTACGATTAGTGGTTGAACTGAAACCGCACCACGATTATAATTGTTTGGTCGTTTTTAACACAAAAAAATGGCTTCAAACTTCCTTCTTGTCCCTCTTCCCAGTCTAGTTGGAAAACGAGATATTTCTTTGTTAAGCGAAACAGAGGACCTTTCCCATTTTCAACCTCCTGGAATCGTCCCAACTTTGATTCCTTTAATGGTTCGAAGAGGAGGCTCTTCTAATCATTCAAGGGTGTGACCCTCTTGGTGGTTAGATGAGGTCATTACTGAAGATGTTCTGATTGAACATCGTATATACTTTCCAGATGGTAATATCTTTTAAGATCTCTATCTTTTATAAACTCCTTTTTTTAACAAATCTTATTTTCGACATGTTTAGAAGAGATGAGCTTCAACTTTAACAAGGTTGAAGCATTGTTGAAGGAAGAGGCTGCTAAGGGAAAAGGTACAAAGAAGAAAGAAAATACTAGGGATCGTCTAGTTGATTCTCCACTAATTGTTCTACACGGCTTTCTTCTTCAGCTCGTTCCATAGCCAGTCTTCGTGCTCGTGGACAAGAAGCTTCTGCATGATTAGCCTATCATGTAGATGAAGATGCTCAAGTCATTGCAAGTGCGGTCGATCGTGGTTTAACTGAGGATATGAAAAGGAGAGGTGGTGTCAATATTCATCATACTTTCTCGGTGGAGATGAGAAAGGTTTGTTACATAAATTTTTTTGGCTCTTTTAATTGACGTCAGCATCATAACATATAACATTATTTTCGGGTGTTGGACATGGAGCGACCTCTCCTAGAATCATTGGAAACAATGTCCAAGAACTATTCTGAGGTCGTGAATGTGGACTCCCAACTTGAAGGGGAGATGGCTGAGCTGAAGAAGGGTATAGGTTCAGATCTTGTTTCTTTTTACATAATTTGAATTTGAGACACTCAATTACTCCCTCATTGCTTTAGATGGACGATATGGCAGGTTTTCACTATGGAGGTTAATTGTACTTGTCCCCTCTCTGGTTGGTTGAATGTGTTCATAACGGCATCCACTTAGCTTTCTTTTTGATGGTAGCTACGCTGGGAGTAGTGCTACCTTGGTAGTTTTCTTCCTAGCCCTTTTAGCAGAAAGAAAAAATCTTTAGTGGAGAAGGATTCTACGATCTCCTCTCTACGAGAAGAGTATGAACGACGATAATCGGACCATTTTCTCGTCATCTCAATGTGGCCTTTGATTTGGAATACACCGGGTCGGTACATCTCGATAACATGGTCGGCTAAATTGCCCGACCAATCTCTTTCCCGGCCTCATTAATTTATTAGGTATATTTTTTCTCAGGTCAGAATACAAGCTCGGACTAATCTCCCTCAAAAGGTCGGGCATACCCGGCCTCATCAAATTCTTCATTTGTGACATGTTGCGTGGTCGGCCTAACCCGGTCACTTCACGCTAGTTAGCCCAACACCAACGGGACTCTAGGTATTCTTCATTTATGGGCCTTGCCAATGGGCCTTCCTTCTTGGGCCCCTCGAAGGAACAAAGGAGTCCTAACCCACAAGGGAACCTCCTGAAAAGGGGGAAAATCACTCCTTATAATAATAGAATTCTTCATAAAATGTAAGTTTATGTCAAAAGGACTCCTTCTTTAATCAAAAGAGGTTATGGGCTTTTCAGCCCTATAAATACAGTTCTTTTGATAACAAATCATTCATTCATTATTCTCTACGTTTTCCAGTTAAGTATTCTCTCTCTACTTTTCTCCAGAAAACTGATTCTCACACCGGAGGGCGACGGGGAGAATCCTCCTCGCTTTTTTTGCAAGACATCCAAAGCAAATTAATTGGTCTTTTCCAGTAATCAAGTATCGTCAGATCATGCCACGTCAAGGTTAGGATTTTTTACAGCATCAATTGGCGCTGTCTGTGGGAAAAGATACAATCAGCCATGGTTAATAGACGTCAAGCTCATCCCTCCGCATCCACTGGTCAACCCCTTCCAGCCAATACTTCGACTGAGGAGGAAAGTCCTCCACCTCTTGAAGAAGTTAGGGAAGAACAAAACCCAGAAATCACTCCAGACAATGAACTTATTAGTCGAGAAGATTTTAACGAACTTCAGCAGCAGCTCCGCGAACTCCGTCAAATCTCTTCAACAACAAAATAATCATCAAGCGTAACCTGACCCGAACACTCCAGGCACGATTCCCAGGGAAGATCGCATGCCAGTTAATCCCGTAGCTGACAACTCTCCGGGAATCGGGGGTGCCCATCCCATGACTGAGGGATCTGCCAACTTGACACAGCAAGAGCTCTCAAGAATCATTCAGGAAGGAATTGTTGATGGAATACGAAAGAACACATAGGGTCGGACGTCATTCATAAGAAGAACCCCTTTTACTCCTGAAATAACATCATTTCCCTTGCCGGACAGATTTAAATATCCTCGGATAAAGGAATACAATGGAACAACAGATCCAAACAACCACTTGAACACCTACACTGATGTCATGGACACGCAGAGTGCTCCCGATCAGATTTTTTGTAAGGCCTTCCCGCAAACCTTAACAAATTCAGCTCGAGACTGGTTTTGTACAATACCTCCAGGGTCCATCTCTTCCTTCGCTGATCTTATTGAGAAATTCACGGCTTTCTTTACTAGTAGCAAAAGGATCAAGAAAATCGCCGCTTCCCTCATGCAGTTAAGGCAAGGACAGAATGAAACGCTGCGAGAGTTCATGACTCGCTTTAACGCTGAAAGACTTCAGATTCCTGATCTTCACATATCATCAGCTACTTCAGCCCTAACCTTGGCTATTTGAGGTCCGCAATTCAGAATGTCCCTCGAATGTCACGGAGCTTCTCAGAAGAGCCGAGAAGTACATAAATATGGAGGAAACACTGTTGTGAGTTCGGGCACAGGATCAAGTGCATGGGACAATAGCACAGTCTTCACAATTCGTAAGGCAGGGGAATAAGAAGTCAAGAAAAGAGGATGAAAAGAATTCTTCCTGGCCTAACGGGAAGGGAAATAACAATGGGCATCAGAGTTTAACTCCACTAAATGCACCTCAATCCCACATTCTCATGGAAATCAAGGGGCGTGAAGACTTGCGTTGGCCCAAGCCTATCAAGGGGAAATTCGACGAAAAGAATCGACATAAGTATTGTGACTTTCACAAGATCCCGGGCCATACCACGGATGAGTGTAGAAAATTAAAATAAGAGATAGATGCCCTCATAAAAAGGGGCTTTCTGGGGCACTACATGAAGAAAGACGATAAAGAGCATGGAAAAGGGGAAGAGAAAAACAGATCCGCTGGCACCATAAACTTTATCGTTGGAGAAATAGCATCTGGAGGTGATTCAAATAACGCACGCAAGAATTATGCTCGGGCATTAGGTGATCAGGAAGAAAGGTCGGGAGATCATGACCATGAAATTTCAAACAGCATCAGCTTCAGTAACGCTAATATGGAAGGAATTTTATATCTTCATGACGATGTTGTTGTTATCAGAACCACAATCGTAAATTTTGATGTAAGAAGGGTGCTAGTTGACAATGGAAGCGCAGCCAATGTCCTTTCCTTGGAAGCCTTCAACCAGATGCAACTCCCCAGAGATCGGCTTCGACAGGTCATTACTCCGCTAACTGGCTTTGGTGGAAGAACCGTGAAACCCGAAGGCCTAATTGACCTTCTACTTCACTGGGATCAGAGGAAAACCAGGTAACAAAGATGACTCCGTTCTAGGTCGTCAAGACCCCTATGGCCTACAATGCTATCTTAGGAAGACCATTCCTAAACAGCTTAAGAGCTATATTATCGACATATCATCTGGCAATCAAGTTCCCGACTTCTGCAGGAATAGCGACAGTACAGGGAAATCAATCGGTAGCCAGGAGTTGTTACATTAGCTGTATTGGAAAGGGTAAGACATATCTGATGTCAATTGAACTTCTTGTGGAAGAAAGAATGTCGCCAGTAGAGGAGCTGGAAGAAGTTCAAGTCTCAGAAGGAAAGAGCTTTACAATTGGTAAGGAACTCCCCAAATTAATGAAGGAAGAGCTATCATAGTGTTTAAGGAGAAATACTGACATATTCGCATGGAGTGCTGAAGACATGCCCGGGATTGCCCCGCCCTCGTTGAACACAGGCTTAACGTCATGCCCGACAAGAAGCCCGTAAAACAACGAAGAAGACAGTTTGCCACAGAACAAAGGCAGATAATAAAAGAAGAAGTGGATAAACTCTTGAAAGCATGATTCATCAAGGAGGTTAAGTACCCAGAATGGCTAGCCAATGTGGTCTCGGTGAAGAAGCCAAATGGCAAGTGGCGAGTTTGTATAGATTTCAGAGACTTGAATAAAGCATGTCCAAAAGACAGTTATTCTCTTCCCAGGATCGAAAGATTAGTGGATTCCACATCCGGCTCTGAGCTTTACAGCTTCCTCGATGCATTCTCGAGTTATCATCAGATTTGGATGACATGGGAAGATCAGGAAAAAACTTCATTTATGGCAGATGAAGGAATATATTGTTATAAGGTCATGTCCTTTGGATTGAAGAACGCTGGAGCTACTTATCAAAGGTTGATAAACATGGTCTTCTCTAAACACATCGGGCTGAACATTGAAGTCTACGTTAATGACATGGTCGTAAAAAGCTCAAGAAAGAAAGACCACATTGCTGACCTATAGGACATTCTGCATACTTAGAGAACATCGAATGAAACTGAATCCCGCCAAGTGCTCCGTCGGAGTAAGCTCGGGAAATTTTTTGGGATTCATGATCACTCAGAGAGGCATCGAAGTTAACCCAGATAAAATTTTGGCCCTAACATCAATGGAATCTCCCAGAAATATCAGGGAAGTACAGAAGCTTACAGGAAGAATGGCAGCATTGGGCCGATTTATGTCAAAGGCCAGCGGACAAATGCTTTTCCTTCTTCAAAACTCTCAGAGGAAATAAAGACTTCAGATGGGACGAGGAGTGCGAGGTCTCCTTCAGGAAGTTGAAAGAATATTTGGGTACTCCTCCAGTATTGGTGAAGCCAAATCCAGGGGATAATCTGTTCTTGTATCTAGCCGCGTCAGATCATACTGTGAGCGTAGTTTTGGTTAAAGAGGAAGGGAAGGTCCAAAAATCGGTATATTACGTCAGCAAGATGATGTTGGATGCAGAAACCCGATACACATTAACAGAACAACTCGCACTTGCCTTGGTTACAGAAGCCAGAAAGTTAAGACCTTACTTTCAAGTCCATGCCATAACTGTCCTCACAAATCAACCCTTAAAACAGATATTGCAGAAATCGAACGTCTCTGGTCGTTTACTCAAGTGGTCAATCGAGCTTGGGGAATATGACATTGAGTTCAGATCCCAGACTTCTATAAAAGCACAGGTCTTGGCTAACTTTGTCGACGAGCTCGCCCTAAGACCTCGGGGGCCAACATGTCATGACAGGGAAGATGTCACATGGACTTTGCAAGTGGATGGAGCATCGAATGCCGCAGGCTCGGGGGCCGGAATCATACTAAAGAAAGATGCTGGCACAATGAAAATTCAGTGTACAATAAGGTTTGATTTCCCAGTAACTAATAATGATGCAGAATATGAAGCTGTTATCGCCAGACTTCAAGCAACTCAACACCTAGGGGTTGAGCACGTCAAAGTCTTAAGTGATTCACAATTAGTGGTAGAGCAGGTGAACGAAACTTTTGAAGAAAAAGATGAAAAAATGTCGTCTTACAAAATGGTGGTTCTGGACTTACAGAGGAAGTTCAAGTCTTGACGTGTAGACAAAATTTCAAGGTCCACCAATCACAAAGCAGATGCTCTGTCAAGATTAACTTTTTCCAATCTTGATCACTTAGAGAGAACCGTATTCCTGCGAACTCTTCATGAGCCCAGATAGCACATCAGCCCGATATTATGGATATTTCGGATCATGAACCCAGTTGGATGGATTTGATCGTTGAGTATTTAAAACCAGGAAAGTTTCCGGATGACAAGGCAGAAGCAAGAAGAATCAAAGTAAGGGCCCAGAGGTATACCTTATTACAGAATACCTTGTTCCGTCGAAGTTTCACACTTCCCTACCTGCAATGCCTAACTCTGAAAGATGCAGCCCTTGCTATGGCCGAGGTTCATGAAGGAATTCTTGGAGGACACCAGGGAGCAAGAGCTCTGGTATTGAAGTTGATATGATATGGGTACTATTGGCCAACCATGAAGAAGGACACACTTAATTATGTAAAAGCTTGCGACAAGTGCCAAAGATTCGCAGCCCGATTGCATCAACCCAGTGAAGAACTATCCTCGATGTGCCCATATCCTTTCGCTCAATAAGGAATTGACATACTTGGGCCATTCCCCATAGCTCGGGGTCAGGTCAAGTTTTTAGCAGTTTCTGTGGAATATTTCACAAAATGGGTGGAAGCAGAACCGCTGGCCGTAATCACAGAACAAAAGTTGGAAGCATTTGTGTGGAAGTCAATAATCTGTCGTTTCGGTCTTCCTAAGACAATAATCACTGATAACGGGCGTCAATTCGAGTGCCAAGACTTCAAACTATTCTGCAAGAACCTGGGAATAGAACACAGGTTGACTTTCGTTTCGCACCCGCAGAGTAATAGGTTAGCTGAAGTTACGAACAGACTCATCTTGCAGGACTTGAGAACTCGCCTCGACACTGCCAAGGGTGATTGGCCCAATCTCCTCCCAGAAATACTGTGGACCAACCGAACAATATTCAAAACTACAATAGGGGAGACTCCATTCATGCTTGCCTTTGGAATGGAGGCCGTTGTCCCAGTAGAAGTAACAATTTCGAGCTTCCGTACTATGGCTGCGGGATCACCTGACCATATTGAGGGACAGAGAGAAAGTCTGGATCTTCTGGAAGAATTCAAGAAAAATGCATCACTAAGAATAGCAGCTTATTAACAGGCCATGACCAAGAAGCTCAATATCCAAGTAAAGAAGAGAGAATTCAGAATAGGAGACCTTGTCCTTCGCCGAAGCGAGGCTACCGGTCGTCAGCCTGGAAAACTAGGACCTATTTGGGAAGGACTATTCGAAGTCATCCGAAAGGTGGGAAAGGGCTCATACAGCCTCCGCACAATGGATTCAAAACCTCTTCCTCGGCCATGGAATGTGGTGAATTTGAAGCCATACTACAAGTAGTCATGTTTCTATCAAAGTCATCTAGTCATAGAAAGGTCGGGCCTACGTGCCCATTTTTATCTTTTTACTTTCGGACTTGCACGTCCATCAATAATCACTAAGGTCGGGCCTGCGCACCCATATTACTTTCTTTCAGTATTAGAGACGGGTACTCTTTTTTCTTATCCAGATTTTTTCTCACTGGATTTTTCTGGGTAAGGTTTTAACGAAGCCCATCGTTCAGTCCCCTTCAATAAAAGTACTTCTTCCAAAGAATGAGCACCAGAGGACTAAATCTTGAAATGACTTACAAGGTCATCCACGTGACTTTACAAGTTATTTCTCATCAAATAATTTACAATGTCTCATGGCAAGACTTTAAAAAAATATTCTTCCACGAATAGTTTACAAGGTCTCATGGAAAGACGTTACAAATTATTTCCCATCAAATAATTTACAATGTCTCATGGCAAGACTTTACAAATTATTCTTCCACGAATAGTTTACAAAGTCTCATGGAAAGACGTTACAAATTATTTCCCATCAAATAATTTACAATGTCTCATGGCAAGACTTTACAAATTATTCTTCTACGAATATTTTACAAGGTCTCATGGCAAGACGTTACAAATTATTTCCCATCAAATAATTTACAATGTCTCATGGCAAGATTTTACAAATTATTCATCCACAAATAGTTTACAAGGTCTCATGGCAAGACGTTACAAATTATTTCCCATAATTTACAAAATATAGAGGTCGGTACCACCCGATCTTGTCAAACATTTCTCGCAAGTCTTACTAGTCAATTGACTAAAAGAGTCGGACATACCCGGTCTCACTAGTCAATTGTATTCAACTCAAAGTCTTGATGCTACAAAAAGTTAGGTCAATTCTTATAACTATGATATAAAGTCGGCATTACCCGACCATATAATTATCAAGATAGGGAGTCAAGATAACTTAATATTTGTAGGCAACTTGCGTACTCAGAACAAAATACATGTGAAAGGCGTAAAAATCAAGTTCATTTATGAGGAAAGTTTTACAAAAGTCTACTGGGCATACCCCGGGCAAAACGGCATAGATTTACATCGAATAATTTACATTGTCTCGTAGCAAGACATTACAAATTATTCCTCCAACTTAAAAAAAATCGACCCCATAAATAGCAAAGAGGTCGGTAGTACCCGACCTTATAAAACATTTATCTCAATTTCGCTAATTCGAAAGCTCAAACTATTTGGTGAACTGTGGGAAAGGTCGAGCTTCCCCACCCTTAATGTTCAAACATCATCGATTCAAAAATTAAACCTTGAAAACGCGATTAAAAGTCGTCCATGCCCGACGAGGTTTTTGTATATATAAATAAATAACACGAGCTTTGACGAAAGATTTCTTTAACAAAAACTTGTTACAAAATGTCCTCGAGGCATACCTCAGGCTATACATCAACAAGTTTAAATTGTTAACAAAAAAGGAAATTTTTTCTATTCGTGGTCGGGGTTGCTGGCATGGCCGGCCTCATCATCAGAACCAACCTCCCCTTCATCTTCCTCCAAGAAAGGAGTGAGGTCAAGATCTTCCGTGCCCAAAGGAAATTGAGAGAGCGGGCTCGTGTCAAGGTCGGGAGCATGTATTTTAATCCAAGCCCGGGCTTGCCTCATGCCCTGGGAGTATGACTCCAAAGCATAATTGCCCACGGCAAGGTTGTATTCTTCAGATTTCTTGTAAGCCTCGACCACCTTCACCTTTGCTGCTTCAATCTCTTCCCTGGCCCGGCGAAGATCGTCCAAAAGTTTGGCGTTTTCAGATCGAGCAAGGTCCCAGTCTTGGGACATTAGGTCCAAGTCAGATTCCACCTTGGTTAATTTTTCTTCAGCGATGTTAGCCCAGGTGGCCTCGTACTGGACAGAATGTACGAGCTGACTTGAAGTCTCCCCTCGCTTGACGCCTTGAGTAAGGAGACCCCGGCCAATACTAAGCATCTGGTCGAGATAAATACTTGTGTTATTTTAAGATCAAAATGTAACACTAATAAGTAGGAGGGAGTGGTCTTGAAATTACCTTGACCGCAGCATTTAAAAAATGGTCCACCCCGTGTTCCAGCGAGACTTCATCGGAATATTTTTCCAGAAGCCCGGGGTGGTAACTCTTCTCCAGATTCTTCCTCAGGTCGGCCAAGGTAGGGCCCTCTGGATCAACTTCTGGGGCAGGGGAAGATCGAGCACTCTCTTCCTGGGGAGGAGGGCGGCGAGCGCCGTGACTGGTCTCGCGTCGAAGAGGAACCTCAGTGTTCCTCTTAGAAGTTTCACCGACCCGGACTGGGTTTGGCGTGGCCTCTTCTGTGGTCGACGTCGGACAACCCCACCGTCCTTCCTCTTCTCGGCGGCCCCCTGGGCTCTCTCCTCGGCCGCTTTCCTTAGCCTATCCCCGTCAAAGGCCATTCCTGTAAAGGTCAGAAAAATTTAATTAGACGCAAAAAGTTAAGCCGGGAAAGGCGACGTGTTTTAGTGAAAGAATGAAATCAACTATTACTTAATTTACAAGGCTGGGTCCTCCCGGGCTCCAAGTCAAGTCCAGCCTGACCTAGGATCTCGTTCGTAGTAAGATCTGAAGCCTCCTAGGCCAAAAGTCCGAAATCACACACTCTTATGGCATTGGCCAAAAGGTCGGCCATCTCTTCTTCCCCTACGTTACCCATCCTATTAAAATTATCTACTTCCAGTTTTCTAAAGGTTGGCCAAAAAATATTCTCACCTTCCCGGGGTTTGATATAAAAAAAATTTTCCTTCCAATATTTCAAGGAATAGGGGACCCAAGGTACATCGAACCTTCCCTTCCCTTCCTGCACAGGTACACAAAACAGTTACATCAGGGTAAAAACTTCAAATCTAAAAGGCATTTACAAAGATTTACAGTGGGCTCGATCCTAGACTCCTACATAAAACAAAAAAGTAAACTAGAATCCTCCACCCATTTGGAGCGACCTGCCCGGGGAGAATGCTGGCCGTAAAAAGGAAGTCTACAAAAAAATGATGTAAGGGGAACCTAAGGCTGGCCACTAACGAGTCATAAAATACCACCGTCTCCCCTCCCCGGCAATGATACGAGACATCATCGTGCTCGGGAACCTGGGAAGTATACCTATCAGAGAGGCCAAACTTCCTCATGTCTGCCTCAACCATGTGTTCTTTCATCCTACTATTGAACGTTGGCAACTCTAGGTTTGGAGATTCCGGTCCCTCGTCAAATTCAGGGTTGTTGTCCACTTCATCGTCGTTGCTCGACTCATTACCCCCAGAGGGTGGCGGGGGTTGGTAAAATCCTATTGGCTCGAGCCTCGTCCAGGTTTTCTACCTCCCTAAGGTCGGTTATATTCACTTGCCTTGCCATTTTCCTAACAATAAATTACGGAATAAAAATAAGGTCGGGAGAGGTCGAGCTTACCTAAAGGTAGTTCTTCGAAGTTTTAGTTCGTGCTAGGTGCTCGAGGATTTGTCTGGTTTTCACTAAAGTCACAGAGTAAAAAGAATGAGAGGATAGGGACCACGTATATATAGGAGATAAAAGACGGGAAATTTTTTTGAATCCCCCACCACTCATCTTTGACAGTGGCGGCAATCTAGTAGCATGCTATTAATTATGATACGTAAATCAAAGGGAAACAGTTGGCAAAACGCGTCATAAATAAATATGACAGTTGTCAAGAGAGATACACGCATTCAAAGATCTGCAGCCGATCTCTGATGCACAGGGGCCAATGATCGGATCATTTTCTCGTCATCTCAATGTGGGCCTTTGATTTGGAATACACCGGGTCGGTACATCTCGATAACATGGTCGGCCAAATTGCCCGACCAATCTCTTTCCCGGCCTCATTAATTTATCAGGTATAATTTTTCTCAGGTCAGAATACAAGCTCGGGCTAATCTCCCTCAAAAGGTCGGGCATACCCAGCCACATCAAATTCTTCATTTGTGACATGTTGCGTGGTCAGCCTAACCCGGTCACTTCACGCTAGTTAGCGCAACACCAACGAAACTCTAGGTATTCTTCATTTATGGGCATTGCCAATGGGCCTCCCTTCTTGGGCCCCTAGAAGGAACAAAGGAGTCCTAACCCACGAGGGAACTCCTGAAAAGGGGGAAAATCACTCCTTGTAATAATGGAATTCTTCATAAAAGGTAAGTTTATGTCAAAATGACTCATTCTTTAACCAAAAGAGGTTATGGGCTTTTTAGTCTTATAAATACAGTTCTTTTGATAACAAATCATTCATTCATTATTCTCTACGTTCTCCAGTTAAGTATTCTCTCTCTACTTTTCTCCAGAAAATCGATTCTCACACTGGAGGGGCGACGGGGAGAATCCTCCTCGCATTTTTTTGCAGGACATTCAAGGCAAATTCATTGGTCTTTTCCAGCAATCAAGTATCATCAGATCTTGTCACGTCAAGGTTAAGATTTTTTACATCATCAGACGACTTGAGGCTTGTAGTCGCAAAGCAGTCGAGATGTATACAAGCTCTCCTGAGTTCGATGAAGTGGTTGGATTGTTTAGAGTAAAATCCATGATTCATGCTTATAACAAAGTTAAGAATTGGCTAGGCCACAATCATAATCATCCCGGGATAAACCTTGATGAATTTGAAGGTTTCACTCTTGCTAAGGCTTTAGAACACGATGATGACACTTCAAATCTATCTCCTCCTCTTAATGAAGATCATTAGTTGGGTCTTTCACAAAACTTTTGTAATAGTACGATAGGAAATTTCTTTTTCCGATTCTTTTGATAATGTACCTCCTAGAACTTTTTGAATGAAATATTATTTCTTCTTATTTGTTTGACATATCCTATAGATGATATAACTTCTAACAACTTAAACTTTCGCCAATACATTGTTAATGACTAGTGAATTCATCCCACGATCTGAATTTCGTTCACAGTTTTCAATCTTTGGTCGTTTATTAATTATCTAACACTTCCTTCGTGACGATGTCTTTTTTGTTGATCGTTTATTAACGATCTAATTTTTCTGTACACAAAAGTTAAAGAAACCAACTCTATCCCCATTGAACCTTATGCAAACAGGTTTGATGATTGCCACGACCACTGAAATTTTCCCAAATATGGACCTTCTTCGGTGGCTTGTACTTGAAAAGTGCAGGGCTTTTCCCTCTTTTTTACTCCGGCATGATAAGTGAAAAGATTGTGAGGGTAATTAACCAGTATTTTTATAAAAACATACCTCAACGCCTTGGGGAGTGAGGGCATTTATAGATGTTGCCTTGTAATGGTTTTAGTGAGTAAATGTCCCCACTAATCCCAAAATAACAGCCTTTTAAGGACTGATAGCCGCTATTCAGGGGATAATGGCCACCCATTAAGGGATAAAGTCCGTCTGTTAAGGCATGATAACCATCCAATAACAACGGAATTACCATATGAATCAAATTTCTCTCTTACCACGTGTCAATACTTGAACGGATGAAATGATCGATCGTGGATCATTGATTGAAGTCGTTGATTACATAATTCGATCTTCATCACAAACAAAGTGGTCGAATCGTATGTCAGCAGGTTGTATGGCATGTGCTTATTTCTATATGTATCAGAACCTATTGGTACCAACCTCTGCCAAGGTGGATTAGTGATGAAAGATAGTGGCTTGACCTTCCTGTTGAAAATGCAACGGAAAAAGAAAAGAAATGAGATTTACGAACCTCCAAGGTTTATCTTCATGTTAAACTCGTGTTTGGTTCAACTTTTATTTTACTTATATAGAACTGTCGATATTCTACCCCTTTAATGGGCATGCAACAACTAAACTTGGATCGATCAACATTCCATCAAGGCATATAGACGAACATGTGGACACCCATCAACGTCGTTGGCCGTTGTTTTAATCAAAATCAAAAAAATTCAAGTAGTTCGATTTTTTTGTCCTTTTTGGATTTCTGTTGGAGCCTGTCGTCGTGCTAGCGGAGCCGAATCCATATGTAACAGCAACATCTTCATCAACAATGTCATCCAAATTAAGAGGAGTTCTAATATCTATTTCATCGATCTCTTCCAAATTCACCAAATTTTCGAGAATTGGAATATCGTTGAGATCGAAAAATTCATCAACAAATTGGCTAGAAGAATAACCATGAGATTGTGAGTGTGTCATTAGAAATAATGAATTTGAAAATTTGGAATTGGAGATGGAAATGAAATATGGAATTTGAGACAATATTGTATATGAAAACGAAATATTATATGCTTATAGCACAGTAACACTACAAATTAGAATATAACTAGAAAGTAGAATATTACAATTGAGATCTGAGTGAGAGTTGAGTTGAGACTTGAGAGAATTGAGACTGTTGTTTGTGATCCAAATCAAGAGAAATGGGTATATTTATAGGTCCGTTGGATTAGTTCACGAACTTCACGAGTTGAACTCGAATTGTTCAATATCCAAATTTTTTGTCCGGTTCAAGCTCAAGTCTTCTTTTTTTACGAGCCGAATCGAACTTTTAACGAATCGAACCAAGCCGAACTCCCGAACTGTCCAGCCCTTTTGCCACCCCTAGGTGAACGTGTGGGGCTCAAAACATTTGACACTTGAAATCATCAATTTTGATAGAATTTTTTTCGAAGTTAGATTACGGAACACAGTTACACAGTTGAGGCACATGGACCTATACGTGAACAAGTGAATTTCACTCCAATAACAAAAGATTCGCCTACTCATCGTTAAAACGGTCGTGCATTATATTCCAAACCTGGGCTTGATTACAGGAAAGTTGTGATCTTGAGAATGATGTTTTATGTGGATATCAGTTTTCGCACCAAATTTTCATTTTTCATATATTTTATTTTAAAACAATGCTACAATCACAATGTCATCCACAATGTGGATGACAATACTCCCACCTCAATGTGAAGGGATTGTCATCTACATTGTTGATAACATTGTGAAAATAAAATTATTTTTTTATCTTATTTCAACCTATGTAGCTGATTTTACCAGAATTTAAATGCCAAGTAGAATATCTTTTTTTGACACGTGACATTTTCCGTCAATTAGATGGGCAGAATTGAAATAGGTGGTGAATGGGTAATACTCCAAGAACCAAGATACATGGATGAGTAATATATAATGCTTTTAAGTTGGGTGAGCAAGTACTATTGTAGTGTAAAGTCGAGTGAGCGTTCAATAGCCTAAAACCGCAAAGCAGTCTGCCCTGTGGAATTACATGGCTGGCTAGTCGGGACAACGCAACACAGATTCTTAAGTTGAAACCTCTAGCAAATTCCACAAAGCTGGATGAAATTTCAACTATCATATGTAAATGAATTCTATCGGTTTTACATCTGCAAATTAAAAAAAAAATGTAACCAAAAGGGAAAAAATAAAGTTACAAAAATACAAAAAGAAAAAAAAGGCCGATGCAGCATAAAAAAGTGTATTTTTGAAGTCGGCCAGCTAAACATTAACAATACAGATTTCTAACTTAACCCCTCTTTTTAACGTCCTTCATTTTTGTTCCACCCTTTTTGTGTTGAGTAGTCCTATTCCAGATTTTCCCATTTACAGATACAACAAATTTTCCTCTTTTTTTTTTTGGTGATTGATTGATTGATTTCCTGGGTTATGATGCGTATCAAAAACTCGTATACCTTCTTGACTCAGTATATCACAACTCGAAGGAGCCCAGGCTGTGGTTCAGAGAAGTCGAGGCCCTCCTCCTCGAGCAGGTAGTGCTGAACAGCAGTAGGAAGTCGAGCAGGAGTACGGGAGCCCCTAGTGTGGTGGCCAGTCCCAACACAAATGTAAACCAGCAGGCGCTGGTTTGCTGACCTAGCTGCATTTCTTATTGCAGACAACTCACGCTTCAGGACATGAATGGCTTCGGTCACATGTAAACCATGCAGATCAATCATTCTCTCTCTCCCGTTTCCTTGCATCTCCGAATTCCTGCAAAATAATTGAACACCCACAATGACATCTAAGCCCACAAGGCTGCCCAAATATTCCAAGAAGTCCCCCAACCCACAATGCCCCAGAAAAAGTAAAAACAATTGCCAAGGCAGAAAATGCGTCCACAGATGGAGTTCGTGTTCAACAAATAATATAGAATTGATATACTAAAAATATTGGAGGATTATCTTCTAGGATGTGGAATATTTTCTTTATGGTCTTCTGGTAGTATATCTTTTGGTCCTCTTTTAATTACTTCTGACATGAATAAACAGTAACTGCGCAGGTATGCGTGCATAAAATTACAAACCTTTGATGATAAATAGATTCCTGAGCCTTCCCATGAGCTGCCTTCATTTGCATATTGTGCAACTGCCCTTTAATGCTCAACTCCTTGGCTAAAGCCTTATTACCAATGAGGTATGCCTGTCGTGCCTAATCTTACACAAATTTCAGTGGACATAGATCAAACACAAGGAAAGACGTGGCAATTCACCAAGGCTTACATACACTCAAAAGTAAACTTCACATAGTAATTCTGCCAGCAGAGTTCAATAAAAGATATGATCCCTGGCATGAGGATACGCCAATCACCAAAGTCATGTTGGTTTCATTATTCTCCTTTTCTTCAATAGATCTCCAGTCTTAATAGGGGTGGGGAGGAGGAAGTTAAGTATCTAAGCCAAAGGGAAATCTACCAAATCCATAACGAAACAAATTATTACTGTTCAATCCATATATAACAAGTTTAAAGCAAGTTCAAGGAGATGCAAATTACGTGGTGCTCAAACACACCAACACATGCACACCAAGACTGAGAGCTGTCAAATACCACACTTTCCACATAAAATCTATCTTGCAGAGTAGAATTAGAAGGTGTAGCACTGAATAAAATGTTGATCAAGACCGATGAACATTTCACTAGTACTCACAACAACCGTCTAGTGAAGTGTACAACATTACAACTTCTTTCCACGATGCATGGCATGTTTCGCTAAACTTATATAAAAAGTAAGTCACTTTCAAATAAATGAAGTGAGAATTATTTTTGTTCTCTATTTTTTTTTTTTTTTTTAATGTACTTTATTTCCTTTATGTCAACTTAAGCAACTTACTTATTTCCACATTTGACCAATTAATAAATTACTTATTTAAACACTACTCATTTACTTATTAAGTGAACTGTTTAAGGGTAGACAAACATGATCATAATCAGACATTATATTTCATAGAAGTGCATTACCCTCAAAACAGAATGACATATTATTGGCATACTGTACATTGTGTTCCCCACCATGCGGAAGAGAAAGAAAACCAAGTCAAATGCCTTTATAAGAGTGATAGAAAATGCAAATGAAGGAAGATATCATTCTTCATTTATCATTCTTTTCATTTTCCCATTTTTTTTATGTCTACTCGAATGGCATACCTGTTCAAAGTATGCATTACGTAGGCGTGCATGATCACGAGCTTCCTCCCGCATTTCAGAATATATATTTGCTGCCATCTCAACAAAGTTAAAGCATATATACATACAAAAAGCATTTGCTCTGCAATGAAAGTTTTGCAGAACAAGTGAAATTTATTGCCTCAAAAATATTACCAACTGCTTCTCCAGTTTCAAGCCAGGCAGGAGCCGGGCGAGCTGATCCCCGATTTTGCAGCCTATCACCATAAATGCTTCTCCCTTGGCCACTGTTGTAAGAGTTAATGGGCATTTGTGAACTTCTACTTGATCCTATGCTGGTGCCTGAAGAACCATTTGTACCGTATTTCCAAATGCTAGAATCTTGAGGTGCCATTTTCCTGACAGCAGAAGCAAAATCTATAGCTCCTCTGGAAGAGCTTGATCTGAATAAGAGTGCGCTTTCCTTCCCTGAAGACTGATAAGGACTACTGTTTTGCTGGAGATCATCACCAGCAAACTTTGGCAAGCCATTTTGACCATCTGTTCCTGAAAGTGCAGGAAAATCCAATGGGCTAAGATTCGGAGCCGACAAGGCCTTCGAATTTAGATTCTGATTGAAACCTCCATCAACCTGAAGCTGAAATCACAATTTGTACAGTGAGAGCTAAATATAGGATATTGTGTCAAAATTGCTAATATATCTGCATATCACTTAGAGATCACACACGTCATCTCATACAATAATAGGGACGGAGTTACTCTCAAAATCTGTAATATACCAAATGAAGAAAATGAACAATAATTGTTGCAATCCTGACTAAATAAACAAAATTACCAAGTAAAGCATAGAATGCTTGGCTTTCTCCCATGTATTATTAAGAAATCACTTAGGGCTCGTTTGGTTTGTATTTCAGTTTTCATTTCATTTTGAGTTTTCTGTTTTGAGGTTATGTAATATTGATATTTTTTTTTTAGAATTTATAAGAATTTTAGATTTTTTTTCCCATAGAATTTATCAATTTTATTTTTCAATTTTTTAAAATATTTTTTTATTTGAATTTATATTTTATAATTTTAAATTGAAAATTTTAATTTTATATAAAATTTTATTCAAACGATTGTTTTCCATGTTTTGAGTGTTTTCAGAATTTCCACGGAAAACATTCAAAACGTCAAAAAGGCATTGAGTTTTATATTATAAGTTTAACCCTGTTTTTGAAAAATGCATTTTCTGAAAACAAACCCAAGACGTTTTCAATGTTTTGCAGAACCGAAAACTGAAAACTGCAAACCAAACCCACCCTTAATTTTTACTCTTATCACATTTACCCCCTCATCCATTCCATCACCTCCCTCAGAAATTCAATACTAGCATAAGAACTAGAAATGCATTATGGAATCTCAAAAATCTAATGGGAAGAAATACATTCCCTGTGAAGAAGGCATCGGAAGAACTCATTCATTCCCCTTTCCCCAATCTCTTCTAAAAATTAATAAATCTTTCTCAACTTATAGGGACACGTAACAACACATCGGACACCAACACTCACTCTCACTGGGCATGTACAAAAAAAGCCGGACTCACCAAGTACCAGGTCCACCTTTTTACCTATTTATATCGGACTTATTCGACGTGGCATAAACTCTGCGGAGATGCGGATAAAGCCTTGTACAGTAAATAATTTGAAAGATGAAAAATAGAAACTAACTGGAAAGTCATTGGAAGAGAGAAGGGAAACGAAACTTGTATTTCAAAACCTTAAAAACTAAAAGTATGACGTGAACTAAAGGAATCGTAGCCCTAAAATATGGTTTTCCTATTTCACAATACATTTTTATTAATTGAGATGAGAAAATAACATTATTTAATACATGTGTCTCCAACATGTTGTATCCTACTTTACTGGAAAATCACTTCACGGCCAGCCTGAATACTTTCACGTCCATGCCCGTGTCTCACGTGTCCATGTCAGGCTCGATGCTTCCTAGGCTCATTGCTTATATTTTTGACAATATTATGATACACATGTTAGTAGGAACTCCAAAAAGAAATATGAAGTTTAAGTGTTTAACGGTAATCACATGTTTGCACCAGCACAGAGAACTGCTTCGTGGACCCAAGGAATGAATGGTTGCCAATTCTGATAAATTAGAGCCAACACCAATAAAACAACAATATCTCCATTAAAGGAAAAATACGTATTTTACAAATTATCTAAATACGAAGTGAGGCAATAAGGGGGGCAATAATTGAAAAGATAAATAAAAAGCAAAAGACAGAAAAAATTAAGATAGATGATAGGAAGCAGAAGATATAGAATCGAAGCAAATAGAGCCAGGACAATATCATGGGCAACAAAGTTGCCAAATAACATGTCAAATTCCCAGAAGGTTGAACACAGAAGCCCAAATACATCTTGAAATCATGAAACGACTGTGATGCCAACAGTTTATCCAAGGATATGGCTATTCTGAGAATGGATTGCACATTATCCACAAATTAATCTTTAGCGATTACATTAACACTCTTAAAGTTAATGCACAAAAAAAAAAAAAAAAAATCATATACAATGGACAATATCTTTTAACACAATTTTCCATCCATTGGATGCTTTCATGAAATAAAATAATTATGTCCAAGATATTTGCCAACTATATAGAGATGACATTTCTCCTTTGCATTGGTTCCAGATTTTTATTACATTTGGAATTCATTTATAACTAACAGCTATGTGCAACCAGTGATAAGTTGGATTTTAATTAAATTAAGCCCTTGTTTGATCCTCATTTTCAACCACACATTCTCCCATAAAATAATTTTACACATAAACCCAAAACTTTTCACACTTTTTAACCACACATTTTCTTAAAAATCACTATTAAATAACTCATTTTCCTCAAAAAATGGGGCTCAAACAGTGGCTAAATGTGTTAAGAGGAAGAAGGTTTTTGTCCCTAGAACAAACTACTGGAGTTGGAACTTAGATCATAGAGAGAAGAAAAAATAAAGGGGGAATATCAGATCAATAAGTTGATGTCAATTCAAATTGAATCTATGGAGGATGATTACCAGATATTACACCTACAACAGTGAGAAAGCTGCTGAATTATTTCAAAGCTTAAGAAATAAAAATTACCTCAAGTTGAGTAAGCATCTCAATTGTCAAGTTCAAGTCACCTCCATTAGCAAAATACACCTCTGCAAGGCTTTCTGCTGCAAAGCCAGGAAATTGTGAAGCCAAAAAATCTATAGGGTTGACATCTGTATTGTCCTGTAATGACTGCTCATTTGACATGTCAGATAAGAAACCATGTATTGAATTTCCATTATATAGAGGCCCTTCATGAAGATTTCCAAGAAGCTGATCATCATTGACAATTTGCTTATCCCAAGGTTTAGGAAGTGAATGCTGAAACCCTGTAGGAGATGGATACTCTGTATACGAGACGGGAAATCTCAGCTTCTCAGCATAGTTGTTATCATTTCCAGGATGAGGAGATAATTCTTGAGTGTCCTTCAAAATAAAGCCACTGCCAGTTGAAGCAGAGAATCTTGAGCTTTCACTGATGTCATGCAAGGATAAGCTTGAAAAGGATAAGCCATTTATCCCTTGACTATCATCTCCATCCATAACCTTAAAGTCGGGAGTAATGTCGTCAGGGAGCTGGTGGTCCCAGTATTGGTGGGCCTCTTCATCTGAATCATTTGGAACAGATGACTTTGATTGATCAAGTACAGCTTTTCCTGGTGTTGAAGCAGATGGTGTAGCAAATTTAGACACTTCATCAACACTACTTGTGCCTCCACCAGGTGATCTGAGAGAAAAAGGAATAAATTCTGCAGCATTTGGATTCAAAGACATTGCTTTCACAAAAGTTGGCTTTTTGTCACTTGTAGAAGCCCATTTTCCTGAGGAGCTCATTCTGTTCTTTTCTTTTTTACTATTTTGGTTTTTAAGCAGGTAATCGAATAGGAGTCTCTACATGCAGAAGAAAAAATTTCACTTGAACAAATGAGTCCCAATATTGATGACTTATCAGCCGAACCCTGCAAACAAATAAAACCCTCCAAAGTCAGAAATTATAATAAATTCAAGATACCAAATCGTACAAAATTGACCTTTTCAACTTCATTGACACCGAAAAAAGGGTCCAGTTAAAGAGGTTACAAAAAAAAATCTTACAGCTTTAAGAGTCTAATGACCATAAGGTAATTGACGTATAATAACATAACACATTATGTATGAGTTGAGATAATAACCGAAACGTGTAGGTCAATGGCTCATCTTCTCTATTACAATAGATACAGCTACTTAATATCCACGAGATCAAAGTCTTTGAAAGAGGCAATATTACGTAACGTGATATATTATATGTTTAAGCAAGAAAACGAACAGATAAATTTGTTTCTTTCAGAGGGTAAAAATCAGTCACTTGAAACATTATCCACTATCATAGCTTGAATTAATATCCATCAAAAGACAATATAAAGCATCTATAACTACAATAAACTCAAAATCTAAAAAAAAAATCATAAATAAACAACAGTTTCAGCATCTTCAACAACGAAATTTGAAACGGATAAACCGTTAACTAATTATGCTGCACATGTTCAAGCCCTCCACAAAAGAAACAATATTAAAACAAAAAACCCCAGAATTGTCCTGGTAAAATATAGAGCCTCATAAACAAAATAAAAACCAAGTAATAATAGAAGCAACAAAAGCCACATACTTCAATTATTCAAACAACAGATCTCTGAAACTTCGAAACAAAAAATATTAACTTAAAAAGTGAAAAAAATATAATATTATAAGATCTGGCGTATATACCTTTACGGTGCTCTGCGACGAAACATACCATATCAAATGGATCCATAACGATAAAAAGATGGTAATTCTTTTAGATTCAAAGCTGAAAAAGAATAAATAAATAAAGTGATATATACAGATAGAGAAAGTGATGATTTTTTCTTTACTGCTATTGAGATGTGAGCTGAAGGTGAATTGGGGTTGGAGTCGAGGTCTGGGGTGAAGGCGGCGTATATAATACTATTTTCTCTGTCTAATCGTTTTATCTTTGTTTCAGACTTTCAGGCTCTCTCTCTCCCTCTTATTTTATTTATTTATTTTATTTATTTTGCTTTTTGTTATTATTTTGGAAATTTGCAGCACTGGTCCTCAACCTTCAGAACTTACATCAACTTAGCCCTGAACCTTTAACTTTAATAAAGGTTAATGCAGTTTACTCGTTTGTTAATGAGGAAATTACACGAGCCTATTTTTAAAGTTTAAACTAGTATTTCGCTCATGTAATACACAATTTTTTTTATTTTTTGTAAAAATAATGTTAATATTTTATAAGTAGGACTATATTTATATTCATATTGGAGAAAAGTATGTAGATGTATAAAAAAAATTCATGGATAAGCTAAATGTTATTTTTTAGAATTTTTTTTTAAAAAAAGAAATGAAAAACAGATACGCGATTACAAATTATAGAATACTTCCTTGAATACAACGTTTGTCGTTGAATTACTTTGATTGTCATCCTTGTTACGAATCAAATTTTTTAAACTCTTGCGATTTGTAACTCTTGAAACAGCAATATATAGTTGACCGTGGCTGAAAAATTGGCCTAGACATTTATTGATTTTTATTGCATATGAGAAAATTAGAGAAAATTATCTTCGATTAAATTTGAAAGGTAGTCTTGGATCAGACGGGGTTAGTGACATTTATTATCAATTACTTTTCATACTTGTAAGTAAAAAAATATTTACCATTTTAATTTGTGAAATAGTTATATACGCTATCTGTCGTCAGTGGCTTTTTAAAGTTCTTAATACTTCCTTTGAACTGTATTTAACTAAAGTAATTAACAATTAAACTAAATAGTAATAAACATATCTCAAAAGCTTTTGGGAATATAGTGTATATATCTTTAAGTATAAGTGTACCATATAATGGATTGACGGCTATATATTTAAAATCAACATCTACAAAAATATAGATTTCATTTTTTTTTTTAATTTTATCATATCTATTAAAATAAAAATTTTAAGCCGTGTTTGATTTCTAAGGTGGAAAATACTTTCTCACCAAATAAGTAAAATAACATTTTCAAGGCAAATGGCTAAAGTATGCTTCATTTGGTTATACCATAAAAAATATTTTCTAAGTCAAAATTTTCAATCAAACATCAAACAAACACAAAATGATGAAAATATTTTGCATGATTTGACATTTTCTAAGCAAAACTAAGGCAATCAAACATATCATTACATTTAATATTTGATATAATTTTAGAGACGATGTGTTTACAGTTGACTCTCACTTGTGAGTTAATATAATTTTTTTTTAGATCTTCGGTTTGACACACATAATGCATATTTTTCAATTTTCAAAATAACAGTATAATTATAAAAAATATGATTAAAACTATAGGTATTAAAAAAAAAACATATATTCACTAAATTTTGCAATATTTATTTATTTAGTTCAAATATGGTTTTAAATTTTCTAAATTGTAATTTTATCAATGTTTAAATTCTTATATAATTATAATTTTAAGTTTATTAATTAGAATTTTATAATTATAACATAATTATACATTTTAACCTTAAGGTAATAATTTAAAAATTGAAACAATTAGTTTGAACTAATTTTATATATAAATATAACTAATGACCCACATTTATTACTAACTTTCATTTAATACCACTACTAAAATTGAGAGTATTAGGGGCACTAATTTAGGGGCAAAATAAGTTATATGCCCCTATTAATAATTAATTAGAGACGAAAATATGTTTGACCTCTATTAACATTAATTAAGGCGGATAAAAATGCCCCTAATATTGTTTCGAAAATTAAGATTATTAGGGGCACAAGATTAGAGGCAAAATAAGCTACACGCCCCTATTAGCAATTAATTAGGGGTGAAAATAAGTTTGGCATCTATTAATATTAATTAAGGCGGATAAAAAAGCTCTAATATTTTTCTAAATTTTTTTTGGAGGGAAAATTGGAGTCAAATATTTGTGTACATGATATTTCTTTTAATTAGGGGGGAAAGCCTTTATTTTTATTTTAAAGATAATCTTCTGCTATTTTGCATATTAAAGAAATAAATTAGGGTTGTCTCTGGTTCTCTCTACCCTCCTCTATGTGATTGCGACTCACTTTCTTCGGATCTTCTCCTCCGCTCTATCACCGCTCCTTCAATCACAATAAACCAGCCACATGCTATTGGTGACTCCCTCTTCTTGTACACCAGCCGATCTGAAAGCCTCAATAGAAGTAATTAACAGCTACTGAAGTAATTTCTCATCAAATAGATCATCAAAATTATAATTCAACGCATTTTTATTTTTTATTTTTTGGGATAGATAATTCTCTATTTGTGACCTTCAGACTCATATGTCCTTGAAGAATGATGGAGGGTTCATAATTCAACAGCTCTTTGAGAAGCATAATTTAGGGTCTCTTCCAAATTGTCCCTCCGGCAATGATTCTGCTTCGAATCTCATAAATCGAATAAAATTAAGTCAATGGATCTTGACAAGGACTTGCAAAATAAAAATGTGCTTATATTTTGTACTTTGTTTTGAACCTAACTTCTATACTCATCATTTTGGCATAGACAGGCACTTTAAAACTTATTGAAGAGAAGGAGAAAGAGAGTGATAGTGATAGTGAGTTTGATATTATGATGTGATTTTTAGGCAATAGTGACACTTGTATCTCTGATTGCCCAGAAAGCAGGGATTAAAGGTGAAGTGGTCGAAGAGAAAGTGAAGGCTAGTGAGCGGGAGGTACAATGCAATGACGAAAATTACGAGAACCTGGTAGAAGTTGTAGTAATCGACCCGATTAAGGTTACTAGATGTGGTTTGCAAAACTCAGCCTCAGTTGCCGGAATGGTTCTGCCATACAAGCAATTAAAATTTGATTGAACAATGCTACACCCGCACAAGGCCTTCCATTTTGATTGAACAGTACTATTATCTCTCATGTAGGAAATTTTAGGATCGTGTAACTTATTTGGGAAGACAAATGAACAAGTATTTGTTTTTTTGAGACTTTTGGAGTTGTTTTGTTCTTCTTAAACTAGTTTTTAGCTTATAACCTAGGTGTGAATGCAGCGACCAAGAATTTTTACGCGATTAATAATTATTTTAATAGAAAATCGTGTCGCTACTATTTCACCCATTTTTATTAAGTTAACGCCGCGACGTATTCGTATAGCCAAGTCAAGAAATAATCGAGATCGTTCGATTTTAAATTAAATTCCGAAATTCTAAAAATATCTCCATTCTCTTGATTTAAAGTATATTAAGTCCAAGTACTTAATTCAATGTTATCCCAATATTTATTTATACAAAAATTATTTTTATTATTGAAATTAAGAAAATATATGCAAGCATGAGAGGTTCCATTATATATAATAATTATGAGAATCTTAATTTAATAAATATGGAAAAGTATATGAATGAATTATATACTCCATTATATATAATCATGAAGAGCATAATATTTGTATAAATATGGAAAAGTATATGAATGGTTGATATACTCCATTATATGTAATCATGAAGAGCATAATATTTGTATAAATATGGAAAAGTATATGAATGAATTATATACTCCATTATATGTAATCATGAAGAGCATAATATTTGTATAAATATGGAAAAGTATATGAATGAATTATATACTCCATTATATATAATCATGAAGAACATAATATTTGTATAAATATGGAAAAGTATATGAATGAATTATATACTCCATTATATATAATCATGAAGAGCATAATATTTGTATAAATATGGAAAAGTATATGAATGATTGATAAGACTCCATTATATGTAATCATGAAGAGCATAATATTTGTATAAATATGGAAAAGTATATGAATGAATTATATACTCCATTATATATAATCATGAAGAGCATATTATTTGTATAAATATGGAAAAGTATATGAATGGTGCTTTACTTTAAGAAAAGGATGTGTTAAAATTAATAGAATTGAATGATTATGTTTACAATATGCCAACTTTATACATCTATTTAAACCCATCTCTTTTACACACAACTCTACACATATACACTTATTTCCAATCTCTTGACAAAATCCACAAGTAAGAGAAATTCAAGGTGGTCAAGAAAGTTTTGGTCCATTTACTACTACACTTCATTTTAATCTTTTAAAAGGTAAGTATATCTTATGTTTTTATGAAAAGTAAGTATGTTTTTATGAAAGGTAAATACACCTTATGTTTTTATGAAAAGTAAGTATGTTTTTATGACAAGTAAGTATATCTTATGTTTTTATGAAAAGTAAGTATGTTTTTATGAAAGGTAAATACACCTTATGTTTTTATGAAAAGTAAGTATGTTTTTATGACAAGTAAGTATATCTTATGTTTTTATGAAAAGTAAGTATGTTTTTATGAAAGGTAAATACACCTTATGTTTTATGAAAAGTAAGTATGTTTTTATGACAAGTAAGTATATCTTATGTTTTTATGAAAAGTAAGTATGTTTTTATGAAAGGTAAATACACCTTATGTTTTTATGAAAAGTAAGTATGTTTTTATGACAAGTAAGTATATCTTTATGTTTTTATGAAAATGTTTGGATCATTGCTGTGAAATCAATCTCACAAGATTGTTATGGGTTCCATATGATATGTTTATGATTATGCTAAGGGGACCGGAGTTTAGTAGCGCTACACATAAGAATTCTTGCCATTTAAGTTCGGTAAAATTCTTGTGTCTCCCTATATTTATGAGTATTTCGATCCTATCATATGTTATGATGAAAATGATCCATATGCTTTCAAAAGAAAATTTATGCTTGGTATACTTACTGGGATTTTATAAATCTCACTCTACGATATTTACCATTTTCAGATAATTGAAGGTTCGAGGCGGTCAACATGGAAGTGGCAAAAGTGGTTAAGATTGATGAGATAATTATGTTGAACTTTATGTAAGAAAATTATGTTCTATTTATATTCACAAATAAAATTATGGGATTCTAATTATTCTTTTGAATAATTTTACATTACTATTTAAGTCTCGATAATATGATATGAGTCACTTTTAGTGGCACTCGAATGGTCAAGATTTCGGGTCGTCACAGTTGGTATCAGAGATAAGAGTTTTAAAAACGATTCTGTAGATTTTTGAAATTTTATTTCTTTAAAAAAAAAAAAAAAATCACTATTCACGTGAACAGTAAAACGACGTGCTATTCATGATGAACAGTGAACGAAATCACTATTCATTAAAAAAAAAGTTGAATTTTCACATGTCAAGTATGGTTATGATTTTGAAAAGCATGATGAAATTTGATGTGCGAATTTCAAGGACAAAATTCATTTTAAGCAAGGGAGTTTGTAATGTCCTGAAAATTTTATGGAATATAATTAGTTAGTGATATGATGTTTATATTGATGTCTTTGATAAATTTCTAGAAGTTCGGGGACTAAAGGAAAATAAGATTTGACGATAAATTTTTATTTGGGTTAATTAGGCCCAATCTTATGTAAAGATGCGAAATGATTAATAATTATTTTTTTTATGAAATATTTTAACTCATCACTCTACTATGTCACTCTCCACGTATTGACTCCTCGAACCAGGTATGTTATATGTTTTGCAAGTCATTTACGATTTTATTAAGACATGTTAAGTATGAAATATTCATATGTTATGAATCTTTAAGTGAAATATACATGTTGAGTATGATATGAATTGATAGAAGCCTAAATTTTAATTTATTCCTTTTAATGTAGAATCATGAGACATAGAGGATATTGATATGAATTTTGGTTCATATTAAGCTTAGTAAGACTAACTAAATTAGAAAATTAAGTTGGTTCGTAATTTTTGCAAAAAAAAAAAAATATATGGAATAATATATTAAACAAACAAAATTAATAATGAATTCGTACAATAATTTATCCATTTATCACTACCTTTGTGTAAAGACAAGGGAAAAACTGGGGATGGTTATTAGTACTTCCTCTTCAAGTTTCAATTATCGGTTCAATAATTTATCCCTTTATCACTACCTTTGCTTAAAAGTAAGGAAAAACTGTGGATGATTATTGGTACCACTCTTCAAGTTTCTATTCTAAAAAAAAAAAAAAAAAAAAAAAAAAAAAAATTCAGAAAGAAAGAACGAGTGTTTAGTATAATGAAAAAAATATGATTTACGAATGATTTTCAAAATAATCTTTGTCGTCAAGTTTAGAAATGATGAGCCCTAAATGGACTTTGCATAATTGATTTTAGACATGGCACTAAGTATGAGAAGTCAACAGAAAGGACTAGATAATATTTTCGAATTATTCATCGTTTAGATTAAACGAGAAATAGAAAGTCAGTTTTATGAAGTTATGATGAGATGTTGAGATTATAAGTGATATGATTTTTATTTTTATGAGAAGAATTATGAAGTTGGAGATTTAAAGTTTAGGCTCTTAATTATTGAGAAATAAGGACTTGATATGGTGATATTAGAAATTATGATTTGAAATTTCTATGTTGAGGAATTATGAATTGATTTTCTGGAATATTTATGATGATATTGAAGTTTGATGAAATTGTGATCAAATGTACAATTAGTTATTATTGTGAGTTATGAAATATGCTTACGATTTGGATAAGTCCAAATTTCAAAGGAAAACTGCCTAGAATTTTATCGTTTGGAGTTAAGAGCATAGTATGGTATGCAATCACTAAGAGAATTGAGGTTAGACATACAAGTTCATTTACATCACAAACGAGATTTAGTAGATGATAACAGAGATATTATTATTTTCTCATAAGGAGAACACACAAGAGTCACCCTAGAAAGGAAATACATGAAACACGCAAAAGCAAAAGAAAGCAACATGGGAAATTCCTCAAATTGAGAGATGTGTTTCCGGAGTAGCCGTATCCTACCACCTCTGACCTTTTGAGGAAATAAAGAAACCTTCAAAGAGGTGTGTTTCGAGAGTAAGAATACTCCGTAATCTACCACCTGGAACCTTTGAGGTACACACAAGATTTAAACATTAAGGAAAATCCTAGGAAATTAGAGGGGTGTCTCGAGAGTAAGAATACTCCGTACTCTACCCCCACCTATTCTAAGATTCATAAAGTTAAGTTTACATTAACCGGACTCCATTTTCGCTTGATTCCCCTTCCTTGCGACCAATCTATCTTAACCCCTGCTGGATCTTGTATTGAGATATATGAATGCAGCTTATCCAGTAGTTCATCAATAGTAGGAGCAGAAATAAGAAGCCTTCTGGAAAATGGAGAGATGAATCCTTGTTCCACAGCATAATCAAGAAAGGTTAACAAGCCATCAAAGAAATTGTTAACATTCAAAAGCCCAATAGGCTTAGTATGGAGATCTAGTTGAGCCCATGAGGTAATGTTAAAGATTTCTTCTAAGGTACCAAAACCTCCGGGCAGGGCTATAAAGGCATCAGAACCATATAGCATACAAGTTATGCGTTCATGGATGGATAAGGTTTGAACTTCATGCCCTCGTGTTTTTCCTGCAACATCTACCAAAGGGACAGGTATGACACCGATTACTTTTGATTTCTCTGCAAGAGCAGATTGGGAAACACAACCCATTAGACCACTGCTACCACCCCCATACACAAGAGTGATACCTTTTTCCCCCAGTTTCTTTCCAAGATCTACGGCCGCTTCTAGATAACTGAAGCCTTTCCCCACTTTTGATCCACAAAATACACAAATAGTTTTGATCTGTCGAAGTTTTGGTGCTTCCATCTTTGATAGTATAGAAGAGAAAACTTACGAAGAAGATGTGATTTTGGGATGCCTGAACTATGAAATATGTTTGGCTATTTAAAGCCGGAAAAATTTACTGTTTTTGATTGATTCTGAAAAAGTAAAGATTTACTTTTGACAAAATCAGCCTACTTTTGACTATTTTATCAAAGCTTTCATCTTTCGGTGATTTATTTTCCAGCTTTATCAAACCTCGAGAAAGGAAAATATATTTTTACTAACCTTTATCAAAACGCGTGAAAGGAAACAGAAGAATATTTTAAATATGTATCAAGAGATTTACCTTATATCAATGCTGATTTGCCACAACCTCATTGTGTAAAACAGACTGGCAGACAGGATCTTTTGCAGTTATATTTTTGAGACTATAACGATTTTTGTCTTCGTTAAACTGAGCGTATAAGGAGAGAAGTTCACGTTGCACATAACCACTTGGGTGCGTCTCAAGAGTCAGTCGAATATCATCCAAAGGCTCCTTACTCAGTCCACCCTTTATGAATTTGATTTTATCATCCCGATTAGTAGAAGAATATCCTACTGTTTTGTAACGAGTATCACAGTTCCAACGAGCACATTTGTAGCAACCATTCAGCCTTTTTGCTCTTCGTTTCTTTGCGAAGGTGCTTTTGCCTAAACCAGGCATGTGCTTTGGAAATGTCATAGGTAATTCACCAGATAATCGAACTTTTGCTTCGATCAACCAGCGAACATCTTCTGGAATACCATGAGCCATCAGCAACCTCAACCTTTCGAGCCTAATTCGATAAATTTTTCTCAGATCATTCATAGGAAGATTGGAATAATACTTGCGAATGTTTGAAAGGATGATATCCATTTTTGATGGATCTAACCTCTTCCCAACATGATCTATTTAAAGGTATAAAGGAACTAAGTGGATCCATCTGATATTGATTCCAGCAAGAAAGCGCGGAATAGAATAATGAAAAGAAGAGACAAGAATTAATGCGCTGTTTAATTTTATCAATAAAGGAAGATTTGATGATAAGATTTTGAGATACAGAATATTTTCTTGGATTTGGTACTGATATTTTTGGTATAATAATAAGTAATTAAGGTATGGTGTGATGATATGGGAATACGTGAAAGTGAAATAAGGACCGTATCGAATCAGAATTCATAAGTATGTACAAGTGAAAGAAATACCTTGCGGAAAATGTTGTGACAATTAAGTGAAGAATTTTAGTTATTTGGGAGCTAATTATTTATTTGAATTTTGCAGAACGTTTTGGTTACAAAAATGGGAAAAGATAAGCTGATAATATTATGTTGATTGATGAATAATATGTTTGGATATATTACATAGGGAATATTCAGGTAACCATTTTATTTACTTTGGGATATTTGGTGATAAGAAGAAATGACTAATTATTATGGTATGATATGTTAGTAAAGATTTATTGAAATTTTAGAGATATTAATACGAATATTTGAGGTCACATGATACGATGATAAGTGACAGGTTACATGAGTACTACAAGACATGATGAAATATCACATACGATTGGGAATTTTCCTTTTGAGTCAGAATTTATGAGTAGACATATATGTCTATTATTGATAGAAAAGTCCATGTTTTTAAGAAAAACAAAGATATGCATTTAGTCAAAGTCCAGTGGGTTAAATATAGTAGCAATGATACTACCTAAGAGAAGAAGAGAAGAGATTCTGATTAAGTGTTCAGAAATCATAAGATCAAGTAAGTTTAATTTCGAGGACGAAATTATTTTAAGGGGGTAAGTTTGTAGCGACCAAGAATTTTTACGCGATTAATAATTATTTTAATAGAAAATCGTGTCGCTACTATTTCACCCATTTTTATTAAGTTAACGCCGCGACGTATTCGTATAGCCAAGTCAAGAAATAATCGAGATCGTTCGATTTTAAATTAAATTCCGAAATTCTAAAAATATCTCCATTCTCTTGATTTAAAGTATATTAAGTCCAAGTACTTAATTCAATGTTATCCCAATATTTATTTATACAAAAATTATTTTTATTATTGAAATTAAGAAAATATATGCAAGCATGAGAGGTTCCATTATATATAATAATTATGAGAATCTTAATTTAATAAATATGGAAAAGTATATGAATGAATTATATACTCCATTATATATAATCATGAAGAGCATAATATTTGTATAAATATGGAAAAGTATATGAATGGTTGATATACTCCATTATATGTAATCATGAAGAGCATAATATTTGTATAAATATGGAAAAGTATATGAATGAATTATATACTCCATTATATGTAATCATGAAGAGCATAATATTTGTATAAATATGGAAAAGTATATGAATGAATTATATACTCCATTATATATAATCATGAAGAACATAATATTTGTATAAATATGGAAAAGTATATGAATGAATTATATACTCCATTATATATAATCATGAAGAGCATAATATTTGTATAAATATGGAAAAGTATATGAATGATTGATAAGACTCCATTATATGTAATCATGAAGAGCATAATATTTGTATAAATATGGAAAAGTATATGAATGAATTATATACTCCATTATATATAATCATGAAGAGCATATTATTTGTATAAATATGGAAAAGTATATGAATGGTGCTTTACTTTAAGAAAAGGATGTGTTAAAATTAATAGAATTGAATGATTATGTTTACAATATGCCAACTTTATACATCTATTTAAACCCATCTCTTTTACACACAACTCTACACATATACACTTATTTCCAATCTCTTGACAAAATCCACAAGTAAGAGAAATTCAAGGTGGTCAAGAAAGTTTTGGTCCATTTACTACTACACTTCATTTTAATCTTTTAAAAGGTAAGTATATCTTATGTTTTTATGAAAAGTAAGTATGTTTTTATGAAAGGTAAATACACCTTATGTTTTTATGAAAAGTAAGTATGTTTTTATGACAAGTAAGTATATCTTATGTTTTTATGAAAAGTAAGTATGTTTTTATGAAAGGTAAATACACCTTATGTTTTTATGAAAAGTAAGTATGTTTTTATGACAAGTAAGTATATCTTATGTTTTTATGAAAAGTAAGTATGTTTTTATGAAAGGTAAATACACCTTATGTTTTATGAAAAGTAAGTATGTTTTTATGACAAGTAAGTATATCTTATGTTTTTATGAAAAGTAAGTATGTTTTTATGAAAGGTAAATACACCTTATGTTTTTATGAAAAGTAAGTATGTTTTTATGACAAGTAAGTATATCTTTATGTTTTTATGAAAATGTTTGGATCATTGCTGTGAAATCAATCTCACAAGATTGTTATGGGTTCCATATGATATGTTTATGATTATGCTAAGGGGACCGGAGTTTAGTAGCGCTACACATAAGAATTCTTGCCATTTAAGTTCGGTAAAATTCTTGTGTCTCCCTATATTTATGAGTATTTCGATCCTATCATATGTTATGATGAAAATGATCCATATGCTTTCAAAAGAAAATTTATGCTTGGTATACTTACTGGGATTTTATAAATCTCACTCTACGATATTTACCATTTTCAGATAATTGAAGGTTCGAGGCGGTCAACATGGAAGTGGCAAAAGTGGTTAAGATTGATGAGATAATTATGTTGAACTTTATGTAAGAAAATTATGTTCTATTTATATTCACAAATAAAATTATGGGATTCTAATTATTCTTTTGAATAATTTTACATTACTATTTAAGTCTCGATAATATGATATGAGTCACTTTTAGTGGCACTCGAATGGTCAAGATTTCGGGTCGTCACAGTGAAAAAGTATTGTATATGGCTAAATATTGTGGTTGCTAATAAACCATTGTATTGAATAGAATTTCTATATTTATATTGAAATTTTTATGTAATGAAAATATTTAATTCTACTAAATATTTATATTTACAATAAATTTGTCCTGAATTTATTATTTATTTAATTCAATTTAAATGTATTAGGGGAAAATAGATGTATTTCTATAATTAATATATTAATTTATGATTTAATTAATGATATGGGCATTTATAAGTGCCTCTATTGTTTAAAATTAAATAGGGGCATTTAATTAAGTGTCTCTAATAGAATTAAGAGAATAATAATCTTACATGACATAGATATTATTAGGGGCATTTTTAGTGTTCAATGCGCCCCTATTTATTATTAGGGACACCATTTATAGGGGCATTTACTAATTCATCTCTCCTTCTCTTAGGGGTGTTTTAACTTGGTTTTTCGCCCTTAATAACATTAATTGGGGCTCTTCTAAAATGCTCCTAATATCCTCAATTTTAGTAGTGTACCAAATCTTATTAATTACATTTAAGACTTGCTTTTTTTTTTTTTTTGACAAAAGTTTCCTAATTTAGAAAGAAATTTTCCCCCCAAAACCTAATTCAATTTTGAAAAGTAATATCCAGTTGGTGAAGGTGATTGTAATGCCTCGAACAATGTTTTCAAACCTAACCCGGTCATTGAATCGGGCAAGAGATTGGGTTAAGGGTCAAATGGTCAACTCGTTGGGGGTCAACTCGGGTCGTTGAATGAGTTTGACCTGACTGGGTTTTAAATGTGATCCGGCCCGATTTTTGGATCGGGTCTCATGTTTTCGGGCCTGATCGGGTTTGAAAACATTGGCCTCAAAAATTCGTCCTACTATTATATTAAATTATTTACAATTAACAGGACCTACTTGAAAGTTAAATACAAAAGTTAATTTATTTGACTTTGTTTAAAAATATTTATTCGACATTAAATAAGAATAATAAATATTACAATAAGTAATATTGTCAATTAAATAAACCGATTATCAATTCCACAATTGGAAAGATATGGATTGAAGCATAAGGTGTTTAATTTAAAGCGGAATTAAGAATTTGTCCTAACGTTGAAAAATAATATATCAAAGACAATTCATAAACTTATTGGTCAAAATAGTAATAATTAAAGTAATACAATTATTTAAATACATGTGTGACATGCACACACACATATACAATTATTTTAAATGTGATCCGGCCCGATTTTTGGACCGGGTCACATGTTTCCGGGCCAGACCAGATTTGAAAACATTGGCCTCGAAAATTCATCCTACTATTATATTAAATTACTCACAATTAACAAGACCTACTTGAAAGTGAAATACAAATGTTAATTTATTTGACCTTGTTTAAAAATATTTATTCGGCATTAAATAAGAATAATAAATATTACATTAAGTAATTTTATCGATTAAGTAAATCGTTTATCAATTTCACAATTGGGAAGATATGGATTGAAGTATAAGGTGTTTAATATAAAGTGGAATTAAGAATTTGTCCTAACGTTGAAAAATAATAGATCAAAGATAATTCATAAACTTATTGGTCAAAATAGTAATAATTAAAGTAATACAATTATTTATATATGTGTGTGACGAGCGCGCGCGCGCACCCACACACACAAATACATATATTATTTATTAACGGTGAATTACGCATATAGATTCGGGATGCGTAAATCTTTAGTTTCATTATTTGTCTTGACTATTCGAGAACATCATCATGTAGAGTTCTAAATAACCTTCGTGTTAAGTATATTTTATATACTTATTTTATTTCCTAAATATACAAATAATTAAGAAACGGAGCAAAACTTATTAGTAATTTTGTGTGTTTTCTGTTCTTTAGGTAAAATCTCAATTTGAAGATTAATCAAGCAAAAATTGATCTTTGAGAACCAACAATTAAAAAAATTGATCTTGGAGGACCATCAATTGAAGAAATTGAACCTGGAGGACCAAATTGCAAAAGAAGATGAGGGGTTGCAAATTTAAAATAATGTTGGAGATAATTGAAATAATAGTGGATGAATAAAAAATGATAGTGGCCCCCAGGGCACATCTCCAAGTGGCAAAGGGGATGGGTGGTAAGTGCTCAGCGCAGCTGTGTGCTTGGTTCGATTCCCCGCAAGGTGAAATTGGCCTTGTGGCAAGCGGGAGTTATTGAGCGTTTCTCATACTTACCATAAGCCTTTCCACCCTGGCTCCTTGGAGGCATAACCTGGATTTACCTTCCCGAACCAATGGCCTTGGGCGTGGTCGGTTCGGGCCCTCAGGGTGTGGGCTACACCTTTTTTTTTTAAAAAAATGATAGTGAATGGAAAAGAGTGATAGTGGATGAAAAGTGAGATAATGTTGAATGAGTGGAGATAATGGAGATAGTGGAGGGATGGATTAATGATTAAAAAAAATTGAGAATTCTTGGCTATAAAGAAGGGAGTTGAGAAGAGTTGAGGGGAGTGGAGGAAATATAAGGGAGAAAGAAGAGAAGTTGATAGGCTTTCTACATACATCTTTCATGACGGTTTTTCTCTATTTTTCTTGTTTTAATTTGATTATGTTCTAAGTATTTTATACTAAGGTTGACGATGAAACTAGTTTAATTTCTTAGTTATTTGGTTATCGTATTAATTTCGTTTGTGTGAAACGTTTATGGTTCTTGCTTATTCGGATAATTAATTTAAATGTTCTTTCATCTCTAATATCAAGTATTTTTGATAGTTAGAGATTTGATTAATTAATCTTTGCTTGATTTTCAAATGTTAAGTTATTATCTTTGATTTCTCATTTTCTTTCAAATTGATAAGAGAAATGCTTGGATATTTGTTTAAGAAGTAAAGAAGAACCTACTTGAGATTTATTTAATTTGGGTCTTATTTTTAAATCTAGAGGCAAAAATAAATTGATTTTGATTTGTTGCTCAAAATTGGGAATTAATCTATAACCAATTAATTACGTTGTTAAATTTTTGTAGATTCTAAAACCTCAGTACTTTGTCATTTATTAAATTTCTCTAGAATTTGTTATTTTGTATTATTTACATTTTAAATAGTTTTAATTAATTCAAACAAACTTGATTTTTCTCAACTAGCTAGAACTATAATTAATTAAGATTGAACTACACTTTCATAAAATTTGCAATTTCTATGGGTTTAGTGGCGGATCTAGGATTTCCAACTAGACCTAGCTGAATTTCAAAAAGTGTAATGTAACAAAAGTTATATGTATTACAAAAATAGTAGTTAGATCGTAATATTCAGCGAAATTGTGATTGACTAGGTTTCATAGCATAAAATTCATCTATAATAGATTCTACATCTATTTTCTTAACTAAATATCGTTCGATGTGGATCGACAAACAATCTGCAAGAAAATCGTCCTCTAATGGAACAATTTTGGAGTGCTAGCCACTTACAAGATTTTTTGAAAGTCTTCAAGTGCAAGCAAGCCTTCTCCTTTTCCTCTTGTGTTTGCGCAAGTATGACATGCTCAATATGTTGAGAGGGCTATTGCCCAACCCTAGTTGAAAATGAAATTGTCCATGAGTCGAAGAAGAAGTAAGAAGTAAGAAAAGAACCCTAACATGTGCTTATGCTAGGGCGATGGGCGAGGAGAAGAGCGGAGGCGAAGCTGCAACTGCTTGGTTGCTTGTGGAGGTGAAGATGGAAGACGGGAAGAGGGTTTGTACTGCGTTCCTCGAAGTCGAACAATTGAACATTTTAAATTGAATCAAACACCAAACACTGAAGTTAGCTGTGCACCATACATATTTGGGAAGTCAGGAAATGGATTTGGACTATTGGGATTTCAAATTTTCAGATTTGGGCTGCTGGTTTTGGTGGGTCACTGATTTGGGCCGAGCTGATGATTATATTGTACCGAGCTAACACCTAATTTCTTTTTCTTTTACATAGTCTGGCCCCAAACAGGACTGGGCTTCAACCCAGTACTGGCCTAACATGGATTCACCTATGTATGGGTTCGACCTCATATTCATTAATCTATATTACATAGATTCGTGCGCTTGCGAGTAAAATATAACATATCAAGTTTTTCACACAACACTTCGAAACTATATATTGTAGACATGTATTCGACTGACGTATGTGTCTCGAAAACTTTAATAAAGAAGGTTGGTAATTCGAAATGTTAATTTTAAACGGCCTATTTTGACGAGCCGTAACTTTTGTTACAGTTTACCATGTTGCGTTTCGACAAGAAACTAGATCGTGAGTATTTCTGAATGATATATTAGAAGTTCAGTTTTGATTGTAATTAGAGTACGGAAAATTAAGGCGAAAGTAGCCACTTGAAAAGAAATAAAAATAAAAAAAAGATAAAAATAAAATAGTTTTAAGTGTTAAAATTTGACGAACAATAAATTTTACCTCGGTTATCAATTCTAGGATCGAAAAATATCGTTATAAAGTACTCATTGAGAACTTCATATGGCCCTAAGAACTCTTTATTCCAACTTCATATGTTCATATAATTATTAGAGTCATTTTGATATTTTTTTATAATTTTTTAGACTAAAATATAAATCTTATATTGTATGGAACTAAAAGAGAAATAAAATAATTGCATCTTAATCCCCGATAAAAACTATAAATAGGGACAGTGGCTATTGAAATGGAGAGAAACAAAGAAGGGAATTTCGTTCGGGAGGTCGAACCACCCCCTTTATAAGGGGGTCGACCCCTCTACTTAGAGTTTTGGGGGTGGTTCAAACCACCCCCAAATTGATAAGGTGGTGTGGGGGATTGATAAGTGAGGGTGGTCAAACCCCTTTATCTCGCCCTATCTCTTTAAAATAAAGCTGGTCCATATAATTATTTCATAAAATATTTTATAGTAAGACGACCCATTTTAATCTCATGTTATTTAATGGGCCCTAGATTATACTTACTAGTTGAAATATAATATAGTATCATGCGACTAAATTATAATTAATATATATGATAGGCAAGGAGTGATGATCAATATAGTTTGACCCCAAGAGAATTGGTGGTGAAAAATAGTAAAGAATAATGTCATGAACTCTCGGAAACTCAAGAGGTGAGGTAAGAAATAATTCAACTACAATGCAAAATAATAGTATTTATATTATTATGTGCTCCTATGTGATTACGTGAGATATATTGTTGGAGCAATATATGTGAAATATGATGTGGCAATTATATGTATCTGTTGAAACCATGCGAGACATGAATTGATGATATGACATGCACATGAATCCTTTGAAATGCCATATTACGTGATTATGATGTACAATTGGCAAATGAAATATGATGTGGCATTCATGAGCATTGACATGTGCATTGTGTGGACTTAAAAAAAGTCCTTTATAAATAGTAAAGAAAGAGATAATGAATATATGGAGAAAGAATGACGTTGATGATGGTAGAATCGCTCTACGAGTGTAATATCACTTTTCATTTTCGTGCCCTTTAAAATTTCACGTAATATTTATGTTAATGTTATTTGAAATTTGAAATTTAATTAATCCTACGTCAATGTTTTGAATTATTTTGCAGTGGAAGGACTTGAACGTCGTCTCGCTCAATGTACCAATTAGAAAATTATAAATTGTTTACTTGCAAATTTATGTGAAAAATTGTTTTATTGCTTAAGCTTGTTTCTTTCTGTTTTATTTTGTTAAATTGATAATTTGGGGAAAGTTTGATGGCAATTGGAGAGTAAATAGAATTTATGGACTTAATTATTTACTTAGAGAGAAATGAGGGGCCAATTTGCAAATTTCAAAAGATTATACTTAAACATAACCTAATCTAATTACCTCACAACCGAACATCTCTCTCTCGTTCCATACCTACGCTCGGTCTCTCAACTCTCTCTCTCCATCTTCTCACAAAGAACCGGCCACCACTCGACCTTCTTAACTCCTCACCGGCGACCTCCCCTCTCCTATCTCCCCGGTAGCCAGCTCCTCACCACCGGAGGTAACCCCTTCCTCCTCCCCTTTCTCGACACGCACACACACACGACACAACACACGCACACTGCCCATCGTGCGCACACACGCACACAACTCACACATGAAAATTATTATGTGTACATATATGGAATTTTATGTATATATTTATGTATGTGAATGATCCTATGTATAAATTTCAGATTTGGTTTTGGTTAAATTTCGAATTTTTAAATGGTTAAACTCAAATTGGAGCAATATATATATATATATATATATATATATATATATATGTGTGTGTGTGTGTGTGTGTGTGTGTGTGTGTGTGTGTGCAATTTCAGATTCATGGATTTCATATTTCGATAATGAAAGATTTACATATATAAATTTCAGATTGTATATATATATATCTATGTAAATTACGATCCAAAGTTTTAGTTAAAGTTTCAGATTTTGATTTTGATTTTATTTAGATTTTTAAATCATAGATTGTCAAATTGAGAATTTGGTTTGGAACCTTGATGAACTATTGAAATTTTAATTGTAATTGTATAACGTTAAAGTTGTGAAAATTTGGAGTTTAGTTAACGACCTTGTGGTAAAATTTGTAATAATTGGTTATTTTTAGATTTGTAAACTTGTTAGAATCACGATTAAGTAATTTTGTAAAGTTATGGAATTTTGAATTTAAAAGATGAGAAGACCTTCTAATGTGCATTGAGATTTATTACTTGTCTTGAATATGCGTTTTATGTGTTCTGGTCATATCCTAAGGTCACACTTAGGTTAATTTGAGATTTTGATCTCGATTGGGCGTTTTGTTATCATTAAAAAGGATAAGGTGACTTTGTAATGTTCAGTGAAATTTTATTGTTCGTTTTGAATATGGCATGCTTGGGATTTGGTTAACATTAAAAAGAATTTCAAATATATTTCGAGTCAAAAGTCATATTTATTGATGTATGTGAATAATTAGGACTTTTGGTACATTGACGTCACGGGCGTCTAAGACTTTTCCAGTTGCAAATTCAGATAACGGTAAATACTAAGCCCTTGTTTGAACCCCATTATTTCAATTTATAATTTGAGTTTTGAAAATTTAATGGTTAAAAAGTGGTTTGAAAAGTAAAAAATTGTGGGCTTGACTTTTTTGGATGGTTGAGATTGATTACTGTAGAAAAAATTTGTAAAAATAATGAGGAATAATGGGGCTCAAACAAGGGCTAAGGACGTTAGGTAAGTAAACTTCCCCCTATTTTTATCAAAGTTGAATGTAAATGTGAAATTAATGTAGACTGTCTTGCAACTTAATTGCTTTGATAAATTTCGTTTACTTTATGAAAGTATATGTTATTAAGAAGAATGTTCAAGCATGCACATTATAATGTCATTTCATCATCAAGCATGCATTGGCATCGAAATTGGGAAGTCAAATGTTTTTAAATGAAAGAAATATGTCAATGTGCAAGTTTGTTCAAAAGTTATGTATCCCAAGTTTTTAAGAAAGAATGGGCGTACTTCTAATTCATGAAAGATGCGAGTGGGAAATGGGGCGCGGGGGACCGGCGTACCCGAATTAAGTCGCTTTGCGACGGAATATCCAACTGTTTTACGGTGGACTGTTAAACCATTTTGCGGTGGGAAAGTGAATGTTAAACCGCTTTGCAGTGGGAAAATGAATGTTAATCAGGTTCTAAATAAGAATTGCCCACTGTTATCTAATTGACTAGAAGATACACTAAGTGAGCTCACGATGAAAATGTTAAGTAAAAGTTTTGAAATGTTAAGTAAAAGTTTTGAAATGTCAAGTGAAAGTTTTGAAATGTTAAGTGAAAGTTTGAAAGTTCTGGAAAGTAAAGTAAATGGGGATACATATATTGAATTTTTAAAGCATTTCATGTCATAAGCATGCATTTCATGCATAAAGTTTACTTACTGAGCTTTAGCTCACCCCAATCACTCCCCAACATTTCAGGTGATGAAAGTTAGATGATCCGAGGAGAGCACTTGGTGGCAGGCTCAGGCAGTACCCGACTTGAATTATTTAAAAATTGAATTTAATGATTTAATTTAAGTTTTCATTGGTTAATTCTTTCTTTGTTTACTCCTTAAACTATTTGTCTAAATCTAACTTTAAGTTATTATATTTCTAGTATCGTTTATATCATTACTTATTTCACTTAATTAAAGTTTATTGATATAGAAATTTTTGTATCGAGGAGTTTGGGATTGAGTTTGGATAAATGTGGTGATGTGGGAGTTAATATTGAATTGTGATTGGATATTGAATGTGGTTGAATTGTGATTGATGTTTTTAAATTGTTAGGTTGGGTATGATGTCCCTCTACAGGTTGGTTAAGTCCGAATTACAGAGGAGACTCTGCCAAAATTTCTGTAAAATTTTATAATAGAAAATGAAAATGTTGAGATTTTAAATGATTTAATTCCGCATATAATGTGAATGAGAGTTAACACGCCTAGATTTTAAATTTTAAACTTGGGGTGTTACAACGAGTGTACCATACTTTACTTCGCGTTAGGATATATACACCCGCTCGAGGCTCCCAACACTCATTAAGGGTAGTTAAAGATGGGGTGGTGGCGGTCTGGCGCTAGTATACGAGTGGTATTGGAAGGTCTCTTAGTGGCTTTGGAACTGTGGAATGGAAAGCAGAGCACTGTATATAATAGGCCAAGTCTGATTGATATAATATAATTTCCGGTGCAGTATCTTGAGTCTTGGTGGACGACGATGGATATAAACCGTGGAGTATTGAGTCTCAGTGGGCGATGACAAACCACAGGCACTTGAAGGCACATGTAATCGCCCAAATTGATAATTGAGCTCATACAGTACAACATAGTGGGATTCAGGCCCAAGTGGGAAATGTGGATAAATCGAGATAACGAGGAAGTGTGAAGTTTGAGAATGAGATCATCGTGAGTAAGTGAATCGAAATTCATTCGCATGATCATGTACGTGTTACTTGCTGAGCATTAGCTCATGTAGTTTTGCATTGTACGTATGACAATGCATGAATTGGAGCTTGGTGTCAGCTCTCAAATAACGGGATGATTGTGTATTAGGTACCTGACCATGGTTCATGGATCTGTTACCAGGAAAACTCAAAAAATGTCACAATTTCTTTTGAATAGTTTTTTCTATGTCTCAAAATAATTAAATATTTTAAATAGCTTTTCACAACTATTTTCCGCTCTCTGCTCTGTTATCTATTTTTTAAAAGTAAAGTCAAATGAGATTTCAATGATAACTATTTATTTTTATTAAAACAAATTATGCTAAGTTCAAATAATTTTTAGAGCGGGATGATAGAGTACTATTTTATTCGTTAGAAAAATTAAAATATGACGGGAAAATAAATAAATGTATAAAAATAGGAAATGAATTTGGGGTGCCACATCTCATGGTATCAGTGCTTGGTTTTAATGATTTTGAATACTACCCAGTGCACACATGTCCCGCAAACATTTGGAGTTATACCAACCAAGCGAATTGTTACTTGTTGTATGTGAATTAATTTGGATATTATCCTTGGAATAATTCTAGTGCATTGATATTTATTTAATATCCCAAGTTAAACTTGGAGTGGTAGTTCAACTTAGGAAATCTAGAGCCTGCAAGATAAAATATGATATGAGTATTTATAAAGATGATGAGATAAGTGTGGTATCTTTGAGTGAGGCTTGTTTGGAACAAGTTCAACAGCTAAAGAATTTGCTTCTCTTATAAAGTAATTGGAATGTAGATGATCCAGTGAAATGTATATTAAGAGTAATGACGTCTAGGACATTCCATCATCTGATGTCTCGGTTTCTTCTATTGCAATCAGCAATAAGAGATCAAATTTATTTTATTATCAATAATTAAACATTTGAAATGGATGAGTTATATCGAAAATCTCATTGAGTTTAAGATTTCTGAGAATTTACATTCTGGTTAGGCATCGACACTTGGGAACTTGATGTCGACATTTGAAGGACAAGAAAAATTCTTGTTTTGAGAATAAGAGATATATTTTTCGATATCTATGCAATTTCAAGTTTATCATTGGAAAGATTTTGGAATTTTTTTACGAGGTTACCCCTCACATTATGGAAACATATATGTCTCTTGAAGCGTCAATCCTTATAATGCCTTACAACCGTCTTAGAATGCACAATGTAAGATGAGCACCAAGTGAGTTATACTATGGAGTAAAGAAGATTGATAATGGCTAGTAATGGCAACTGTAATGATATTTCCAACTGTTGGTGGTCCGTAAGACCTCCGGATTGGAGTCCGGAGGTCTTACCGACCTCCAACACACTAATTGTCCACTTGATAAGTAGTTTTATTTCACTTAAAGTGGATGCGTCCCCATGAATTTTTGAACCTTGGACCTATTGAATATAGGATTTCCAAGTAGCTCCCAGGTACCACTAAGCTAACTTAGCTTAGTGCATTTTTATGTTGATGGTGGCTCTAACCTGGAGATCTTACAGACCTCCAACATACGGATTGTCCACTTGATAAGTGGTTTTGTTCCACTTAAAGTGGATGCGTCTCTAGGGAGTTTTGAACCTGAGTCCTATTGAATATAGGATTTTCAAGTTCGAAACTCCCTGGGGACGCGTCCATTTTAAGTGGAACAAAATGTGTTGACGGTTTGTTAGACCTCCGAGTTAGCTTAGCGGTACCAGAGAGTTACTTGAAAATCCTATATTCAATAGGTTAAATGCTCAAAACTCCCTAGGGACGCATCCACTTTAAGTGGAACAAAATCACTTATCAAGTGGATAATCCGTGTGTTGGCGGTCCTTAAGACCTCCTAGTTGGAGCCACCGTCAACACCAACCATATGTACGTTCTCATTGATATTGTGATGATGATCTTGTTGTTCCCTAATATTCATCTACACCTTAATTTAAATGTACTTCGATATATATCATGGATCACACTTGTACATTGGGCCTTGTCAAAGATATTAGAGAAGTCAACTATTTCCCTTTGTAAAAATAGTCACTACATCACCATTATCAAATTCTATTTTCCCCACTTTGTTAGCATAATGTATTTTGCATGTTTGGTGGCATTAATTTATCTTCTTCTCTCCCCCACCATCTTATCTAAAAGTACCCTTATTATTTTCCTTGATACAAGGAAAATTTAGAATTTATCTTTGTTCACTTTATTTTGCGATGCAAAATATACCCACAAGTGTACAGATCGTGAAAAGTAATAAAGTGGACTATTTCCCTTTTTAAAAATGATTGTAAAGTAATTGGAATTCACGATTTCACCAAGTCAATTAAATTAACTCCAATTCCAGTTTTATTTTATAAATATGCATTTGATCAAATTCATTAATGTATATTGAAATTCCTCTCTCGAGTTTAAATCAATTCTAGCTAAATAAGTCAATCATGTATCTCTATAGAGGATCCAATTTATTCCTTATCTAGATGCATAGAATACAAGAATTCGCACACCACCGCGATAATAATAAAAATATATCTCTATCTCTTATCCAATTATCCGATTTATTACCTTGATCCATGTTATTAACTCACCTCTTATATTATGAAAATAACATATTGAATAATCAATTAGTGCTCAATTAATTCATGCATTAAACACAATAATAAATCAACATATGCAACGAATAACTAAAACTGGAACTTGGAATTAAAATAATATAATTAGGCTATGTCGTTCATCCAACATGAATTTTAGTTACACATCATGAATAAACAATAAAAACAATAAATAAAAGCGTTCATTGATTCCTGATTATACTTAGTTACACAAAGTATAATTTGGCACCATGCATGATTCCTGATTATTGTCATAAACTCCTTAATTGTCTAATTTAGCTCCAATTAGCATCCAGTTGTGCATTTCTCCCATCAATTGCTCAATTCTCATCTTTTTGTGTTGCCTCCAATTATTTGAAAATTCGTTTAATCCCCGAATAAATAGGAAACAATTCACAGCTTTTAAAAAAATATATTTCCGAAACAAAAACTAAGAAATAAAAATAAAGCAAATAAAAGGTTTAAAGTAAAGTAAGAGCTAATTGGTGTCGATATTAATTAAAAAATCCCAGCAACGACGCCAAACTTGTTCACTAATATTTCGCGATGCAAAATATACCCACAAGTGTACGGATCGTGAAAAGTAATAAAGTGGACAAATCAGTTCGGATTATCGTTCCCACAAGGACTGTTATTAAGTACCGAAATATTTTAGTTCTTATCCCTATTTGAACAGACGAATGTTTTTGATTTTTGAAATCTAAAACTAATAAAATAAACTAAAGAATTAAATTGCAAAATTGTTTTATTTTTAAAAACAATTATAAGGTAGTTGAGATTCACGATTTCACCTAACCAATTTAATTAACTTCAATTCCAGTTTTATTTTCTAAATATGCATTCGGTCGAATTCACTAATTTAAATCGAAATTCCTCTCTCGGGTTTAAATCAATTCTACCTAAATAAGTCAACCATGTATCTTTACAGATGGTTCGAATATTCCTTATCTAGATGCAATAAACACAAGAATTCACACACGACCGCAATAATAACAAAAATATATCTCTATCTCTTGTACAATTACCAGATTTATTATCTTGATCTAAGTTATTAACTTACCTTTCGAATTATGGAAATAACTCATTAAATCATGAAATAGTGGCCAATTAATTCACGCATTAAGCACAATAATAAATCAACACATGCAACGAATCATTAAAAACAACTGAATATGGAATTAAAATAATAAAGTTAGGCTACATCATTCATTCTAACATGAAACTTAGTTACACATCATAATTAAACAATAAAAACAATAAAATAAAACCTTTATTGAAAATAATATAAGAGAATGGAAAGCTTGCACCAAGTATCAATTCTCCACGTTATCTTCAACTCTTGCCCATTTGCTATGCTTCGATCTCCCAAAAATTTGACGTGAAAAGCTCGATTGTATGATTTTCTTAGGTGAGAAAAAGTCTGATTTTCGTGCAATACATGTTTCTTATATAGTTGGTGAGGAGACCTAATTGAAAAAGGAAAGAAATTCATCAAATCCGCGATCGAGTCTTTTCTTTTATCTACACAGCGTTCAGTATTTCGATCATGTCTCTGTATTCCCTTATCCGATTGAGGTGATTCAAAGTGAGTTAGAAGTATAATTTAAAGGGCTACAATTCTTCATGAAATAAGATTCTCCCAGTTCGAACGTTTACTACCCCAAAATTAGGTCTTAAAGTTCGACTAGAAATCTGTCCAAAATCTTGTACGGTTGGAATCAATTTTATGGTAATATTTTTATCATATTCCATTCATTTTTTACTTCTTCTTGCATCCAATTGAATCCTAAAAATCCTCAAAGTATCGTTTTGTGATCAAAATCAATCATTGGATATTTGCAAGTTGGTCCATCGTGCTTAATTTGCTCTTCGGTCCTTCAACTTCCAATTGCAACAATATATCCCCATACTTTCAAATCTTCTCAATTTTCTCGTTTCAATTCTCAACTCCTTTAATTGGGTTCTCCAACTTTAAATTTCTTCATTTTGGCACCTTGCATGCATGATTCCCAGTTGATTTCATAAACTTCTCAATTGCTCAATTTAGCTCCAATTAGCATTCAATTGTGTTTTTCTTTCTTCAATTTCTTCATTCTTCACATTTTGGGATATTTCTGAAAAGTAAACAAATAAACACAAATTATATAATAATTATTCTAAACCGAAAACATAATATTCTAATTTAGACATACAAATAAGTGAATACAATACACTTATCACATTGGTTAAGGAAGTTACCAACATTCACAAAGCAAATAATATTGGTCCATGTAGGTGTACCTTTTGTGACCACGGATTGGTAGTTAGATCTATGCATTAACTCATGTCAAAACCTTGGTCTCTATTGACATGTTATACCAACCACACTTTAGTCACTAAAAGATAAGCATTAGCTACCATGTTTAAGGTGATTGCTAACTGTGTATTTCACGTTTGATCGTTGATGATGAACCTTTTACAATCAAATACGATAGCCTAATTTGTTATATATAACGACCAATTCAAGAACAATTTTTGGTCACTAAAAGTTGTAGTTTTAGCAACCAACATGAGTTGGTCGTCAAAGACTTTCAGCGACGGAGAATTAGCGATCACCATCCATAATTTACTTGTAGCTGAAGACATTCACTGACCATATAATAGCTTTTAGCCTTTTTTTTTTTTTGGTCTTTGGAAACCTTTTTTTTTTTTTTAGTGCCCTTACTAATTCCTTATTTAGATTATTATTAAAATATAATTATTTATTTATTATTATTTTTTAAAATTATAACACAGTTTGTTACATTTTGTTAAAGTATTATACCTGCGTTACACTAGCATGTTTAGACGGAAGAAGCTGCCATAACTTATAACACAGTGGATTACAGATATTTTGCCGTCTATTTTCACCTCCACTGCCACTACTATTCGTAACGTTTAGTGTTCCATCACTTCAATCTTCGATCCTACCACTTATAGAATTCATTGTTACGCCTTCATTTCGACCTCACTACTTGTATTACCGCCATGCCACCATCATCGCCACCTATTAAGATGGTTTAATATGAATTTAACTTGACTAGCACACTTGGGATATTTCGTTGATTCAACCATCGAAAATGAATGCATTCAAATATCCGAAGCAAAAATGTTTCATTGGGGACAAGTTGAAACGAAATGTAGTTGGATGATTAAAATGAAACATCGATATAGCAAATTTTGTAAGTAGATTTTCTCTATATCCGTGTAGAATTGGCATAGATTACAGACACATTTAAAAAAAAAAAAAAAAATGATCAAGGAAATTAGAAAGGCAAGTATATATCGATATTTTTGACATCCTAGTACCAAGATTGTGTCGGTAGTGATCATAGGATCAAAATTAGGCTGGTATTTCAATACGTGTTTAGTTAGTATCAAGGATTCATAGTTAATGGATTTGAAGATGTACATGTGGTTGTATTATTGACACTCCGCTGCAAATCAGCCAATGAGAAGGATCGCCACACCGGGAAATTCTTCCTTGGAGAAGATGACGAGAACGATCCCGGAGAATTGCAATCGACGGGATGCTTGTCATTTTTCGAGTTGCTCATGGCAACGGCCAAGGCCAACGTGGTTCGACCCGAGCTAGTCGCTCTCTTAGAAATCCCACCTACGTTAGTACTCCTAGGAAGGGAGCTTCTATTCTTGACATCCCAGCTAGCAATACTATAGGCTAGAAGGTTTCTTCGTATCCTTGTGTACGCATTCTCGGGTTTCGAGAGGTTTCTTATTGGCGACGAAGAAGCATCTACCAAACTTGCGAAGGACTTGGATTTTCCATTGTAGAATCTTGAAATGCCCCTCCTGCAAACATAATAGTATCAGCTTAGCAAGACGGCATTGTAGCTAGGTGATGGACATTTCATCTTGGGGATGCATTACCTAACAATACGATTTTTTTTTTTTTTGGGAGACGGGGATGGTGAAGACTCGAACCCGGTTTTCAGCCCGACAAGGAGCACCCCTTACAAACTAGAGTGATGCCCATGATACCAATAATTTTTTTTTCATTGTTATTGGATTTTCCCTTACCAAACTTGACTACCCAAATTTCTTTTTTATTTCAAACTCCGTCTAATCATCATCATGGTAAAACTAAGGTTGAATTTTATTTTTATTTTTTCCCTTATTTCATCGGCTCATCGAATATTTTTATGAAAAGAATCCAATGTAATACTTTGTGGTTTATAAAGTAATTCATTTATGATTCCGAAGTAAAAAATAGTGATTGAAATTTGAAAAGAGAAAATCTATATAATTAAAAAATGATTTGCAAAATTATATATGGAGTTTATAAAAAAATTTATAATCAATTTATTTTGTTTTCCAAACAATTAACTAGCCAAAGCAAACTTGTACCAATAATGACAGATTATTTTTTCTTTTCTTAAGGAAAAATAAAAACATTGAGCGACCCAAATCTGATTGGACAATGTTTCTAGAAGTCAAAGCCTAAAGCAATAGGAATCTAAGGAATATCAAAATAATTTCGATGAGATCAAGGTATATAATTTAAATTTGTAATAAAAAATAAATTAAAATGTAAAAATGAAACAGAAAAGAGTATGTACCAACCAACCTTATTGGTAAAACTTCCTCCGAGGCATTCATTGCATCTAAGGGCCCTTTATATGAACTCTGAACCTCTTCATTTTCATCAAAATTATCCGATGATTTCTCAGAAATATCACTGTTTTTTCCTATAGATGATGATTCTGAAGCAGAATTGTAAGGATCCAATCTCTTTTCCTCCTTTTCTCTCTTCTCAACATCCTTAAAACCCACCTTTTTCGCCACTGGAAACCGGCGATCGCCGCCGTCATTAACCGGCGATTCGACAGAAGACATCCCATGCATGTACCCACCACCTTCAACTCCACCCTTGTTCATGGCCCTTGTAGGCATTTTCAAAATATTAAAATTCTATAGATCTGTATATAGATATATTGATCCCTGTTTTCCTAAATGAAAAGAAATATATATGGGCATTCAAGAAAACGATCAACGGTGATGAAGAGGATGAGATCTATGAGTAAAAAACAAGAGAAATGTTCAGAGAAGAAAACATGGTTAAAGAGAAAAGATACATAGAGAAGATAGTTATAGTAGTGATTGTATATTTATATATATTATATATATGAACGAAAAGTTGACATAAGGTCGTATTGAATTGAATATTCTTCGTGGATGCTGGCTGGATGCCTACAATAAAATAATAAATGGGATAAAGGGGTTAGGTCTTATCCTCAAATTCTCATCCACTTCTTTTCTTCATAGATTTATATTTATTAATTTATTATTAGAAACATAATAAAAATTTAATGAGTTATGCCAATACTTTGATTATATATATATATATATGTCCACCTGCTACTTGGCAGGTGAGCATTGAGTGTCAAGCGGGACTCGATCGATGGGCCTCGTCTAACACCTCCTCATAGGAGGTGACACTGGGGCACTATATATATGCAGTACCAATTGGTCAACTTTTTTTGTTTTTGATGAGTGACATTAATCAAACCTAACCTTTTTTTCTAGTATTTGATTATTATTATGCAATTGATATGAGTTATTTAACGCAATCGCTTTTGATATGAGTTCTTTAATATAGTCGACTAAATTTGAAAGTAAATTAAACTTATTTTTTCAGCAAGTGAATTTAATTTCGAAAGTTAATTAGCTAAAAAAAAGGAGGATAATTGTAGTAGATTAAAATGGATATTCATGGGCTCGATTTATAATATTGAAAATAAAGCTTAATTTTTATTTGTTTTAAAATAATTATAGTTCATGATAATATTTTTTTTCCACATTAATTAAATACTATATGATAATATTTTTTTCCCAATTTAAAATACTTTACTCTTTTGCTAAATGCATACATGATACATATACATTTCAAATGTTGTGCCATATGCATGTGTTCAATAACTTGTTTTTTTTTAGATTATAAACCAAATTATAATTTACACAATTTTTCAAACCACTTTTTGACCATACACATTTTCTCTCTCCAATTTTCAAACACTACTTTTTACCTCAAAATCATAAATAAACTCGTTTATAATCTAAACAGTGTTACCAAATAGAAATGAGTGACCAACCAAAAAAAACTTTGCTCTTGTAACAATTGAGAATTAGTATTATTTTATTGTGTATAACTCGAGTTATATAATTCCATTTTAAAGATATTCTACTCAAGTTAGTATATATTTAAATTAAAATATAGAATTTAACTATCAGTAGTTAATATATTTTGAGCAAGTTTAATTAAACATAGTTCAACACACACACTGATGATCTAATGCCCGTTCACGGGCTCAATAGAGTGGCCGTGCAGGGCAAAAAATCATCCCCCACCCCCTATGGGTGGAGGGTGGTAGTGTCCGTGACGGTACTAGATCACTTATATACACATAATTGGTAAGTAATTGCGATAAGTAATTATTGAGATAAGGACTGATAATGCTGCCTCAATTACAGCGTGCCTGGTTGTTCATTGCAGGGAGACAATATTTGAATTATAAGCAGATGGACCTACAGAAATTATTATGTTGCTAGAATTGATTTATCATGTTTGGCTAAGATTGCAAAATTAACTTTTTAAGTAAATTTTTGATATTAACTTTTTGTGGTTGTGGGTCAATATCGAAAAACAGCACTGTTGCCGTAAATAAAGAAAAGTCATTCCAAACATATTGAGCATAGCCAAACATGCACTTGCAGATAACAAATATATGGATGTGAGATGGGTTTTGGTCATGACGGAACTAGAATTTATAAACGTAGGAGGCTAGAAAAAATACGAGCGATGGAGGGAGGAGACCACTCTCTTGGGGGTTTGCCCTCGATTTTTTTTTCCCAAGAGAATAATTCAGACGTCAAATTTGTAAATATAACAAAATAATTTTACTTAAATGTCAATATCTAAGAGCTAAAAAAAGCACCACGAATGTGTAATACAAAATATCTTGAGATGTTACATTTGATGCATCCTCCTGCTCTCCACACAATAAAATTTATAAACGATGACATCTGTATTATCTTTCTTATTAAATTAATGAAAATACTTCTTTTTAGCATTCTAATCAATCTGCAAGAAAATGTATTGTGTAAATTCAATCAACAAATTCTTATCACAAGAATCAAGTGGTAAAATAAATCAATAAATTAACACTAAACTATCACAATTCACAAAAAAGCTAAGTAAGCACTTTAATAATAATTAAAAAGTTAACTACTAGTGTATCAATCTACCATAAGAAATTCTAGACAAACCATTTTATAAATTATAAAAATAAATTAACCACCACAAAATTTCCTAGTTCTAAATAAGTCCTAAATAATTAAAATAAATTAGTGAACAAATTCAACACTCAAAACAATTAATAACCAATAATTAAACTACTATATTAAGAAATAACAAAAAAAAAAGTAACATTATCAGATTTATAAGGTAAGTGAGTCGGTGACTTACCACCAAAACTCTAGAAGGCAGAACTGTTGAAGTCGAAGAGGGAACCAGCAACCAGGGAGGAGACAAGGGGCGAAACGCCGTAATCAGAGAGCTTGTAGGCGGCACACGGCGTCCGGCGACAGCAACTGAAGTTCTTGTTGAGTCGTTGACGCAGAGTCAGACTGCCACTTTCTCTCGGTTGTGAACTTGTGATACGAATCCAGTGTTATATATGAACTTGCGATATGGATCGGGCTCATTGAGTTGGAGCCTGGAGGAGGAGAATTCTAGTGGGTTAAGCAAGGGGAACCGTTTGGACGCCTAGAAGAAGTTCAAAATTTTCAGAAAGTCTTAGCCTCTATTTGTTAAAATTTTGGTGTTTAAAAATTTGTTTTTTTATATTTTCTAGGTAAGATGTATGGTTGAAAAGTGGAGAGAGAAAATATGTGTGATTAAAAGATGATTTGAGAAATTGTAATGTTTAAAAACTTATTTTTCTGGCTTTTGCCAAATAGAGATATAGTGGGCTTAAGCGGTCCGCTAGTTCCGCCCCCGGTTTTGGTGCTGTCAAATACAAGTATATTGGAAATTAGCTGTGTAATAATTCTAATCCGAAAGGTATAACAATAATCTACAAAGTTTTTATTTTCTTTAATGGCTCCCACACATTTACTCCTTCGCAATTGGATAAGATCATTAGAATCTTTGTCATCATTTCTCTCTCCTCTATAATTCACACCACCCCTCTCTCTACTCTCTAGGGGGAAAAAAAAATAGTAATAAAAGTCAGCTCATTCACATGGGTTTTGTTATAAAATCATCGAAATCATAAGAACAACATAGAGAGAAATGGAGAGAGTTTAGAGGAGAGAATTTCTCTTCAAGAATTGGTGTAATAAATTGGTAAGTATAGGCTCCTATTTATAGGAGTGGACAATGGCACAATCGTAATATTGTAAAGTTTACAGGGATATAATGGTAATGTCATTCACATATATACATTATTTATAACACTCCCCCTTGAATGACATATTACGCAATTGTCTGCCTCGTTAAAACCTTGCTAAGAAAACCCAATGGGATAAAACTTGAGCGAAGGAAAAAGAGTACAGTTGCTCCCCCTGATATTGGCCATCGTCAATCGTTGAGTCTTAATGTTCAAGTAGAACAAATCATGTATTGAATCTTTGAAGTTCTTCAGTGCTTCAGTGCTGCCTCGTTAAAACCTTGTCAGTAAAACCCAATGGGACAAAATCTGAACGAAGGAAAAAGAGTACAGCCGCTGCCTCGTTAAAACCTTGTCAGGAAAACCCTGTGGGACAAAACCTGGACGAAGGAAAAAGAGTACAGCATGACAGCATGATTCTCCCCCTGAAGTGTGCAATCAAGTATTCATGAACCTTTTGAATAATGATATCATCTTTCTTCTGGAATATATATGAAAATCTTCTTGTGTGTAGTCGATATCATAACATTCTTCATAAGATGTGTATGATTTTCTTCATTTGTTGATATCATTCCAGTATAACAATGTGTTGCTGAATTATAGCTTGTTGATAGCTATGATGATGCCTCAAAAACCTTGCTAGGAAAACCCTGTGGGACAAAACCTCAGCGAAGGGAAAAAGAGTGCATTATTCTCATTAATTTTCATCAATACGCCTCAACTGTTGCCTCATTAAAAAACTTGCTATGAAAACCCTGTGGGACAAAACCTCAGCTAAGGGAAAAAGAGTGCAACGCGTATTTATTCCTTTCATGGAATATTACATGTATATTGGTGCAATCACGAATCTTTTCATTGTATTTTTCACTTCTGGTGAATAATCAAATTTAGAATTCACTTCTGGTGAATAATCAAATCTATAATTCACTTTCATAGATTGCATCTTTCACTTCTAGTGAATAATTAAATATTCATTTTCAAATTCACTTCTAGTGAATAATCAATTTCAAATTCACTTCTGGTGAATATTCATTTTCGTATTCACTTCTAGTGAATAATCAATTTCCCAGATGTCATAAATAGTACACTCCAATTTCACTTTCAACATATTATATCATGGAGTCATTTGTATCATTCTATAGTGATACTAATCTGGGCATATTGAATCTTTCAATGATTTATACATGTATGTTCTTGCACTTTATAAACTGCAATTTCTAATTTTGCAGGAGCATAATCAATCATTGAAATAGATATCAATTTCGACATATAATCTACAATCATTTTACTTGAAATCCCAACGTACCGCGATCAACTGGTACATCAAAGAATACTCCCAAAGTACCGAGATGAGAATCATACATTTTGATCTCACTCATTGGTATATCAAGGAGCTCAAGCTAGTGATTTAGACTATAGTCTATCCACCATATGTCATGCCAGTTCTATGAAAAATTTCGCGCGCAACTAGTCGTCTTTTACGACTGTGAAATATTTTTCATTTGTACATATAATTATTGGCTTTACACATTTAAGCATTTGGACTTCAGGTCCTTGAACAATAATCCCTACATTAGGGTTTCATACTTGGCCAAAGAATTATGATTTCATCAATCTTATTTCATAAGAGGGTATGCAGTCGACTTATTTATCGATTCCATCTCAATATAACGTGGAGAGATCTCTTTATATGTTCTATCATCAGGTACCTGAATATCTCATCATTTGACTATGTCCCTTTTACTTACTTTGAGTATTTAGCCTCAAAGGAATCATTTCAATCATTCAAGAGATATTTATTTTTGGAATCGATAGTCATTATGCTTCAGGCATAATTACGCTTCAGGCGTGTTTTCACCATAATGTTCTCAAATATTATCAATCGGCTAAAATGCCATAACACATGTCATTCTTTTAGGGATGTAATTTCAATCATATATCTCAGTGCGCTTTGGTGGAGTGTATGCATATCGCACTTTTACAAATAATAAAGCTTCTTGAGCTATTCCCTGTTTGACATAGAATATTGTTGTATGATAAACAATTTCTGAATAAGTTATTCTCATAGAAAATAATTTGGAACTTTTGATAATCTAACCGTTTATTATAGAACTTCTGGTTCTATACGGTTTTATTTCATTTCTATGTATGAATATTTGATTCAATACAATATCGCTAAACTTCTGGTTCAATACAATGTATATTTCATTTATGAGCTTCTGGTTCATACTATATACATATTTCACTTGTACGTATGAACTTCTGGTTCAATAAGATATTTCACTTGTACATATGTATGAACTTCTGGTTCAATACAACATTTATTTCATCAGTATTCTATATAGTTCAAATCAGTATACCTTTATTACTTTTAGTATACCGAAAAATCAGGTACAATATCCAAGGAAATATCTCATAATCTCAATCTTGTCGCCAAATCTTCCCTTATATCGAAAAAGGTAATGGCATATTATCTCACCTTTTCAATAATTTATTCCATTATTTCTTGATGGAATCCATATCACTGACACGCGGAGCCGCCGCTCTTTTACGCGTTGAATAATGCATTTAAATAGATGATTTGGGAAGAAGGCTAGATCCATCAAAAATGGATATCATACTTTCAAATATTCGCAAATATTATTCCAATCTTCCAGTAAATGATTTGAGAAAAATTTATCGAATTAGGCTCGAAAGATTGAGGTTGCTGATGGATCATGGCATGCCAGAAGATGTTCGCTGGTTGATCGAAGCAAAAGTTCGATTAGCTGGTGAATTACCAGATTCATTTTCTAAGCACAAGCCTGGCTTAGGTAAGAGTACTTTTGCAAAGAAGCGAAGAGCAAAAAGATTAAATAGTTGCTACAAATGTGCTCGATGGACATGTGATACCCGTTGTAAATCAATAGGATATTCATCCATAAATCGAGATGATAAGATAGACTTCATTAAGGGTGGACTGAGTAAGGAGTCATTGGATGATATCCGATTGACTCTTGAGACGCACCCTAGTGGATATGTGCAGCGTGAGCTACTATCTTTATGGGCTAAATTCATCAGCGATAAAGAGAGATATAGTCTCAAAAATATAATAGCAAAAGATCCTGTTTGCCATGCTGTTATAAACAATGATGCTTTGGCTATGCAGCATTAATACAAGGTAAATCATTTGATATATATGCACATATAAAATATTTTTTCTGTTTCCTTTCACGAGTTTTGATAAAGGCTGGTTAAAAATATTAAATCGCCGAAAGGTGAGTAGGATGATTTTGTCAAAAGTAAATCTTCACTTTTTCGAAAAACGACCAGTAAATAGTGAAGTTTTTCGGTTTTAAATAGCCAAACATTTTTCATAGTTCATGCATCCCAAAATAACATTTTCCTTCTTTACTTTCAAAAATGGAAGGACCAAAATTTCGACAGATCAAAACTATCTGTGTATTTTGTGGATCAAAAGTGGGAAAAGGTTTTGGGTATCTAGAAGCAGCCGTGGATTTAGGAAAGAAATTGGGAGAGAAAGGTATCACTCTCGTGTATGGAGGAGGTAGCAGTGGATTGATGGGTTGTGTTTCACAATCCGCTCTAGTAGAGAAAGCAAGAGTGATAGGTGTTATACCTACTCCTTTAGCTGATATTGCAGGCAAAACACGAGGGCATGAAGTACAAACCTTATCTATCCATGAACGCATAACTTGCATGTTATATGGTTCTGATGCCTTCATAGCCCTGCCTGGAGGTTTTGGTACTTTAGAAGAAATCTTTAATATTACTTCATGGGCTCAACTAGATCTCCATACTAAGCCTATAGGGCTTTTAAATGTAAACAATTTCTTTGATGGTTTGCTAACATTTCTTGATTATGCTGTGGAACAGGGATTCATATCTCCATTTTCTAGGAGAATCCTTATTTCTGCTCCTACTATCGAGGAACTGCTGGATAAGTTGCAATCATATATTCCAATACAAGATCCAGCAGGAGTAAAGATAGATTGGTCGCAAGGAAGGGGAATCAAGCGAAAATGGAGTCCGGTTAATGTAAATTTATCTTTGTGAACTCTAGAATAGGTGGTGGTAGAGTACGGAGTATTCTCACTCTTGAGACACACCATAAATTTCTAGGATTTTATCAATGTATTAATCTTGTGTACCTCAAAGATTTAAAGTGGTAGAGTATGGAGTATTTCTTACTCTTGAAACACACTTTTTTCTTTATTTCCTCAAAAGGTTAGAGGTGGTAGGATACGGCTACTCCCGAAACACATCTCTAATTTTGAGGATCATAAATGTTTTCCCCTTTTGCATTTTGCATGTATGTCTCGTTTATGCTTCTTCAGGAGCAATAATAATATCATTTCAGTATGTTTAGATGATAATTTTTACTTCTTCTGGAGTAAATATGTACTTCTTCTGGAATATATAAGTGCTCGTGCAAGAACTTTTCCAGGCACTTATCATCTAACATTCATCTCATAATACTGATGAGAATATTTTCACATTAGCTATATCCGTGCTATCATGTGATATTATCTTATCATACATCAACATTCTCTTGTTGAATAATTTTCATCCACCCATTCAAATTCAGATATTGGTAACTTCTGGTACCATTGGATAAAACATTTTATTAATATTTATCAACCTTTTGGTAATGATAACTTCTGGTATCATTTGATAAAATATTTTCTAACTTTAGTATTGATAACTTCTGGTATCATTTAATGAAGTATCAAATAACAATAATATTGTATATATATATTAACAATAACGATACTGGGGTTATACCACCAAGTATATATGTTGACAACAACCCTCTAATATGTTAGAATTAACCAACAACTGAGGTGTTTATATGTATTCAATTGATATACCGACCATATAGGCGGTGTCAACGTGATGAAATAATTAAACCAGCCATATAGACGGTATCAACGAGATGAAACAATTAAACCGGCCATATAGGCGGAATCGACATAATGAAATAATTAAACCGGGTAAAGCCAACCATGTAGGTGGTAAAACCAACCATGTAGGTGGCAGCATAATATAATTCAATTGATCACATATTAATCGTTAATTTACGATTATTATACTTGTATGTATTATTAAGGGCAAAATCGTCCATATTTTAATATATTGCTCATATGAATAAATTGAAACCGTCAATAGGTTTAAAATTTAATTTAGAACAAACTTACTTTTGGTCCGAAGTTCAAAATCTCGTCAGGATTGCTCCAAAAACAGTTTTTAAGAAAACCGCCATGTTCGACCGCCGGAATATTTTAAAAACTGCACAAAACAGAAAAATAAGATCATAGAAAAATCCAATTCATCAAAACGGACAAACTGCCTTTCGTCATCGCCGGATCCGCCACGCGCCGCCGCCGCCGGCCGCCACGCGCCGGTGATCGGAAAAATTGACCCATCACCATAATATGTGCCTCGGCGTCCTGAACATGCCGGTGGTCTCCGATTTTCCAAAAGATCAACCGTTTGGCCGGAATCATCATTTTTCAGTCCGCCAGCATCTTCTTCTCCGGACAATAACTTCCGTTTTAACCGTTGGATTTGCGCCAAATTTCAGTCGAGTCTTCTCCTAGAAAAACCCGTTGATATGCCGCTGGCCGATCGTCGATCGGAGTTCAGAATCGTCGGGAATAAGCATTTCAATTTTCGGTCAGATATCTGTTTTTGCACAGTTTTTCAGATTTTCTTCTTCGGTCGATATCTTTTGTTTCAGCCGTTGGTTCTGCGCCAAATTTTAGGCGAGTCTTCTCCTTGACAAGCCCGTTCTGATGGCGGTGGCCGATCGTCGATCGGATATCTGGATCGGCCAGAATCATTCTTTTTCAGTTTGAGAGAAAAGGAAACATTGGTTAGTAATAATCAGGTTTCTGATACAGAGGCTCATCATTTAGATGCAACTGTAGAGCATACTCCCGTTATTACTCAATTGGTTAGAGACTCGTGCTGATAACGTGTTATAAAATCATCGAAATCATAAGAACAACATAGAGAGAAATGGAGAGAGTTTAGAGGAGAGAATTTCTCTTCAAGAATTGGTGTAATAAATTGGTAAGTATAGGCTCCTATTTATAGGAGTGGACAATGGCACAATCGTAATATTGTAAAGTTTACAGGGATATAATGGTAATGTCATTCACATATATACATTATTTATAACAGGTTTTATTTTTTCTCAATAGAAATCTTATCTGAAAATCAATTAAACTATGTCAATAATTGGAGAATTATTTATTGCACATAAGCATATTTGATCACCTATGTTTACAAAAGAGTAAATTAATCACACAACTTTCATTATATTTATTTATGAAATTGATATCTAATAAAAAAAAAATCGTCCAAATATCACTACTTTATCTTGTCACCCTCATGAAAACGTGGCTCCCTTTGAAAATTTGTAAACACCAACACAAGCTGAGAAGCAATTTTAGATTTATAAAAGTTGAGGACCTTGTTGCTAATAGGACAAGAATTTGGGGACCAATAGTATAATTTTTTCTTATTAGTTGGGAATGGACCCAGCTGGCTACTACCCATGAGCTCAAACGAGCCGAGGTTGCACAAGGGCCAAGCCGGCTCAGCCCACAAGCTCATCCTTTTTTTTGTAAAACATAAAAGCTTCATCATTTTTTCAAGTCTGGGAACTGTTACTGAATTTTCAAGTAGGAGAATTTAAAATTATACTCGAATAATTTGTCACATGTACAACCTTTTAAAAAAATTACAATACTATTAAAAATAAGTTTGATTTTATGACGAACATAAATATTATTCACCTAATTACATGCAATTTTTACATATTTATTTTGCATACGAAATGAACGTCTTGTCAGTCATTTACGCAGATTAATGTCTCCAAAATATCTTTATTGGGTCAGTTCCTGACATTGAATAGAGTTTGTATACATATACAAAAAGTAGACTTTGAAGTTATCGTACTAATCGAAAGTGTTATTAGATCTTTTGCAATGATAGAAACAATTTGATATATTTGTTCGTTCGTTCAAAAAAAATAATTAAATCAAATTATAGTGAATCAACACGTTATAGTCGCTTTGCATTTGATGTTTAAAATAGTTGAGCAATTGAGCAAGCATTGCAATGTCTGATATCCGATTAAATACAAGAGATATACTAAAAGAAAAACTTGTTGTATCCCTAATTTCTTTATATATCCCCACCATTTTTGCATCGTCTTCTTGAAAACTAGTAGAATAAGTAGATGGGGGAGTACCCGACTAACATTAGCACTCAATTAATTCATATATAGAAACTAACGTGATTTTTATATTAGCATAAGTGATAGGTGCGTCAAAATTAAAGCATTTGTGATTTTGTAATAACATGTTTAGTACCTTTGAATTGTATATTTCAATACACAAGATAAGGAAAATAACATAGGCAATTTTCACAAAAATTTCTAAATTTTAGTTCCATTGAAAAGAATATATCTAAAAAAGGATCATTTTTATATTTATTAGAAGGTCGTGCCATGATAAAAAGACGTCTAAGATCTCTGGAGCTAGTGTGGTAATATACTCTAGATAAGATGTTTGTGAAATTATGAAAACTGGAAAAAAAATCTAACAACTTTAAAATCAAATTCTCAATCAGCATCATCAAAATAGACTCATTGTCATTTCTTACATGTATATTTTATTATTATAAAAGTCAATAATTAAGTGTTGTATCACATGGTTGTATTTTTCAAATGATTTTAGTAATAAGTAACTTGAGTTTCATCTACGCCCTAGGCCATTAACAAAATTTTTAGATTAGTCTTGACAAATGTTACACAAAATTCCTCATATGTTTGTTTCTACTTGGTGAAATTATGATATATTAGTGCATCTCTTATCTTATTAATTTGATATATAATATGTTTCATATTACACAATTAAGCAAGTTTATAAATAAACCAGTTTTTCAACCACTACATTTTACTTTAAAATTATAAATAAACTAATTTATAAATTACAGAATGTTATCAAATAGATGTTAAAATTAATTTTAATATAGATGAATGTTTATCTAAAATTCACAAACATCATGCTGTAATTATCAAGATCGAAACTGAAGCGGAAGCGTACCTGAATCCATTATTGCGTTTGATCGAACGGGGTTATGGCCTTCCAATTGATTCGTGGTTTTCTCCTGATTTTGTCCTCTGTTGATGGGGATGCAGAGAATTATGAAAAGTCACGCTCAATTGGGGACCATGACTTGTATAAATAGTTGTAGGACAATTATCGTGTTTCAATGTTATTAAATTGACCCCTCATCAATTTAAAACATTGAATCCGTCTTTACACTTTAATCTCAAGACAATTAATACCCATTAATCTCGAATAATCTTTAGTGGATCACTTTATTGACTAAATCCTTAAGATAGCACCACACATTTTATTTTATACATGTTTGGCCCCACATTATTGAATTTTATCCAACAATCTTCCACTGGGCCATACGTGTATCCTTACAAATGTGTACAACCTTATGAGCTCAAAAATGTGCTATCATTATTAAGGGCATTTCCAAACAATCTCGTCCATCAATCATATCAATATAGGATCAAAGCAACTTTCGTTACATTAATCGTAACTAAATCCATCAATGGTCACGTATACCAATACAACCAAATGACATAGATCAATCATGAGAGTGTAGTATGAAAATTACATGTTATGTGATCCAAACATGCCTATTTTCAATTGGTCCTACTCTATTCCTTAGGTGAGATCAATACCAAACATAATGTAACAGAGTAGAATGAACTGAATACTTTATTTCTGTACAGAAAATTATCCAAATACACAAATGTGTCCAAAACCAAAACATAAAGCAACCAAAATGCAAACTCCCACTAAATCATGATATCCTCAAGAAATATTACACCCATACGAGCAGTGTGCTCGTGAAAGACCTTGGGTGCTAATCCCTTAGTAAGCGGATCCGCAATCATGGAGTTTGTCCCAATATGTTCTATGAAAATCTGTCTACTCTGTACCCTTTCCTTCACAACCAGGAACTTAATGTCAATGTGCTTTGACTTAGTTGAACTCCTGTTGTTATTGGAATATAGCACTGCAGAGTTATTGTCACAATATAACTTTAATGGTCTTTCAATTCCATTCAGAATGCGCAGCTCGGTGACAAAATTTCGCAGCCATATCCCATGATTAGATGCCTCATAACAAGCTACAAATTCTGCTGCCATAGTGGAAGAAGCTACGAGTGTCTGCTTAGCACTCCTCCAGGAAATGGCTCCTCCAGCTAGTAGGTATATGTAGCCTGATGTGGATCTTCTATTGTCTTGGCATCCCGCAAAATTAGAATCGGAGTATCCTACGATCTCTAACTTATCCGATCTGCTGTATGTAAGCATGCAATCTCTTGTTCTCTTCAAGTACCTCATAACCCTCTTTGCTGCTTTCCAATGATCCATCCCAGGGTTACTTAAATATCTGCCTAGCATTCCAACAATGAACGCTATGTCTGGACGTGTACAAACTTGAGCATACATTAGACTCCCAACAGCTGATGCGTAGGGAATCTTTTGCATTTCCTTAACTTCAAGATTAATTTTCGGGCACTGATTGAGACTAAATCTGTCTCCTTTAGCAACAGGGGTGTCCCCTGGTTTACTATCCTGCATGCCAAACCTTACAAGAACTTTATCGATATAGCTCTTTTGTGATAATCCAAGAATACCCCGAGAGCGGTCCCAGTGTATCTGAATTCCTAATACGAAAGAGGCGTCCCCAAGATCTTTCATCTCAAAATTCTTTGACAAAAAACTCTTGGTTTCGTGCAACATGCCTATATCATTAGTGGCAAGCAGTATGTCATCGACATACAAAACCAGGAAAATATGCTTACTCCCACTGAACTTGTGATACACACAATCATCAACAACATTTATCTCAAAACCAAACGAGATGATCACTTGATGAAATTTGTAGTACCACTGACGGGAAGCTTGCTTGAGTCCATAGATGGATTTATTTAATTTGTAAACCATATTCTTCGAGTCTCCTGACACGAAGTTTTCTGGTTGCACCATATAGATCGTCTCATCAATGTCTCCATTGAGAAACGCCGTCTTTACATCCATCTGATGTAACTCAAGGTCAAAATGTGCAACAAGTCAATACCTTCCTTTTGTGTAAAACCTTTAGCTACAAGACGAGCCTTATATCTTTCCACATTACCTTTCGAATCCCTTTTGGTTTTAAAAATCCATTTACAACCAATGGGTTTCCCACCTTCTGGTAATGGGATAAGATCACAAACTTTATTGTCTTGCATAGACTTATACTCCTCATTCATGGCATCAATCCACTTTTGAGAGTCAGAACCCTTCATGGCCTGATGAAAATTGATTGGATCATTTTTCATCATTCCATTATTTTCCTTATGTTCTTGGAGAAATACTATATAGTCATCCGAAATAGCATTTTTCCTTTCTCGAGTGGATCTCCTTAATGCTATTGTTTGTTGAGGTTGTTGAGTTTGTATTTCTGGATTTTGGATGGGAGTTTCTTCAACATTATCATGCTGAGTTTCCGGATGTACTTCTTGATCAATGACAGGTATAGAAACCTGCACATTGTCAAAAGTAACAGTAGGAATCAAAATCGATCCTTCCTCAGCTTCTTCCTCAAAGATAATGTCTCTAACCTTATTTCTCCCCCCAAACTCAACATCCTCAAAAAATGTTGCAGTTCCCGTTTCAAAAATTGACTTAAGCGTGGGATTATAAAATTTGTAGCCCCTTGATCACTCAGAATAACCAATAAAGTAGCTGCTAACAGTTTTGGAGTCTAATTTATCTTCATGCGGCCTATAAGGCCTTGCCTCAGGCCGACATCCCCAAATGTGAAAATGCTTTAGACTGGGCTTTCTGTCTGTCCAAAGTTCATAAGGTGTTTTAGCAGCAGCTTTAGTTGGTACTCTATTCAGAATATAAGCTGCAGTCTTTAATGCTTCTCCCCAGAGTGATTTTGGTAAAGTAGAATGACTAATCATACTCCTTACCATATCCTTAAGAGTCCTGTTTCGTCTTTCAGCTACACCATTCATGCTAGGAGAACCTGGCATGGTGTACTGTGGGACGATTCCACATTCCTCTAGGAATTTAGCAAATGGTCCTGGACGTTGTTCACCTGAACCGTCATATCTGCCGTAGTACTCACCACCACGATCAGACCTAACGTTTTTAATTTTCTTGTTGAGTTGATTCTCAACTTCAGCTTTGAAAGCTTTGAACATGTCCAGTGACTCAGACTTTTCATGAATAAGATATAGATGCCCATAACGTGAGTAATCGTCTATGAATGATATAAAATATTGTTGACCATTCCAGGAAGCCGTAGGGAATGGTCCACAAATATATGTGTGTATCAATTCTAAGACGTCTGAAGTTCTATTAGCACCTAACATTTTGTTTTTGGTCTGTTTTCCCTTAATACAATCAATACAAACATCAAAGTCCATAAAGTCGAGGGAATCCAAAATGCCATCTGACACAAGCCGTTCAACTCTAGTTTTTGAGATGTGACCTAAGCGCTTGTGCCATAGTTTTGCCTAATTTTCTTTATTTAATTTTCGATTAGTACCACGTGATTTCACATACAAGGTTTCATTATATGATGCAATAGTATCAAGCAAATATAGGTTATCGTATGAACATAATGAACCATTACCAACAATATTTGAATTTAAAGAAAGACTAAACTGACAATTTTCAAAAGAACAATAATATCCTGATTTGTCCAATAAGGAAATAGAAACCAAATTCCGTCTAAATGACGGCACAACAAAAGTGTCTTTCAAATCCAAATAAAAACCAGTTCCCAACAATAACCTAAAAGTTCCTATTGCTTCAACTTCCACTGATTTTCCATCGCCCACAAAGATGAATCTTTCAGCATCATTTGGCTTTCGGCAGAACAGGCAACCCTGCATAGAAACACTTATGTGAGTAGTAGCACCAGAATCTAACCACCAAGTGTTTCTAGGTACTGAAGCTAAATTAACCTCAGAACAGACCAAATTAAGAAATGTACCTTTCTTTGCACGCCAAGCGTTATATTTGGTACAATCCTTCTTTAAATGTCCAGGTTTCAGGTAAAAGAAACAACCCTCTTTATCCTTATGTGGCTTCTTTTGATCTGGACCCTTAGCAGCTTCATATTCTGTTTTTCTTTTCTTGCCCTTATCCTTAGAGGTACTTGCCAAGTTAGCAATTTCAGTTCTATCCTGCCTCAACCTTTCTTCCTCTTGCACACAATATGAAATGAGCTCATTTAGAGTCCATTTCTCCCTTTGACAGTTGTAACTGACCTTAAATTGACTAAAATGTGCAGGAAGCGATATCAATACTAAATGCACGAGCAAGTCATCAGACAAGTCGAGCTTTAGTGCCTTAAGTTTTGAAGCAGTATAAGACATCTTCATGATGTACTCCCTTATGTTCCCTTTGCCTCTATACTTCATTGAAATCAAGCTTTGCAGAAGCGTGCTTGTTTAAGCCTTATCGTTTTTAGCAAAACGCTTTTCAAGTTCGGCAAGGAATTGCTTGGCATTAGTTACCTCTTCAGATACTGCGCCCCTAAAGGCTTCCGGAATGCCGCGCTTAATGATCATTAGACTTATGCGATTTGAGCGTTCCCACTTCTCAAAGTTCCTCCTGTCATCAGGTGAACTTCCATCCGTAAGAGAAGCCGGTTGCTCAACCCTGAGAGCAAGGTCAAGATCCATGCAGCCGAGAACAATTAGTGCGTTCTCTTTCCAATCCTTGAAGTTTGACCCATCAAGCATGAGAATTGAGTTAAGATTTGCAGATATTGTGGTAGCAGATGAATTAACTGTATAGAGAAGAAGATGGAAATAGCTTACATTAGTACTTTATTATGCAAATAATAATTTCAAATAATGGTAAGGCTCATCACAAGATACCTAGTACAACATCAATATTTAGTCTTTGGACAGAAATATTAACTTGTAAGTGGTACTCTCGATGTAGTAATCAAACACTGACAATAAGACATGTCAACCAATAAACCTTTCTTTGGACCGATTTATTAATCACACGTTAAACAAAATAATCGTCACGTGTTTATCACCACAGGTGCATGTTAAATTCCAGCCAAACATTGACCTTCCTTTGAGCCGATCAATATCCGCATGAACAACACACACACACGAAACCTTCTAATATTCTAAGTTATTTAATCTCCACAAGAGAGGTTGTTTTGGCAACATGTTGCTTCCTTTAAGGCTTTAGGATTTGAATTATGAAATTCAATACTTTAGGATTAAGTAATCATTAAGTTGGATGGTTAAATTGCAATTTAATTATACTTGATTGGCCAATTATGAAATATTTTTAAACTTGAAGGACTAAATTGCAATTTTTCCAAACTTTAGTGGCCAATTAATTAAAATCAGAAACTTTAGGGACTGAATCGTAAAATTCAGAATTTTTAAAACCCAACTTAAATGATTTCTTAACTGCAGGGGCCTATTTTGTAAATTTAGAAGTCTGAAGGGCTAACTTAAAATATTTTATAAGCTTAGGGTTTTAAATAATATTTAAAACAAATTAGGAGGACCTAATGTCAAATAAGGCCAATTATGTAATTGCAGAAAAGTCCCTCAGGACTTCAAATTTACAATCGAGGTCGCTGGGCCAAAATAGGAAGAACTAGGGTTTGTAACAAGCCCTAGCCACGCCGCGACCCACAAAACGCGTCGCCATTGCTGGCGACGTCCATTGCCTGCAGCGCCTTCAACGGCGCTGCAACTACAAACCCCCGCGACGCTGCGCGCTCCGCAATCCCATCGCGACGCAGCGCCTCATCTCCGACCCAATTCGCACAACAATAAACACCACTGAATCCATTCCATCATCAACAACACCACAATATACAACAAACCCAACCACAATTCATACTCAAGAAACTCGAAATATGCAGAAATCAAAAACTGAAAATCAATTTTCAGTTTTTTAAAAAATCCAATTCGAAATATACAAAAAACTAAACTGAAAATCCATTTTAATTAAACCAAAATTTTCGCACATAAATTCATACTGAGAGATCGATCAGCTGGAAGAAAAATCCTAAAATCACGTTCCAAATTTTCAATAAACTGAATGTATATATATTTCGAAATCATAACTAGGTTTAGCATATTCATACGCACAGAATCAAGTCTCACATATATTGGTTCGAAATTGATCTGATAATTCAACACGATGTTGACTCTGATACCACTTGTTAAAATTAATTTTAATATAGATGAATGTTCATCTAAAATTCACAAACATCATGCTGTAATTATCAAGATCGAAACTGAAGCGGAAGCGTACCTGAATCCATTATTGCGTTTGATCGAACGGGGTTATGGCCTTCCAATTGATTCGTGATTTTCTCCTGATTTTGTCCTCTATTGATGGGGATGCAGAGTATTATAAAAAGTCACGCTCAATTGGGGACCATGACCTATATAAATAGTTGTAGGGCAACTATCATGTTTCAATGTTACTAAATTGACCCCTCATCAATTTAAAACATTGAATCTGTTTCTACACTTTAATCTCACGACACTTAATACCCATTAGTCCCGAATAATCTTTAGTGGATCACTTTATTGACTAAATCCTTAAGATAGTACCACACATTTTATTTTATACATGTTTGACCCCACATTATTGAATTTTATCCAACAATAGAGGCTAAATTTAAAATGTGACACACTTCGGACTTGAAATAAAAAATCGCCAAAATCATGAAAGAAAAAAAAATAGTAGTGTATAAAAGAAAGAAAGTAAAAGAACAAATGAGAAAAATCGGAAATATAGCATAGAAAAACCTAATCCACTTCGTCAAACGGAGAAATCGATTCAAGGAGCACGAATAATGGGGAAGAAATTTCACCCAAAAAAAAAAAATTGTTTGAAGGACCGCCGATGTAGAGGGAGAAGAATTTTGGCACCGAATGACAACAAGAACGAAGTGGAATGAAAGGAATTATACTTCAAATATCCTACGACGTTTTAGATTACATAAAACAAAAGAAGGAATAGAGGAATGAAAAGCTTGAACTGGAACAAGATCACGAGCATGAACGTGGGACGGTAGGGTTAATAAAGAAAAAAATGTGAACATTGTAGAAGCACCCATTCCCATGAGCACTGCCCAAAAAATTGATTATTTAATATTGTTCCGAAAAGATTTAAATCAGATATTTAGTAAATTTTGATAAAATTAATGATAATGAAATGTATAGTTGAAAAGTTGTGCGACTTATGAAATATACAATAGAAATTGATTGACTTTGATTTAAATTAAATTAAAATCTAAATTTTTAATTTGTACAAAATATTGACATAGTGTGGATACAGTTTTAGCGGGTTTATATAATTCAACTTTTAAACGCCACTTTTTTTTAAAAAAAATTAATGCACTTCATTAGATTTTATTGATCAGTTTAGTGAATTTTTATAAATTTTGAAACTTTTATAAGCATTCATTTCAAGACTTTAGTAGATTTTTATCTTTTCAATTAGAAAAATTGAATATTAATAGATAAAAAATTTTATTACGTGAATATTAATAGTTAATAATAATTATGTGTCAAGTGAATCATAAATAGCGGTGTAGTTTAACGTCATCACTGGCTCCGCTGTTTAACGTCATCAAGTATATCAATCCAACTAAGATTAATTGATCACTAAAGGATCGCGTTGTGAGAGTATACGAGGTACGTGCGTACTACAACATGAAATTTGTAAGCCACGATAAATAGACGCGCTTATGTTTACTAGCAATATATTTTTTAAATCTTTTTGTATGCGTTCCGGATTACACATTTAAATCTTTCCATATTTTAGTTTGGATGTAAAACCGTAAAAAATTGTTGTCTTGGGAGTCCATTAAATATCGAACCCCAAATTTATCATTTTTTGCTTGTACATTGTTAGTTTTGTTTTACCTGTCCACATTCTGATTACTCGAAAAAATAAGAATAAACATGCAATCCGAATGTTGTTAATTTTAAATATATTTGTTCTTGTTATTTATCTTTTATTATTGAACTTTTTTTGTGAAATACTATGCGCAATGAGTGCTAAGAATATGGATCAAACAATGTAAAAAGAAAAAAAGAAAAGAAAAAAGAGAGAGAATAGTTAAAATATATCATATTTGTTATTGTTATTTATCTTTTATTATATTCACTTTTTTTGTGGAATATTTGTTGGGCTAAATCTTTTAAGCCCATGATTTCATTATGTTGGTCCAGTCATGTCCTATTTAATTGGTTACTTGATTCACACATTAATTGAAGCAAGAGGACTAAAAGTGCAATTTCAATGAAGTCAATTGCTTAACCTAATTAATTGGACAAAGACTTGTTGGCTGGGATTTGGACAAATTCAAAAACAGAGGTTGAGAATTGTTTTTTTTTTTGCTGGAGACAAAAACACACAGACAGAGGCTACAATATATACGAAAACAGAGGCTGAGCTTTTTCACGTGGCAACAATGGAGGAATAAATGTGCCTTTTCTTGTATAATTTTTGGAGAAGAAAGTGTTGATTATTGAAGTGTTCTTCTTATTCAAAAATTAGGTTTTTCTAAATTTTATCTTAGAATGGTTTAGGTGATATTTATTCTTCATTATTGTTGTTGTTGTTGGAATTCCATCTATTGTATTAGATGATGTATATTGTGGTTGCTAAGAGTGATTCTTGAAGGTGTGTATTTGGTTACCTCTAAATTTATGGCAAAAATTTATGGAAGAAAATATTGTATTCCTATTATTTGGTAATAGAAGAATTGTCGGTTTGCCCCGTCGATTTTCCCTTCTCATTGGAGGGTTTTACGACGTTAAATAATTTTTGGTGTTATCGCTTTGATATTTATAATTTAGATATTCTATTGTTTGGATTGACTTGTTTGAGTTGTTGATTTCCTATTTTAATCACACGGAGTTTGGGGGGAATATTTGACGTTACTACTTGTGTTGACAATTCTATTTGTAGTCCGAATTTTTCAACAGTGATATCAGAGCTTGTGTTGGATTGTGTGGATTAAAATGGAGGATCCAGTTGGTTGTGCTATGATTAGACTCACTAATCATAATTGGGTAACTTGGAAGCCTAGGATGGATGATATCATTTATTGTAAGGATTTGCATGACCCCGTTGAGGGTGACATGGCTAAACCGAAGAAGGATATGTCGACGGTGATTGGACCAAACAGAATAGAAAGACTATCGGAACTATAAGACAGTGGGTGGATAACAGTGTGTTTCATCATGTTGCACAGGAGACTAATGCACAGAAATTGTGGTCGAAATTGGAGTCTATATTTGAGAAGAAGACTACATCTAGGAAGTCTTTTCTGATTACAGACTTGGTCAACATGAAATATAAAAATGGCATGGGTGTGACAGAGCACTTGAACAATTTTTAGAATATTGTAAATCAGTTGACTACTATGGGTATGAAACTAGAAGATGAATTGTAGACTTTGTTACTTTTGAGTTCTTTGCCAGACAGTTGGGAGACCTTTGTTGTGACAATCAGTAATTTTGCTCCGAATGGTGTTTTAACTATGAAGTCTTTGAAAGACAGTATGCAGAACGAGGAATCAAGAAGAAAATCCACTGGTGTACATGCAGGATCAAATCATGCACATGCTCTTGTTGTAGAGGACAAAGGGAGAAATAGAAATAGATAGCAAAAAGGTCACAGCAAGTCAAGAGGTCGGTCGAAATCAAAAGACAAAAAGTCAGCTTGCTATCATTGTGGTAATGTGGGTCACATTAAAAGAAATTGTCGGATTTGGTTAAGAGAGCAAAGGGAAGGTAGCAATATGAAGAAGGAAGATGAAAAGAACACTACAACTATTGTTTCTACTAGTGATGAAGTACTTTCTTGTGTAAATGGTCATTGTTTATACGTGGGTGATCCAAGTACCGAGTGGATTGTTGATAGTGGTGCTTCCTACCATGTTTGTTCGAACATGGACTTGTTTGCAAATTACACAGCTGGTGATTTTGGTATTTCAAAGATGGAAAATACTAGCCAATCTAAAATTGTTGTGATTGGTGATATTTACTTGCAAACAGAACTTGGCTATTCTTTGATACTGAATGATGTGAGGCATATTGCTGATATGCGCCTCAATCTAATTTCATTTGTGGCTCTCGACAGACAGGGTTATTATAGCAAATTCGGTGATTTGAATTGGAAATTGTCAAAGGGCACTTTGATTGTTGCCAAAGGAAAAGCTTGTTGCACTCTCTACAAGACTTATGCAAAAGCTTGTAAAACTGAGGTGAATGTAATTGAAGATACTTCTCCTGATTTATGGCACAAGAGGCTTGGTCACATGAGTGAAAAAGGTTTGCAGGTTCTGGCTAAGAAGACATCTATTCCCTTAGCCAAAGGTATGTCGCTAAACCAATGTGATAAATTTTTATATGGTAAACAGTACAGAGTTTCTTTTAGTAGTTCGTTTAAAAGAAAACATGATATTTTAGAACTTGTGCATTCTGATGTGTGCTCTCCTAGTGATGTAGCTTCTTTGGGTGGAAATGAGTATCTCCTCACATTTTTTGATGATGCTTCTAGGAAGCTTTGTGTTTATATGTTGAAATCTAAAGATTAGGTATTTAAGAGTTTTCAACAGTTTCATGCCATGGTAGAACGAGAAACAGGGAAGCCCCTGAAATGTCTCAGAACAGATAATGGTGGGGAATATACTTCACATGAGTTCGGAGATTATTGCTCAAGATTTGGGATTCGACATGAGTTTATAGAAGCAGGGACTTCTCAACATAATGGTGTGGCAGAAAGAATTAACCGTACCATTCTTGACAGAGTTAGATGCATGTTGAAGACAGCCAAGCTACCCAAAATATTTTTGGGTGAAGCAGTTCAGACTGCTTGCTATTTGATCAATAGATCTCCATATGTTCCTTTGGACTTTGTTATTCCAGAAAGAGTTTGGACAGGTAAAGATATTTCCTACTCTCATATGAAGGTGTTTGAGTGCAAAGCTTTTGTGCACGTGCCTATGGAACAGAGATCAAAGCTTGATGATAGAGCTACTCCTTGTATATTTCTCAGTTATGGTGATGAACAGTTTGGGTACAAATTTTGGGATCTAGAGAAAAAAAAGATCGTGAGAAGCAGAGAAGTGGTCTTTCATGAAGACCAAACCATTGACGATTTAGATAAATTGGAGTAGCCTAGAGTGACTGCAGTTGTTCCTGATCTCGTATCTACTAGTACTTCAACATCACAGCCTATTGTTGAAGAGAATTTAGCTCCTATTGATGAGAATGTTGATGACATTGTTCATGATGATATACTAGCTGATGAGAATGCTACTGAGGGGGAGCAAATACCAGAGACAGAAGAAGATGAAGAAGCACATGTTAGAAGGTCTACTCGAGATCACAGGCCATCTACTAGGTATCTTACTTTTGACTATATTTTGCTTACTACCGATGGAGAGCCAGAAAGTTTTTCTGAGGCATAGGCTGACAAAGATAAGATGCAGTGGATGAAAGCAATGACAGAAGAAATGAATTCTCTGAGGAAGAATGATACTTATGACTTGGCGAATCTTCCTAAGGGCAGGAAAGTATTGAGAAATAAATGGGTGTATAAAATCAAACGAGATGGCAATAGTGATTTGATGAAGTACAAAGCTCTTTTGGTTGTTAAAGGCTTTGGGTAGAAATATGGTGTTGATTTTGATGAGATTTTCTCTCCTGTTGTGAAAATAACATCCATCAGAGTTGTTTTTGGGTTAGCAGCCAGCCTTGACCTAGAAATGGAGCAACTTGATGTGAAGATTGCCTTCCTACATGGTGACTTAGAGGAAGAGATTTATATGTTTCAACCAGAAGATTTTGAACAAAAGGGGAAAGAACACCTTGTATGCAATTTGAAGAAAAGTTTGTATGGACTCAAGCAAGCACTAAGATGGTGGTATAAAAAGTTTGATGCTTTTATGGTCAGCCAGGAATACACAAGGATGACTGCAGATTCTTGTGTTTATATCAAATCTTTTCCAGGTGACAAATTTATTATTTTACTGCTTTATGTTGATGATATGCTTATAGTTGGCCAGGATGTGGGTTGATCAAGAAATTGAAAGAAGACTTACATAAGTCATTTGATATGAAAGATTTGGGGCTGACTAAACAGATATTGGGTATGGAGATAATTCGAGACAAAAAATCTAAGAGGTTGTGGTTATCGCAAGAAAAATATATTGAATGGGTTCTTGAAAGGTTCAGTATGAAAAGAGCTAAACCAGTTAGCTCACCTCTTGGGGGTCATCTCAAACTTACCAAAAGATCTTGTCCTTCAACGAGTGAAGAGAAGAAGAAGATGGAAGTAGTATCATATTCTTCAGCAGTTGGTAGTTTGATGTATGTTATGGTATGTACTCGTCCAGATATTGCACATGTAGTTGGTGTGGTAAGCAGATTTCTGTCTAATCCCGGAAAAGATCATTGAGAAGCAGTAAAATGGATTATGCGGTATCTCAGGGGAACTTCTACTTTATGTTTGGGTTTCGGGGGAGCTCAGCCAGTTTTGGCAGCATAAACAGATGCAGATATGGCAGGAGATCTTGACAACAAAAAGTTTACATCTGGGTACTTGTTTACTTTTGCAGGGGGAACTGTTTCTTGGCAGTCAAGATTGCAAAAATGTGTGGCTTTGTCTATAACTGAGGCTGAATATATTGTAGTTACCGAAGCAGGTAAAGAGAAGATATGAATTAGAAAGTTTCTTGAGGATCTCAACGTGAAGCAAGGTGAGTACATCATTTATTGTGATAGTCAGAGTGCTCTTGAGCTAAGTAAGAATTCTACTTTTCATTCTTGTACTAAACACATTGATGTGAGGTATCATTGGATACGTGGAGCTTTTGACGAGAAGTTAATGTAGTTGGAAAAGATTCACATTGATAAAAATATTTCTGACATGTTGACCAATGTTGTTACCAAGCAGAAGCTTGAGTTTTGTGCCGAGCAGGTCGGGATGAATTCCAAGTAATTGGAGTCTTGGGTGTACCTCCCTCATGGGTTGGAGAGGGAGATTGTTGGGCTAAATCTTTTAAGCCCATAATTTCATTATGTTGGTCCATCCCATGTCCTATTTAATTGGTTACTTGGTTCACACATTAATTGAAGTTAGAGGACTAAAAGTGCAATTTCAATGAAGTCAATTGCCTAACCTAATGAATGGACCATGCTAGAATCATTTTGGGTTTACCCCCGAGGTGACCGCCTCCTCACATGGAGGGGGCGGAGCCCACTTGTCGGAAGTGGGCTCCACCCCCTCCATGTGAGGAGGAGTCCACTTTTGGGGTAAGCCCCGATGTACTTCTAGTATTTTTCCTAATTAATTGGACAAAGACTTGCTGGCTATTTAGACAATTCAAAAACAGAGGCTGGGAATAATTTTTTTTTTTTTTTTTTGTTGGAGACAAAAACACGCAGACAGAGGCTACAATATATACAAAAACAGAGGCTGAGCTTTTTCACGTGGCAACTATGGAGGAATAAAGGTGCCTTTTCTTGTATAATTTTTGAGGAAGAAAGTGTTGATTATTGAAGTGTTCTTCTTCTTAAAAATTTGGGTTTCTCTAAGTTTTATCTTAGAATAGTTTAGGTGATATTTATTCTCCATTATTATTGTTGTTGTTGTTGTTGGGGTTCCATCTATTGTATTAGATGATGTATATTGTGGTTGCCAAGAGTGATTCTTGAAGGTGTATATTTAGTTACCTCTAAATTTAGGGAAAAAAATATTGTATTCCTATTATTTGGTAAGAGTAGAATTGTCGGTTTGCTTCGTCGATTTTCCCTTCTCATTGGACGGTTTTACGTCGTTAAATAATTTTTGGTGTTATCACTTTGGTATTTATAATTTCGATATTCTATTGTTTGGATTGACTTGTTTGAGTTGTTGATTTCCTATTTTAATCACACGGAGTTTGGGGGAAATATTTGACGCTGTTACTTGTGTTAACAATTCTATTTGTAGTCCGAATTTCCCAACAATATTATTATTATTATTATTATTATTTTAAAATACGAGGGCGAATGTACTCATGCGTCTGTAAAGCATACATTGATACATACACTCAAGCCTTTACTTTGGGAGGGATCACTTTATGTGATTAAAAATGTTGTCGTTGGCGTCAACAACAAGAAGTGCAAGACCACCCGCCATAAGTACAAGATCAACTTCATGACAAAGACCTATGTGTTAGATATAACTGATGACGGATTCCCTACAAACATGTATATGCTCAAGGTTTTCAACGAAGTTCTAGCTTCGAGATAGTACTGAATTGTTCTGTAAGGATTAGTTTAATTATTGTTGGATATTGGTTAATAAATCGAGAATTTAAAATCAATTAAAGTGACTTCGTGTCGAATTCGAACAAATACTCAAATCCGACCCAATCCATTTAGGCAAATTTAATTTGCCGCTTTGGTGCTTCGGGGCAAAAAAATGCGGATCGACCTTCCTGATCAGGTCGCGGGGGTTGAGGGGGTAGCTCCCCTCGTGGGGGCTCGGGGGAAACGCCTCCGAAAGAGAATTTTGATTTCTTTGCATGTATTGAAGGGTATATTTGACATTTCAAAAACCAATATCGAATGAATGAGAAATTACGAAAAAAGGACAAAATCGGGTCAAAATGTTTGACCGTGCGATGACACGTCAAATTTTATTTCCGAATTTTTGCGTAAAGTCGTGCGATCGCAAGGATTATAACTGTGCGATCACACGGTTTTATGGAGAAAAGACACCTTTTCGTAAATGTGCATGATTTGGAAAGGGTGCATGGTTTGACTTCAATCATTTCTTCCACACCCTTTCATACTCTATAAATAGGACTCTTTGAGTGTCATATTCCTCACAATTTGATATGCAAAACATATATCATCCTCTCTTCTCTCCAAAATCAAAATCAAAATCATTGCATTTATTTTTTATTTTCTTTCATTTTTCATCTTTGGAGTACATACGCCAAATTTTGGTTCGTTGTACTTGTGTTTTGTAGTGCTACAAACACAAGTGAAACCTTTGTATCTTGGGAGTCGATTGCCGGAATCCGTAGGCACCGTTGCGGGGCAAATTCGACTTAAGAACAAAGAGTCCAACTCTTTCCTCGGTTTTGTCCCTACTTTTTTTCTCTTTCTTGTTTATATTTTTTTTGCCGTTACTCTGTCCAATTTACAAACTATTATTCTACTTATTATGACGTCACTATTCACAAATCTCCCAACAATTATGTCTACTTAAACCATTTATCTTGCTTAAATATACATGACCAAATGCAATAGGCGAGGTCGTCGCTACTGATACGCCTAAGACTAAGAATATAGATGGACGGACTACTAAATACATTGATACAGTCAGGAAAAAGGCTTTTTGTAGTATTGGGGCAAGACTTATATTTTTGTCGACGGTTTGTACGGGGGTAGCACCCACGAATTTTTTTTTTAGGAAGAAGACCGAAAAATGAAAAAGTATAAAATTTTTATTACAATTGTTCTCTAAGCATTTTTATATTTTGATAACGTTCCATAATCACATCATTGTCAATATTAAGTACATCTTTCTCAATATTTGCTACATCAAATTTAAGGGTGTCACTCCTAACATCTCCAACATTATCCACGACGTTGAGATACATCTTCAATTTCAATATCATTTTTTTCACCAAGTTCCTCAACCTTTCATCTCTAACTCCATTTTCATTACTTCGCTCATAAGAAGAAAACGTGGATTTATGCTTAAAATATTTTTCCATAATTGATATAAACAAACAAATAAATAATTGTAATCACATATTAGCCCTTAATTTTCAAAATCTCAAACAAACAAAAATTTAAATAAAATAATAATTTCTCAAATCTCAAATTTTTCAAACTCCAAAATTTCAATATCAATTCACAAAAATCTAAATCTTCATTCCTAATAGACAGAGACATAGAACAAATAAATTAACAATAATCCAATATAATTTCAGAAAATCAGGTAATGGTTATATTCAAGAATCAACTGAATTTTTTTTTTTAAAAAAAATCTGATTTTTATTGGGGTACATGTCCCGACGAGCCCCTATGTGGGTCCGTCCCTGGATATAGTGCTCGAAGAAATGGAGTAAGTTTAGTCTGTTTTTGATAGACATGCTTTTTGAAAGAAAAAAAAAAATTGAGAAATCGTGTGGTTAAAATATAGTTAGAAAAGTAAAAAATTGTGGACTCGACTTTTTTGAATGGTTGAAATTGATTATTGTTAAAAAAATTATATTTTTTTATGAGAAAGTTGATTTATCAAACAATGGCTTATTTGTGTGGGTGACACTGCTGACAATGTGAGAAGATATTTGGATAGACATCCAGTGCCAATTGCAATTTTAATACAGATATGTAGATCAAAGATGTTTAGAGGCGTACTTGTTTTCTAATTTACTAGTATACCTAAGATTCTTATTCATTCATTCATTCCATTTACTAAGTTACATCTACTAATATTTTACTTAGGAGAAGTTTGAATCTCTAACACTTATCACGTGTCAAAAGTTGTGTACGATACAAAAAATGATTAGTTTGAAGTCTTTCGTAATAGGCAATAATTTATTTAAAAAATATATTTTGTCATTTTTACATGTTACGTTACATGACTTCATATATTTGCTTCTAAGATTGTTGGATCATGGAGACAATAGCTCTAAAAAATTAGTCAATTTTCATCTCATTCTGTGTACACGATTTTTTATGATCTGGCGAGACAAACTATCGAGATAAGGACAATAAAGCAATTATGCGAAGCTGGAGAGGTACTCTTTGTGACTAATTTCTTCTTATAATTTTATTTTCTTTACCTCTTTGTTTTAAGTTATTCATATTTTTTTCTTCTTCTTACATTGTTTTTATGTTCATTTTGTTGATATAAGTTTACCGTAAAAGTTAATTAGGTTGGAAGTCTTTAGATTTTTCGCAACAATCGACGAAATTGAAAGTGTTCATGATTGGTGGTACCTGTCCTGCTAAAGGTGTCCGAAGAAGATCCAGTTTGTTGGAAAGAGATTATACTGTGAGAAGTGCGATAGCTTTGACAATTTTGGAAATCCAAGGTGATAATCTAACTTGTGCAAGAAGTAAAATGCTTTCGGGCAAGTTTATTATATATGTATATTCCCAAAAGGTGAAAGGTTTAAGATACAAGTGTGGGTTATTGAAGGTATAGGAAATGCATGTCTCCTTATGCGGGATCGTGAGTTCACCCAACTTATTGGCAAGATTGCAAGAGAGCTTAGAGATGGGATTGAATCGATACACTAAATTAATATCAAGATAATACTATTTGAAATAATCATTCTTTGTATTGTGTATCATCTTTCATTAATGTACTTATGGCACCAGTGGCTGATCCAGGACTAATTTCTAGCTAGAGCGGTCGATCGTGCACTGTTGATCGTTGACCAACGATCGTCAACGATCGAAGAACCTTGTTTTTGAAATTCTTGTGACTGGTAATTTGTAAAGGTTGAAGACTCAATACGACGGCTATTTCAATTGCGAACCCCAAGAGGAAGAAAAGAATCAAGATTAGAACATAGAAATTTATTACTTTCAAAAATTACAAATCATAATGCAAAACAATGCCATTAAATTCATTCTGAAAATTATATATTAAAGTATCAAAATATAATTCATTCTAAAACTCAATTAACCATTCTAAAAATCATAAATCGTCTCTCAAATCATAATTCATTCTGAAAATCATAAATCATTTATTAAACTATAAATTTGGGCCTATTTAATAAGTCTCAAATCAATCCATTAAAAAAATGAAGATCGTCTACCAAATAATCTATCAAATTATAAAATTGGGCCAATTTAATAAAGCTCAAGTCAATCCTTTTAAGAAAAAAGCCCAAAACCAAAAGATCAAGCCCAAAACTTAAAGAACAAAGTTCTTCTTCTTCCCTGATGAATCACGACAGCGAGCAGAGACATATATCTTCAGTTCTCGACGTGGGACTTTTCTATTATTTCTGGGTTTTGCACAATCAGCTCAATTAATCCGAAAAATCTATCCTATTTCCCAAAATTTCAGGTTTTCAGATTAAAAAAAAAAAAAAAATTGATTGTTGCAAACGACCAGCTAGCGCGACCGCGCTAGCTTGCCGGTACCTACATCCGCCACTGTATGGCACTCTAAGATCTTGTATAGAAAGATAAATGTGCCGATCTTTCTATGGAGGTAATATCTTTGTTCGAATGTAAGATTTTGTTCAAGGTCCGGGGGAAGGTAGATAACATCAATGGACAAAGTGACGTGTTCACTTTCATACAGTTAACCAATGACCTTAATCTCATTTCAAAATTCATTGACCCTAAACTTGGGGGTCAAGATTTGGACCTACTATCAAAGATGGAACGAAAATGACATTTATGAGAAAAAGGTTTTTCCTACAGAACATGTATATGTTTTTTATAATTGTTTACGAGTTAATTTCACAAATTCCTACTGAAGTTTGCCCAAAATTTCAAACATGTCACTCAAGTTTAAAAGTTATGCAAAATGCGACTGAAGTTTGGTTCAGTCTCACTGCATGTCACTCCGTTAATTTATGTCTGTTTACCTCTGAAGTGGCCCGTTAAATCCCACTAAATCAAAACTTTAAATGTCACGCCAACATCTCTCTCTTTCTCATTCTATTCACACATACATAGTTTGTATGTATTTCCATCCCTAATTTCTTTCCCTAATTTCCTCTACAGAAAAATAGGGATGGCAATATGGCTGAAAATCCCCGAACCTGACGGGAACCCGCCCCAAATGGGGCGAAGAATCCCCAACTATGACGAGGACGGGGCGGTGATGGGGGATAAAAAAAATCCCCGACTGGGGATGGGGCGGGGATGAGGATTGATAGCAATCCACATCCCCGTCCCAAAACCATCCCCTATTAATAAGTTCAATTAAAAAAAAATCAAACAAATTAAAAGTGTCATAAACCACCCGACGCTCAAATGTATAATTCCAAAATCAACCTATTAAAAAAAATCAGACAAATTAAAAGTGTCATAAACCACCCGAAACATAAATATATAATTTCAAAATCAACCCTGCATTTCAACTATATAGTACTTTTCATCTCTCACTCTCAAGTCTCATCTCATTATCTCAAAACATCTTAACATAATTAAACATGTACCACTCTATAAAAGTTATTACGAATTCTTTATTATTGTTGTTGTTAATAATTTTTTAGAACTATTAAATGGGGATTTTGTAAAATAATCATACTTTAAGAAAAAAACTATGTATAACTAAGACATTATATAACCATTATAAAAAAGACATTAAAAGACAAATATATATATATATATATATATATATATATATAATCAATAAGCCCGGCCCGTCTAAATCTCCGATGGGGGCGGGGACGGAGATTTGCATCCCCCCCGAAACCCGCCCCATTGTCATTCCTACAGAAAAAGTGACTGCCATGCTAATAATTAGAGAAATCAAATTTTTTAATGAATCCATTAAACATGACCCAAGTAAAATTCTATAGCTTTAGCCAACTCTCCATTGTTCATTTAAGGTTGCTCATCTGTCATTGAATAAAGAAGTTATTGGCAATGAAGTCCATCCCGCACAACTATTCTTTATCTTTGCTAAATGTATATATCCTATATAGAAACTTAAGATACACATTTTTTCACTGGGAAAACTGTAAGGTTTCAAAATAAACATGCACAGCGGAATTAAAAGAATCGAAACCATAACCCGGATCAACCTTGCACTACGATGAAGTTTGTGATAGAAATTATACCTTTTGATGAATCGCTAGAATCTGATGTTGTTGTAGTATAGATCTTTACCACAGCCGTCCAATCGTCCAGCCTCTAATGGTGATCCACACAGCAAGTCACTATCTGGATTATTGTGCTAGCAATCAAGAAAAACAACTTAACTTTTCTCTACAATTATCTTAGTACTTATTGGAATAACCTAAACCTAATTAGGTTAAAGATTTTGGACTTGGGCCAACCCAAGTCCGGTCCAACTAATTGGACTTGGACACATTATTCCAACAATCTCCCACTTGTACAAGATCCAATTCCAGATGTTAAATTCTTGCCTTTTGTGTGTGACCTATCAGGTTCCATTCACAATGGCAAACGTCATGTTATTATCGTTCCAATCTAATTGGAATGAGATGAACCGAAATCTCTATTTCACATTCATCCTCGATTCACCAAGATCGATTAATTCATGTCGCATTCCGTGATTGACGTCTAGCAACGTATCAAGGCAATCCATGTGAAGGGAATGTCATGTGGTATGATAAGACCAGTTTATGTGTAGTTACCGTGGAAATATAGTCCCTTCATCATATATAACCCAATCGGTTGAAAGACATGGGATGACGTCAATCTCTTTTAACCAATTATTTTATTCACTTCCACCTTAAGTTGATTAAGTCATGATTGAAACATTTTCAATTCATAACATTACCCGGCCGAGGATTTTACATCAACTTTGTTTGGTGAAATGCAGGTTACAATCTCCTACTACCCAGGAGTGATGAATCCTCCTTTTGGACATACACAACCTTCATATGTGTCTCATTATACCCGTACGGCGTCATCCTGAAAACTCCTTCTCAAGAGTCAACATCAACGCTCGCCAAAGCATAGTAATCCTCATATAAGATTCTATGACGTCCTTAAGTCAAAGGACCAAATCCATAACCACACATTAGAGATTTACCACTGACGTTTGGATAGTTATCCACGTGGTATCTTTAGGCGGGTCATCCAATGCTTGTTCATCTAACAATGCATCACGTGTTCATTTGAATGTCCCTCTACATTCTAGCTTGTGAGATGAGTTACTTTCTTCATAAGAAAGAAATGTAACACGTGCTAGTCTAACTGTAATAACAATATCAGTATCTTTCTATTGCTTTGACTAGGGATAATTTAAGAATAAGTCATTCTATTACTTGAATCTCACAATCACAACACCTTGTGACTTACAAGTCGTTTGAACTTATTCTACGGACTCCATTATTGTAATTCTAAGCAATAACAGATTTGCCAATCAAAATGTAGACTCAATTTAATAGTAAACGCTTATACTAACGATGTCCAAACAAAGTGTATATCACATTAAATAAAATCTCATGCAAACTAGATCCAATCACTCATGTATCTAACACCAACAGACTTGGTATGATCATCATGCTTGTGTTGAGACAATCCCTTTGTCAGAGGATCTGCTACATTATCGTTTGTCGGGACTCGTTCTATTCGTATTTCATTTCTTTCTATGATCTCCCTGATGAGATGATATCGCCTTAATACATGCTTGGATCGCTGATGAGACCTTGGTTCCTTCGCTTGTGCGATGGATCCATTGTTATCGCAATACAAAGCTATTGGATCAACAATGCTAGGAACCACTTCCAGTTCAGTTACGAACTTCCTGATCCAGACGACTTCTTTTGCTGCTTCCGAAGCAGCTATGTATTCGGCTTCTGTAGTTGAATCTGCAGTAGTGTCTTGTTTGGAACTTTTCCAACTGACCGCTCCTCCATTTAGAGTAAATATATATATCCGGACTGGGATTTACAGTCATCTTTATCTGACTGAAAACTGGCATCAGTATATCCTTGAACATTTAGTTCATCTTCTTCGTATACAAGAAACATATTTCTAGTCCTTCTCAAGTACTTAAAAATGTTCTTGACAGTGGTCCAATGTTTCTCGCCAGGATTCGCTTGGAATCTGCTTGTGACACTCAAAGCATATGCAACATCAGGTCTTGTACATAGCATCGCATACATAATGGATCCCATTGTTGATGCATAAGGTATCCTATCCATGCGATCTCTCTCATTCTGTGTTTTTGGACACATTTCCTTAGAGAGAGTGATCCCATGTGCAATGGGACAGAGTCCTCTTTTGGACTCTTGCATGTTAAATCTTCTTAAGACTTTATCTATGTACGAGGACTGTGATAGGCCAAGCATCCTTCTAGATCTATCCCTATAGATCTTAATCCCAAGGATGTATGCTGCCTCTCCCATGTCCTTCATGGAGAAGTTTTTGGATAACCATATTCTTACTGATTAAAGTATGGGGATATCGTTTCCTAATAATAATATGTCATCTACATACAGAATTATAAACACAATTTTGCTCCCACTAATTTTCTTGTACACACACGGCTCATCTTCATTTTTGATAAAATCAAACTTCTTGATTGTCTCATCGAAACGAAGATTCCAGCTCCGAGAGGCTTGCTTTAACCCATATATGGATTTTTGTAGCTTCCATACTTTGTTTTGTTCCTTGGATTCAAAACCCTCGGGCTGTGTCATGTACACATCTTCATTAAGATTCCCATTAAGAAACGCAGTTTTGACATCCATTTGTCAAATTTCATAATCGTAGTATGCTACTATTGCAAGCAGAATCCGAATAGATTTAGACATGGCGACTGGTGAAAAGGTTTCATCAAAGTCAATTCCTTGTCTTTGCTTATATCCCTTTACCACGAGTCTTGCCTTGTATGTGTGAACATTACCATCCATGTCTACCTTTCTTTTGTAAACCCATTTACAACCTATGGGTCTTACCCCATCAGGTTGGTCAACTAAGGTCCAAACCTTGTTTTCGTACATGGAGTTCATTTCAGATTCCATGGCTTTCTGCCATCTCACTGAGTCAACACTTGACTTTGATTCTGCATAAGTCGAGGGTTCATCTTCCTCAATTAGCAAGTTTTCTTTGGTAATCATAAGATCAAATCTTTTGGGAGGACGAATAACCCTTTCTGACTTGCGTGTAGCTGGTATGTCCTTAGGGTCTGGCGATTCCCCATTACCAGTCTGTGTCTCATCAATATTAGACACAACCACTAGTTCATCTAATCGGTTTACCTCTCCTGTAGTTTCTTGAATTTCTTCAAGTTCTATTTTGTTCCCACTGCTCTCTCTTAGAATGAACTCTTTCTCTAAGAATATAGCATTTTTTGACACGATGACCTTCATCTCGATGGGATTATAGAAATAGTACCCAACTGTTTGCTTTGGATACCCTACAAATAGGCATTTTTCGGACTTAACATCTAATTTATCTGATTTTGCACGCTTCACATAAGCATCGCAACCCCAAATCTTCAAATATGAGAGATTAGGTATTTTCCCATTCCATATCTCATATGGAGTTTTATCAACCGACTTAGATGGGACACGATTTAGTTTGTGGCATGCAGTGTTAAGTGCATAACCCCAAAACGTTTTTGGGAGAACTGCTCGGCTCATCATTGATCGCACCATGTCAAGTAGAGTGCGATTTCTCCTTTCAGAGACACCATTATGTTGTGGTGTATACAGTGGAGTCCACTGCGAGAGAATCCCATTCTCTTTAAGATAACTTAAAAATTCTTCTTTCAAGTATTCTCCACCTCGATCAGATCGAAGTGTGAGAATGCTCTTACCAGTTTGTTTCTCAGCTTCTCGCTTGAATTCCTTGAACCTTTCAAGGGCTTCATGCTTGAACTTCATTAAATAGATGAATCCATATCTAGAATGGTCATCTGTGAAAGTGATGAAGTAGGAGAAACCTCCTCTAGCATTTGTTGACATTGGTCCACATACATCCGTATGTATGAGGCTCAAAATGTCGGCAGCCCTTTCTCCCTTTCCAGTAAAGGGTGACTTGGTCATTTTGCCTAAAAGGCATGATTCGCATTTATCAAATGATTCAAAATCATTTATGTCCAAGTATCCATCTTTATGCAACTTGTATATGCGTTTTTCATTTATATGACCAAGCCTACAATGCCAAAGGTAGGAATTATTAACGTTATCTTTCTTAGGCCTTTTGTTTTCTATACTCATTATAGTATTTTGCATGTCTAGAACATAGATGCCATTAATTAATTTTCAACAACCATAAAACAATTCATTAAGATAAAAAGAACAATATTTATTCTTAATCTCAATGGAAAAACCATCCATGTCCAAACATGAAATTGAAATAATGTTCTTAGTAATGAAAGGAATAAAATAGCAATCTTTTAATTCTAAAACAAGGCCCGAGGGCAACGATAAATAGTAGGTTCCTACAGCTAATGCAGCAACTTTTGCTCCATTTCCCACTCGTAGGTCCACGTCCCCTTTCTGCAGTCTTCTACTATACTTTAGTTCCTGCATATTTGTGCAAATATGAGATCCACATCCGGTATCCAATACCCAAGAATCTAAAGGAGCAGACATGAAAACATCGATAAAATAATTACTTGAAGTGGAAGCCTCATTAGACTTCTTACCCTTCAAGCTAGGGAGGTAAACCTTGCAGTTCCTTTTCCAATATCCTTTACCTCCACAATGAAAGCAAGGATCATTAGACTTGGACTTTCCTTTGTCAGCTTTGACTGTTTTTCCAGTAGACTTGATCTTCTTTGATCCTTTCTTAAAGGTCAAGTTGGACTTCCTCTTAGTTCCCTTAGAATTGTCAATGTTCAAGATCTGCCCTTTACCTTTATTGATGTTGGGCTTAACAGTTTTCAGCATATTCAGTAGCTCAGGTAGGGTATACTGAATCTTATTCATGTTAAAGTTTATAATAAACTGTGAATAGCTATCAGGCAGGGATTGTAAAACTAAGTCAACACTTAGTTCGTGATCCATAGCAAAACCCAATTGGCCCAATTTTTCAATAAAGCCAATCATCTTCAGCACATGAGCACTGACTGAAGATCCTTCTGTCATCACACCTCTAAATAGCATTTTGGATGTCTCATACCTCTCAGTCCGAGACTGTTCATCATACAACTCCTTGAGATGAAATATAATGGTATGAGCATCCATACCCTCATGCTGCTTTTTTAACTCAGGTGACATAGCTGCAAGCATCACACATGTTGCAGTATTGTCTTCGTCACTGTGTTTATTATAAGCTTGCACTTCCTCCGGCGTAGCTTCCTCAGTAGGAACTTCCGGCATTGGCTGCTCAATGACATATCCAATTTTTTCATGCTTGAGAACAATTCTCACATTACGATGCCAATCCAAAAAATTTGGTCCGGTAAGCTTGTTAGCATCAAGTATGCTTCTCAAACTTATATGGTTACTCATTATTCAATAACTGAAATGACAAAAATAGAACAATAATTAAATACAAAATTAACATAATTTGGGCTTTATTAAATTAATATGTACTCCCACTGTTTGCCATGAGTTAACGACCCCTTTACATTAATTGGTAGAATCTGTATGATTCCCAGTGGGCTAGGACCCCTTTCATTTTATTAGAACCTTGAGTGACTCAACATGCTCCAATAAAACTTCCAGGTAGATACACTTATCAATCACATCTCTATGTGACTCCTAGATCATCAAGTAGACAATACAATTCTTTTTCTTGCACATCTTATGCGTTCACTTGATCACGCCTCCAAAATTTATCTCCTTGAGTGACTCAACAAGAGATGAATTATGGTTAAATTCTACCCATTTGTTCAGAAATATCGTATATTTCATAACGATTAAACACACCTTCCATCTCGCAGCCTTGAGTGACTCAACAAGATGACATTGATGGCAGATTCTGGTTTATCATTATAACAATGGAAGGCATTTTGTATTAACTAATTAATACGAATTTAATATTTAATTTGAGTGGTTTGTAACGTCTCATCAATCTTATGTAAATTAACTATCATCAACCATGTAATTAATCATACATATAATAGTGTGGATGACTATGGACGGTATCTATCTAGTCTCCTTGAGCCATGAAGAAGACTAGTTGGTCTATTTCCTAGGGGACATTGCATCCCACATCGAATGCCAAAATGCAATAACCGCTATCTGCTCCTTCCTGTAACATTTACTAGTTGGCACGCATGCCTGTATCAGATGGACACGCAGGCCCATATTAAATAATAACAGGCTCGCAGACCCAATTAAACAATAACAGGCACGCAGACCCAATTAAATAATAACAGGCACGCATGCCCAATTAAATAATAACAGGCTCGAAGGCCCAATTAACAAAAACAGAATTAAATAAACCATACATTCAACCAATCACATAGGTCTAGTCCATAATCATCCACTATAGATCCTAACACAATTAATATCTAATATTAATAATAATGTATATATATTAATTTCTAAATTTGCAATGTGGATTTTAATTGTCTAAACCCTTTTAGACAAAACAGATCGAATAAAATAATCAATCTTATTGATTTGCCAATTAATTAATCATATTAATCAATTTTATATTAATGAAATTAATCAATTAATCTAATTAATTAATTAACTCATTATTCATGGGGACGATAAAAAATAACCATTTTATTTTAATCTCCAAACTGAGTCGTACTCGGATTTGGATCAGCCTTTTAAAATTTTACGTAAGGTTTATCTTAAAATTTTATGAGAAAATCTATATTTTAGTCAAGTCAAAAAATTCAAAATTTTTGTTTAAAGATAATTTTATTAAATTTTTCTCAAAATAAAATTATAATCAAGACCTAATCGAATCCCTTTTAAAATTCAGGCCCTTAATTTTAATTTCCAAAATATAGGTACCTTTCTGCAAAATTTTAAAACAAAAGGGACCTATTTTAATTTAGAAAACAAACACATGGCCTGCCAATGCTATTTTGGAATATGGGGGGGCGGGTATGCAATTTCCAAAATTGCATAACCCACCCCCGTCCCCAAAATCAGCCCACTGAAACCCTAGGCGACGCGACGCGACCCTTTTCCCCGGAGACCTGCTGTCGCGAACAACAGCACTGTTCGCGATAGCAGCAGTTGCTGCATGCAGCGGCGACATTCGCCGCTGCTGCGCGCAGTAGCGAGTGCTCGCCGCTGCCATGCGCAGCGCTGCGTCCCAGCAGCGGCGACGATCTCCGCTGCCACGCGCAGCTAGCGGCGCCGCCTCTTCGGCAAAAAAAAAAAAAATCTCGATCTGATTATAACCATTAATCTAAAACATTTTCAGATTATATTTGTGCAAATCAAATTAATATCTCAATAACAATTATTGTAAATACATCCAAACAAAACAAACTTCAACTAGTTTCAAGGTAGGCTCTGATACCACTGTAAGGTTTCGAAATAAACATGAACAGCGGAATTAAAATAACCGAAACCATAACCCGGATCAACCTTGCACTACGATGAAGTTTGTGATAGAAATTATACCTTTTGATGAATCGCTAGAATCTGATGTTGTTGTAGTATAGATCTTTACTACAGCCGTCCAATCGTCCAGCCTCTAATGGTGATCCACACAGCAAGTCACTATCTGGATTATTGTGCTAGCAATCAAGAAAAACAACTTAACTTTTCTCTACAATTATCTTAGTACTTATAGGAATAACGTAAACCTAATTAGGTTAAAGATTGTGGACTTGGGCCAACCCAAGTCCGGCCCAACTAATTGGACTTGGACACATTATTCCAACAAAAACCACCACACAGATTTTAATTGACTATTGAATAAAGGGAAAAATACATAATTAAGGGGTTTACAAATATAAATTTCAAAAATACGATCAAACCTGTATATATTCAAAAATTAGGTTTTAGTTAATATTAATTAATTATGTTAAATAATTAAAAATGTTTTATTAATTATACATATTAAGGTCACAACATTGCATAATTTCATGTCACAAACACAAATCTTTTAGGTCACAAGTTTCACAACTGATTTCAAGGTCACAAATTACTAAATCATTAGGTCACGCAAATGTTAAATTAGTCAATCCGGACTTTTTTCTAGGTCACAAAGTATTAAATTATTAGGTCACAAATTGCACAACTGAATTCAAAGTCACAAATTAATAAATCATTAGGTCACATAAATGTCAAATTAATCAATCTCAACGTTTTTCTATATCACAAGTCATAATGTATTAAATTATTAGGTCACAAGTTTTACAACTGATTTCAAGATCACAAATTACTAAATCATTAGGTCACACAAATTTCAAATTAGTCAATCCTGACTTTTTTCTAGGTCACAACATACTAAATTACTAGGTTATAACGTATTAAATTATTAGGTCACAACGTATTAAATTATGAGGTCACCGTCTCCACAGCAACACCAACACACCGCCATCACCGTCTCAACACCACCACCACCACGACAGTACCACTTGAATATCGTCGTTGCTTCCTCCACATCAACCTCAACATCATCACAAAAAAAAACAACGCTTGCATTCACCCATCACGCCACACTGCAACACAAAAACATAACCACCACCACCGCATCCACCACAGCCCCATCCTCCACCACCACATTTATGGAATTAAAGACTCCTCATCCCTAACAGTCTCCTGTCTCCAACAACACCGCTGTCTTGGTGCCACCACCGCCTCTACCACCAGACCACCAGTAGCAAAACTCGACCACATCTAAAAATTACAATACAAAAACTCCATTCCATCCCTCACCATCACCAACATCGCCTCCACTCAGCACTTAAATGTAAAAAAAAAAAAAAAAAAAAAAAAAAAATCGGATCGAAGTAGCTGTACCACTCGATCTAGAAGCAGCAGCCCGAACTAGAAGCGGCGACGCCGCTACTAGATCGGTGCAGCGGTGCTACTGTTTGATGGTAGCAGTGATGCTACTGCCTGATGGAGGCTTCCCCGTCGCTCGACCTCATGGAGGCATCGCCGCCGCCTCTAGCTTTAGGTTTATGTTGAAATCGCGGCTACCAACGGTGGTCATAGCCTCTGGTGGCAGAGATCTTGCAGAGTAATATCAGCGGCGGATCGTCACACCCCTGCACGGTGAGGCATTTTTTAGGCTGGGTATGTTAATCGCCGGATTCTGAGCACCGATTGGCCTCATGTGGTGGTGATTTGTAAGGTTAATGGTGGCTCTTAAGGCGTGAAGAAAAATGTACAGATGGGAAGCGTGGCTGTGGTAGGCTGGAGAGTAAGAGAGAGAGAGAGATGATTAGGGTTTGAAATTGTGTATTGTGATTTAAAATTGGGATATAATTAGATAATTAATAGAATAATATTATGTAAATTTTTTAATTAATTAAAATTTGAAATAAGACCTGATTTTTGAAGTAATATGAGTTTGGTCTTATTTATGAATTTGAATCTTTAAAAGTAGGGTTAGTTGTAATTTCCACTTGAATAAAATTTATACAAGAGCAGAACCTATTTTAGGGAACTAATACATATGTAAATTCCATATCTAAAGAACTTTTCTCCTCTCCGATGCCAAACAAAAATGAAATATATACATATAAAATAGCTATGTATATCGAGAAATCTTTGAAGCATATTTCTCCTGCAAAATTTACGACAGAGATGAGGGGTGTAATAGCTTAAATGGAGAAATCCTGGAACATTGGATTTTTTAGCACTTTTTTTAACTGCAGTCTGATATTTACTATCTTCCCCTGCCACTGATGTTGCTAGATTTCCAATTTTCAGGTTCGTCGTCATGTTCCCAAGGTACTTATACAGAAGATTACATCACTCAACAGCCTAGATATGGAGCTTTATAATTCACATGGCAGTCGCTTTTTAAGTTGAGAAAATTAGGGAGAGATATTGGGGATGGAGATACATACAGACGGTGTATATACATGTGTGTGAATGGAAGGAGAAAGAGAGTGATGCTGGCGTGAAGTTTTGATTTAGAGGGATTTAACAACTACTGTGCCACCTCAGAGGTAAACGGACAGAAATTAATGGAGTGGCATGCAATAGAAGTGAACAAAACTTCAGTGGCATTTCGCGTAGCTTTTAAACTTTAGTGACATGTTTGAACTTTTTGACAAACTTCAGTAGCAATTTGTGAAATTAACCCGTTGTTTACTACCTAAATGTTGATCTTGTACTTATGATTTGTTTTTTTTGTTTCAATTTAAACTATTAAATAATTTTCAACTCATTCAGTGTACAATCAAATTAAGTTTCATTGAATTTATCTTCAAATAATTTGAAGGTTTCGTCGTCCAATTAAGAGGTCAAGGTTCATCACAACAACATTGACATGAAAGATGTTCTGGATAGTAGTGCATCAAAGATATCATTGTGTGGTGATCTTTCGATCAATGTTGGGCAAAAGAAACTAAAGAGTGGTGAAGGAGGAGAAAGACCGATACAAGGAGACAATATGCTTTTTTATTTATGTTTTTAATTATGTTTGGATGCTTGTGTTGGTTATCTTTTGATAATTGATATTATCGTTTCTAAATTTCAACGAGTTATGGGTGTTTGACTTAGCCTCTATTTGGTAAAAGAATGTGGTTTATAAATTGATTTATTTATGATTTTGAGGTAACATTTGTGGTTGAAAAGTGGAGAGAGGAAATGTGTGTGATTAAAAAGTGGTTTGAGAAATTGTGTAGTTTATAAACTAGTTATAAACTAATTTATCATGTTTACTAAACAATTGCTTAAATATGATGATGTTGAATGCATGGAGTTAAAATCATTTTCAGATTTGATTTCAAGCACTAGCGATGGATCAACCGTTGGTCAGAATGACAGTCATGCGAATATTGATATCCCGATGATCTTTTGCTTCATGGATCAGATGATCCAATTGCATCAATTCTGAGTAGCACATATCCGACATTTAGTTGTGACGTTGATGACACATCTTATCTGCAAGGTAAGGTTATCCTTGCATCGAATTTTGATGTGGTTGAGTTAGTTAATGAATACATGGTGTCATTAAATACAATCGATGGAAAGACATGTTTAAGTTCTGATTCCAGTTGTAGATCAGATGTTAATGTTGATCTTTTACAGGATGTTCTCATGCCTGAATTTAAACAGGATCAGGTGTTCTGGTTTGCCAAATCATGATCTAAAGTTGAAGGTTGGCACGTTAGTTATGTTACTTAGGAATACAGATCATTCAGTTGGATTATGCAACGACATGAGACTGGTCATCACAATACTTGATAATCATATTATTAAAGCTAAAATTATCTCGGGAAGCAACGCATGTGAAGATGTTCTCATACCGAGAATGCCATTAACACCATCAGACACTAGATTGTCATTCAAGTTTTAACAGAGGTAAATTCCTCTCCTCGTGTCGTACGCGACAAAAATAAACAAGAGTCAAGGTCAATCACTGTCTCATGTGGATCTATTCTTGAAAAACTCAATATTCAGTCATGGACAATTATATGTGATTGTGTCAAGAGTAATAAGTCTGAGTAGATTAATGATATTGATTGGCGATAAGGATAGTTGGTGGCCATACAAATTCAACGACAAACGTAGTTTTCAAAGAAATTTTTCAAAATCTAGAATAGTATTGTCGTTTCGTTTTGTTAGTTTTACAGATATTATAATACAAAAACATATTTATTATTGACAATTTCGTTACTGAATTAGTGTATATATACAAATATATCAAATATTATTCTGAGGTTCAAGTAATGACATTAAAATGGTCAAGTTCGTGCATATAAACCTGTCTGGATATGATTTAGCCACGTCTTTTAGTAGCAATTGAAGTTTGTTGCCAGATAAGTAAACAGTCATTGAGCTAAGGATAATTACTTCAATTTTCTTTAGTTTTGATTTTTGTGACCATCACATATTTTATTTCATTTTTTAATATTTTCTGGAAAGCTAACAATTGTTAGATTTCAAATAATGAAGACCGTATTTTACGTTTAGCTGTGCTTTAAATTGAAATTTCACAAATGAACAACAGAAATTTTAAAAGTAGTTAATTGGTGAAAATGAATATGATTTACGAGTGTTTACAGATGATGAAAGTCAAAGAATATACTATTTATGTAATTCGATCCTTCCTCGTATAAGAAAGATTTTTTGGCTGAGAATAAAGAAATAAAGGTTGAGAGTTGAACATTTAGTATCCATTCGACGGTTATTTAATTGGGAGAGGAGATTTTTTTTTGTATTTTCAAGGTAAAATTTGTGGTTACGAATTGGAGAGAGAAATTGTGTCTGGTTAAAAAATAATTTGAAAAAATTTATAATTTAAATTGCTAAAAAGAAAAATTGGACTAAAAAACTTTAATTGAGATCATCTTCTAGTTTCACAGTCAATTTTTGGCACAATAAACCTGCTTAAATAGATTTCGCCTTCTCAAAGTCTCGTCTACGAGTTTGAAAGTCTTCTTTATGAGTTTTGTTGGAAATTAAACGTTGATTCCGTATTTATTAACTCCCAGAAACTTTTGATATTCAAAAAATAATTGAGTAAACAAGAAAATAAAACAACAACGTGAAATTTACGGGACATCATAACTTTTTCACTATATAATAAATTGTTATAATTATATAGAATTTTACTCACCAAACACCCCCCCCCCCCCAAGTATTGTAACAAAAATATTTAAGTTTTACAACCTCTACCAATTTCTATTTATTTGTATAACCCACAAAAATAAATAAATAAATAAATCAAGATACTAGATAACTATTTTTCCTCACAAAACTCTCTAATCAATATATATATATATATAACCCACAAAAATAATTTTTATAGAATTTTACTCACCAACCCCCCCCCCCCCCTCCCCCCAAAAGTATTGTAACAAAAATATTTAAGTTTTACCACCTCTACCAATTTCTATTTATTTGTATAACCCACAAAAATAAATAAATAAATAAATAAATAAACAAACCAAGATACTAGATAACTATTTTTCCTCACAAAACTCTCTAATCAATATATATATATATATATATGAACAAAAGAGAATAATATGTATATTTATATAAAAATGTATGTTGCATGTCACCTGGCCCAATTCAACTTGGAGAGTCCTTTCACTTGTCAACTGCTCTCCTCACAATAAAAGACCTCAAGACCTCAGCTTCTTACTTCCATTCCCACTGGAATACGCAAGCACTGTAGAAATCAAATCTAACCATTTACCTCAGTTTCTTCAACTACTAGGACACGGAATCAATCTGTAGAGGAAAGCACTTCAACAATATATAATTACATCTATTCTAATTTCATTCAAATGAGGACACGCAACCTTTAGAATCAATGTTATAATTCATTTCCAGTTCATTTCGATAGGCAGTTGAATTAGATAACGTTTGCTCCAATTACAATTAAAGTCCTCTAATTGTTAGCAATTAAGGCAACTACCCAACAAGTTTTTGGTTGGAGGGCATTGGTCCTGTAGATCTTGAAAACCCTATTGATAATTAGGAACCCTTTTTATTCCACTAAGGATCAAGCGGAGTTAATAAAAAAGAAAATATGGCAAGGGTTCCTCAAGTGAGGAATATGAAAGCGGCGAGAGAGGGAAATAGAGGCTGAATGACTTAGCCTTGGTAATCCTAGTTACTGTGTATTTATATACAGATCAAGTGGGCTGTTATAACAATAATACAACAAGAAACCAACCATAAAACTATACAACAAAATATTAACTAACAGAATCTTTATACATTTGGTATATACAATATGTATTATATTGGACCATTGGTCCAGCCATCTATCCATTTTCCTTAATAGCTTCCCTCCAACTTAACTGAGGTGATCCTATGAGTTTTTCTTTCAGCTGTTCAAATCTTACAATTGGTAATAGTTTAGTAAGTAAATCTACTACTTGCTCTTCAGTAGGAACATACTACACTTCTAGCTCTTTTGCCATTACCTTGTCTCGAGCATAGTGAATGTCAATTTCAATGTATTTAGTCCTTTGATGAAGAACCAGATTTGATGCTAAGGACCTTGCACTTATATTGTCACACCAAACAATAGGTATATACTTAGAATTTAAATGTAACTCATGAAATAAGTTTTGGACTCATACAATGTCAGTGGTCGCTTGTGCAAATGAACAATACTCAGACTCCGTACTGGATCTAGCTACCACTTTCTATTTTTGGGAACACCATTGTATTATTACCCCCCAAGAAACAAATAGTATCCTGAAGTTGATCTTCTATCATCTACACTACCAACCTAATCAGCATCAGGAAATGCTCCTAACTTTAGTTCTGTCATTAGTCTAAAAATTATGCCAAGTGTAGTAGTATTCTTTAAGTATCGTAAAATTCGTTTACAAGCCTACCAATGTTTAACTGTAGGAGCATGCAAAAACTGACTGAGTTTGTTTACCACAAAAGCAATATCTAGTCTAGTCATTGTTAAATATTGAAGTGCTCTAATAGTCGACTTGTACTGAGAAGGAGCATCAAACTATGCAGTATCATTTAGTGATAGCTTTACACTACTACACATAGGAGTAGTACATCCCTTTGCTTCAATCATTTTTGTTTTAGTTAATAGATCTAGGATATATTTTGTTTGAGTTAAATACATCCTATCATGGCTTCTATTCACTTCAATTCCTAAAAGAGTACTGAACTGAACCAAGTGTTTTTAGTGCAAACTGTTTATCAAAGTCTTTAACAACCTTTGCAGTATGTTCATTATTTAACCTAGTAGTTAGTATATCATCAACATATACTAAAACGAATAGAGAGATTCCAGTAGCATGATAAACAAACAAACTTGTATCAGAAACAACATTCTTAAAACCCAATTTGACAAGAGCATTTATCACTTTTTTCAAACCATGCACATGGGGTCTATTTTAGTCCATAAAGTGCTTTTTTCAACTTGCAAATATATTGAGGAAACTGTTTATTTATGAAACCATCAGGTTGTTCCATAAAGACAATTTCAGCAAGATCTCCATTCAAAAAGGCATTATTGACATCTACCTGTTGTATGTCCCAATTATAAATGATAGCAAGTGATAAAATACGAATGGTGGTAGCTTTTACCAAGGGACTAAAAGTTTCAAAATAATCAATTCTCGGAGTTTGCTGAAAACCTTTTGCAACTAAACGAGCTTTGTACCTTTCAATAGACCCATCAGAATTATATTTTACCTTAAACACCCATTTGTTTCCAACCACATGCATACGTTCACTCGGGAACACAAGTGTCCATTTATTGTTGTGCTGCAATGCTGTAAATTCAGCTTGCATTGTATCACTCCAGTTGGGATCAGCAAGTGCATCCATTATTGAAGTTGGTTCAAAATGATTTGAAGTGGTGGTAAGGTAACTAAACTATTTTGGTTTAAATATGCCAGACTTGGAACTAGTTTGCATCGGATGAGGTTTTTGTGTTGGTTGTCGTACGGAAGAATTTTTAGTAGCTGGAATATTGGGGACTTCATTTTCAATAGATGAAGAGTTTGACATGGGGGAGATAGAGTTTGAATGTTGATCAGAATTATGATGATCATTGTAGGGACTATAGGAGCTGGAAATTTTGTAGTGTTTTGTGAATTTGATATTTGATCAGTCCAATGAGATAGAGTGTAGTTGTCATCACTATGAGTGTTTACATTTAAAACATTTGTAGCTACTTTTTCAAGAAAAGGAAAACAATTTTCATTGAATGTCACACTTTTGAGATATAGATTCTTCCACTTGATGAAAGCATCTATATCCTTTGTGTTTTTCACTGTATCCAAGAAATGTACATTTAGATGTATGGTAGGAGAATTTATGTTCGTTGTAAGTTCTGAGAAAAGGAAAGCAAACACAACCAAATACCTTGAGAAGATTCTAGTTAGGTTTTTTTCTTTATAATAGTTCATGAGGAGATTTTAGTTGTAAGGTAGTGGTAGGCAACTTGTTTATAAGATAGACTGCAGTAACAAAGGAGTCCCACCAAAATAAGGAAGGTAGACCAGCCTGTGCAAGCAATGTGAGCCCTATCTCAACTATATGACGGTGTTTTCTTTCTGGTCTACCATTTTATTGATGTGTATGGGGACAGGGATGATGAAAAACAACAGCCTGTTTGAAGAAAATTGGCTCTAACTTCCTATATTTCCTCCTCCAATCAGATTGAACACACTTGATCTTTTTCCAAATTGTCTTTCAACTAGATTTTGAAAATGTTGGAAAACTAGAAAAAGATCAAATTCAGTTTAAGAGGGTAAATCCAGGTAAAACGGGAGTGTTTATCGATAAAGTGGACATAATAACGATATCCCTCTGTGGAATATACAGGAGATGCTCCCCGAACATCATTATGTATGATGTCAAGGATATTTTTAGCACAGTTTTGGGAAGATGGAAAATGAGATTGGGGTAACTTACTCTGACATGCTTAATCGAAATCAACCAATGTGACATATCAATGTGATTGTTAGCACTTTTAAGCACATTACTTAATACAACTTTATTTGGATGTCCAAGTCTTTGATGCCAAATATTAGCATCAGTGTTGGCTAAGTATGTGCACACAAAAGCAGAAATAATATTCAAATGTTTTTGCGATGACTTAAGGAAATTTATAGAATGTAGAAATTCAAGTTTAGCCCTTTCAGTAGTACAATTAGAATTGGAAGAACGGCTTGGTGCATCAAGTTGGTACAGTCCATGCCTCAGCTTCCCCCCGAGAAGATTTTGATTCGATTGCTTGTCCTTGAACATGCAAAGGTCATGTTCAAAAACATCAATTAGTTTGTTTTCAGCAAGAAATTTGGAAAGGCTTAACAAGTTTTTCTTTATAAACGGTACAAGTAATATATTTTTGAGATATAATGGATCAAGGTTTGAGTTAAGATAGGGTATATCAGTTGAACCAACATTTAAAATAGACAAAGAATTTCCATCACCAACAATCAACGTACCTTTCCCTTGTAGTCAGAGTGAATATCCTATTTTGACAAATCAGAAGTAACGTGATGAGATGCTCCAGAATCTATGTACCAAGCCTTATCGTAGTTAGCTGATGAAGTAGTATATGTGTAGCGACCAAGAATTTTTACGCGATTAATAATTATTTTAATAGAAAATCGTGTCGCTACTATTTCACCCATTTTTATTAAGTTAACGCCACGACGTATTCGTATAGCCAAATAAAGAAATAATCGAGATCGTTCGATTTTAAATTAAATTCCGAATTTCTAAAAATATTTCCATTCTCTTGATTTAAAGTATATTAAGTCCAAGTACTTAATTCAATGTTATCCCAATATTTATTTATACAAAAATTATTTTTATTATTGAAATTAAGAAAATATATGCAAGCATGAGAGGTTCCATTATATATAATAATTATGAGAATCTTAATTTAATAAATATGGAAAAGTATATGAATGGTTGATAGACTCCATTATATGTAATCATGAAGAGCATAATATTTGTATAAATATGGAAAAGTATATGAATGAATTATATACTCCATTATATATAAACATGAAGAGCATAATATTTGTATAAATATGGAAAAGTATATGAATGATTGATAAGACTCCATTATATGTAATCATGAAGAGCATAATATTTGTATAAATATGGAAAAGTATATGAATGATTTATATACTCCATTATATATAATCATGAAGAGCATAATAATTGTATAAATATGGAAAAGTATATGAATGATTGATAAGACTCCATTATATGTAATCATGAAGAGCATAATATTTGTATAAATATGGAAAAGTATATGAATGATTTATATACTCCATTATATATAATCATGAAGAGCATAATAATTGTATAAATATGGAAAAGTATATGAATGATTGATAGACTCCATTATATATAATCATGAAGAGCATATTATTTGTATAAATATGGAAAAGTATATGAATGGTGCTTTACTTTAAGAAAATGATGTGTTAAAATTAATAGAATTGAATGATTATGTTTACAATATGCCAACTTTATACATCTATTTAAACCCATCTCTTTTACACACAACTCTACACATATACACTTATTTCCAATCTCTTGACAAAATCCACAAGTAAGAGAAATTCAAGGTGGTCAAGAAAGTTTTGGTCCATTTACTACTACACTTCATTTTAATCTTTTAAAAGGTAAGTATATCTTATGTTTTTATGAAAATTAAGTATGTTGTTATGAAAAGTAAGTATATCTTATGTTTTTATGAAAATTAAGTATGTTGTTATGAAATGTAAGTATATCTTATGTTTTTATGAAAATTAAGTATGTTGTTATGAAAAGTAAGTATATCTTATGTTTTTATGAAAATTAAGTATGTTGTTATGAAAAGTAAGTATATCTTATGTTTTTATGAAAATTAAGTATGTTGTTATGAAATGTAAGTATATCTTATGTTTTTATGAAAATTAAGTATGTTGTTATGAAAAGTAAGTATATCTTATGTTTTTATGAAAATTAAGTATGTTGTTATGAAAAGTAAGTATATCTTATGTTTTTATGAAAATTAAGTATGTTGTTATGAAATGTAAGTATATCTTATGTTTTTATGAAAAGTAAGTATGTTGTTATGAAAAGTAAGTATATCTTATGTTTTTATGAAAATTAAGTATGTTGTTATGAAATGTAAGTATATCTTATGTTTTTATGAAAATTAAGTATGTTGTTATGAAATGTAAGTATATCTTATGTTTTTATGAAAAGTAAGTATGTTTTTATGAAAGGTAAATATACCTTATGTTTTTATGAAAAGTAAGTATGTTTTTATGAAAGGTAAATACACCTTATGTTTTTATGAAAAGTAAGTATGTTTTTATGACAAGTAAGTATATCTTATGTTTTTATGAAAAGTAAGTATGTTTTTATGAAAGGTAAATACACCTTATGTTTTTATGAAAAGTAAGTATGTTTTTATGACAAGTAAGTATATCTTATGTTTTTATGAAAAGTAAGTATGTTTTTATGAAAGGTAAATACACCTTATGTTTTTATGAAAAGTAAGTATGTTTTTATGACAAGTAAGTATATCTTATGTTTTTATGAAAAGTAAGTATGTTTTTATGAAAGGTAAATACACCTTATGTTTTTATGAAAAGTAAGTATGTTTTTATGACAAGTAAGTATATCTTATGTTTTTATGAAAATGTTTGGATCATTGCTATGAAATCAATCTCACAAGATTGTTATGGGTTCCATATGATATGTTTATGATTATGCTAAGGGGACCGGAGTTTAGTAGCGCTACACATAAGAATTCTTGCCATTTAAGTTCGGTAAAATTCTTGTGTCTCCCTATGTTTATGAGTATTTCGATCATATCCTATGTTATGATGAAAATGATCCATATGCTTTCAAAAGAAAATTTATGCTTGGTATACTTACTGGGATTTTATAAATCTCACTCCACGATATTTACCATTTTCAGATAATTGAAGGTTCGAGGCGGTCAACATGGAAGTGGCAAAAGTGGTTAAGATTGATGAGATAATTATGTTGAACTTTATGTAAGAAAATTATGTTCTATTTTTATTCACAAATAAAATTATGGGATTCTAATTATTCTTTTGAATAATTTTACATTACTATTTAAGTCTCGATAATATGATATGAGTCACTTTTAGTGGCACTCGAATGGAAGAGAATTCGGGTCGTCACAGTTGGTATCAGAGACAAGAGTTTTAAAAACGATTCTGTAGATTTTTGAAATTTTATTTCTTAAAAAAAAAAAAAAAAAAAAAAAAAAAAAAAAAAAACACTATTCACGTGAACAGTAAAACGACGTGCTATTCATGATGAACAGTGAACGAAATCACTATTCATTTAAAAAAAAAAATTTTGAATTTTCACATGTCAAGTATGGTTATGATTTTGAAAAGTATGATGAAATTTGATGTGCGAATTTCAAGGACAAAATTCATTTTAATCAAGGGAGTTTGTAATGTCCTGAAAATTTTATGGAATATAATTAGTTAGTGATATGATGTTTATATTGATGTCTTTGATAAATTTCTAGAAGTTCGGGGACTAAAGGAAAATAAGATTTGACGATAAATTTTTATTTGGGTTAATTAGGCCCAATCTTATGTAAAGATGCGAAATGATTAATAATAATTTTTTTTTTAAAATATTTTAACTCATCACTCTACTATGTCACTCTCCACGTATTGACTCCTCGAACCAGGTATGTTATATGCTTTGCAAGTCATTTACGATTTTATTAAGACATGTTAAGTATGAAATATTCATATGTTATGAATCTTTAAGTGAAATATACATGTTGAGTATGATATGAATTGATAGAAGCCTAAATTTTAATTTATTCATTTTAATGTAGAATCATGAGACATAGAGGATATTGATATGAATTTTGGTTCATATTAAGCTTAGTAAGATTGACTCAATTAGAAATTAAGTTGGGTTGTAACTTTGGCCCAAAATATATGGAATAATATATTAAACAAACAAAATTGATAATGAATTGTACAATAATTTATCCCTTTATCACTACCTTTGTGTAAAAATAAGGGAAAAACTGTGGATGGTTATTAGTACTTCCTCTTCAAGTTTCAATTTTCGGTTCAATAATTTATCCCTTTATCACTACCTTTGCTTAAAAGCAAGGAAAAACTGTGGATGATTATTGGTACCACTCTTCAAGTTTCAATTCTGAAAAAAAAAATCGGAAAGAAAAAGAGAGAACGGGTGTTGAGCATAATGGGAATAATATGACTTAAGAATGATTTTCAAAGTAATTGTTGTCCTTGAGTTTAGAAATGATGAACCTTAAATGGACTTTGCATAATTGATTTTAGACATGACACTAAGTATGAGAAGTCAACAGAAATGATTAGAAATATGTTCAGATTATCTATCATTTAGATTTAATGAGAAATAGCGAGCCAATTTTATGAAGTTTTATGAGATGTTAAGATTATAAGTGGTTTTAATGAGACTTTTATGAGAAGCATTATGAAGTTAGAGATTTAAAGATTTGGTTATTGGGAATTAAGTAATGGATATTATGTTGAGTAAGTGAATTATGCCTCTATATTGAAGAGAAATTTATTATGAACTTTGGCCTTGTGATTAAATTTTGGGAATATGATTTATGACTTATAAATATAAGTATGAGTAATCTTTTGAGCCAATTAAGGTATGGAAGGAAGTGATATTGTGATATTGAAAAATATGATTTGAAATTGTTATGTTGAGGAATTATGAATTGAATTATGGGATATTTTTTTGATGATATTGAAGTGTTGGAATCGTTTTCAATATTTTTAGATCGTTGTGATCAAATGTGGAGTTATTTATTATTGTGAGTTATGAAGTATGCTTATGGTTTGGGATAAGTCCAAATTACAAGGGAGACTTTGTCCAGAATTTTATCATTTGGAATTAAGAGCATGATATGATAAGCATCCACTAAAGGAATTAAGGTTAGACATGCAAGTTCATTTACATCACAAACGAGATTTAGTAGATGATAGCAGAGATTTTATTATTTTCTCATAAGGAGAACATACAAAGAGTCACACTGGAAAAGAAATACATGAAACACGCAAAAGCAAAAGAAAGCAACATGGGAAATTCCTCAAATTGAGAGATGTGTTTCCGGAGTAGCCGTATCCTACCACCTCTGACCTTTTGAGGAAATAAAGAAACCTTCAAAGAGGTGTGTTTCGAGAGTAAGAATACTCCGTAATCTACCACCTGGAACCTTTGAGGAACACACAAGATTTAAACATTAAGGAAATCCTAGGAAATTAGAGGGGTGTCTCGAGAGTAAGAATACTCCGTACTCTACCCCCACCTATTCTAAGATTCATAAAGTTAAGTTTACATTAACCGGACTCCATTTTCGCTTGATTCCCCTTCCTTGCGACCAATCTATCTTAACCCCTGCTGGATCTTGTATTGAGATATATGACTGCAGCTTATCCAGTAGTTCATCAATAGTAGGAGCAGAAATAAGAAGCCTTCTGGAAAATGGAGAGATGAATCCCTGTTCCACAGCATAATCAAGAAAGGTTAACAAACCATCAAAGAAATTGTTAACATTCAGAAGCCCAATAGGCTTAGTATGGAGACCTAGTTGAGCCCACGAGGTAATGTTAAAGATTTCTTCTAAGGTACTAAAACCTCCGGGTAGGGCTATAAAGCCATCAGCAACCTCAATCTTTCAAGTCTTATTCGATAAATTTTCCTCAGATCATTCATTGGAAGACTGGAATAATACTTGCGAATGTTTGTAAGAATGATATCCATGTTTTTGATGGATCTAACATCTTCCCAGCATGAACTATTTAAAAGCATTAAGGATCGTAGGGAATCCGCGTGATATTGATTCCAGCAAGAAAGTGCGGAATAGAATAATGGAAAAGAGGGAACAAGAGTTTATGCGCCGTTTACTTTCTTGATAAAAGGAAGATTTGATGATGACGGGATTTGAGATATGGAATATTTTCTTGGATTTTGGGTACTGATATTTTGATATAATAATCAAGGTATAGAAATAATACGGGGATACGTGAAAGTGAAATAAGGACTGTATTGAATCAGGATTAATAAGTTTGTGCAAGTGAAAGGAATACCTTACGGGAAATGTTATGATATTTGAGTTAAGAATTTTAATTATTTGGGAGATATTTGTTTATTGAATTTTGCAGAAATTTTGGGTTACAAATATTGGAAAGATAAACTGATGATTATGTTGATATGTGAATAACATGTTTGGGTATATTACATAGAGAATATTCAGGTAATCGTTTTAATTATTTTGGGATATTTGGTGATAAGAAGAAATGACAAATTATTATGGTATGATATGTTAGTAAAGATTTATTGAAATTTTAGAGATATTAATACGAATATTTGAGGTCACATGATACGATGATAAATGACAAATTACATGAATACTACAAGATATGATGAAATATCACATACGATTGGGAATTTTCATTTTGATTCAGAAGAATTTATGAGTAGACATATGTCTATTATTGATAGAAAAGTCCATGTCTTAAGAAAACAAATTGATGCATTTAGTCAAAGTCCAGTGGGTTAAATATGGTTGGGTTAAATATGGTAGCGATGATGCTACATAAGAAGAAGAAGAAGAGATTCTGATTAAGTGTTCAGAAATCATAAGATCAAGTAAGATTAATTTCGAGGACGAAATTATTTTAAGGGGGTAAGTTTGTAGCGACCAAGAATTTTTACGCGATTAATAATTATTTTAATAGAAAATCGTGTCGCTACTATTTCACCCATTTTTATTAAGTTAACGCCACGACGTATTCGTATAGCCAAATAAAGAAATAATCGAGATCGTTCGATTTTAAATTAAATTCCGAATTTCTAAAAATATTTCCATTCTCTTGATTTAAAGTATATTAAGTCCAAGTACTTAATTCAATGTTATCCCAATATTTATTTATACAAAAATTATTTTTATTATTGAAATTAAGAAAATATATGCAAGCATGAGAGGTTCCATTATATATAATAATTATGAGAATCTTAATTTAATAAATATGGAAAAGTATATGAATGGTTGATAGACTCCATTATATGTAATCATGAAGAGCATAATATTTGTATAAATATGGAAAAGTATATGAATGAATTATATACTCCATTATATATAAACATGAAGAGCATAATATTTGTATAAATATGGAAAAGTATATGAATGATTGATAAGACTCCATTATATGTAATCATGAAGAGCATAATATTTGTATAAATATGGAAAAGTATATGAATGATTTATATACTCCATTATATATAATCATGAAGAGCATAATAATTGTATAAATATGGAAAAGTATATGAATGATTGATAAGACTCCATTATATGTAATCATGAAGAGCATAATATTTGTATAAATATGGAAAAGTATATGAATGATTTATATACTCCATTATATATAATCATGAAGAGCATAATAATTGTATAAATATGGAAAAGTATATGAATGATTGATAGACTCCATTATATATAATCATGAAGAGCATATTATTTGTATAAATATGGAAAAGTATATGAATGGTGCTTTACTTTAAGAAAATGATGTGTTAAAATTAATAGAATTGAATGATTATGTTTACAATATGCCAACTTTATACATCTATTTAAACCCATCTCTTTTACACACAACTCTACACATATACACTTATTTCCAATCTCTTGACAAAATCCACAAGTAAGAGAAATTCAAGGTGGTCAAGAAAGTTTTGGTCCATTTACTACTACACTTCATTTTAATCTTTTAAAAGGTAAGTATATCTTATGTTTTTATGAAAATTAAGTATGTTGTTATGAAAAGTAAGTATATCTTATGTTTTTATGAAAATTAAGTATGTTGTTATGAAATGTAAGTATATCTTATGTTTTTATGAAAATTAAGTATGTTGTTATGAAAAGTAAGTATATCTTATGTTTTTATGAAAATTAAGTATGTTGTTATGAAATGTAAGTATATCTTATGTTTTTATGAAAAGTAAGTATGTTTTTATGAAAGGTAAATATACCTTATGTTTTTATGAAAAGTAAGTATGTTTTTATGAAAGGTAAATACACCTTATGTTTTTATGAAAAGTAAGTATGTTTTTATGACAAGTAAGTATATCTTATGTTTTTATGAAAAGTAAGTATGTTTTTATGAAAGGTAAATACACCTTATGTTTTTATGAAAAGTAAGTATGTTTTTATGACAAGTAAGTATATCTTATGTTTTTATGAAAAGTAAGTATGTTTTTATGAAAGGTAAATACACCTTATGTTTTTATGAAAAGTAAGTATGTTTTTATGACAAGTAAGTATATCTTATGTTTTTATGAAAAGTAAGTATGTTTTTATGAAAGGTAAATACACCTTATGTTTTTATGAAAAGTAAGTATGTTTTTATGACAAGTAAGTATATCTTATGTTTTTATGAAAATGTTTGGATCATTGCTATGAAATCAATCTCACAAGATTGTTATGGGTTCCATATGATATGTTTATGATTATGCTAAGGGGACCGGAGTTTAGTAGCGCTACACATAAGAATTCTTGCCATTTAAGTTCGGTAAAATTCTTGTGTCTCCCTATGTTTATGAGTATTTCGATCATATCCTATGTTATGATGAAAATGATCCATATGTTTTCAAAAGAAAATTTATGCTTGGTATACTTACTGGGATTTTATAAATCTCACTCCACGATATTTACCATTTTCAGATAATTGAAGGTTCGAGGCGGTCAACATGGAAGTGGCAAAAGTGGTTAAGATTGATGAGATAATTATGTTGAACTTTATGTAAGAAAATTATGTTCTATTTTTATTCACAAATAAAATTATGGGATTCTAATTATTCTTTTGAATAATTTTACATTACTATTTAAGTCTCGATAATATGATATGAGTCACTTTTAGTGGCACTCGAATGGAAGAGAATTCGGGTCGTCACAATATGCCTTTGGTGCAACACGAGAGGTATAACCACCTCCATTTCCAGAAGATCCACTAGATCCAGAACCGCGTCTAGGAGGGTGATTAAAATCTCCCTTAAATTTTTTATCAAAACGTTTACAGCACTAAAGTGCAGTGTGTCCAAGTTTCTCGCAGATTTGGCACAGTAGTTGGGATTTCCCAAGCCTTCCTCTTCCTCTACCATAACTTTGGTTGATAAAGGATGAGGAAGACGACTGACCTCAACTTCCCTTTCTGAATAAATTTGCAAAAGCAGAAAATGACCCAGTTTCAATAATAGCACTGGCATTTAGCTGTTCAAGCCTCATTTCATGGACTTGTAACTGATATTGTGCATCTTGCAGTGTAATTTATTCACTGCGAGACATCAGATTAACAACAACAACATCGAACTCAGACCTAAGACCTCCTAATATATACATCAATAGATCATCATCAGTTATACCATGTCCTAAAGTGGACAGACTGTCGGCAAACCCTTTCATCAAAAGAAAATAATCATTTATGGACCTAGCATCTTTCTTAGTAGACTGTAAGGCAAACCGAAGATGTAGTATCTGAGACTTGGACTGAGAAATGAACAAAAGTTCAAAGGTAGACCAAACTTGTTGTACATTCTTGCATCTAACAACATGACCAAATATGGCCTCTGAAATAGACCTAAGCAACCAACTAACAATAAGTTGATATAGCTTGTTCCATAATAAATACAGGGGATTAACTTGCACTTGCCTATTGTTGTTGCTAATATCATTACCAGATCCACTGCCAATCATCTTTTGAGGGCAGATCTGATCACCGGTCACATATCCCTCCAAGTCGTAAGCTCTCAGTGTGGGTAGCACTTAAGATCTCCAGAAATTGTAGTTGGAGCGTGTAAGTTTTATTGTAATCGGAAGAAGAGTGGGAAACGGAGTTTGATTACCACCGGTAGCGACACTCCCATCAGTTGGAAGGCTACCAGCTGGAACATCACTGTTGACTCTCCCAGAATTTATAGCCGTGAGCTAAGATGCTCTGATACCAAGTTAAGAAAAGAAAATACTGCTAGGGTTCCTCAAGTAAGGAATATGAAAGCGACGAGAGACGGAAATAGAGAATGAATGACTTAGCCTTGGTAACCCTAGTTACTTTGTATTTATATCCAGATACAAGTGGGCTATTATAACAATAATGCAACAAGAAATCAACTATACAACAGAATATTAACTAATAGAATCATTATATAGTTGGTATATACAATATGGGCCCGAATATTGTATTGGGTCATTGGGCTAGCCATCTATCCATTTTCCTTAATAAGCGGAAAAAAATAACTATAGGCTTGATCATGTAGATCAACATTCGAAAATTGAAACATCTGGACTGGCTTCATTAAGAGTTGTACATTTGGAAGGAGGAAAACAAAAACCACTCGTATGCATGGTCAGTTTCTTATTTTATAGTCCATGATGGCTTGTAATCCTTGTACCACTCGCATATATATAGAGTCTGTTTAGTCTAGTCTAATTTTTGCAAAATTATAAGGAATTTTTGAGTTTTTGGAGAATGTGTGAGTGAAAAGTGTGAAAAATAATGGATCCCATAGAAACATATTGCTGAAAATAAATGTAAGAATTTTTTTTGAACAAGACCAAACAAGCTCTTATGCGATCAAATTGCAATTCCATGGAGATTTCCAACAGATAAATATGGATCAATTTCTTTGAAGAACCTTCTTCTCGAATAAATCAAATTTGTTTAGAAAACACACGAACTCAGTTTTCTACATAAACAATAAAAATCACAGGGAATTTACTCATTTAGCTATACCCCAAACTAGAATTACTGTTCATCCTTGAATAGTATAGCATGAACTAATAAATCAAAATAGCAAAGCAACAATTATTTTTGTCATGTCAACATGTTTACTATATGCCTCCATAATCCAAATCAATTTGTACTTTAGCATATAGTTTTAAACAACAAAGTAAAGTAATTCTAGTTATCGCATGTCAGATTTTCAAGTGTGTGAAAATAGCCAATGTCAAAGTCTACTCATGCAAAGATACATTCAACACCGTGTAGCTCATTATGCAGAATTAAGCCCGAATCCAGGTGGTTAGAATCTAATGATTTTCCTTTCATTGCTCATGGGAAATTATAACTTACTGCTTTTCTCTCGCCTCCCTGATTTTTATCTGTAGTGGTGAATTAGAAACATTCATGTACAATAGATCAATGGTAAGCAATCATCAATTCTACACCTTTAATCTCCACAGTTTCAGTCAAGAAGGCTTATACAATTCAATTTTATTTTATGGACAACTTTTTCTTTTCTTTTTCTTTAATGTCCTTGTTTCTTACCATCTTTGTGCAATACTTTTCTTATCTGCTTTTTATATGAACCCTTTAACGAGTTTTGGGTCGGTGACTCCAAAGCCAGACGACTTTATAGCATCAAGTTCAGAGAACCACTCAAACTTAATAACTCGAGTCACAAAGGCAACAAAGAAAAGTTTAAAGATGTTTGGTTGTCTTATGTGTAAGTTCACTCTCCCTTAAGCTTTCTAATCAACCCATATAACGAGATTTGGGCTGATAACTCCCAATTCAGTTGAATATAAGGTAACAGGTTTCAACACCCTTACAAGCATACTTGTTTAAGTCAAAAAGGTTTCAGTCGTAGTTAGCATTTTTCTGTTTTTATGCTAGTTTTGGTTTATACATGTTAACCAAACTGTTTTAACTAAAGTTCAAAACCAAGAACCACGAACCTTCAACCCAATAATACATGCACATTCTAACCATTCCACCCCCAAACTTCTTTTTGAGCTGTTTGGTTCTATTTTAGGGACGAGATGTTTAAAGTTCTAAATTTAGGGATTAACGAGTCATTCCTAAGTTCTAGTTGCATAAATACGCCCTACATGTGTTAAACATATTCCTACGTAAGTAGTAATTTAACTAATGGTTATGTGCACATGAAGATGAAATCAAGCAACTTATAACAAGTGAAGAAAATTCATGTTTTGATGTTGTCCAATATTCAAGCCAAAGTACAAATTGATCCATACTATATCCTAGGCAAGAAACATGTCAACAAAATTTTCAAATTTTTTCACAATTTTTTTCCCCATAAAATTTCCCCAAGTAATAGAATGCACATGAAGTATATGAAGCATGAAATAATATTTGCACCCCCAAACTAAAGCTATACATTGCCCTCAATGTATATCATAAAGATATGATTAAAGAAAGTTAAATAGAACATCATAGGTTGACCACATGTGATTCATGCTTACTCTTACATAATAAGTCACACGATGTTAAGTCTATTTTTGCATAAGTTTGCATTTTATTTTGCCTATTCACACAGACACATGGAAAGTTGAGCATTGGATAAGTAGAAATATTTTTAATGTTGTTCCACACTCTTTTCTAAAGTGTGATTTTGACCTGAATTTTTGAGGCACATAGTAAACAAATCGATAAAAGAAAAATAATATTTGTTAGTTGCATTTTTTGTTTTATAGTTTAGTTTTACTTTATTCGATGACGAACAATGATTCTAGTTTGGGGGTATTTGATAAGTATATTTTATACACTTATTTATATGTCAAAATTAGGTTAATATGTTGTCGTTTTAGAATAAATGTAATTGATTTGTTTGTTATTTGTTAATATTGTAGAAAATATCTCAAAGTTAAGAGAATGAAGGAATTGAAGTGAATAAAGGACAAATGAATAATAAATGGAGCTAAATTATAGACATCGAGAAGTGTATGAAGTCAATTAAGGCAAATGATAAGTTCATTGGAAGAATATAGAAGTTTGGGAACTGAAATGACATAATTGGATGTTGAAGGACTGAAGAGCAAATTAAACACGAGGGACCAAATTTAAAATATCCAATGATTGATTTGGACCAAGAGACATTACTTTGAAGATTTCTAAAAGTCAATTGGATGCAAGTAGAAGTAAAAAAAGAATAGAATAAGATAAGAATATTAGCATAAATCTATATATCTATCTATTTATTTATACACATAAAAGTAGAAGTAATGAAAGATGAGCATTAAATGTCAATTTCCCTCCAAAGTGTACTTACAATTTTTGGGAAAAAACTAAACTAAAAATAGAATAAAATAAAAATCCGTATAAATAATATTTATTATCCTTTAAATAAAAAATCATATTTTCTAAAATATATATTATATATATTATTATTAACCATTTAATAAATTAAAACTTCCGCTCAAAGGCTTTATTTTTTTATAAACATAATATTGTTGTTTTTGAGATAAAAAACGTGATTGAAAATGGTTTAAAAAAATGTGTATAGTTAAAAAGTAGATGAAAAATGTGTTGTCTGTAAATAAATTTATAGACAACGTTATCAAATGGATGCTAATACTTTTAATCGTTCTTAATTTTAATAATTTTGTAAAGATTTTAGAGTATAAGGTTTTCGATATAATTTCTTGATCTCCCACATTGTCCGATTGTTATATCATGATAATTGAAGATTTTTCGTAATTATTATTTTAACTTCTTGGTTTTGTAAATAAAAGTATAATTTTATTGATTAAATATTTATAAATATTTTCTTGGTTGAGAATAAACACACATTTATAATTTTTTTGAATGAAAATTGAAAAAAAAAATGTTAAATACAAGAGACAAATGCAGAAATAATGTAAATTTGCATTTTCAATGAACCTAATAATAACTCATAGAAATTGTTAAAACCTATGATCATTTATTATTTAAATATATAAATTGATATTTTATTATTTAAATATATAAATTAGCATTTACTGTCCAAATAAGTTTTTAATAATTTAGATTAGTTATATTTCTCATGTTTGATAATTTTAAAACTTTTGATTAAAATCCAACTTAAAGTCAACAATTAATTTTAATTACACATTTCGTATGTCCTACAAATTTCAGCCACACATTTCATCACATTTTATCAAAATTTACTAAAAACCTGATTTTATTCCTTACCAAACAGGGGCATTGTTTTTTTAAATTTAATAATTATTTTAATAGAATATTATTGTTTTATACATTATATATGTAAAAATATTAATATTTTATGAATACTTCGTACGAGATTTTAGACATGTTTTGTCGGACTTTGAGACATAATTTTGGGATAGTAAACGTTCGAATTGGGAAAATCTTATTTCAAGAAGAATTGTAACCCTTTAAATTATCTTTCTAACTTAGTTTTTATCATCTCAATCGGATAAGGAAATAGAAAGATATGAATGAAAAACTGAACGCTATGCCGGCACCCAAAAAATAAAAAGGATTCGCGCATAGATTTGACAATTTTTTTCCTTTTTCAACTAGGTCTCTTCACCAACTATATAAAGAACATGTTTTGAATTAAAATTAGAACTTTACGCAGCCTCCCAACTACATAATTCTTCATTTAATATCAATTTCTTGATAGATTCAAGTAAGAGAAAGGGCGATATTTATAAATTATCAACGGGGAGCGAATTTTTGGTGTAAGACTTCCTTTATTTTGTTAATTTGATAAACTCTACATGTGTAGTAATTCTTTCTTATGCGTTTTAATTTCTTTATTGATGAACAATTAATCTTTTATTTAGGACAAACGATGTAACTTAGTTTTACGCTTTTAATTCTACAATTCAAGTTTTGCGTATAAGTTGCATGTGTTAATTTATTTATTGTGTTTAATGCTTGAAATATTATTTGATCAATAATTCATAATTTTTGTGGTTTATTTTCATAATCCGAGATGTGATGTAATAGACTAGACCATGGTAATAAAGCCCGCAATTTCAACAAAGTGATGAAGATATGAATTTTTTGTTGCATGCAATCAATTATGAATTCCTATGAGATTTTATGCACTTAGCTAAGGAATAATTCTGATACTTTATAGAGATATATTGTTAACTTAGATAGAATTAATTTAAACTCGAGAGAGGAATTTCAATATACATTAGCGAATTCGATCAAACACATTAATGGGAATAAAACTTGAATATTGGAATTAAAAGTATTGACTAATGTGAAAGCAGATGTCCCAATACTTTTAAACATCAATTTAGAAAATTCAAATTTTTAATATTTTCTTTTGCTTTTAGTTAGGATATTTTAGTTTAGATAATTCATTTCAATTCCATCGTTCAAATAAGGCGAAAACTAACACAATATTGGTAGTTAGTTACAATCCTCGTGAGAACTATAACTCGAACTCAAAAAGTTCACTTTATTACTTGACTACTTGATTGCTATATTGTACACTTACAATTTAGAATATCACAATCATACTTCACACTATATATTTACTATTATTATTATTATTATTATTATTATTATTATTATTATTATTATAATAATAAGAGTAGGTTTTGGAACACTGTTCATAAGCCATTTTATCACTGTTCAATTCATCGGTTGGAGCCGAGCTATCTTCTTTTTTTTCCCCACTGTTTAGCATTGAGCCACTAAAAACTATATTGACACCATTTCTCACACGCAACCACACAATCACTCATAGGCATAGCCATCGCTTGAGAGGCTTCTTCTTTCTTCGATTCTCTTTTTTATTTATCCATGATAATGGAAGAAAATGATCAAGTACCAACCGTTGGTACCAATCGTTGGCACTTGTTATGTTACCAACCGAAACACATGCTCCTGTGGCACTAGAAAATGACTCTATAATGGAATACGTTAAGGATCCATTGAGTTTAGTGTCGTCCTCTTCATTCCATTGAGTGCTCTAAATTAAATGTTTCTGACCTCTAACCCTATAAAACTCGCCTTATTCCTCTCCGCTGAGTTTTGTTTGTTCATTGTCGTGAATGTTTCTTGTTTCGCTGGATTTTCGTCTGCGTTTCGTGATTCTTCAACCTTCAACAATCTGTACAGGTATGTTAGATCTTCTTTTGGTAGAATTTTTATATTCATGAAAACATTCCGATGACTCTTTATTTTCTATGTTTGTTTAGAACCTTTGCCTCTACCAATTTCTTTGTTCTGTGTTTCTCTTTGGTTGGACTCACAATCGAATCTTCAATCTACGATTTATGGATGACAATTCAAATGTAGGATTTTTTAAAGATCCAGTTATATCCTTGCCCATTCAACTCCACCAGACCAATTTCAAGTATGGTCTTTCGTTATGAAATTGAAATCCCCTTGTGTCCTTTTCTTCAATTTTTTTAACTTTACCCACCACTATTTCTTATATAAGAACTTTCATTTTAATAGTATTGTATAACTGTGTATATGTACATTGTAGCTGTCTGTGTAGATTGTTATTTATTTTATTTATTTTCCCGTTTTTAATGTTTATTAGATATAAATTTGTATGCGGTATGTCATGATGTCTTTAGGGTTTATTTGACATAAAGATATTGAAAAGGGCTTCTTTTTGAAGGTTCGATGTTAATTAAATTGATTAGATCTTGTGTAGGATGATTTGATTTTAATTATAAGCTTTCCTATGTCTTTAAATTATATTTCATATTAAAGTTTTGATGTTTTCTTTTGATCCTTCGTCTACATGTGGTTTCATAGCTGGATAGAGGAATGAATGAGAACATCGAAGGGGATTCTTCTAGCGGTGAAAGAAGGATAAGTTGTTGCCCTGTGGTTTTCATTTTTTGGTTATATCCAGGTTGAGTTTGTTATTACTTGATAAAAATGGCTCAATGAATAAGAAAACATTTAATGATTATAATGTGTCAGAGTCGTACCTGTGATTTTGTAGGCTTGAGACAGATAGTGTGTTCTTGGAGATATGGGCCCTGGGCTTTACGGGGGTTCGGGGGCAGCTCCCCCGATTTTTTTTTTTAATAGGAAAAGACTAAAATTACGATAAAAACTCATATTCACATAAGAGTAAAAACTCGGGAAAATGTCCCATAGAGAAAATTCGGCATAAAATTTATAATGCTGATTTCTTTATGTTTACTGTAAAATCGCATTAAAGAATGCAGAGTACTGCTTAGGAGTGCACAATTTACACGCTTATTGTAGCATCAACATCTACAACTTTTTAAAAATGGTAAAGAAATTGAACCTTCTATGCATATATTAACACCCTTATCATAAACAAAAAGGGGAGAAGGAAAAAATAATTGAAAATAAGATCGAATAGTTGGAAAGATAAACAATATAATATAATTAAAGGACATTCTTTAAGAAGTTAGTCTGTAGTCATATAGTTAGGTGGAACTTTTCCAAAACTTCAAAATTTTCACTTCGTTTACACTTTATGACCTTATGGTGGCATTGTCCATTGAACTTTTTTTGCTCAGGCATCAGCAGCTACTTCAATTCCAAATTCAATTTTCAACACATAAATGATTTATATGAAGAAAAGGGATCCCAGAAAACCCAAAAAAAATGAATATCGAAAAAGAAAATATGAAAACCTACTTGGACAGTTTTGCCGTTTGCGATTGAGAGAAAAGTTCCGAGTCACGCGCCAGTGAAATGAAGCCAGCAACAGGCGATGATGGAATGTCGACGGAGTCACGGAGGTAAGGATTTTGCGGGTTATAGCCTGTAGGAGTCGGACTTAGCTAATCACTGAAGTGAACCAGGCAAACAACTCTGCGTGTTTTGTCATTAAGCAATTTTCAGTGGATTGGACAAGAAAAAAAGGGGGGCTCCTAATAATATAGGCCCATGGGCCCTGAGGCGGTTGCCTCATGGGCCTCTAGGCAGGTCCGACCCTGAAATGTGTTATTGCATGAGAGAAACCCAAGTGTCATAATTCTCTTTTGGTCACCAATTTCAATGGAGTCATGTGTTGCATTGTTGTTAGTTATGAGACAAAACACGATGGATTGCAATGTCATCTGATTTAATATTTCGTTAAATTTTGTTTGGCTTTAAGTTAATCAGAGCCATTAGCGCAAGATTTTATATGAGTGCTAGAATTCATTAGAAGCATTTTTCTTTAATATGTAGTTTAGAAGTGGAAAGAGAGCTTCTATTAGTAGTAGTAGTAGTTGCATGCTTTTATTTTATACATGTATGTGAAATACAGTAGTTCAGTAATTATATACAAAAGTTGTGACATTCTTAATATGGCTCTTGTGGTCTTGCAGTTCAAATTCTTATCAAAAGGTCTTTTTTATTTTAATTTTAATCTTTACTTTTAAGGAATTGATTTTTTGATGGGTTTTTGATCTTGTGATTTTTTCTTAGGAAATTTATGTAGATGTATCAAGGTGGGAAGATATGCTTGACAGTGCATTTCAAGCCACTATGGGGAAAAAATTGGTAACTATTTTCTTTGTTTTTTATTTTAATTTCAAGTTTTTGATTGAATAAATAATTAACTTTTGTGTTATCCTATGAAGTTTAATTATGGAATACTTTTTATGCCGATCGTTTTTTGGTTGATACACATACTACGGTGAAACTTGTTTAAAGAAAATATTGAATGTCAATTCATTGGTTATCCATAATAACATTAGTTTGTAATGGAGAAAGATCAAAAGTTTGCAAGTTTTTCATTGAAAATGGGCAGAATGCTTTTCTGTTTATTGTTTTAGGTAGGAGCACTTAGGTAATCTTTATAACTTGATCTGTTTGGTCACTTTCAGTTCTTTGGATTTCACGTAATATTATGGTTTTAGCTTTGTAAGTTAGAGACTTTATATTATTTCATATATGAATCTATGAATTATTATATGATTTTTATTTTTATATTTGTATTAAATTCTTCTTTATATGGTTTTTGCCTCTAGATTTTACTTTTGTTGATAATTCATACCATTTTGGCATTTTGATGTAAGATATTTTTATTTTGTGGATGGAATTTAATTTAGACTATGAATAGATATATTTAGAACGTGACAAAGGTTGTTACTTGTTATGTTCTTTATCTTTGTTTGGTCGAATTCTATGCAAATTGCAAATCGCATACTCATCTTTTGTTTGAACCATGTTGTTCAAAAATTGAAGCTGTAACTTTTTCTTTTTCCTTTTTTGTGTTTGAATATTATTGTAATCAACCAAATTGAAGGTTAATTTTTGGTTTTCTGTTTCTACTTATAACAGTAATGAGGCAATTTTTTTAGGATTATGCTAAAGAGACTGAAAATCTGGACCGAAAATGTGACCGAACTGATCTGGACAGTTGATTCCGCACTAATGTGATGGGCAAGTGGTCGGATGAACGTCAAGTGTGCAGGTGTGCACAATTCGATGCACCATTATGTTCCTGTAGCGGAATCGAATTTTTTATGGTGCTTGTTGACAAAATGTGATAGGAATAAGGAGCAACCACAGGGATATGATGAGATATGAAACGTTCAAATAGGTTTTCCTGGATTCTTGCTTCCAATTGTTAGGTGTTAAATGGTGAATGGAATGAAGGAATGACTTTCTATTTGAATCATTATTACTTATACGACATGCAAAATTTGGATATGATTTGGAGCTTCTTGGGCTATTATATAAGTCGTCTTTCCAATTTTACAACTATTATGTCACATACTAAGAATTTGATTTTGATAAGACTGTTGTTACTATAATTTAAACTTGTTTTTGAAATTGTAAAAGATTAATGTAAATTTAAACGAGTAAATTTTCCAAATCCAATTTGTAAGGCCATGAGAATCGGGTAGCTGTGCGGCAAAATGCATATCACGTTTGACAATTTTTTGTTTCTTGTAGAAGATTTTATATTTTTTAGGCTTATTTGACAATATATTATCAGATCCGCTATCATTGAAGATGATAACTTGTGTCGTCAACGATAAATTGTGGGGGAAAACTCCAACCGTGTATACGCTATTATACACTTAACAATAATACAATTACATCTCACATGCGTCAAACTAGTATATAAAAAGTAAGACAATTATCAAAAACATATTTTGGAATTTTTCCCTTTTAAATCGTCTTTCCTAAAATAGAAGTATTTCAATGAATGAGAATACTTTTGATAATTATATTATTATTTTGAAATCGAAAAATATGCAATATAAGTATCAAATCGAATATTTCAACAAGAGCTTTAATACGAACTCACAAGTTGGAGTCAACTGTAAACATGTCGTCCTTAAAATCATATCAAAGATTAAAGGTAAAAAATTTATTTCGTACATTTTACTTTTTATCAATGTCCATCTATTTCAAAATTATTTGATTTAAGTCTTATAATGATATTTATAACTTCTTAACTATATTTACTTTGGTTATATATAATTAATTTCAATTCGAATTGCTTTTCTTATCAAATTAAAAGAAATAATAAATATCCGAACTTTTATGTAATTTAATTAAGTCCGAATAATTTTTGCAACTTCATATTTCGATCAATTCATGTTGCTTTATTTGTTACATTCATTTTAATATAGGACTACATGTATTTAATTTGTAATGTTAAAGTAAATATGAAATGAAATGTTTGTTTAATATATTTAAATATCAAATATCATACTACATATAAAAGTAAGTCACTTCCCAAAAACATGTTTTGAAACTTTTTCCGCCTAAACTGTCTTTCCTAAAATAGAAGTATTTCAATGAATGAGAATACTTTTGATAATTATACTATTATTTTGAAATCGAAAAAATATGCAATATGAGTATCAAATCGAAGATCTCAACAAGAACTTTAATACGAACTTACAAGTTAGAATCAACTGCAAACATGTCGTCCTTAAAATCACATCAAAGATTAAAGGTAAAAAACTTATATTGTACATTTTATTTTTCTCAATGTCCCCCTATTTTAAATTTTTTTATTTAAATCCTATAATGATATAAATTTCTTAACTAGATTTAATTTTGTCATATATAATTAATTTCAATTCAAGTTGCTTTTCTTATAAAATTAAAGGAAATAATAAATATCCGAACTTTTATGTAATTTAATTAAGTCCGAATAATTTTTGCAACTTTATATTTCTATCAATTCAAGTTGCTTAGTTTATCATATTCATTTAAATATAGGACCACGTGTATTTAATTTGTAATGTTAAAGTAAATGTGAAATGAAATATTTGTTTATTATATTTAAATATCAAATATTATATTAAGATAATTAGTACCAATTCTAATAGTACTCTTCCATTATTCATGCAGAGATAAATTTATTTTTGATAATCTAGAAATTATATTTTGGAAATATTAATTATGTCATAATCATTAAAATTGAATAATTATGCAAATGATGATTGATTTTTTTTTTTTTTTTTTATAATAGTAAGTCATTCAAATTCCAAATTATTATAATTAGCCACTTTGAAAAAAATTTGGCCCCTACTAGGTACTCCTTATTCAAAACTTTATTTTTCTAAAATTCATTTTCAACTAACATTATATTAATAAAATAATCTAAGTATAATTTCAAAAAATTTCCTAGTTTTTAAAAACTCATTCTCCCAAAATTTACTATTGCAAACAATATTATTTGAAATAATAGGTCTCAAACGGGATTTAAGTACATATTTTTCAAAAAATCACTATTAAAAAACCCATTTCGTATATAATGAGGGCTTAAACAAGGACGAGAAAAACGAAATACGTAAAGGGAGAGCATGAACAGGTATTGACCCATTTTTTCGCCAAAATATATTTCTTAAAATGGTAAGTGGTATTAATTAATTATATATTATTCATTTTGGACAAATTTTAAATTTAAAATAATTCAGTTGAATGCAAATTTTTAAATAGCCGTTTTTTCAAGTCCCTAAATTTCTTACTTCGTCTTCCCGTCTTGAAAATCAATTACAATTTTTTTTAAATTTGTAAAAAAAAAAAAAAAAAAAAATTGTCAATATCACATAAATATTTTTCTTTAAAAACATAAAATAAAAGAGGATGAAATAGGAACGTTCATCAATCTATTTTTTATTTTCTTTTTAATAAAATTGTGAGCTTATATCATAGATATATTTATTTTTTTATGTATTACAAATTCTGTTTAAATGTAATTTTATTTTCTCATTTTACGCTTTAAAAGAAATGTCTAGAAACGGTAAACATACCAACGGTAAGAAATAATTAAGGTATGTGTAATTTGTACCTTTTTGTGTTTAATTTATTTTTATTCATTTCTTATTTTTAATTAAATATATTTATTTCATATGTTAATATATAAATTCGATATATGTGAGTAACAAATGATCATACATCGCATGAGTGTAACACTAATGTAGGTGGAAATTTGGTAGTGAAACATATGAAACATTAACAAACTAGCTACAAAACTTAAAAGTAAAATATATATATATATATATATATTAAAAAAGTATTTTGACAATAAGAAATTATTTAAAAATAACTATGAAATTAATGAACTTTTAACATTAATGTCCCCTTGGCTTTATCTTTATGATCCCGTTGTTGTATAAATGGGTCAAGATGAGCGGGTCGATTGGACCAGTGAAAATCGACTCGAATTGATCAAGGATCGTGGGACGATCCGTGACTCTAGCGAACAATTCATGGGTCAAGAAGATATAAGCTGCGGGTTTGGCGGGTCACACCTTCTCGGGCTGCAATTAACTGCCACCACGTGAAATAATTAAAAACAATAAAAATTATTTTTATTAAATATGGTAACAAGGATCGTGGGACGATCCGTGACTCTAGCGAACAATTCATGGGTCAAGAAGATATAAGCTGCGGGTTTGGCGGGTCACACCTTCTCGGGCTGCAATTAACTGCCACCACGTGAAATAATTAAAAACAATAAAAATTATTTTTATTAAATATGGTAACGATGAAAACATCTCCCTTTCTAGAAACTCTAATAAAACTTTTAAATGTAATTTTTTTTCCTTCCTAATAACTAAGAAAAGTAATGTTCTTTCTTTGATAGTAGTAATTAGAAATGCATTTAGTTATTATTTATTTATGTTGTATTTAACTTTACAAAATTAGAAGGAATTCTTATAATATAAGATATTAATTTGTATACGAACTGTGACCCGCAACCTGCAAGGCTAGAACTATATTAGCTAGTGGACGAATCTGGATTGTAGTTTAAAATTTGTGGGCCGACCGTGAACCCGCAATGGTGACTTTTTCACTCGTACCATTATCGGCTCATAGGTTGGCGAGCTGACCCGACTAGGACCGCCGGAATTAACACTTCTACCGTTGTACTTCAGCTTCACGCCGTCACAAAAATTGCACATTGCGTGTCCACAGGCCACGAAATGAATATTTGTATCTTGATTATCAAAGCGTGTCGAACTAGGAAATGCATCTTGGCCATTGAGGTCTTCCTTATAAAAGGAATGCCCTCAATCACGGAACTAATAGACAATTGGAAGCCTCGTCCAAACAGTAACATTAAATATCTTGGCTCTGTAGCGTACCCGGTCCTCAAGGGCTGCCGGCCGTCTACTCATAGTCTTTCCACTCCCCCCTGGTCGTCCTGCTCCTCAAGGGCTGGCAGCCTCGTTTCCTGGTAGCAGGATTCTAAGAATCATTGTACTAAACCCTAGGTACATGGTTCGAATCCTGCGGAAGGCAAAAATCCACTTCCTGGAAACGAGGCTGCCAGCCCTTGAGGAGTAGGACGACCAGGGGGGAGTGGAAAGACTATGAGTAGACGGCCGGCAGCCCTTGAGGACCGGGTACGCTACAAAAAAAAGGCGCCTTTTTTTGTAGCGTACCCGGTCCTCAATGGCTGTCGGCCGTCTACTCATGGTCTTTCCACTCCCCCCTGGTCGTCCTGCTCTCAAGGGCTGGCAGCCTCGTTTCCAGGAAGTGGATTTTTGCCTCCCCAGGGATTCGAACCTTGGTCTAATGGTACCAGGGATTCCATGAAGTTTGTACTTAACCCCTAGGTACAAGGTTCGAATCCCTGGGGAGGCAAAAATCCACTTCCTGGAAACGAGGCTGCCAGCCCTTGAGGAGCAGGAGGGATTCCATGAAGTTTGTACTTAACCCCTAGGTACAAGGTTCGAATCCCTGGGGAGGCAAAAATCCACTTCCTGGAAACGAGGCTGCCAGCCCTTGAGGAGCAGGACGACCAGGGGGGGAGTGGAAAGACCATGAGTAGACGGCCGACAGCCATTGAGGACCGGGTACGCTACAGCTCAATCTAAGACATGGTCATCATTTAAGTCCGAACACAATCAAATCATCATGAAAGAAATCCATTAAAACTATGTGTGCATATAACGAATCCCTGGGGAGGCAAAAATCCACTTCCTGGAAACGAGGCTGCCAGCCCTTGAGGAGCAGGACGATCAGGGGGGGAGTGGAAAGACCATGAGTAGACGGCCGACAGCCAGCCATTGAGGACCGGGTACGCTACAGCTCAATCTAAGACATGGTCATCATTTAAGTCTGAACACAATCAAATCATCATGAAAGAAATCCATTAAAACTATGTGTGCATATAACGAATTACATGAGAGCTATGATGCTCAAACTCAAGTACGGGTGTTGTATATGGGTATGATCCGAGTGTCAGCCTTTTTTTTCCTCAAAATCTAGGATACGTTGACACGATTAAAAAAAGTCCAAATTTTGGACACAGGTACTTGGGTATCACTTTCACACATGATTTTTTTTTCTTTCAAATTTTACTTGTGAAAATTAAAAATTAAATTAAATAACAAATTTATAGTGTAAATAAAAATAGTGTAAAACAATTTTTATTTTTATTTTTGTTGTCTTTAAATTAGTTTAATTTTTAATTTTTATATTGTAATATAATTTTATTTTATTTTTAATTTTAAGTTGAAATCTAGGCCACATTTTAAAAGGGTCATTTTCCTTTTAAAAGGCCCATTTTGAGTCTCGATCAATTTAAACAAAAGCCTCCAAGCCGTCTTCTTCACACAATCAAATTAGGGTTAGGTCTTCTCATCTCCTCCAACCTGCGCAAGCTTCTAGCGTTTTAGAGTGCAAGGTAAGTGTCTTCCTCTTCCTCGTTGGTGCACCTACACCTCGCCCCCAATGGTTATCGTGTCCACCTTTTCAATAGAGTATCAGATCCGTAATTCATACCTGTATCCGTGTTACGTGTCGTGTACACGGCACGGGTACGCCGGCCGAAATGAAGAGTCCAAATATCATAACATGAAAGTACCGCGAATAAAAACATCAACGAGAATATTAAAAAAAAAAATTTGACTCACTAATGACTTTCCACAAGATAATGAGGGGATGTCAACTAATAAAAATGACCAAAAGAGCCCAAAAAATTATATATGATTAGGACTATTTGCACAACTAATTAATTATTCAAAATTAAACAATGACAAATTAAAGCCTATGTTTGGTAACACCGTGTGATTTATAAACTGATTTATTTATAATTTTGAGGTAAAAAATAGTATTTTGAAATCGTAGAAAGAAAATATGTGGTTAAAAATTAATTTGATAAAAATTAATTTGAAAAATTGTATAATTTATAAATTAGTTTATTTTGTCTATCAAATACTTGTTGAGAGTATAAATATCAAATATTTGCCATTAAAGCACATCTCCAAGTGGTAAAAGGGGAAGGTGAATAAACCTCAACTTTGTTTGATGCTACCGCTTCAAGTGTTCGAATTTTGGAATATTGATTTGACCTCTGAGTAAGTGCAAGTGTATAAGCAGTGTTTCATCCTATATCCTGAATCATAATCTGCGATTTACATCATTCACTAAGGCGCATGACAGAGCAGGTGGGGGTCATCAAGATTGTGACTCAACCTTTTTTTTTTTTTTTATAAATGTCGAATATTTATTTCTCTCTCTAAAAAGTCGCATCAAATCAAAGCAAAAATATTAGGTGGCGTTCTGTTTGTATTTTATTTTGTATTTTCATTTTCGAAAATGTTTTGTGTTTTGTGTTTTCATTTTTGTTTTCAAATTTGCTGAAAACGCATTTGGTTTGTCATTTCTGAAAACTGTTTTTGAAAATGAAAAGCTAGAAAACACGTTCTGTTTGAAATTTTGCAGAACACTATTTAAACTATTTTTAATTAATTTGCTTGCAGAATACCACTAACTCCAACTCAAATTTCCTTTCACAATACACTAAAAATATGGTTACATGCAACACACTAATGTGAGCATTAAGAGTCTATATTAACACAGCTTGGTCAGGTTCGGGACTTGAGAAAGCTCTACTTCTATTAAAATCCAGAAAATGCAAGTTCTTTCAAAACCACCAGAGTCCATTTATCATTACATTTTTTGAAATATAACAACAAGAATTCTCATTTAATTTTTTTTTTTTTTTGTAATGTTGATATTGAATTGAATAAAACTTTATTTAAACTAAGTTCCAAGTTAGGATAATTCTCAAAAAAAAAAAAAAAAAAAAAAAAAAAAAAAAAAATCTTTATTTAGGCTTAGTTCCAAGCTAGGATAATTCTAAAAAAAATAATAAAAAAATAAAAACTTTATATTAAGCTTAGTTCTAAGTTAAGATAATTCTATATAAAAAAAAAAAAAAAAAAAATTTCCAAAACTCGTTTTCCGCGTTTTGGACATTTTTTGTCGAAATACACACAAAACGCCCAAAACGATGTTTCAGGCGTTTTCCGTTTTGTGTACAAATTTTTTTTTTTGTTTTCCAAAATGCGTTTTCGAAAATGGTAAAGAGAACGCGTTTTTAGAGTTTTCGAAAATAAAAACAGAAAACGACCTCAAAACAGCAAAGAGAACAGGGGCTTAAGTTGACACTCTTGAAAATTTTAGGATTCTTCAATCGAAGTGTCCCTTTTCCGTGACGAACATGACAAGTCGCTTCCCTAAGTTTCAAGATAAGGTCATCATTTTTATATATGCGAGATACAAGAATTGAACTGGATAAATTGCACAAGAACTCTCCAATCTTTGTTGCGTGTTGCACCTTTGTCCTCAACCTTCAAATCGAACATTTGCATGCTAGCCTTTCATTTTATAGCACTTTAATCCTTAACGGATAATTTTACCCTTGACTTATTTACAAGCTAAAATAACATTTTAAAGATGATTTTTGCCATTGCTTATTAATAAATACTAATATTTACCCCATACGATGTACGGAAGTTGCTTCCATAATAATTATTTCAATAAATATTCGTAAAATTTTAATCATTTTACATAATCAATACAAATATAAAATGCGTAAAATAATAATATTTTATTACAATATTAAATGCAAATTTACATAATTTTCGCTTTTGCCCCTTGTATTTAACATTTTTTTTTTCAAATTTCTCAAAAAACAAAGCATTTTATAATCTCAATATTATCTACACGGATTTAAAAACAATTTTAATATACACAAATTGAAATTGCATTAATCAACATGGATTTAAATACGACATTAATCTACACAAATTTTTGAGTTATTCTATTTTATTTTAATATTTTTCAAAAATTGTATATTCATCTCTAAAACAAAACAACAATAATTTTGTTTATAAACAAAAATATAGCTTTCGAATGGAGGTTTAAGTATTTTTCTATAAATTTATTTATAATCAACACATTTTTCATTTATGTTTATTTACACGAATTTAAATACGACATTAATTCAAATGAAAATTGTATTAGTCAACACGAATTTAAATAAGACATTAATATACACTATTTTTATTTTTATTATAGGTTTTTTTTCCAAAAATTGTAAGTTTATTTTGAAGGGAAAATAACATTTAATGCTTCCCTCTTCTCACTCATACTTTTATATATGTATATACTAGTAATCGCATCCGTGCGAAACACGAAAGATATAATTGACAAATATTTATTGAATAAATTGTAAAAATACAATGTTCAACATAAATTATGCATTCATATGTAATAAAAAATACACAGAAAAGTAAAATATAAAATTACGAGTTGCATATTTCTTTTAACGGCTAATTATTTATTATCTAATTTTCTTAGTCTATTTAGACTATGTAAGATATCGACATGTGACTTACTCTATACTTTACAATTTTAATTTGATGACTAAGTCGAGTTTACGATTATTTGATTTCTCAAAATTGAAATATTTATAGTTTTCAACTCGTATAATAAAATAATATTAAATACAAGTTTTAATTAAATTTCATTAAATGAATATTATAAATATAAAAATATAAAAAATCACCTATATATCTCAATTTATAAATGGAGACTTAACCCACAAGACATAAGGCTTTATCACTTATTCATATAAATTTGATTTTTCAAAAATAATTTTTTCCAATGTTCATTCTCAACCAAACATCTTTAAAACTCATTTTTCACAATTGCAAACACTATTTTTGTGCATGTTAAATAAACGTTTGGATCATATTCTATTTTTAAATAAAACGATTTTGCTAACTTCTATTTTACAAATTAAACTAATAAGTATATCGGAACCTAAAGTTGTGAAAAATTAAATGATTTAATTGAATTTATTTAGAAAGATCGGATATTTATTATTTCTTTCAATTTGTTAAGAAAAAAATTCGAAATTAATTATTTAGGTCAAATTGAATTTAGGTATGAAATGATAGGTATCATTTTAGGACTTAAATAAGATAAATTAAAAAGATTGGATGTTGAAAAAAGTAAAAAAATATAAGTAAAACTTTTACCTTCAGTATTTAAAATGATTTTACGAATGATATTTTTAGAGTTTGTTCTCATTTGTTAGCTTGTATTAAACTTCTCGTTGAGATATTGAATTTGACATCCATATTGTATATTTTTCGATTTGAAAATAATGCAATAATTATCAAAAGAATAAAATAATTTATATTTTGACTTTTTATAGATATTTTCTTTTTTCACAAATTCATAAATCATTTCTACATGCATTAATTGAACTCTCATAATCTATGCATTAAAATAAATTAATAAAATTAAGAAATTCCCTAAAATGACAATTGAAAATGGACGGAAAACTATGTGCGTAAAATGGTGACAGTTACTCTCCTAATCCATGTTATTTATATTGTTCAGAACAAAGTTTAAATTTAAAAATATCTTTATTTGTTAAATGAGGACAAGATCCAGTAGAGATCAAACTATCAAAGTGCTACTAAGATAAAAGATTGGGACATAGATGCCCTGGTTTGAAGGCTGGGGACCAAAGTGCAACATGCATCAAAGATTGGGGAGTTATTCTGCTATGTACTCAACTGAATATTGCAGGCAGAATCAGATTCCAATGCGATGTGGGTGCAACACTAGAGTGTATAAGTGGAGATTAATGCTTCTCTTTTTCTCAAAGTTAGATCCAAACACAATCTCACCACCAGCTTACTTTACAAGCTGCCTAATAATCTTCCTTCGGAAATTCTCTGATGTCACCCTTTAGTACACGAAATTGGCTTTTAAGAGAGAAGAATATATTAACAATGGTACATATTGTTTGGCAGAATATCACGTTTGATTTCTTTATAAATCCAAGATTGTTTATATTTACGGGTGACTTGTATTCGTGATTTTCTTAACAATTCAGTAACTTTGCATCGAACTTATCCTTGAAATCGATTTCTAAGAAAAGGATATCCATAGTGTTTATAAATTCAGAGTACATGTCCTTCACAACAAGAAGTGATTTAAAATCATTAAAAATAACTTTTAAAAAAAAAATCATTAAAAATGAATTATCACGACATCTCGAACCCAAATCCCAACTACTTTTTAAAAATTTTCGAGTAAAAAAACTTAAAAGGTTATGTCTTGAAAATAACTCGTATTATCTACCAATACAAAATAATATATATACTTACGTAGGGGCGGAGCCAGCCCACTTTTTTGGACTGGGCCAAATTTCATTTTTGATGGGCTTTGTTTAAGAATTTTTTTTTAAAACCTATGAATGATTTTTTGGATCACGGGTGGGCCAGGGCTCAGTTGGGCCACCCCTGGCTCCGCCCCTGCTTACTTACGTAAAAGTGTATAACTAGTTACGACCAAACATGTTCTAGAGAATAATTGTACAAGAGAACATTGTAGTTATTTATAATAATGGTTTTATCCCATTTAATTTATTCAGCCTGAATCAAATTTGTGCCTAGTTGTTAGAATGGAGCAAAATCAAACGGCTATACCGAGGAGTGGAAGATTTACATCACGCGATCTCAAGCTATTGGCCATAGGATTATCCATTCTTGCTATATTATCTCCATTATACATTGATCGGAGATCCATATTTGAGCCAGAAATTGAAGAAGAACCCATAAATTTTTCTTCCTATTTGCCTCTTCTGCTGCTGTTTCTGATATTGGGCATTGCTTTTTCATGTTTCATGGAGACTGGATTCACCAGGTTTGATCCTTACTGGATTCATAGGGTTGGGGGTTCTTCAACTGGGATTATAATTATTTTAGCTGTTCTTTGTCTAGTTTTGAAGTTTAAAGCCTCTTTAATATGATCTCAGGGTCATGGTGTAACTCAATTCTCGACCGTGCTGGATACTAAAATAAATAAGATTATAATTTTTTAGCTCTTGGCTACGTTCAACAAAAACACAATTGTATAATATCTTTATTTCGAGTTTTTAGTTTAGTTTTGAACTATTAAGCCTAATGGAGTGTTTGATATGTGATACTGAGCCCGGTTAGATTTTTGGACGAATATGTAGTTAAAAAGACGTTGAAAAGTGTGAAAATGGTGGATAGTTGTTCTTGTATTAGTCTGGAAGTGTAAATCTCGAGTATGAACTCATCTATTGGGTAATTAGCACAAAAATCTTCATCGTTTGTCTTCTTTGCATAAATCGTCCATAACGTTTCAAACTTGAAATTTGCATCCTTATTTCAACATTTTCTTGTAGAGTGGGTACTTACCTTGCACAAAACATCTCAATTGTTTGTCTTCATGGCTCAAATCTTCTATATCGTTTCAATTTTGACACTTGGACCTTAAATCTTCCTATTTTTGTGCAAAATTAATTACCATCTATTTTTTCCATTGTAAAATGATTATTTTACACTCTTTTTAAATAAACAACCATTATTATTTTACATATATTTTTTATTTAAAGTGTTTCTATTTCTATTTCATTCTTTCTAAAATTAATTTCTTTGTAAAATCTCTTGATTATAATAATATTTGTTGTCCAATGAATAAAAATAAAATATATAATTTTTAATATTTTATCTCATGTCCTGACAAAGTTAGAAAAACACCTAGCATTGCCAAGGCTGGTAGTAGTGCAGAAGAGAACAAGAGGTCAAAGCTCAAATGGGAAATTAGTAGAGGCTTCGAAAGAGAGGACTACTCAAAGGACAAATCTGTAAGAGGCTTCGAAAGTTGGACGAAGGATTTAAGAATAATCTATGAAGCCAACACTTCAAAGGATACACAACTCTCCCGTAAACGCGCCCAAATAAGAAACGACTCATCGTATAAATCTAGGGACGTGACCACTTTATCAAGGAATGGACGAATGGTGTAAACGATATGTCCATGAAATTTTGCTACGTGTACAAATAATTTAACAATGAGGTTAACAATTATGTGATGTGAAAATGTGATTGTTATTGATTTAAAATATGATGTGATGTGTAAGCTTACTGACAATCTCATTGTTGAAATCATTGTACATGTAACAAACTTGTATATTCATGTTCCATGACGATCTTGTAGATCAAAATATATATTTTCAAACATTTTATATGATGCATATATATTCAACTAAAATCACACATTTAAACTCAAGATCAATTGAAAGAACAAAAAATACAGAGTCACAAACAATTTCTAGCATATATCAAATTCCCAAGGCACATACCAATGCAATCAAAGCTCCTACAGCAATTGGCAGAAGACGAGAGGTTTGGGATAAAGCACGAGAACCACTGCACTGGTCATTGGCACCACTGAAGCATCCAGGTCGGCTTATCTTAGCCACACCTTCCTCAGGGACAAAGCTATGGTTGGATTTGCCATTGCTGAACAGCAGACACCAGAAATAGGGACCACCGCCATCAGAGCCACTCACGGCAGCGCCAACTTCTGTGTGATTCTTGTTGTGGACTATTTCCAAGCTCTTTTCATTCTTCATCAGAATTTCGGAAAATGCTTCTGATGGCTTGGCGTATTTCGACTGGCATCCCAGTAGTCGACCGGTGATTGGAGTTAGGGTCGAGGCCTCGACGTCACAATTGGGTGCAAAACTTTCGGTAAACTCGGACTCGGGTGGTTTCTTGGCATCTTCACCGCCCACCGCACTACAGTCACCTTGGTATGCTTTTATGTATTGAAGAGCAATGCATGCAAGGCCTTGATTGTTGTACAAAGACGATGATTTACTTGCAGTTCTGTTATTGTTAATCATTGAAACTAACTGATCAGCAGGATTATCTGCAACTTTGTCTGTGTTTCGACCACAAATATAATAAATTTGTTAGATCCATCTGTTTTTCAATAATAGTCTATCATATCAAAATAAAATACCCATCTTAATCTTATGGGCAACTGGGCATTGAAAGAAAGGAGGTTTAGTGTTTAGTATACTCTTCAACGGCTTTGTCGTGCTCTATGTGACCTAAAGCAAGACCCTCTAATTCTTACAATTTTGCTGTAGCTAATCTGATGGAGGTATCACTCTTATTTCTTTATCGATTATTAGCCGTGATAATCTTTCTAGCATTCGGGTCTAAATCAAATTTTGGCCATCTTAGCTACTCTTAGGTCACGCGTCACATCTATCTCTGACGGACCGTATTGACGGCCCGTTTGCAAAGAAGTCAATAGCTGCTTGTGACACTTTTTGAACTTGTTAGGATAATTTTCTAAAAGCGCTTTGACGGGTTAGAAGAGCTTTAAGAGGAAGTTTATTTAGGGTCGTCTATAAGCCCTAATTATGCCTCCAGCTTCCTCTCTTGAGCAAGATTGATTGACAACAAAATTAAGACAAATACTAAACTTACTCCTATAGATGGACATTCTCTTCCCAATCATATGTTCAAGGGACAATTTGTTGAAGGCCTGAAGCTACATGTGCAGCATTGCTTATGCAATTCATGTAGTTCACCAGAATATGGTCTCTTCTCATTCATCTCTCTCTCTCTCTCTCTCTCTCTCTCTCTCTCTCTCTCTCTCTATACACTTGTCTTTTATATTCTCCATTATTATATCCCAAGGGCACTCTCCTATAGATACACATTTATGTTCGAATTCATCTTTGCAATTGAACGAGTACCCTGTACCCAGATCTTCCATAGATTTTTTTGCAGAATCCCAGGAAATTAAACATTCATCTAAGATCAGTATTCAAATTGATTCTAAATATAAATGAAATTCATCGAGAATCACATTATTTTACTTTCAAATCTACACAGAAGTGTTAATTATAAAATAAAGAGGAAAGAAAATTAAAGAGACAGTAATAACTACTCAAATCTAGAATTTAAAAACAAGCATCAAGAAAACGGTGAATTAAATGAATATAAAGAAAACCCAAGTTCAACAACGATCAAGTTAGAACACCGACATAAATTTCCCTGTTTATATCTATGCAAAAATATTAGTGGGAAATATTTTATTTTCTTAAAATTTAAGGAATGACAAAAATGACAAACAAAAATTAAAAAGGATTCTTACTTTGGACATTGGTAGAAGCTGAAATGAAGAGAATGGACAGAGCGAGAAACCAGATGAGCATTGCCATTGCAGCAGTTTAGAGAGAGAGAGAGAGAGAGAGAAACTGATGTGTATCTATAAAATAGAGAGAGAAGGGTTAGTCGAAGCAAACTGTTCTGTGAAAGATCAACAGTGGCAAGTTTGTTTGTATGTCAGCATCGATCTCATAGTTTACGAAACTAGGCATTGATATCATATTTGCATAATCAAAATAAACTAATTTATAAATTACAAAATTTATCAAATTACTTTTTAATTATATACATTTTTTCTTTTTAATTTTCAATTACTATTTTTTACTTTAAATTTATAAATAAATCAGTTTATAAATAAAACGGCCTCTGTTCGGATCATGGATATGGTTTATAAACCAGATTTTCACATTTTTCGAGGTAAGATATATGGTTAAAAATTAGAGGGAGAAAATATTTAGAATTAAAATTGATTTAGGAAATTGTGTAGATTATAAATTAATTTATAAACCAATTTCACCATTGATCCGAACAGAGCGTTAATTACAGGGACGCCACTAATCGACCACTGGCTCCTCAACTTTACGTTTATGTAGAAGTAAAAACTTGAGTAGAGGTGAGCGTGTGTTAGATTGATTTTTTGTCCAACCCGAACCCAACTCACTATGGTCCGATTGATAAAAAATCAACCAAACTCAACCTAAATATGAGTTCAAACCCAACCCAATCCAACCCGATCGAAACTTGGTTGGGTTGGGTGGTTGAGCTTTGGCCCAATTAGCAAAAAATTCTGAAAATTAAAAAATTATGCCCGTAAATCAACTATTAACTCAAACTAATTATATATAATACAATAAGCTCAAATACAATAAATTCAATACTTGCTAATAAAACTAAAATATGTTCAAACTCATATTTGAGTTTTATCCAAATTAAAAATGAGTTTAAGATTCTTGAAATTTAAATGGGTCTAAATTTCTAAAATTTTTATTGGGTTGAGTTTTTCACCCAACCAACAACCCGACCCAACCCAACCAGATCAAAAAAAATATTTAGAACCCGAACCCAACCCGATTTTCATAAAAAATCAATACAAATCAATATAGTTGGATTGGGTTGATTTGAGCGGTTTAGATGAGTTAATGCCCACCCCTAAACTTGAGTTTTGTAAACGCATGATGTTTTTCAAATTGTCCCTAAAATATATCTTAACATGAAATGAGGAATGTTCCCAAAAGTACGGGGACCCAAAAAATCATTTTGAATACTTTCATAGTACTCAACGTGCTAATATACTTGTGGTAATATTTGGTTTTTCTCGGGAGATTATGGTCAGTTTAAGGTTGATGGATCGTTGTCCCTCCATGATAATATCGTTTCTAGTTACATGCAAATGTAGGATATAGCATTGGAAAGATAATTAAATTTTAAGTTCAATGCAGAACATGGACCGCAATTTAGAATTGTGAATTAAAATGTTGTGCCTTCACAAATTTGCAAACAATGATCTCGGCTAATGTGGTGGAGGAAATCATAAGTTTTCAAACTACTCATTATTTTTTTTTTTAATATTTTTAGAATATTTGGTTAAAAAGTAGAAAAATTTGAGTTCATGCACAAAATTATTTTATTTGTAGAATGTGTAATAAAAATTAGTTGATTAAAAAAAATGAATTTTTAATATTTTATAGAATTAGGCTCAAAGATTAGTTATATATAAAAACATAATGAGATTTTGAGATGTCAAGGAGCCTAAGAATTTTTTATAAAAAACTAATAATATATAAAAAATAAATTTCATAAAAAAATGGGTGGGAATGAGTTTTCTTGGTAAAATTGAATTCACTTTATTTTCTTGCATTTTGGTCTCCAAATTTTTTCGATTGACCTAATTTATTTTATTTTCCTTCTTCCAATTTGATCCATCAACTTTCATTTGGATCTAATTGATCTCTGGTCAAACTCAATCTTCATTCCTAATTCGACTCAACTTTTAAATAGTTACAATTTAGTCCTTCAACTTTTTAAGTCTTATAATTTAGCTAATTTTCATCACTTTCAACTATTTTCATGTAGTTTATTTTTAAATAATTTATTATTAAATTTTCACCAATCATATTACACATAAAATATTGTCAATCAAACACAAAAACATGAAATTCCTTTTCTTTCCACATAAATTTTTCACCCTCACTAAATTTCCAAAGGGAAATAATACATAAACAAGGCCTTTATTATACATCACTAGTGTTACACACCTGCGATGCACGATCACTTATTTTTAATTATGAAATGAATATATATATATAATTAAAAGTAATAAACGAATGAAAACAATTAAACACAAAAGGTACAAATTATACATACTTTAATTATTTTTTACCGTTAGTATGTTTACCTTTTCAAGAAACTTCTTTAAATATTGTAATTTTAATTGATTTAAAGCGTAAAATGAGAAAATAAAATTACATTTAAATAAAATTTTTAATACATAAAAAAATAGATATATCTGTGATATATGCTCACAATTTTATTAAAAAGAAAAAAGAAAATAAAAAATAGATCAATGAACCTTCCTATTTCATCCTTTTTTATTTTCTGTTTTTAAAGAAAAATATTTATGTATATTGACAAAGTTTTTTTCTTTTTTCTTTTTTTTTTTTTAAAGATTTTTTTTTAAAAAAAAATGTAATTGATTTTCAATAGGGGAATGCGAACCAAGAAACTTAGGGATTTGAAAAAATCAGTTATTTAAAAATTTGCATTTAACTGGATTATTTTAAATTTGAAATTTGTCCAAAATGAATAATATATAGTTAATTAATACTACTTGCCATTTTAGGAAATATATTTTGGCGAAAAAATGTGTCAATACCTATTCGTGCTCTCCATTTATGTATTATTTTAAGTGTGGGGGGATTTGATAAGTAGGGATGGCAAAAAAAATCCGAACGACCCGAAACCCAGAGGACTCGAAACGACCCGCCCCGAAAATTACCCGCCCCGCCCCGTCCGCGGGGCGGGTTTTCCTCCCCGAACAGCTTTTCGGGGTGGGTTCGATGTAGACCCGCCCCGTGACCCGAGAATTTTTGTTTTTTATTTTTTTGAATGAGAAGTTAAAAGTAAATTTAATGAGGTCTAGAAGAATTGAACATTGATGGAATTTAAGGGTATGAAAATATATAAGGGAAAAGTACATAACTATACAACTAAAACTTAAATTTTTTTTGTAAAAATCAGGTCTTAATATGCTAATTAATTAATACAATATTATAATAATTATAATGAGTTGACAAAGAAAGATATAATATTAAATAATAAAATAAAAACAATATCTAATCCACAACCACTCCATCCCAATCTAACCCTCCACCCACCCCACCCCATAAAATAACTTTTTTCCTTATACTTTTCCACACTCACCCCCACCCCCAACACCACCTTACCCACCCCACACAACACTCCTCCCCCACCCACCCACCCACCCACCCACGCACCCAACCACCCCGCCACCACTCACTCACCCACCAACCCCACCCCACCCAACCCCACCACACCACACCACAAGAATGATGTTACTTCTATTTTTTTCTCCCCCCACCCACCCACTAGTCCCATCCCATCACACCCACCCACCACTCCATCCCAACCCAATCCAACTACCCCCGCACTCACCTCACCCTACCCCGTCAACCCACCCCCACCCCTATCCCACCCACGACCCCACCAACCCCACCTCAACTCAATAAATGAATTTTTTCCTTCTACTTTTTCACACTCGCCCCGAACCCCGACACCAACTTATCCACCCCACCCCATCATACCCCTCCCCAACCCCACCCCACTCACCCCCACTCACCCACCCCACCTCAAATCAATAAATGAATTTTTTCCTTCTACTTTTTCACACTCACCCCCACCCCCGACACCAACTTATCCACCTCACCCCACCCCTCCCCTCCCCAATCCCAACCCAACCCACCTCACCCCCACTCACCCACCCACCCCTACCAAACCGCACCACAAAAATAATTTTACCTTTATTTTTTTCTCATCTCAGACACCCACCCACCCGTTCCATCCCACCCCACCCCACCCCACTGCTCCCCAAACCCAACCCAACCCACCCACCCCTAGTCCCACCCCACCCTATCCCACCCGCACCTCACTCAAAATGATTTTTTTCTACTACTTTTCCCCAACTTGCCTAGACCATACCATATCCTACCCCGCCACCTACCCCAACCCCACCCACCCCACCCAAAATTAATTTTTTTGCACTAATTTTCGACTCCCCCATCAGCCTTGCCCCAGACCCTACCCCAACCCATCTCACCCAAAATGATTTTTTATTTTACTACTTTTCCACTCATCCCCAACCCCACCCCACCCCACCCCACCCAAAATTAATTTTTTCTCCTAATTTTTCACTCCCCGACCCTACCTCGCCACCCACCCCCACCCCATCCTACCCCACCAAAATATGATTTTTCTTCTATATTTTCACACCCCACCCTAACAACCCCACCAAACCCCACCCTAGCAACCCCACCACAACCCACCCCACCCAAAAATGATTTTTCTTCTATTTTTTCACATTTCACCTCAACCGCCCCATCCTATCCCACCATACCCCCATCCAAAAATGATTTTTCTTCTATTTTTTACACCCCTGCCAACCACCTCCACTCCATCCAAAAATAATTTTTCTTCTATTTTTTTACACTTCCCCCCAACCGCCACACCCCACCCCATCACACCGCACCGCACCCCGCCACCCACCATACCCCATCAAAAAATTGTTTTTCTTCTATTTTTTCACACTTCACCCCAACCACCTCATCTCATCCCACCCCACCCCACCCACGCACCCACCCAAAAAATAATTTTTTTCTTCTACTTTTTCCAACCCCCAACCCAACCTAGACCCCCACCCTACCCACCCACCCCACTCTAAAAAAATGATTTTTTTCTTCTACTTTTCCCCACCCTACCCTACCCCCACCCACAAAAAAATGATTTTTTTCTTCTACTTTTTCAACCTCGATCCCCCCCACCAACCCACCCACTTCGACCCTACCTCACCACAAAAAAATGATTTCTTCTACTTTTTCTAGCCTCACCCGACCTCTACCCCACTATCCCCACCCCCAAAATCACAGTCAGTCACGTAAGTTGACACGAGATCGCAGTTAAGTCACACAGAGTCACAATTACAAATTTAGTTGTAAAATCTCACCCCTCCAAAGTCACAGTTGGTCACATAAGGTCAAAGTTCGATCACACAAAGTCGCAGTTTGGTCAAACGTGGTCACATTTAGGTCACATGAGGTCACAATTAGGTCAAACAAGGTCACGATTAGATCACACATGGTCACAGGTCGATCACATAAAGTCACACTTCGTTCTTACAAAGTCACACTTCGGTCACACATAGTCATATTTGACACAATTGTAGGTCACGTCACGTCCTCGTCCAATGGTCACACCAAGTCACAGTTGGTCACAAAAAGTCACAGCTGATCACACAAGGTCACAGTTCCATCACACAAAGTCACAGTTAGGTCACAATTGGTCACACAAGGTCACAGTTTGGTCACACAAGGTCGCAGTCCAGTCACACAAGGTCGCAGTCCAGTCACACGAGGTCACAATTCGCTTACATAAAGTCACAATTCGATCACATAAGGTCACAGTTCGATCACACGAGGTCACAGTTGGGTCACATAAAGTCACAGTTCGATTGCATAAGGCCACAGTTCGATCATACGAGATTACAATTCGATCATACAAGGTCACAGTTAGATCATATAAAGTCAAATTTCGATCGCGGGAGGTTACAATTCGCTCACAAAAAGTCACATTTCGATCACACAAAGTCATATTTAACACACCTGTAGGTCACATCACATCATCATCAAATGGTCACACAAAGTCACAATTGATCGCAATTAATCAATATTTTTTCTCCCGATGTTTTCCACCCCCACCACCCCGCCTCATCCCCACCCGATATCATCCGCAAAGTCACAATTGGTCACACAAGTCATGGTTCAGTCACAAAATCACAATTACAAATTTAATCGCAAATTTCACCGCAACCCCACACCACCCAACATAACTCCATCCCACATGCAAAGTCACAATTTGTCACAAAAAGTCAAAATTCGGTCACAATTAAAAATTTAGTTGCAAAATTGACTCCACCCACCCCTCATGTCAAGTCACAGCTGGTCACACAAAGTCACAATTAAAAATTAAGTTACAAAACCCCACCCCACTTTCAAAGTCACAGTTTGTCACAGGAAATCACAATTGGTCACACGAAGTCACAGTTTGGTTACACAAAGTCGCAGTTAAGGTCACAGTTGGTCACACAAAAGTCCCAGTTGGTCACAATTCAATCACACAAAGTCGCAGTTAGGTCACATGAGATCACAGTCTGGTCACATGAGGTCACATTCCTGTCATAGATCAATCACATGAAGTCACATATAGTAGCAGTTTGGTCACACAAGGTCACAGTTCGGTCATACGTAGTAATAGTTCGATCACACGGTCATAGTTGACACAACTATAAGTCACATCACGTCATCGTCCAATGATCACACAAAGTTATAGATGGTCACAAGTTAATTGGTCACAATCATTTATAGTTGGTCACATATTATTTATTTATTGGTCAAAACTTATTTTTTTTCACGATTAGTTAATATTTTTTGTTACAATTACCTAATAATAATTGGTCACATTCTGTACTCGTCACAAAGTCACATATAGTCGACACTTTGGTTACAATTACCTAATAATTGGTCACAATTAGTCAATTACACATAATCAATCACAATATTTTCCTTCTAATTTTTCACATCCAACCCACCCCATCACAACCCTACCCCCGCCCACCCACCCTCACCCCACCCGCAAAGTCACAATTGGTCACACAAAGTCATATTTCAGTCACAAATCATAATTACAAATTTAATCTCAAATTTCACTGTAACCCATCCCCACCAGTCCACCAACCCGACGGGCCAACCTTACCCCGCAAAGCCATAATTGATAACACAAAATCACATTTCGATCACAATTGTAAATTTAGTTACAAATTTCACCCGCCTCTTCATTGCAACCCCACCCCACCCCACCCCTCACCACAAAGTCATAGTTGTTCATACTAAATCACATTTCAGTCAAAATTACAAATTTATTTTCAAAATTCACTCACCCATCCTACAAAGTCATAGTTGGCCACACAAAACGCTACACATAAGTTACAGTTGGTCACACAAAGTCAAATTTTAGTCACAATTACAACTTTAGTGACAAACTTTAAACCCGCCCTCACCACACACCCACCCCACCTTATCCAACCCCACCCACAAAGTCATAACTGATAATTGTTTTCCTCAATAATCTTGGAGTTATGTAAAATTTAACACCTAATAATTGTTTATGTAGTATTTATTTGTTGATCACAACTTACTCATTTTCTTAGTCATGGATAGTTAATATTTTTTCACAATCACCTAATAATTGATCACATTCTGTGCTCATCACAAATCGCACAATGTCAAATTTACTCAATATTTTAATCATAATTACCTAATAATTGCAAAATCGATCACATTCCGTACACGTCACAAGTCGTACAAAGTCACGATCACCTAATAATTCTCACAAATACTTAATTAAGTCACAATTATCTATAATTGGTCTCAGTTACCTAATAATTAGTTACAATCACCCATCCCAATGCGCCCCTTCTCCACCACCATCACCGCCGCCACCCCTACCATAGGACATCCCCTACCACCACTCTGTCACCACCTGCACGACCATCTCAAAGCTACCATCACCTAAAACACCACACAACCATCCCCTAAAACATCGTAAAAACCGCCAACCAACCACCACCATTACCAACAACCCACCATCAACCACTCACCACAACCAACCACCACCAATAACATCACTATAGCTAACTGTGTAAGAAAAACACCATTACCAGTTAAATATGATTACGATCCTAACATAGGTAGAATTTCTTATTGTAAGGGTAATCGGCCAATTAACCCTCACGAAGTGACCTCAAAGACTGAGGATCGTTAGGAAGATACTGGGCAATGGGGGTTTGAGTTTGGTTGTAAAGATAATATTCGATCTTGATGTCAAGAACCACCTCCCCCACTGTTATTCTTCCCATGCTCCTCCTTCCCGTCAGAATCCAGTCTCGAACTCAAAGATTCTTGGTCTTCTTGCCGAGATTCTGCCTTGTTCGTTGAATTAGTATCATGTTCACAATAACTATTAGCATAAATTTTTAGGTAATCAAAGTATTTCCCACCTCAAAGATGAAATTTGGAAACCCTGTATGGTAACAGAATGGTCGGTGATTGAAGGTTCCGCCGCAGCGGTGAGATGCCTCTGCAGAAGTGGCACTATAAGCACCGCTTGCGTCGATAGTGTGCGGCGGACATAGCGCCGCTTCTGCGTCACGGTGGTCGGCGCGGTGCTCTCTTGCGTCAACGACGTTAGCACCACCTCGTCTGATCTGAAGTCCTCGACGATGCCGACCTCCACTACGAGAGCTTCCGACTGTCGAAGAACTCCTTTTCAAAATGCACGCACTGCCTCCTCTCCGGCGATGGAGAATCTGGTATTGGTGGTTTTAGATTTTCGAGGGTAATGAGAATTGAGAAATGAGAGGAATGCAAAGGGTTGTAGATTTTTTAAATTTAATTATGTGTTAATTAATTATATTTAACACCTGAAAATTAAAAGAATTAAGTTCTTCACCAGCTTTTTGAATTGTGAATTTGAACTACAGGGATGAGTGTAATTTTCCCAATATATAACCACTATACCATTATGTTGTTTATTGATTTTTTTCCCCTTCAAATATACATATTATATTTAAAGTTCAAATTTAAAAACTCTAACTAGTTTGAATCCTAAGTTTTTCACCTAAAATTTTATTACCAATTTTTTTTAAAAAAAAAGAAAATCGGGTCATTTGGCGGGGCGGGGGCGGGGCCGGGACCGCGACCCGACCCGCCCCGCGATTAGTCGCGGGGCGGGTCGGGGCAGGGTTCGCCCATATCAGGTTCGGGGCGGGTCCGGCCGACCCCGAACTCGACCCATTGCCATTCCTATTGATAAGTGCTTTATTAACACTTATTTAGTCCACTTGTTATCTTATTTTGTTATTGGTTTGATCATATTTAAGTAGTGTTTAATGCATCTTTATGTGTTGTGTTATACACGATCGCAAAGAACAAAAAGAAAGGAAAAATGACCAAAATGATGTGAATCATGGAATGTCAAAAGGACTCCAAATCAAAAATGGCATGTTAGAAGAAGATTAGAACCGAAAATTATGGTCATAGAAATTTTGAGGTGAAATTGGAAATCAAAAACCCAAAAAGATTGTGATCTAGAATTTAAGTCAGATATTGAAGCTCAATTTTGATATAGAATGAATTCGAATTTTGGAACATATATTTCACAAATAATTGTATATATTTGAGTCTTCTTTCCAACGCACTTTGAATCACCACAATCGGACTTCGGGAGAGAAAGTTATGACCAAAACATCGAGCACATGCGATTCTCGACAGATATGCACTTACGAGCCGCAAATGACAAGGTTACGGCCGTAACTTCCAAATTCCGAAAATTTTCAGCAAGCCAATTACGGCCGTAATAAGAAAGTTACGGTCGTAACTTTCTCGTGAAGTAATTTCCTAATCTGGTTCAAGGTCTATCTTTGGTATATCTTATGGGTAAAGGTAGGGCACGATTTTGAGAGTATTAAAGGAGCAAAATCACCACAAAAAGGAGGCTGGATATTGAGGAAAATTGAGAGCAAAATATAGAGCATTTTTGGGAGATTTTCAAGCTCAAGAATATCAACAACAATGGAATTCATGAAGCAACTTGAAGAATCTACCACAACCATGTTAGGCTAAATTCTATGTCTTGTTCAAAGGGGAAGTTGTGTTAACTTGATTATGTTATTTTTTTTCCTACAAATTAGTAGCGTGAATTTATTCCTTTATTTCAATTGTTGAATTATTATGTTTTGAATGTTCAAATGATTTTATTTGATTAATAGTTTAATTTGGCCAATTGGATTATTGATCTTTGAATTCATGAATATGCTATGTTTAGATTATTGATCCGTAATTGTCATTGAATATTTACTTTTGTAGCAAATAAATTTCGTGCAGGTTTAGTAATAATTCAACTTGGATTGATTAATTCGAGCTTGTGAAATTAACGATCCAATTAAATATATTCTTCTAGATTTTCATACTAGTCGTGCATTAAATCCTAAGAGCTTATTTAGGATTGTCCGTGGATAGAATTGATTCGAAGAGCTTGTTTTGAATCAAGACACATAAGGAAGAATTTAGATAATCAGAACTTGTTGATTATTTATGATTGATAATTTAATTAGGGATAGAAACACGTTACAAGAAAATGTATAACATTAATTGGGGGCACAACCAAACCCGAGAACAAAATTTCTTCTCATATTATTTCTCTAGTCATATTTAATTGTTTATTTTTATGCATATTTTTTATTCAAGCAATTTCAAACAACAAACCCCCCATTCCATTCTAATTGATAGAACAACTAAAATTAGTTTCTGTTCCTCATGAGATCGACCTTTATTCTCGCTACTACATTATTAATTAATATTTAGTGAGTAAGGAATTATTTATTATTTTAGTGCATTGCGATACGCATCAAATTTTTGGCGCCGTTGCCGGGGAACTTATTTGATGGCATCCAATAATGAAATGTTGACTTCCACCTTCCTAACACATCTCCAAAATTTCTTTTTCTTTGCCCTCTTTGGTTGCCTTTGCTAACCTGCTAGGGAAATGTGGATGAGTTAGTTTAATATTTAAAGTGGGGTCAGTCTTTACCTGAGAGTTTTGTGAGGTGTCGTCTTTCTTTCCAGTTTCTGTTTCTTTAACTTCCTCTTCAATTGCAGATGGTTTCATTTACGGCCCCTCAAACTCCTTTCCACTTCGCAGGGTTATGACACTCACGTTCCTCGAATTAACTTTAGGTTGAGATGGTAATTTTCCTCCAGATTGGGCCTCCAATCTGTTGATGGCTGTAGCCATTTGACCCATCTGGTTCTCCAAATTTTGAATGCTGGACTTTGCATCATGTTGAAATTGTAATGTGTTAGTTGCTAGTTTTTTTACCATGTCTTCAAGAGACATACCTGAGCCTTGAGGTTTTTGCTGATACTGCCCCTGAGATTGGAAATTCTCTTGTTGCTGAAATTCCCCTTGAGATTTGTGGAAATGAAACTCGGGGGCTTGTTAATTCCATAGCTTAGGTTGGGGTGATCCCT